>CM024084.1:0-588093 GCA_013433165.1 Hypsizygus marmoreus | reverse complement strand
GTGTGTCGGAGATTACGGGGGTGGGCGCAACAAGTAGGATTGTTTCTAAATATTTTGATCGCCATTTCTCGACAGGCTATCCAGATCCGTCTACGCATGTCTCGGTATATGAGGATCCGGCCCCGGTGGTTTTTCCCACAAGAACCAGCTTTCATCTATGGTCTTCCACACACGGTGGGTCCATGGCGGTGGTTACATTCGATGGGGCAAGGGTTCACGTCACCTTCCCCTCTCCGCACGGTTTGAGAAGGCTGGGCATGCCTTCGCCCCGGCCAGTTTGTCTAACTACCTTTCTATTTCAGGACGCCCCGATGTGGGGGTAGCCGTTTGGGGTAGGTCATATCTATTTCGTTATTACCATGGTATAAGGAGGACAGTAATCGAAAACGTGTGAGTGTATTATAATATACAATAATCTATGGTTTGTGAAACGAGATTCATTTAGCTCCGGGACGAGGCAGTACAAGAGTCTGCAGAACACAGATCAAAAGCGGTGAGTCTTCACTGATTGTCATCCATTCTTCGACTCTATCCGACGGCGGAGACGATGCAGAGCCGTTTCTCGGCCGACGTTCCGCAGGACGACAGCGGCTACCTGATGCAGATCTTTGGCGTTGGCGCAGTTGCAGGAGCACCCAAAAAGCTGTTGCCTCTGACCCGGCGGCCTTTAGGGCTGGGACGGATGCAACGACAGGCCCAGACCATGATTCTAGAGGACGCATGGCGTGCCGAAGGGAAAGTGCTGCACGCCATGAAGGAGATGGAAGAGGGAGTGAGTCCGATGTTATCACCTCGCACAAGCTGTCAGCTAATTCATTGAACGTCCAGAAAATCTTGCAAGCGTCGTTCGATGCTTGGAACCGCCAAAACCGTTCTCAAGTTGTGTACTCTGAAGACGCCTCCCGATCAGACCATTTCTGTCCAGATATGGAGCTGCGCTCGCACCAGTGGGCAATCGCAGACAGGTTCTCACAGTCCAAGCTCCTATCGACGGTAGTAACGCATGCCGTTGCTCTCACTGAAGGCGAGGTAAAATCGTCTACCGACTCCTCTGACATAGCTGCGAAGCAGGCCCTAGCTTCCAACGCCCGCCACGTAGCCGCCCAAGTCGCTCCCAGCCTGAACGCGCTGCCTGAGGAACCTGACACCCGTTCTCACAAAAGCAGGTGCAGGATTTGACAGTAGGTTTCCTATCATTATTTTTTTTTACCTCGTTATTCATACTAAGCCATTGATTATTTGATTCTCAGCTTTATCTGCACTTTTTACGCTGGATGGATCCTCCTTCGAATACCCGATTTATACCGACGAAGGAATGGAAGTCCGCCGAGACGACCCTAAATATTTTACTCTGCATTTTATATCAAAGGTTCTGCTCGATGCTGCAGGATTTTTTTGTGATCTCTTTGACCCCGAAGTCATTGAGAGTTGCTACCACTTTGCGCGGCGACCATCGGTCAGGTTGTTGGCCATCGTATTGGTAAACGTATGGGATCCTGAAGCTAGGAACGGATATGTTCTCACCTTTGTCTGGCAGCTCCGCGACGCATTCGAAGAACTTGCAGACGGGACCCGCATCCCAACCACCGAAGAAAAATACAACCGCATCCTGGCAGACGTCCTCACCACCATCAATAATTTAGAGTTTTGATGGAGGAGACTGACGAGGCAGGTACTCTCGGTAGGTTCCTAGATGACATAGGGCAATATGCCTATCAGAATGCCCAGAACCGTCGCAAGTACGTAGGTCATGTTTATATTCTGATCCATGTATTGATAATGCTTCGGGATGGAAGGCGGGCCAAGCAACGCCGGGCCGCTCCGTTCTATAATGGCTTCGGCCATGGTCGACGCCCGAAGACGGCTGTTTAGGACAATTTTTCTTACTACGTTGTTTTTCTTATGTTGTTCTTTGTGACATTCCTCCCGTCGTCTTAGCTTCCCTTGTATCACTGGAAACATGTAACCGCTATGAATGTGTACTAGCCCCACCATATGTAACATCATGATGTCGCATGACCATTTTGGCAATACCATTCAAGGACATCGGCTCCAACTCTGACTCAGTCACGAGTAACCTGAACTGCCGTGCTTTAAGGGTCGCTGCCTTTGGCATCATCTCCACCTCGAAATATGTCAGTGGATCGCTATGACTCGCACGCTGATTTTACGGTAGCACATCATTGGCAGGCTCCAACTACCACTCGCTACACCTCTGAAGCCCTGGCGTCGTGGACTTTACATTTCTACAGTCATCACCTGCCTGGCTAGATAGAGTGAGGGGCGGTGAGGAACCGAGTTCTCATCAACGGATGCAATGGAGGTCGACTTACACGGTCTCACTTGTTACTGTGGCAAAACCTTCACTCAACAAAGTGGTCTTACCAATCACCAGCGGTCGTGTCGAAAATCCAAACGGCACCTGGAGGGAGTGCTTTCTCGGGCCAAAGATGCCTGGAAAGATATCCAGGAGGCTCGGAGACTGAAGAGACAACGACTGGACAATCCCATCCCAAACTCAAGTGCCGGGGAACCGGTACCAGGCAGCTCAATAACAATGGTGACTTCCACGCCTGCTGACGCGATAACGCTACGTCGTGAAGCCGTGGAGTCTGTCGTCGCTGAGGTAACGCCCAAGATTAAGTTCTCAACACTGAAAAAAAAATCTTATTGCGGCTGCAGCTTCAGGATTCCCAAGAGATAGACAACGTGACATACGACCTGGATGCCCATATCTCGTTGGCTGAACGACGCCCTCGTCGAGAAACGAGACTGCCAGAACGATATCGGGATGATTTACCTCAAGCGTCGGCAGCCTTACCCCCGCCTCTACTCGCTGACTCTCTCACCGCAGTTCCAGAACTCCCCGTGGTAGAGGTTGCCTTTTTGGGGGACCAATTGAGTGTTCGGCGGCTACTGCGCTCTCCACTGAATGTGTTTCGACTCTTTCGCCAATATTTTGCACCGACCTTTCCATCTCATGACCCCGAGGCAGAGATCACTCGGGAGGACCTTTCCGACATATCTACAGACCATCACGGGCTGGCGGTGGCAGAACAGGTGGACGACTTTGGGCCATATCCCAACGGAAGTTCTTACGCACTCGGGGAATGGTTTTGGAATACTGGTGTGCAGAAGTCGAAAGGGAACTTCAAAGAACTCGTTGAGATTATTAGCGACCCCGCTTTCAAGCCTGAGGACATACGCAATACTGCCTGGGACCAGATCGACAAACATCTCGGTGGCGATATTAATGACGACCAGACGTGGGTTGAGGAGTTCAGCGACGCTGGTTGGATCCAGGAGCCGATTGAAATTCTGGTTCCATTTCACAGATTAACGACATGTCCGGGACCTAAGACGTACACAGCAGGAACCCTGTATCATCGCAGTATAGTGGCTGTGATTAGGGAAAGGTTAACACAAGCCGACAGCGTCCATTTCCACTTCGAGCCCTACGAGCTGTACTGGCAGCCGACAGATGATACGCCGCCGATGCGCGTCTACGGAGAGCTTTACACATCACCTGCATTCGTGGAAGTTCACAACCAACTTCAAGATTCCCCACCTGAACCTGGTTGTAATCTTCCCCGTGTGGTCGTGGGCGTCATGTTAGCATCGGACGAAACACACCTGACGTCCTTTGGAGACGCACATCTCTGGCCTGCATACCTCTTTTTCGGAAACGACTCGAAGTACCGCAGGTCCAAGCCCTCCTGCCACTTGTGTAGCCATCTCGCATACTTTCAAAAGGTGCGTCACTGATTTGATTCTAATCTGATTTTCTGGTTGTCTCATTGTTTCCTTTCTTCCATTCGTGCTCTACGTAGCTGCCGGCGAACTTCGACGATTTTTATATATCCCATACGGGACAAAAAGGGCCTGAAGACAAGCTGACTTCTTTTTGCCGACGAGAGTCAATCCATGAGCAGTGGAAAATGATTCTGATGATGAGTTCATGGAGGCCCATCGTCACGGAATTGTGATGGGGTGCCTCGATGGCTTGGAACGCCGGTTCTACCCCAGAATATTCACCTATTCAGCTGATTACAAAGAGAAGTAAGCGGTCCATCTCACGACATTTTATTCGATATTTATCTAAGGAGTGGTTTACAGGGCGTCAATTTCTTGCATCCGCCACTTCGGAAACTTTCCGTGTCCTCGTTGCCTCATCCCGAAGACTTCAATACGTCGTATGGGAATGCCACAAGATCGGAAAGAGCGAACGACCTTGGCTCGGGTGAACAACTCTGATTATAGGGATAAAGTCTCTGAAGCCAGGGAGCACATTTTTGAAATGAATTGGGCTGTTGAAAGTGCCCCAGTTGAGCGTCTCGTCAAACCTATGTCTATTGTCCCTCGAGAGGTAAGTCCCTGCTGCCGGCTTTCCGAATCTTCCCCGTTTATCAAACTTTGCTATACAGAGTGCTTTTTCTGAGCGCCTCGCTTCAGTCGGTTTCAATCCATTTGCGATGATGGTGAACGATTTGATGCATGAGATGGAGGCGGGCGTTTGGCGCTCTGTTTTCATTCATCTCCTTAGAATCCTTGAATGCCTCGGAGGATACCTTATACACGAACTCAATCGTCGGTATGCATGTTGTCCGCCCTACGCCCACAGACATGAGAATAATCTTGTCCATACAGCTTTCGCCAAGTGCCTTCCTTTGGTCGAGACACGATACGACGATTCATGAATAACATTTCGGAAATGAAACAGTTGGCCGCAAGAGATTGGGAGGACATATTACAGGTGTTTCTCTTCATTCTCCACCCTGAAAATTGCGCTGAATAGAAATATTGTAGTGTGCAATCCCGGTATTCGATTCTCTTTTACCGGAGCCGCACAACAAGATCTTGATGGATCTTCTCTTCGTCTTGGCACACTGGCATGGATTGGCCAAACTACGTCTCCATACGGAAGCCACTTTGGACGTCATGGACAAAGTTACCATCAACGTTGGAGCGCGTATGCGGGATTTCCAAATGAAACTTTGCCTTGTGTACAAGACCCGTGAGTTACAAAGGGAGGCTGATGCACGGAGTCGCAAGGAAAATGCGAAGAAAAAGGCGAAGGCGGGCGAAGGCGACGGAGAGGGGACGACACCAACAGAGATAGGAGCGGGGAGAGCGGAGAGAGGGAGAGGCCTTGGGAGAGGGACAGGAAAAGGCAGGGGAAGGGGAAGGGGAAGGGGAAGGGGAAGAGGAAGAGGAAGGGGAAGAGGGAATGCGACGGGGCCTGAATCTGGGAGTGGGATGGGTGAGACAATAAGAGGCGAAGAAGAGATCATAGGGAGGAATGGCCATGAGAGCGAAGCCAGCGTGCTCGTTCAGAATAATCGTCCTCCAGCACCTCTCTCCCCAGCCGGCCCTTCCAACCCCACAGGTGCGCAAGCGCGGGTTCTCGGCCCCTCAGCGTCGCCTGAGGTAGTTCTGAATAACCCGACAACGACAGCGTCTCTGATAACGACAGCCCCACCTACACAGCCACCTACAGCACCCGCAGTATCCGTCTCGGTCCCGGCCGCTCAGCGACCCCCTGCACCCCCCGCACCTCCTGCACCCCCCGCAAAGAAATTCGTGAAATTCAAGCTCCAAACCTACAAGTACCATGCTTTAGGGGATTACGTTGCTACTATAAGGAAGTATGGTACTACTGACTCTTACTCGACTGAACCTGTAAGTGCGAAGCTGTCGTTTGTTGAGACCCGGCTCTTTACCCGTATTGTAAAAACAGGGCGAACTGGAACATCGGACACCTAAATCAAGATACCGTCGAACGAGCAAGAAAAACTATGTCCAGCAGCTGGCGCAAATAGAACGACGACAGGCTCGAATTCGCAGGATACGTGAACACCTTCAGGCTAGCGGCACGCCGAGGGGGGACCTACCCGCTGTCCACGACAACGCCTCATCCCCAGAATTGCGATATCATATTGGAAAAACGCAAAACCAGCCTGAACATATACTACAATTTTTGCAGAAAAATGCTGGTGATCCCGCGACAAAGGTTTTCGCTTTCGTCTCCAGCCAACCTTAGAAACTGATACGTTTTGCACTGGCGTTGTAGAATTTCTTGCCTAATCTCAAAGCTCACCTCGTCCCTCGCCTCCAGCAGCTATTACGATCCGAAGTCGCAGCCATGACTGCTTCAAGCGCAGCGCCGTCCATTTTCCAGGCACCCGCCGCTGCAGCTTCTGAGGCGGCCACGTCGGTTTTTTTCCAGAAAGACCGAATGTACGCCCATAGAGTCATCCGGTTCAATTACACAACGTACGACGTTCGACGTGCGCAAGACGTCGTCAACCCAAACACCTCTCACTGCAACGTAATGCTTTTGGCCTCTGAAACGACCTCTGATCCCTCCGATCTGCAGGAACAGGATCTGGGATCATCCCACCCATTTCTTTATGCACGTGTGCTGGGGATTTTTCACGTCAACGTGATCTACACCGGAACAGAAGCTTTGGACTACAACCCTCGACGTCTGGACTTCTTGTGGGTTAGGTGGTATCAGTACGACTCAACTCCCTCTGTACGCCGCAACCAACTTGATCGCTTATCGTTCCTGCCTATGGCAAATGACGGCGCATTTGGGTTCGTCGACCCCGCAAATGTTCTTCGCGCTTCTCATGTTATTCCTGCATTTGCGAGGGAGCTGCGTCACCCTGATGGACGGGGTATTTCCAAGTGGGCGAAAGATCATCAGGACTGGAACGGCTACTATATTAATCGGTACGTTCGCCTACTACTGGCTGAGTATTTGGGACATTTATCACCAAGAGGATAGGTTCGTTGACAGAGACATGCTAATGAGGTATCACTGGGGAATGGGCATCGGCCACACGTACTGCTATCCACGGCTGTCGCCGACGCGGTCGATGCAAAATGGAATCTTAGGTCCTGATCCTGATCCTGAGGATGCCGAGCCCGATTCGACTGGGAACGCGGACCATGAACCCAGTGATTCAGAGAGTGAAGACTCAGGGAGCGGGAGTGACAAGGAAGGAGATTGTGTTCCGGGAAGACGTGGTGGAGTCTTCGAGGAAGAGTCTGATGATGAGCTTTTCAAGACGTATGAGATGCCAAACAGTGGGTAGTATGAACGGCCCCATATTTCAAATTCAAATTATTGCGGGGAGATGTACAAGTACTCAGCACTCCTCACTTGTATTCATAGGGCTTGAAGCTATCGGGTTCTCAGTATAGCTTGATTCACTCACGGAAGTGCAGCCCCTCCCGGACTGGTCGCTTAAATATCTTGGCGAGATCCGTGATATACAAGGACTGTCGTCACGGTAGTGCTATGCATCTCAGATTTGGCTGGCGCTGTTTCGTAGTAGAGTCATGTTCCATATCCCCCCAACTTGGATTGGGACTGACCAGCCTCGACTCCAAATTTCGCGAGACAAATCAAAAGAATTGGGGTTGCAGATTCTCCACAACGCATTGGTACAAAAATAGTGACATTACTCCAGTGACTAGCAAGTGCAAGCTCGACAAACATATCCAATGCCACAATCTCCACTACGATATCCTCATCATCGATGCGTACATTCGCTCGGGCTACCATTAGCCCTCCCCTCTCAGCCTCTTAAGTAAGGTCAATTGGATTGATGAAGGACCCCAAACGTCGAGTATTTGCATCCTGATAACGAAAAAAGAGGTGAACAAGCAACTGCGTAGTGAAGAGTTTGTGGAGGTGAATATCGACGTGGGTCCGGGTTATCCAACACGGAAGCCCATCCTGCGAGAGGCTTAGCACTAACCCGTCATGTACGGGATGCAGTGTCAATTGCAGTGGACGACAGGCCATTGACCACCCTCCTGCAGAAGTCTTGAGTAAAGCGGATGGAGGATTTCGAGTGAGGAAGAAATCCCCGGGAGATCCAAGGTGGTCCGAGGGTTTGAAAACATCACTGAAAAACAGTTTCGATGGCTCACGGGGAGCCGGAGCCTGCCCCTCAACACCAGTTTCGAGGATGTAGGGAACTATCTCCTGAATTTCTGGGTCCATCATCATTGTCACGTTGTAACTTGTTATTTTGGCCTGAACAGCCTGAGCCTAGTAGTCGAAACTATAAATTAGCAGGATATTTAATTTATGATGGAGAACAAAGTTGAAAACCCTACTTTGTTCAAACGGCCGTGACTAGTCTTGTGAATACCTGAAGCAGTCTTTAACTGGACGGCCAGAGGCACACCGTGATAGTAGTGGACTCGGATGCGAGGCCAGTGATGTGTCACTGGTGGCGAAGCAGCTCCGAGCCATCACTGCGCGCTTTCAATTTGCTCAGCACCATCATGACGCCATCCGGGTTGCCTCCATCTACCCACCGGCGTCTTTGACTCGCTACTTTAGAACTTGGCGTATACTACACATCTTGAAGAAACTGTCGCTCACGCTCACTGTCACCTGTGTATATCGGAAATAAATGCCACTTCCCAGTATATATTCATCGACGATACATATCAGGCCTGCGGAGAAAGCGGGTGGCAGTCTCAGGATGAGCAAGCAAACCAGGGGAAGATCTGCACAATCACTCCTTCTATTTACCGTTTTCAATTTCAGGCTACCAATCGCAGAGTTGCTTTACCATGACATCAGAAAAGGGAAATTGTGATGGAAGAGTGGGCTGTCGACATGGTTGTCGGCAGCGTCATAAGTATTTCTTCGACTTCGAAGTGGTTTTTTCTCCCAAGGTAAGTGCACATTTCCTCACGCAGGTCACAGCTTCTAACACGCTTCCGCCTCATAGATTCCACCTCTTCGCATGCGTCACCGACCTCCGTCCCCGAGGACCTCTGGGTTCTTCGAGACCACCCTCGATCGACATTGGTTCTCATCTCGTCTCGTTCGTCTTTCAACACGCAGTCAGGTAATCGCCTTCGCCTTTACGTTTGATTCAATGTCCTCATACCTCTACCAGTTCATGAAACGGGATCCCTCAGTTAATGGAGTGAAACACCAGGACGTGGAACCTAACTCACTCGTTGCCCTCTGGTCAACACCACCCAGGCCTTCATCTGCTTCTGGCTCTCCTCTCGCTCTCGCCAGCGTAATGATGGCGGCGACTTCGACGTTTTACCACGAGACAAGGATGCACCACCTCGTCCTTTTCCCCCCATACTACTGACGGACGACACATGTAGCAGATCGATTCCCTGGATCGTAGCATTCAGCTCCCAGCTCCCGATGTACCCGTACCCCCTTCCGTTCCCGACGCATTCGAAGCCGGTCTCGGTCGCTGCGTGTTCCACATCACATTTGAGTCAACGCATCCTAGGCCTTCGTCTGCCTCTGGCTCTCCTCGCTCTCGTCAGTGTATCGACGGTGATGACCTGGACGCATCAAGACGAGACAAGGATGCACAGCCTCGTCGTTCTCGTCCCATGTCTGCGGGCGATGCACCTAGCGAAGTCGTTTTCACATCCACATCACCAGTGGGGAGTTCGGTCTTCAACGTGATTATCCTACGACACACCTCCCATCGCACCCTATCCAACGGGATCATAGTATTTGTGGCTCAACGATGTACTCCCAGCTCGTAGCGTACCTCTTACCATCCTTCCGTTTCTGGCTCATCGACCAAGCCCTCTCTCCTGACCTTGAGCTCCTCAATCCCGCATGCGCCTCGCTACTCACGCCATGCCACCGTCGTAAAGGCGGTCAGGCTCGCTGCGTGTTCCGTGTCCTGAGCCACCTAATCACCTCAACTATGCTTCTTTCATCCGTAGCCGACGTCAGACCTTCTGATGCCGTACGCTGACATTGCGTGCTTTGCGCCTATCGCACATCGCATTCTCGACCGTCCCAAATCCACTGTTTCTCCCCCGCTCGGTGTTAACTGGCACGTGGCGCCACAGGATTTCATTCTCCAGGCCCCAGCGTACGTACGTTTATTGAGAGAATTATCTTTTTGTCTTCCAGCTGGAGCATCAATATGGTCGTTCGCTTCAGAGAGGTACGTAGGCTGAATTTTTCCCCATGTCTGCTCACGACTTTTTCGACCGCTCTTCTCAAGTTCGTTTCTTTACACCCGACTCAGATGAATGCTCCGTATCATTTTAGTCGACACTTTGGAGAGCATACGCGAACGACCTATTTTCTTATCCTCACAAGATATCCGTTGGAGTCGTTGTCTACTGTATGTCCTTTACGCCTTTGCCATTCCAAGATGCCTACCTAACCGTGAACTATCTGCCGCCTCACGACATCGGACAGGAACCCCATGTCCCATCCGGCCTACGCCAACTACTTCCTTAATGTACTGGCTGAGAATTTCGTCACCGGCCTCTTCATATCACCTGCTGGCGCCCGATCATTCTTTCACCGTTCAAACCCCATGCACCCTATGTCGTCGACGTTCCAATCCTTCCCGCCACACGATCGCCTCTTCCATGAACCCACCCCGACCCCGAGCATCGATTCAGGTGCCGTGATTAACGGCTTCGTGAATGACCCACACCCCTGACCTCTCTCGCCTTTGGTGGACGATGGGCTTCTCCACCGATATCCACTTACGGGGTGCGGTAGTGCGGATGTGTCTTGGATGCATTTTCTGCCGTTGTGGCTATGCCGCGTGCTTTGACCGCGGGCGCTTGGGTATTTCACCCGTCTTTCTTGTCCGATCCATGCAGTCGCAGCGCAGGAAGAGCCATACATTCGATGCATATCATATCAGGAGAAGAGCTGAATGGTCGTATCAAGGACGTCACCGATAGTACAGACAACCGACTGTCCACGTACATCTCATTCTTCTCTCGATGTTACAGCGATCTAAATCCTTCCGTTGTCTAGCCCTTTTCCAACACTTGCCCAGCCCGCCGTCTCTCCACTATCTGTGGATGCATCGAGCGTATTTTTTCCCCCTCTGAGCATCCCCAGCCTCTCACCGGGAAGGTCCTTCACGATTCCAAGATCGACAGATTGAGCACCCCCCAACACGTCAGAAGGTTCTCTGTGATTCCAAGATGGACTTGAAGTCGAATATTCATGAGATCTGCCTTGGGGGTGGCTGGACGTAGTCCCGTCATCACGTGCAGGTCAGACTTCCTCGACAGGGGGAGCCCAGCCTGGGCGTCAATCGAGACGACCCACAAGTCGACTGATTGTCGATATTGCACCGTTATCACTTGGGCGAGTCCTTTTTTGCTCGCTTTTATTGACACCTTTGACGCCGAGCACGATTCAACGTTGCCGTGACTGTACTCATCAAACATAGTGCAACTATCCAGCCACTCCAGTGAGGTTTATACACTCAGGATCATGTCGATTTTTATGAGCAGCGATTGATGGACGAAATTGTTGCCCAGGGTGGACATTTAGATTCACAAAGAGCTCATCAACCAGATTCATAAGCGTATGCCTACTAGTATTTCCAAAAAGCTAGAAAATCTCGAAATTGCCTGAGCTAACTTCAATATTCCACAACTGCTCTCGCATTGAGGGCCTGCATACCTGTACAATGTGATGATTGTGATGAATAGCTATCCCCCTCTTTACTGCGGGCCTGCAAACCCATATGGTACATGTGCGACAAAAGTAAAGGCTGCTGTGGCGCACTGGTTTGACATGTTCAAGTTCTAGCCTTACTACATAGCCTGTCCTCATTAGAAAAACGAGGGGCAACATTTGGTGTTACTCTTTCAATTTAATTCCCCTTGAATGTAATATTACAATTGGTTTTGAGGGAATCCAGGTATTTTGTTCCACAATCCCACGATGCTTGGCCTGATTCAACACTAGCTACAAACTTCTGTTGCGTTTTGATTGTCGATCATGCCAGTGTCTGGCTGATTGCTGTCTGTTAAATCATTGCGGAACATTGGAAGGCTTGCAGCCACTTTTCGACTCCACGTGATACCCCAGGTACAGTTTCGTTGCCTTTCTTCACAACGATGAGCCACATTGCGTATTTCACAGGGGCTCCTAGCATTATGGTTAAAAGTAATTTATCGTAATACGGCGAAGGACTAGCACCGCAGGGTCTTGCATATTAAAAGTTTGCCTTTAATATTCTCACTTCCGAGGCATTATCAACTCCGCCTGGAAATATCGGGGCCCTCCCGTTTTCCTGATGTGAATACGTTCAGATCAGTCTGGTGGATCCATTCAACAGATCGAATATCTTCTAGAACCATCATCTCCTCCGGGACTGAATGTCACATTCCATTTACAATTGCTTTTAACCCCATGATATCTCTTTCGCAGCTGTCAGCTATCGAGAATTTCCCCTTCAAGCTGTTCTGTTAGTATGGATGGTAGGGCGATATTCTGATCCGCCCATGATAAGAGCAACGGCCACAGAAACCGACACGCGGTGAGGTCTCAAGTTCAAAATTTTCACTGATGGTGTTGTACCTGTCAATGTGACCTCAAGGCTGGACCTACGATGGTGAAATGATCGCGCAGAGCATAAGTTATGAATGGGCGCCCGCGCTCACAACATCAACTCCGATGGTCGGTGACTGACTATTACCGTGCGGCATACTCCAAGTCATTATGGGACATCATTTCTTCTGACCGAAACCAGAATGCTTGTTCTCGGTTCATGACCTTCTAGATCTTCCATACTTAATTCAATTTGCACGATCTTATCGCTATCAACAGTTGCTCCTGGTTTTCGCACCGAGGAACTCACGAAAATCATATCGCTATCAACAGCTCTCCTGGTTTTCGCAGCAAGGAACTCACGAAAATTGTATCGCTAATGCAGTTGTTATGAGTTGCTTTTGAAATTGTATCTCTTGGCCAACACATGCAAGTCTCTCAGATCTCACCGAAGGCATCCTTCATCCACCCTTCAAGTCTCTGTGCACCGTGGTCCAGGCGTTGGCATTTCAGCCACTTCACCGCACCACGCAGTAGAGCTCCCTGAGTGAGGGCGCGTCCGTATTCAGCGTCCCTCTCAGTAACATACTATCCGGAGGTTCTCATGTTAGAAATTATCGGAGGCAGGAAAAAAAAAGCGCACCGAAAGGTAGAGATCGCAAAGCTGCTGGCCATCTTCCTGACTGCAGAGCCAGTAATACCCTTTGTGAGCATAACGAGGATCGTCAATCGCGTCATAAGCCCACCAGGATGGGTAGTCAACCCCCAGAACTGCCGGAAGGAGTGCATGGAATTCCCAGTCGATGACCGCAGTAATATTGCCTTCTGCATCTGCCAGAACATTGCCATAATGTAGGTCTTCATGTACAAGAACACAGCGTCGGAGTGATGGGTCAACACCTTGAATGAGTGGCTGAAGCAAGTCCTCGAGCTTGTCTAGAACGGCCATCGCTGCATTCACATTGATCTCGTCTTCACCAAGGTGGTGGTCGACGCCAAGCCGCTTCTTTTGAAACAGATGCCCAAAGTACTGCTCCAGAGTATCGAACACGGAGTCGGCCGAGCGCGTTACATACGGCGCAATAATAGGAACGACTTTAAACTCGTCCCGAGTGACTCCTGGAGCCGTCGTTCCGATTATTTGAGGAACATTCAGCTTGAAGAGTTCCAGAACGATATTGGCATATGATTTCATTAGCCGTTCCTATCTCCAGTATAAGTAGAGAATATGGCAGTGGTTCTGATGTAGCTCCACACCTTGTCAGCTGGAGAATAGAACGTCAGGCAATCCATGATATTTTTCCCTGAAAGTTTCTCCATCGCAATAGTATGGAGTGGGCGGTCCTCTGGTATTGAGAAGAGCATTGGCACAGGAATAGACGTGTTCCGTCGGAGCCATTGTAACAGAAATATCTCGCCTTCAAACCGCGTTACGCTCCACGCCTCTTCCACTTCATCATCTGAGCGATGACGCTGACGGATAATAACGTGCCTCCCGTCAGCAAGACGCGCTTCCAGGGTCTTCAAACGACGCGTCAGTTCAGAGGGACATCCACAATTGATGATTTTACGAGATGCACTCACCAAATTCATCTCAGCTGCACGTTTCCAAGTCTCCATTACCGAGCTGCCAGTTGCAAGCTCAGCGGCCTCCAGAATGGCACGACGTTCCGGGGTGTCTTTGCCTTTATCGTCGAAGAATGGGGGATTTCCATCGAAGATCACTTTTTGTCCAGATGAGTCCCAGAAGTTAAGCGTCAAGGCAGCCATGTCGATATAGCAGGTCAACGGAAATGCGCCGATAGGATGTAGAATGTGAGCCCGAGGGGTCGTTGAGTCAAACGAACAACAAAAGCAAACCTAAAGAATGTCAGTCGTGGGAAGTTACTGTTTCTCCTGGAACGCCTCTGATGGCGCTCGCAGTGGACCCCTGTGGACCCACAAAAGATCTACTTATCTCTCAGAAAGCAACGATGCTGCCATGAGGTACGAAGCCTCGTGCCCTTGACTCCATTTTAATCAGTTCGAGTCACGCCCGCATATTATATTCTTCCGAAAGCTCAGAGTCACTGGTGCCGATATCTCTGGTCCATAAATCGCATAAATAACAGGCAAACATGCAACAGACTCCCCCATCTCCAATTGCCTCAACAAATCATTCCAAGTAGGGCTTCCATGAATTTGACCTCCTACCTCATCTAACCTCATCGTTGCTCAGAGTGCGAAGCAAACTGCTTTTAACCCAGTCCTTAACCCAAGATGACCGCCCAAACTCCTCCTGTATGTACAAGACGCATTAGAATGTGTAAATTCGACTTATGCTTTGGCTTT
Source organism: Hypsizygus marmoreus (assembly GCA_013433165.1). Classification (NCBI taxonomy): domain Eukaryota; kingdom Fungi; phylum Basidiomycota; class Agaricomycetes; order Agaricales; family Lyophyllaceae; genus Hypsizygus; species Hypsizygus marmoreus. The sequence goes on along the minus strand of CM024084.1, from coordinate 573,428 downwards.
TGTAGACTCCTGTCAACGCTGCTGATCGTTGCAGTGTTTGTGGCGATTGGATAAAGGGTACTGGTGGTGTTCATGTGTGCCCCGGCAAGAAGTGATTACCAGTGATGAGAGTTACTCATTGGAGAATGGAGGTGAAGATAACTGGATTTATGTTAAGGATTTATCGACAGTGCAACTACAAGGCGGGCGTGTACAGACACGATTATTTGATGCTTTTACCATGGCCATTGTCAACTTGACAATATGTTACATGACTCAATATGAGCTAAGCATTGTAAGAGGGATACCGAGCCATTTGTTTCGCATTGACTTTTCCGATCGGAGTTACAGAACGGAGGAACGGCTGATGTTGTCTGTGTAGGAGAGACTAGATCGGAGTTCCATTTCTTGATCCTCTCAATTGTTGGTTGCGCCACCAACGTGCACCAACCGCCAACCACTGGCTGCTCTCCATGTTCTCTAAGTTCAAGCAAAATATTTTCCAAAAGAATTGCAAAAGTACGAGACTTTGTAGGCTCTTTTAAACATCGTTGGGTATGGGTCTGAACAAATCTCTGCCAAACTGGATTCAGATTTATTGAAGGATTGAGACACATTCTCGGAGCTCGAATTCATTTCCCAGCAACGTCTACATCACGTTTGCAGTTCGAAACACCATTCCTTCTAACCCCATCATATTCTGGACTCTCTGTTCTCTTTTACGAGTGGAAAATGGCTTTCCAGTCACGAAGCTCAAGCCTGGGCTCAATATGTACCTTTTAACTCGACGGCGGTCAGCGCGCAATTCTCCGCTTTCCTGCCTCTCTCCTGGTCCACCACACTTTACAACTGCGAGCGAGATAGCAACGATAGGCTTCCTGCGGCGTCTTCAAGCCCCTTTGTCGAAGTCACTCTGAGCAACCACGGTTCTGCAGCTCGTCCGCCGGGTAACCAGACGTGGAATATCTTAAGATGCGACTCTTCCGCCGCTGCGAGGACAAGAACAATGTGGTCGAGCTGGCTGACATCGAACTTTTGCAGGGGACCGGTTCCGAAACACCTGATCTGGGCAGTGTGGAGGAACTGCGCGTCGATGTGCGGGAGAAGGTGGGTGTAGATTTGGAGAGGTGCGAATATGGCATCAAGGTGAATCAAATGTGGGAGAAGTGGCATCGTGGCCAGACTTGGGATGCCGTGAATAGCGGAACGTTTAAGCACTGGTGATCGGATTGTTAGATGGCGGACAAGAAACCGTGATAGAGTACCCGATGGCATCCCCAGTCTTGGTACGCCAGCCCATCCTCGCGTCGCCCTCAATGTCGTGGGAATTGGGCGACCTTCCGCTTGCGGAACCTTATCTGTACACGCAAGGGAATGGTTGAAAGTAACTTCTTCACTCGGAGGAGATGTTGGCACAGGACATATCTTGCTATACCGGGAAGAACCCCATCAGATTGCTCCACGGCGCACGCAACAGTAGTGTGTTATACAGTAGAACGGTCAGTTCAAAAGCGACCACAAGCTCAGCTGTAGGGAGTTGATACTAGCAATAAATTCAGTGCTAATGAACAGATGGACATGCTGCACGCTGTACTTACAAGGTGGCAAACGACTGGAGCGGATGGACAGAGTTTTCAGAACAAAACGTCCTTACGCTGGATAAACTTGAAGCTCCGAAGTCTGGATAGTTTAGTATGAGCAGAAAAGGTACCTTCAGAGGAGAGACATAGCACAAAACACGCAGGACCTGCGTGTTTTCCCCTGCAACGACCCCCTGAGAGAAGCCCAACAACAGAGAATCCGGGTGCCGAATCGTTCTTAGTCTCCAGTGCGGTCCTAGTCGTTCTGAATCATCATAATGCCAACTACGCGAGTCCTGACACAAACGCACGAAACCAACGCCCTGCCCCGGCTCTTAATCACCACCCGCCTCCACCATAATAATAATGACTCTCAACAAAATGACACTTCCCCATCTCCCTCGACCCCCGCGCAGGAATGCGACAATCCGACTTCGGTTTCCCATCCGGCCTGAACCCCACAGCGCCTAATGTGTTCGTGCATGTGCCCTCCTCCACGAACGCCGTGGATTCTTGAGTGTCTGGACCACAGCTGGAAGAAGAAGAGAAAAAAACAAGGACGCGTTTAGGAATATTGTATTGATTTAATATTCATGGGAAGAGAACGAACCGGCCTCGGAGCAGACCTGCTTGACCATGAGTCTGAGAAACACTGGACCGTGAATCCGAAGATTGGTGACGCTTGCTACCGAATGGCGAGCGCGCTTCGAGGACGTTGCCCGCGGTTTCTGAATCGCGCTGGGCGGGATGCGCGAGGGCTACGATTGCGGCTGCGAGGAAGAGCGTGGATGGGAGCATCTCCTTTCCTTTTTCTTTTCGGCTGGGGGGTATGGGGAAAGACCTGCTTTCTGAAGAATTGGAATGCTGTGGACGTTGTTTTATATATTCATGTCTGGAGTATGGGGGAAAATGATTCGGACATTGAGCCCGACGATTCTGCAGGGAGTGAGTTATACTGAGGTGAGATGTGAGCTTTGGAATATGATATCGATGGCACATCCATTAGAGCTGTCTCAAATGCCCATATTGTGTTGGAGAGAAAGGAAGCGGGAAGTTAGTGATCAATTGGAAATTGAAATCGTCCTTGATGATGGCCACGTCTTGCGTCGGGCTTACGGCTGGTTCCCATCAACCAATGCGCAATGCTCTCGTTTCTCTTTCGTTTGACTCGGATGATGAGCTTGCCACTACCACGCCTCATCGCTGCAACCAACATCACCTTCGGCGCATGAACACTGGCAAAGTGGCTTCCTAGTCTCTGTGAACCCAACATCTCCGTCCTTAGGACAATCCTCGTCCAGATACGTGTCCGTTTGGCTCCTAGACTTGACTGGTGTGCAACTGGCACAATACGCAGTGGCCTGGGGACGGGTCCGGACTCACAAGTCGAACCTGGCGTACCTGGCGCACGCCTCGTGGATGTGCGACGAGGACGATGCTAGAAGCAGGTCGCTAAAAGTGACCGCGATGAGGGCGAGGAATGTAATAGGGCGCAGCTGCATTGGCATCCTAGTTGTGAGGGTCAGGAATTGGGAAAAGACAACTTTCTGAGGGGCTTCCGAATGTCGCACGGTGACTACATAGGCTCCCGCTTCGAATTCAGGTGTATGCCTCTAGTATGCGCGCGAGATAGCTTGGCAGTGGCTCTACCACGACGTGGACGGCGAGCCTGCTCCCGTAGGCAAAACCCTGAGGACGCCGTTTCATATTATCACGGCGGACTGGCCGAAGGGATGCATTGCGGTTTTTCGACTGCTTGGCCTATCCTGTTATCGTGACCTGCTTGTGGTGGGGGTCATGCTCGTACTCACCCTGTTGGTGTCAGCCTCTCACTTTTGATCTTGGATATAATTCTCACTGGGAAACCATCGACCATCTCCATCGTTGTGGATACATTCGATTTTGCTTTTTGCCATGCTGGTATTCACGGTGGTCGCACACAAAAGGCAGAGAGCTCTTGCCACCAAATCACTGTTCACAATAAATCATTCCACTGCACGCGGACCGTACATGTAAAACCTCGAGCTCGTGTATTAGTAGGTCCCACCAACACATCCTGCTTAACAACAACAATCCCTGTGTCGCTAAGCCGTACGTGATCAGGACCCTAAAGCGAAAGGCGTTAATCCACCATCACACTAATAGAAGCACTGTCCCTGTGCTCGTGAGCGCGCCCTGGGCGCACGACACGACTTTCCAGCCTCAAGGAACCCAACGCCTTTGTTGTCTTTGCAATTCGCCTCCTCCACAGTATCTGTCAGGGACTTGGCTCTGCTGTTGCTACACCTGGAGCAGAGGCCTGGTGTCAGCTCTATCACTAGCGGATGCAGTAGGGATTGGACTCACAGATCGACCCTTTTTGTAACAACGGCACGGTTGACACCCCCCTGCACCAGCGACATGGGCCCGGGCCTCGAGGATGTTTATGACATCTGAGGTAATGCTGCGAGCCAAGATAGCATGTTCGTCGAGTACTGTACGGGCTTCGATGTCGGAATCGAGTCGCCATGGCTGGGCGAGGACGGGTACAGAAATGACCGCGAGGAGGGCAACGAGAGTGGAGGAGAACATATTTGTTTTCGTTGGTGAGGTTCTGAAAAAGACCGGCTTTCTGAGGTTTCTTCGACATTTCGAGTGATTTTTTATACGTTTGACGGACCCGCACTAGGTTCTCGGCCATGTCTCCGGCGTGAGCACCACAAAGAAATCGCGCTTGAGGGACTTTGACATGTTGGTTTCGTCCTGTCTCGGCGTTCATAGCCGGTGAGTGAAAGATGCATTGGCATCATTGTAGGGCGTCATACGATCCTTGTTCTTATTCTTGATACAGCCTGACCGGTCGAATGTTGGTGGCTTGCAAGTGAAACTCTCTTTGCTCCCAGAACCCAGCCACGGTTCAAGACGGCGATACAAAACACTACACAGGCACTGCATGAGTAAAACAGCCACGAGTTTCGCATTGAATAAACCGTACTTACACCATATTAGGCACTGTTTTTGACGTGCACCATATGCTTCCGAGGGCTCTCTTTCAACGTATCTCGATACGGCCAAAGCGACGCCCTGATTTCTCTCGCCTCAGGATCGTCGCCTGCTTCCGCAACCCATGTCTCTCGTCGTTTCTCGAGCGCCATTCTGATCTCCTCAAACTTCGCATCGTCTCCTTCGACGTAGCCGAATTCACCCAGCCCAAATTCATCATCCAGCTGTTTCGCCTTTCTCCTGTGTATGGTCCAAAAGGCATACGCCGAACGGTGCTCGTCCACCTCCTTTGCTGTGAAGTTGATCGGGAACTCGTAACCAGGTCCGAACTTCTCCCAACGTGCGCGTACATGTAGGAGCGCCTCTCTGATATAATCATTATATATCAACCATCCGTAAAACAGGATGAGCGGAGTGACTATCGAACGAACCTGAACGGCAACAAGCCCATTTTCCATGTTACATGGGATAGCTCCTCCAGATCGATGCGCTCTTTGCGAGCAACGAGTGGAACGACTTCCTTGATGGCCATGAACTCAAATGCCTTGTGAATAATCGCCGCTTTATGTATGGCCTGTGCCTCTGCACGATCATCGGTGGGCAGGTTTTCTGCTTCGGCAGGCATCTTTGCCAGTCGAAAGCCAGAAGGTACACCAAGATGTGCCTCGAAGAGGAGTGGAACGGTAAGCTGAAGAAATGCAGGCCCTATCCATGCGTTCTGCCAGTCGATGACGGACGAGACCTCATATGCAGGACCAGTGGTTTCATCTGGAGCATCTGTGCGGTTGACGAATATGTTTCCGCGGTGTAAATCGGGGTGCCAGAGATGACCACTGAGATATTTGTGGTTCTTTGGCACAAGAAAAGGAATTAGGTCTTTGTAGCGCTGCAGGAGTTCGATGTGATCATCTTGTTTGCCCTGTAGTGGAAGACCGCAGAGATGATCGTCATGTATGGATGGCTTCGCATATAGGTCGATCCACTTCTGCTCTCGAGTGGCGATATCAAACAGATAGTCCTCTGCATCACACCCTGCGCAACACGTTAATAGATGCATAATGAAAGTTGAAATGATAGCATACACGGGCCCCGTTCGATATCCATTGTCGCCCGCTCGCCCTCCCAAAATTCAGGTCGGGCGACAGGACCAAGACAAAAAGAGCTCACGTCTAAACCTGGTGGCAGCTGTTCGAGGAAATCACAGACTCGTTTGGACTTCGGCACGTCGTCCTTGTAGTAGAAGTTCCCGTAGTATTTGAAGCGGAGGTCAACCAGGGGACGTAGGATGGTTGCAACCTGTTTGGCGAGATTTCCGACTTCGATTTTATCCCAGACCTTGGCCACAGGCGTCCCGGAGGCTGGCTCCATAATGATGTACTCTGCCCCGACGGGATTCGTCGACCGAGAGCACCAAGCCAACACTTTAGGAACAGGAAGCCCTAGACGTCGCAAGAAATCCATCGTTGCCACTTCGCTTGCAGTTGTATAGTGCGATGGACCACTGAGAGAGGTAGGAAAGCGGAGAATTGCGTGCTGACCGCCGTCGAAATGTACCAGAAAAACTCGATTGATGGATTCTCCAATCTTGTCCATAGAAGTCACTGTGCGAGCGCCCACTGCTTTCGCTGCAATGCGGTGGATTTCTGGGACGTTAAAAGGTACGTATCGAGCGCCAGCTTGAGCTTCGTGATTGGAAAGCCATTTTCCACTCGTAAAAGAGAACAGAGGGTCTAGAATATCTTAGGGTTAGAAGGAACGGCGTTTCAGACTGAAAACGAGACATAGGCTGCTGGGAAATGAACTCGAACTGCGACGTGCAAATATGATTCGAGAATGTGCTTCAACCTCTGAATCCAGTTTGGCAGAGACTTGCTCAAACGCATACCTGACGATGCTCAAATAACTAGTCCTTCTGTGCCTAAAACTCGTACCTTTGCATTTCTTGTGGAAAGCATTTCGTTTGAGCGTAGAGAACATGGAGATGTAGCCAGTGGTTGGTGGTTGATGGTTGGTGGCGCAATCAGAAATTGATCATGAGCGGATCAAGAATTCTTAGGCGAGGAAGTTTGATCACCTGATGAGGTGGTACCCACAATAACACAGCTATCATCACCATGCGGCGTGGCCACAGTGTGGACTCACACTCTACATCCTGTCGGTGCACTTCCATAGACCTGCTACATGGCTGCATTGATGCTTAACTTCTGGGATTCATCTGGACAAAAAGTGATCCTCGATGGAATACCCAAGTCCTACGACGATAAAGGCAAAGACACCCCGGAACGTCGTGCCATTCTGGAGGCCGCTGAGCTTGCAACTGGCAGCGCGGTAATGGAGACTTGGAAACGCTCAGCTGATATGAATTTGGTGAGTGCATCTCATAAAATGATCAATTGCGGACGTCACCCTGAACTGACGCGTCGTTTGAAGACCCTGGAAGCGCGTCTTGCTGACGGGAGGCACGTTATCATCCGTCAGCGTCATCGCTCGGATGATGAAGTGCAAGAGGCGTGGAGCGTAACGCGGTTTGAAGGCGAGATATTTCTGTTACAATGGCTCCGACGGAACACGTCTATTCCTGTGCCAATGCTCTTCTCAATACCAGAGGACCGCCCACTCCATACTATTGCTATGGAGAAACTTTCAGGGGAAAATATCATGGATCGCCTGACGTTCTACTCTCCAGCTGACAAGGTGTGGCGCTACATCAGAACCACTGCGATATTATCTACTTATACTTATACGAGAGCTAGGAACGGCTAATGAAGTCATATGCCAATATCGTTCTGGAACTCTTCAAACTGAACGTTCCTCAAATGATTGGAACGACGGCTCCAGGAGTCACTCGGGACCAATTTAAAGTCGTTCCTATTATTGGACCGTATGTAACGCGCTCGGCTAACTCCGTATTCCATACCCTGGAGCAGTACTTTGGGCACCTGTTTCAAAAGAAGCGGGCTGGGATTCATCATCACCTTGGCGAGGACGAGATCCAAGTGAATGCAGCGATGGCCGTTCTAGACAAGCTCGAGGACTTGCTTCAGCCACTCATCCAAGGTGTTGACCCATCACTCCGACGCTGTGTTCTTGTACATGAAGACCTACATTATGCCAATGCTCTAGCAGATGCAGAAGGCAATATCACTGCGGTCATCGACTGGGAATTCCATGCGCTCCTTCCAGCGATTCTGGGGGTTGACTACCCATCCTGGTGGGCTTATGACGCGATTGACGATCCTCGTTATGCTTGCAAAGGGAATTTCTGGCTCTGCAGTCAGGAAGATGGCCAGCAGCTTTGCGATCTCTACCTTTCGGTGCTCTTTTTTTTTTTTTGATGCCGCCGATAATTTCTAACATCAGAGCTTCCGGATAGTATGTTACTGAGAGGGACGCTGAATACGGGCGCGCCCTCACTCAGGGAGCTCTACTGCGTGGTGCGGTGAAGTGGCTGAAAAACGAACACCCTGACCACGGTGCACAGAGACTTGAAGGGTGGATGAAGGATGCCTTCGCTGAGATCTGAGATACTTGCATGTGTTGGCCAAGAGATACAATTGTAAAAGCAACTCCTGACCACTGCATTAACGACGATTTTCCTGAGTACCCAGCTTGGCAGAGTTTTGTTCAAACCCCCCGACGATGTTTAAATGGCTAGGCCTTTGGTGCCTATCATACCCTTACATTTCTTGTGGCAAACAATCTGTCTGAGCTTAGAGAATATAGAGATGTAGTCGATAGTTGGTTGCTGGTGGCCCAACCAGAAATTGAGCGGATCAACAATTCTCCTGGATTTCGCACCAACCTCAATTCAAAGTCTCTTTCAACCATGGAAACCGCCACTGTTCAGCGAACAAGGCTCATATGAAACGAGAGCTACATATATATATATTTGCTATCAAAAATCGCGCTTAACGTCGCGCAGACTTGAAGTAGCATTTGCCGATAATTGTCGAACCCTCCATCGGGGGACGACAGTCGTCTCCAGATTCAGACCCGCGGAATCCTATCCCTTTGTTTGCCTTGCACTTTCCCTCCTCCATGCTGGGTATCGGGGATGGAAACCCACTCTTGTTGCATCTGAAGCAAGAAAAAGTAGGCAACAGGATTTAGCCTCGACTAGAGTAGATGGCGGAAGAAACTCACAAGACACCCTTGATCAGATCAGCAACGGCAGGGGCGATGTTACCGTTCCGCGCGAGGATAGTGAGCTCGTCAACAACTGCTCGAGCTTCGAGCTTCGAGTCAAGCCGTCTGGGTTTAGCAATGACGGGAGAGAAGACCAATGCTAGGAGGGCGAAGATAGTGGAGGGGAACATTACTGCTTTACTGAAAAAGCCCAGCTTTCTGGGGAAGAGTCGATTGTTGTGAACGCCGATTTATATGTTCTGCTAGATCATCTCGCCGTGGTAGGTCCAGCCTCGAGGTCACAGGTACATCACCACCATCAGTGAATTTGGAACTTGAGACCTCGCCGTATATCGGGGTTCCTGGCCATTGGTTCTTATCATGGGGATGGGCGAACTTGTCACGCGCCATATAAGAATGCTGCTCCTCCCGTACTCACAAATATCAGAGCACGAAGGGCATATCGTCGATAAGCGACAGCTGAGAAAAGTGATATCGTGGACCAAAGGAATTGGAGAAGCATGGGAACGGTGATACCGAATCCCGCGAGGAGACGATCATTCTTGAAGATGTTTGGTTCGTCGAATGGATCCATTAAACCGATCTGAACGTATTCAGATGCTCGGAAGACTTGTGTAAATAACTAGAACAAAGGACAGACGATGATAGTAGTATCATCAATGTAGAGTTCCTTTTCGTCATTATAAGCCAGAAGGTCAGGATTCAAGGCTTTCCTCAGACGACCTGCGTCTTTCCCTGCGAGGATATTTCCAAGTAGCTCAACAGCACGGTTGGCGCCAGCGCCGTTCCATTTCAGTTCGACTTCGTGATCAAAGACGTCTCGCAGGAATTGATGATCAACGGAGTCACCTAAAAGAGCGCCCATTACCGCAGCAGGATCGCGGGTGCAAGGGTTCTGCTGCCGAAAGAGGAATAGCCCATTAATAATGTTGTTGACTCCATCCGTGTAGAGTACGAGGACTGGGTCATCTTTCCTTAACGAAGGAAGATCAAAATAGCGTACTTCGCTTTGAGCCGTGACATATGGCGGGGAGTGGTTGTTATGGACGACACCATATAGTGAGACTTTGTTAAAAGTGGATGGGAACTTGAGGAACAAATGTTTGGAAAATGAAGAGGGAAGCTTGAAGCAAGAATCGCCGATCGCTACGAATGAGGGGTGTAAGTTACAACATCCAACAAAAATAAAAAGATAAACCTCTCGTGACACTCAGTCCTCCCAAGATTCGATCTTCCTTCAGGATATTCGATTCATAAGACGGATGGTCAAGTTTTATGCGCGCATACTCTGAGGGTGTTTCGGTGTTGTGAAGTTTGATCAGTCGTTCACCATTGCGAAAGGTTCCATGTTGCACCCTCGAAAGCACTGCGGCATATCCATGAGCACATAAAGGTGTCAACTGATCGAGGGCGCTGACCTGCTGATGAGTCTCCAAGTCCCACAACCCATAGATGCTTTTTATCGCCGTCGATCAAAGCTGCTGTTAAAGTAGTGCCACAGTAGGCTCTGCGAATAACGTTGGCATTCGGTCCATCAACGAGTGCTTGTATCTGGCTCTCGGTCAGCTTCTTGGGTTGCGGACATAGGCTCTTGACGGCGTTGCCAAGGCTGCTATCGAATTCCTGGATCTCTGAGCGAAGAAGGATCGAAATTGAGTCTGGGTCAAATAGTTCTGGACTTGTATCGGCAATTTTGTTTCGCACTGCATTTCGAATCAAATTTGGGAGGTGATTTGCAGTGTAATCTGCTGCTTCTGTTCCTCCGTGACCTGGAAGCCGTGCTGAGGATAAATACAAAACCTGGGTTTGGGACATACCATCAAGTACGGCCAGAAACAGCCATGACGAGTCACCCTGGATGTCATCCCACTCTTCCACAACGTGTCGATCTTCAGTTATCCTCTTTGGAGTTGGTTGGAACGTCACGGTGTCTATGCTACCGGGATACGTATGGGCATCACACCTGCCCAAGAACGTTGCGCGAGCATCGGCCAGGTCCAATAAGTTCATCATAGTGCTGAGGAAGGGGATCCCAGAACACCACACTCTCATGATTGGGTTGAATTCGTATGGAGATAATTTTGATCTGAACTTGTTCCCACCACGTGTCAGTGCGCCTGTGGGTCCATGATTTTCGCGCCGAGCAGATCTGACCAGTGACTGCCTCTGACTCCTACCCACCAGTGCACCACATGAAACTTGACATGGGAGCGTAGGGAACTCGCCTCTCTTGAACAAATGTGCCTGAATCTATCTGCCCTGGGGCAGAAAACGGCTTCTACTGATTTTTAAGGATTTACATGAGGCAAACCTCCACAGCACTTTAACGGCACCCCGTTGATGCTTATCGGACTTCTATAGACGCCCGAGACTCAATTTCTATAAAGTTCTTCTAACCTTCCCACTTCCTGCAACGAAACCGCAGATCAGCCTCTGTAAGAATCTGATTTTCTGTCATTCGTGGTCCCTTCTGAACAATTTCCCTAGAGTTATGAACAGCTCCAACTCCTCTTCCAACAGCGCGAGCTCCTCTTCAAACTCTTCGAGTTCCTCTGTCTCACCGACTTCCACTGCACCGACCAGTGCGACCACCCAGTCGTTTGCCACAAGTTCCTCCGGTGGAAACGTCTCTCTCTCAGACTTTCCAATGCCGAACTACAGGTCGGGGTCAACTCCGATCTTGAATGCCTCGCCGAAGGTAGTCAAGGACCACAAGAAAACCTTCTCGGGTTAGCTGGCCATTGTACTCGTACATAGGTAATGTTGCTCGATGGTGTTGATCTGATACATTGCTCACGGTATTTCTCCCCGACAGGTGTGACCACCCAGCTATATGCCATCTTCATGTTGTATTTCTCTTGCCTAAATTGACATCGTGCTTGTACTTGTAGCTCTCTCAGTCGACTGTTTCTTAGCACGGTTTTTTGTGATCAAATATATGTTCATATCATCTTTCCGATTCGCTTTTAACCTGCTGAACCAGACTCAAAAGTTCCGGATCCCCTTTCTCCCTTCAACTTGTTGGCAACAAATGCCAATAAATAGGCAGGAATCTATATAAGGGATCGACTGTCATCAATTTACTAGAGTCTGCAATGGAGACTGGCAGGAATCCTATGTATAGTTAATTTAGGTGCCTTTGATTTCAAAGGACCCAGAACAACCCTCATATAGTCAACATAAGGATCTTCCTCACACCACAATCGCCCAGAGGCTGAGGGACTTAGCACCTGTGTCAACTTGCAATTGGGATCCATTATCCTATGTAAGTTGGTGTGAAGACAATCAACTAGGAGTATGGTTGTACCTGAGTGTCTTCTTGTAGCTAGCTCAGCCGTAGACTACCCATGATGATATGAAGGCTGCGTCTATTTCAAGCGACACGTTTGCGGACATCTATTACAAGCCGGTGGACGCTGGTGAACACTGGTTCGATACTGGTATCCGAGCCAGGGTTAATCCGATCATCTGTGGGGAAAAGCTGAAGGCGATACTCTATATCGGAAAGCCTGAAAGCAAGAAAGATATTGGGCTTTTGTTTCGACCATGTCCTGGAACACAGAGAGCTTCCGACTGCGAGTAATCCAGTCGCGCCACATCATCGTTACGTAACGCTTTTCTTTTCGAAGTCCGCCGTCGCCTGCGAAAATCTTGAGTCATCGTTTTTTCGCAGACACCCTTCACTCACATTCATAGCTTACCTACGTCGCCTACTCTAATCACCTCACCTGCAAGCACCGCCGACGATGGATGTCGATATGAAGAACAAAGATGATGTTGAAGAGAAGGGAATCATTGTACCTGTGAGCAACGGCAGAGAACGAGAACGAGACCGAGACAGGGATAGGGATCGTGACTATGACCGTGATAAGGACAGGGACAGGGATCGCGACCAAGACCGCGACAAGGACAGCAGAAGAGATCGCGACAAGGACCGTGAACGCGAACGCACCTCGGATAGGCGGGATTCTGGTGCGTCGTGTTTGGCCTCGTTCCATATGCCATGTCTTACACTTTTTTTCCTCTTTTCTTTTTCAACAAGGCCGCTCCAGACGTGGAGGTGGGGGTGATCACTGGGAGCCCGAGAGGCGTAACGGCGGCGACGTGAGTGCTCTAAACCCTTTCAAATGTTTCTGACATCTGATGACACTTTTTTTGCCTCCTTTTATTAGCGCCGCAAGCGCTCGCGTACCAGGAGTCGTTCTCGCTCCAGGCGCCGTTCCGCCTCTCCCCGTCGTTCCCGTCGCCGGTCCAGGTCAAGGACCCGTTCACGCACCCGCTCGCGGTCTCGCTCCCGGAGCCGTGACCGCAAGCCCGTGGACGCCTTTGCGCGTTCGCTCGGGGGGCCAATGAACGCGGAGCACGAAGAGGCTGTCGAGTTCGCCAAAATCAGCAAGAGAGAAAACCGGGTCTACGTCGGTAACCTCAGTTACGACGTCAAGTACAGAGACCTGATGGAATTCATGAGGGGAGGTGGGTGGGGGAATCTCAGATTAGTTTTTTGTGATATCTTCGAGAGGGGGTGGCAGTGGAAGCTGCAGCAGACGCAGGCGATGTGGAGTTTACTTTCCAACGTGTTGCGCGTGCACCGCTCTTGCGAAAACGTTGTTCCGATGAGCTGTGGAGCTTGAGCTTTTGGCGAGGAAGAGTCGTATTCTTTTTAGTCTTTTTGCATTGCTGGAATGGCCGAGTTGTCGAGAGGATATTGATGGGAGCTTTTCTTTTGGGGTTGGCAGCTGGTGAGGTTCTATTCGCCGAAGTACTCGTCACGCCTACAGGAGTGTCCAAGGGCTGCGGGTAAGTCGTTTTGTCTATTTTCAGCCCTGTATGATACTGACAGCATCACAGTATTGTCGAATTTGCCTCACAAGAAGACGCTCAACGTGCGATTCGCGAGCTATCCGAGCAACCTCTTTTGGGACGACCTGTCTTCATCAGAGAGGTGCGTCATCCTCAGAACAGTCCACCTTTCATATGCTGACAACAGTACAGGACCGAGAGAACGAAGCTCGATTCGGCGCTACGCCCGTCCCAGGTAAAATAGGTATGGCTATGGCTGGTCAGGGTTTGAATGCGGCTCCCCCGCCGCGCCCTCCTTCCCATAACTACTTTGGCACCCAAGCAAACCCAGGCAATCAACTTTATGTCGGCAATGTACGTTTTCATCCAGTCAATTTGTAGCTTGGGACACTTATTGTAATATGATATGCTCCTCTCAGCTGCCGTACCAAGCGGGCTGGCAGGATCTCAAGGATTTGTTCCGCACTGCCGGCAACATCATCCGCGCAGATATTAACATTGGCGCTGATGGTCGTCCTAAAGGCTCCGGTACTGTCGTGTTCGAAACACCCAAGGATGCCGCACAGGCGATCAGTAAGTTTCATAAGGTTGTTGACGTCCTTCCATGACTGACATCTCTGCAGGCATGTACCATGGCTTCGACTGGTACGGCCGTACACTTGAGGTCCGAGAGGTAAGCCAATACCCGTTCGACCCCCTGTATCTCCACTAACATAGGTTACCTTCAGGATCGCTATGCCGGCCTCTCGGGCGCAGGTGGCTTCCGTGGCGGCTTCCGCGGTGCCGGTGGTCCTCGTGGCTTTGGAGGACGCGGCTTGAGGGGCGGAGGATTCAGAGGGGGATTCCGTGGTGGAGGTTTCGGAGCCCAGGCGGGTGCAGGCCGCGATTTCTCTAATCAGGATCTTTATGCCGATTATTCTGGTCCTGATCAGCAGGCTGCCCCTGGCGGTGGATTGAGGATGGATGCGTATGGTGGAGGAGGAGGAGGAGGAGGAGGAGGAGGCGGACCAGGCTTTGGCGCGGCTGCAGGGGGATACCCTTCTGCCCCGTATGCTGATGCTGAGCCGAGTCAGCAGATTATGGTTCGCAATGTATGTTCCAGCTTTTTTTCTGTTTCCTTGGATGTTTTTGGGTGGTTTGGCTGATGGTTGTGATACAGCTGCCGTGGTCCACCGCGAATGAAGATCTGGTCGAGCTGTTCGAGACGACGGGCCAGGTTGAGCTGGCGGAGATCTTGTTTGATGGAACGCGCTCCAAGGGATGCGGTGTCGTTCAGTTTGCCCAAGTCGGGGAAGCGGAGACTGCTATTGGTAGGCTGTGTTTCTTTTTTTTCATGTTTGATCGTGTCATTGATACTCTTTCCGCAGCCAAATTCCAGCAATACATGTATGGTGGGCGGCCGCTGGGTATGTTGTCTTCTCGTCTTCGGATATTATTCCGGCGCTGATGAATGCTGTAGATGTGAGATTCAACGACCGTTGGCACACGTTTACGCCGACTGCTGCAAAGGGTGGTCAGGTCGCGCCTATCCAGACTGATACGGTTTAAGTTCAGAGAGATATGCAGTTTCGTTCCAAAATTTATTCTTGCTCCGTCACTGTCTTGCAGTGTCTTGTACTCATAGTATTACTTTGTGTCTTTGCCTACTTATAACATGTGTGTCTATGACTGCCTTCATTCAGTGTACTTTCAATTGAAAGGGCGAGAACGGCGAGAAAAGCACAGCCACATTCATCACGCGAAACGGATTACTATGCATCGTGATTTTGGGTTGTACTACACCTTGCACCATCACCGTCGCCTTCCATATGGCCAGCGCTGCTGTTCTTCCAGCGCAATTTTACCGTCGGTCGCCGTCGCCTATAGCGACCGACCATCATAGACTATCGACCCATAGCGCAGTTTCCTCGTCAGCCACATCCTTTCAAACCGCACCACTCAGTACTGCTGCCTCTTCCGCTCCAACGATGAGTCCAATCCACTTGTCGCGACAGGCTTCACAGGAGGTACATATCGTGAAGGTATCTGATGATACCGTCATGCTCGAAAAAACGACGACGGTAAAGGATTCATATGTTACTCGAATAATGGCTGGCCCACTTCCACCTTCACCTCCAGCGAGCATCGAGCACGGCAAGGAGGAGCCTATGCTAGATGAAGGAACGCAAACGGACAGTCTTACTCTTGACGAACTAGAACCAGTCCGTCCGCCACGGCTGCACCGTGCGTCGACAGAAACCAAGGAGTCAATGCGTACTATTATTGCTTCGAATCCGCAGCAGCCTCCTTCTGCTCCATCACATCCGCCGGCGCCTCCATCCACGTACTCGAAATCAGCCGCCCATCTCTCGTCTGATGGATTCCTCCAGCCGCCGCCACCGTCGATGCATCGTCCCACGCGCCGGAACACGACTGGATCCACGCCGACACTCGGTGCGAGTACGTCTGCGGCCGTGTCGGGCACGGATGAGCTTGAGTCTGATATTCAGCTGCATGCTGACAATATTCGGAGGGAACGGCTGTCGAAGAGGGCGAAGCTGCAGCAGGAGGCGGAGGCAGCGATGACGAGGGAGAAGAGCACGTCGCAGGATGTTCCGCTGGTTGGAAATTTGATTGGGGAGGACCACGTCAACTACGTGTTGATGTACAATATGCTTACGGGAATCCGGATTGGTGTTAGTATCCCTTTGTGTTAACATCCGTCGTGTCTAACTTTCTTTTTCCCTCCCAGGTCTCGCGATGTCAGGCCAAAATAAAACGACCGCTTACGGACGAAGACTTTAAAGCCAAACACAAGTTCTCATTCGATATTGTCGGGAACGAGCTGACGCCGTCTGCGAAGTACGACTTCAAGTTCAAAGACTACGCGCCATGGGTATTCCGATCTTTGCGTGAAGACCACTTCCACCTCGACCCCGCCGACTACCTCCTCTCCCTGACATCAAAGTACATTCTCTCCGAGCTGGGCTCCCCCGGCAAATCCGGGTCCTTCTTCTACTTCTCGCGCGACTACCGTTTCATCATCAAGACGATCCACCACTCGGAGCACTCGTTCCTCTTGCGTATCCTCCCGTTGTACTACGAGCACGTCAAGGCGAATCCACACACCCTCCTCTCGCGCTTCTACGGCCTCCACCGCGTGAAGCTCCCCCGTGGACGCAAGATCCACTTCGTGATCATGAACAACATATTCCCGCCGCACCGCGATATCCACGAGACGTATGATTTGAAAGGGAGCACGGTGGGCAGGGAGTATCCCGAGGAAAAGGCGGCGAAGAACCCGCGGGCGGTGCTCAAGGATTTGAATTGGATAAATAGAGGCAGGACGCTGGAGCTGGGCCCGGAGAAACGCGCACTGTTGACAGAGCAGCTGAGGAGGGACGCTGAGTTTTTGAAGAAGGTAAACGTGATGGACTATAGTTTGCTAGTCGGGATACACAACATGCAGCGGGGAAACCGCGACAATGTCCGGCGGAAAACGCTGAAAGTGTTCTCGGTGCGTTTTTTAATTCTTGCTGCTTCTCATCACACACCATCTAACGTATCTATAGCCCGACATCCCACCATATTCTCCCCACCGCACAAAAGCCTCGGGACACTCATATTCGCACTCCCACTCGTCGCAATCGAAGACCGGCTCGCCAGAGGCCATCGCCATGCGTCGCGCCATCTATCGCACCTCTGACCCCCGACGTCTCGATACCATTCAGCTACCGGACGACAGCGGCCGCCAACAGCACTCCTCGATCTTCATCGACCGCCAACACTTCATCTTCTATCAGGACGAAGGCGGGCTCCGTGCAACGGACGAGGGGAACGACGATATGGATTCCATTTATTATCTGGGAGTTATCGATATTTTGACGCCGTATACGCCATTCAAGAAGATCGAGCACTTTTGGAAGGGGTTGAAGGCTGATCGGGTATGTTTTCCTTACGTTCTTTTGTGGGTATAGTTCGCTGACACCCTTGTGATCTAGCATAAAATCAGCCCTGTGCCGCCGCCAGAGTACTCAGACCGGTTCCTGTCGTTTATGAAGGCAATCATGCGCGGTGGTGAGGGTGCGGCACGATTTAAGGCTGAATAATCTATTGAGGTGGGGAGTACCGTGGGATGATCTCTGGTCGTGCCCGTGCATGCCCAAGTCCGAGTCCTGCCTCAGGCCCTTGACGCACTTGGTGTCTCGTGAAACCCCATTCTGCCCCAACGCTTCTGCTCCTCTCCGCGCCCCTGTGTTCTCGTTCTTCTTTTCTTCGGACCCTTGGACTCCTCCAAATTCGACATACTTCATTTCATACCCCCCTCATTCTTGCATATGTATTATCGCACCCATTACACGCATCCTTATAATCTTTCATACACCTACCCCACCGTATATTCATCCTCCCCCCACCCTACACGTCGCCCTGCATGACTCTACGTCTCACCACCTTGGCCCCTTCCTCTCCCTCCCCCCCACTCCCGTCACTCCTCAACACCGCATACATGCATCGTACTCCATTCTTCAGGTGCCAGTGCGCCTAGACGAGAACACCCTTAGGTTCATACGACCCGCCATCCCCACACCACACCGCGGGACGTACCTCCTCACATTCCTTCATCTGTCCTACGTCGCTTTCCATCCTGAACGCAGATGTCACTCACACTCATTTTGCTTTTTCCCCATCGTCTCCTCTACATCGCGTCCCCTGCATTATCGGAACGCTCCACACTCATTTCTCTCTCTTGCACCCTTCCTCCGTCACCTGGTCCCAACCCATCAACCGTCGATTAGTATTCCATCCGTCCACTTGCTGTCATATTTAAATTGGCCTCTTTCTCTCTCTCTCCATCATTTTTATGGGCTCCTGCTGCAATCTATTCCTATTTATTGTCTCAGATACAGTATGATATCAAGAATTTCATATGTTAGAGAAAAGACACACAGGCCGTTTCTTTTGATGAGAAAGTTATGTACATCGGGTAAAATTATTCGAGTTCTAAAGTGCAATAATGATACAGAAGTAGATACATAGGCTGACGTTGGAGTCATGGATGGTGAACAAGAAATTCATGGGGTGATCATAGCGCAGTCCGTCTTCCGAATGGGGTTCTCAGTCAGACTCGTAAGGCTCTTCGTCAGCCTGAGCAGCTTTTTTGCTGCGAGCTGCTATGAGGGTAAAACGATCAACACGAGAAACAACATTGACCTGCAATGATGACTTACTCTTCCTCGTCGCCCGTTTCTTAGCGGCAGCCTTCTTCTTTCCAACACGCTTCTCGAGGGCCTGGTCTTCCTCACCCTGTACCCTATGCTCTTCGAGAATCTAACACAGATTGACAATAAGTAAAATAGCGACATGGAAAATAAGACGTCGTCCCCACCTTCTCGAACTCGTCCAAGTCGGAATCGGGTTTGTCCTTGGATTTGTTGGCTCGTGCCTACGATAACGAAAGCGCAAGGTTAAGCTGCCGTGAAACCACAACGCAGCAAAAAGACCAACCTTGGCCAGAATCTCCGTGAACCTTGCATATACATCCGGCTCATGCAGCTTGTCGCGGTAGAATTGCAGACCCTCGATGAGCTTCTTCACGGAACGCTCCGACTTGAATGGGAGGAGGGAAAGACAGAATGCAATGTCTCGCCATTGGCGCGGCTCCTCCGAAAGCCAGAACCGCTGGCAGAGCTTCTCGACGATGTTCTCTGCTTGTTTTTCCTGGAAGAGAAAAGTATCAGCTAAAGTAACGAGGAAGATAGCGGACGAAATAAACCTTCTCGATGAAGGTGAAAATGTATTTGAGCGTGCTCTGGAAGACTTCCTCTTCAACAGCGTGATCGCCGGTGGAGAGATGACTGATCACTGGAATAAAGCGACGTTAGTGGCGTGCGTTAAACATCATGGAGAAAGTGAACATACCATCAGGAAGATTGTTGTAAATGGCGTTCTCCTTGGTCGAGAGCTCCTTGAAGAACAATTTGGCGAGATCCGCGATTCGCGGCTCTGGATCCTCGAGACACTTTGCCATCTCACCGAGCTGTCCTTTGACCTTAATCATCCCATTCAAGATCAAGTGCGTCAGCACCATGAGCGTGTTTTTCTTGACGACGAGATCTTTATCGGAGAGACCCTTATACAGTTCATTGCTGTTCTCGTCGATGATGCTGCTGAACGACACAGCAACATCTCCCAATGCGATGACGATATTGCTCCGGATGTTGGCGTCACGAGAGGTTTCCAAAATCTTGAATAGCAGACGATGATGGGCGTCGCAGAACTGGGAGCTTACGCACAGGAACTTGCTAAACGAAAGTGTTGCTGCAGCGCGTAAAGTCCGGTTCTAAGTTGTTTAATCATGAGGTTTGCATAAGCTCCAAATGATCCATTTAGAAACTCACCTTGAACTTGTGCGGGCTGCCACAGATATGAACAAGCATTGGGCCGTAGACGGCCAGGAGTGACTCAGGCCCATACAAGAGTTCTGTCTCGCGAACACCTGCAATCCGTTCTCCAATCTCATCTTCGGCATTTCCAGCGACCTGGTCAAGCTCTTCCCCATCCTTGGATGGCTGGTGACTGCTATTACTAGCGGCCTGCTTCTCAGCTATCAAAGATGAATATCTGTGAGCCTCAAGTCATAAAGTGTCTGGGAACACTTACCAGCTTGCTTCTCGTCTTTCTGACGTTTCCATTCCCGCTCAACCAACTCAAGGAACACAATCTGCTTGATTGCTACATGCCCAACAACGAATAGGAGTTGGCTCAGCTCAAACGCATCGCCGACGTCAGATCCTTTGTCGTCCTGAGTTGCCTCAGGGGGAGCAGTCGCCATATCGTCGGATCCTCGGGTCGTGTCCCCGGGATGGTCTTCGTCCATCGCATCCGGATCCTTCTCCGCCTGGGACTGTGGCTCTGCCTTCGGCTCGGGAGTACGGCTGAATGCTCTGACAGTCAATTTCTTAATGATGTCGTTGCAGAGTATGTCGGGATGTTCGCCCAATGCGTAGATGGTGTTGATGGCTTGTTCTGCAAGACCAAACCAGTCTTTGGATCTACAAGGGAGCTCGATCGCAGTTTGAAGCTTGCGGAAGATCGGGTTCTCCATTTCGATGCGTAAGGTCTTATCAAGTAATGAACCTATAGAATGTCAATTGATGAATTCATGCCTGAAACAATGTGAATGTTACCTTTGATCTTCTTTGCACTGCCATTCAACCGCTGCAACGCAACGCAGGTATATCGCGCAAGAGTGAGGTCAGCCTGAGTAAACTGTCAGTGCCTGCTCGTAAACGAATAGAGCATGTATGACCTTTCCAAGTGGCCCCAATCCTACTTTCAGCATAGTCTCTACTCTGTCGGTCAACACGCTTCGCTTCGCTAATGCCAACATCCCAAGGATAATAATGGCTCCCCGTCTCTGAGGCTTGGGCAAGGGTCGTCCAGTACCTAGCGCACATATCGGTCACCCATACCATGTCAGTTGATGAAATCTACTTACTGTATACTTGCCAGAGCTTCGAAATGATGTCTTGGTGGACATGGCCTTCATCCATCATGATTCGCATCATCTCTTCCAAGCTTGTTAGCTCTGCCAGCGTTGCATCATATGTCTGCCTGTGAAATAAACAAGTCAGCGAACATAGGAGAAGGAGGAGAAGAGGAAGATAAATCTCACTCGATCATATTCTTTGCGATCCTGTTAACTTGCTCCTTCCCGCTCATATTCTGGTCCGCCAACGGCTCGAAGTATAAACTACGATAACAATCAAGAAGCCGGGAACGAATCCCCTTCAGCTCCTTTCCATCTTCCGATGTCGAAGTGCTGTTATCTTTGGTCCAGATTAAGTGTATCATCTTCTTAATACCAACCTGCATCGTTCACAGTGAGCAAGTTAAGGGAGCGAGGGGGAAAAATGATTACCTTGGCACTCTCGAAATGATACTCAAATGCAACGCGGAAAAATTCCATGGCTTCCAGAACCTCGGCCTTGCTGGTGGACCCAAGCAGCTCACCCATGATCTCCATTGCGCCTTCTATTTGACGGATGAAACTCAGTGCCTCGACGTAGTACTTCTTTCTCAGGCGCAAACGCAGGAGTTCATCGGCTTCTAAGGCTGCGAGAGCATCTTGTTCACTGGAAAGAGCCGCGACATTGAGCAGACTCTTTCGCGGCCCAAGTTTTGCGCCTTTCTTTGATGTCTTGGGTCCCTGCTCGTCGTCATCTCCGTCGACGGACATGGCCGGCTCGTCTTCCTCAGTGTCGCCATCCTTTTCTCCGTCTTCTTCTCCGTCCACATCCATTTTATCTTCGGACTTGACTTTCGATCTGGTAAAATGTGGTAAACATAGGCACGGTATGTGTGAGAGGAAGCATACCTCTTGCTCTTCTTCTTCGGTGAACCTTCCTCCTCACCCTCCTCGTCATCTTCATCCCCTTCTCCCTTCTCAGCGTCTTCTTCTTCACCATCCTCGTTCCTCTCAACCGCTTTACCCATCGCATCTTCGACCTTCGCCAACTTCGCCTTGACGTCGTTGTATTCCGCCTCCCACACATCCAACTCCAAAAACCCTCCATACATCAAGCCGTAGGGATGCGTCACCAGCAGCTTCACCAGTAATGCGGCAGCCCCCTTCCTCACAGTGGCAACCTTGTCCTCCAGCGCAGAAACAGCTGCTCGTGTCACCTGCAACCGCTGTTTGGGGAACTTCATCCGCAGATCACAGAGTTTCGACAGAACAGTCAGTACTTTTGCGCGGACGTATGACGACATATCCATGAGGCGCTCGATCAGGAGGTCGTACAGGCCAGCTATCTGTTTCTGATTCTGCTTCGGATCCATGCCTTCGTCCCCTTCTGGCGTTGAAGCTAACTCGGTGATGAGATAGCCGATGACTTCGACGAGGGCGACACGCATCGGATAGGACTAGAGACATCATGAACGACAGGCGATAGAGAAAATACAGTGGTACATACTTCTGAATCTAGTTGTCCAAGAAGGAGACTGAGCTGCTTCAATATCGACCGAGGTGCAAGCTCGGCAAACTTGACGAGGAACCTTGCAAACACCCTGGGTCCCTTCTGGTCCTGGCCACTGAAGGTTTTTGCAGCGATCTCACGGAGTATCTCGTCCCCAAGCTGTGCATGGTCGAACTCTTTTGCGAGGACGGTGAGGCATTCTGCCATGGGTTCGGGAAGATGCTCCCAGAACTGCAGGAACTGCATGATCATGATTTGCACCGCGAGCGAATGACCGTGATGTTTGACCGCGAGGCAGATGACTTTGTAAACTCCCAGTTTGATGTTTTGTGATTTCATGTATTGCTCGCTCTCCGTTACGTGGAACGCAGGTTTCGTCATGCAACTGGAGTCATTCCGGTCAGGTTGAAAATCGACATACAAAAGAGAAGTATCTCGCACTTGATAAAAGCCTCGCGCTCGGCGGTGATCGTCCATATACGCTGCGATTGGAGACGAAGAATTTTACTGATCAAAGCCAGCGTTGGAGGAATCTGATCAATCCAGGACCACGTCTCCACTCTCTTGTTCGCAGTGGCTCGAGCAGATGCTTTTCCTCCAGCTTTTCCTCCACGACCTCTACGTGCTTTGGGAGCAGGTGCTGTGGGTCCATCATCGTCCTCCGGTTGCTTGACCTTCTCCGCAGCAGTCACGAACCATTGCAAGAGGAAACTGTACATCTCCAGTGGAAGCTTGTGTGACATGTATCCTGGCTGATCGCCGTGGTCTATGTCCTTCATCGTCGCGTCGAGTTCCGCTTGTAGCCCAGAAGAGATCGAGTCGAGGAGTTTGCTCATGATCGTACCAGGCACCGTGTCAGAGTGCTTCAAGAGACTTCTATACACATCAAACACTTCTTGGTCCGTGATTGCATCGCTGTTTTCCGCTACAGCCTCTACCGCAGCTGCGACAAAGGAGTCAAGCTCAGTGAAACAGTAGAATATATCTCAGTAAAAGTCCACACCTTCTAACAAACGTTCCGGATCTTCTTCTGCAGGATTATGTTCGTGTGGTATTTCATAGTTTTCTATCTCCTGGAGAGCTTGGAGCTCCTCTTGAAGGTCGAAGCTGGACATCGTTGTGGTTCAGGACCAACCAGATCTTCGTCCTTGCCTGCCCTGAATTCAACGCGTCCTCACGTGAAATGTCACGACAAATGTGACATCGTGATTGTTCGTAACTTTCTACAACTAATTTCACCTTCTCCGTCTCTGGGTGCTTGGAAGTCATGCTACCATGCGCCAGTGAAAGCTAATTATGAGCCCCACTATTGGAAATCTATCAACAACTGGTCCATCGCAATTGTTGATTCTTCGTTTCTGCTTTACAACAAATGCCACGAACCGGAGGAATCACCGCAATAAACGCCGTTCAAAATTCGAAGTCGGAATTCGCGACTTAAAGTAGATGGTTACACGCGGCTGGCACGAGCGCAGTAGATCCCTTGCTCTAAGCAACGTGAATCATGAATACATCTATGGAGGAACCTACCAGGACAAACTCCGATGGCACGGTGCCTCTTCCACAGAGGGACGAGAAATACTACTTCACACCCATCGTCTTCCAGGTGAGAGATGCGATTGTCAAGATGAACACTGATCGCTAAGATCGTGGTCTCAGGTTGATGATTGCCTGTTCAAAGTGCCCAAGTTTGCCTTTTGCGAGAGCTCGACCGTCTTTTCGGATATGCTCGCAGTCCCTCAGCCCTCGGAAGGAGGTCAGGAAGGTTCGAGTGCCAAGAATCCAGTGAAACTCCACGGAGTCAGCAAAGATGATTTTCGGCGATTGCTTGAAGTGATGTATCCACTGTGAGCCATCCTCAATCCGATCAACCCAAGTAACCCACCTTGACAATTCCCAGTGACATTCCTCCCTCACCCTCTATGTCTCAAGATGGGTGGATTGCCGTGCTCAATCTTTCGCAGATGTGGGAGATGTACAAAATCCGTTCCCTCGCCATTGACAAACTCACGGCCATGCCCGTGGACTCGATCAGGAAAATCAAACTTGCTAAACAATTTCACGTCCCGCAATGGTTACGAACTGGATATTTGGAGCTCGTCAATCGCAATGAAATGCTCTCCATGGAGGAGGCTGAGCAGATTGACTACGTCTCCGCAATTAGGGTTTTCCAAGTCCGTGAAGAAGTCAGACCCCGGAATGGGTATTATGGCAGTGGCAATTCCACGGATGCTGTCGAGAGGGTGTTCAAGGAGGAATTGGAAGTCGCGCAAAAGATACACCAGACCTATACCCCTGGGTTATCATAATCTGCGATAACTATTCGCCCTAGCACGTATGAAATTTGAATGTATAGGAAAGGATACGTCTACTGGAATTCATCTTCTTGGCCGAATGCAGAGTCATTGGTCCAACCTCCCACGTCCACAATATTTCCGATCTCTTGGGAATTCGTTATGATGTAAGCTCTGCTATTACCTCGACATTGGAAAGACTCTAAAAGTACTCGTACATTACACATAGTGTTTGAAAAAAATTCAAAGGGACACCCAAAGGACCAAAATCTAGAAATTGTACTCGAGCACACGGGCAAATTCAAAAAAAAATTACAATCTGTGAGTCCACATTTCAGATGAAATTGCCAATCAAAGCAGTCTTCGAAGCTACCCACCTGGCAACAACATCCATCTCCACAAGAGCACCGAAGGGAAGTTCCGGAATACTCAGCGTCGTCCTTGCAGGCTTATGATTGCCAAAGAACTCCGCAAAGACTTCATTGAAAGCCTCTAAGTTCTTGAGTGTCGTGAGATATGCCTATGACGAGCAGGTTAAAATTCGAAGGTCAAAAGTGAAACTCTATTGAGCGAGGAACAACTTACATTAACTCTTACAATCTTTCCGACAGATGATCCGGCGGCTTCAACGACGGCCTTGATGTTCGCAAAGGCCGCACGAGTTTCTTCCTTGATATCCCCATTACCGACAAGTTCACCAGTTCCAGGCGATTGGGGAAGGAAGCCTGTCGTGAATATATGTTCGCCCGATATCACGCCTTGTGAAATGGGAGTGGGTGGAGCAGCGGCCTCTACATACATCGAATAAAGACATGAGTTCTTTAACTCGGGAACTATAAAACAAACAGATCCGAGAAAAGACGCACGCTTTGTACGAACGAGTTCGAGAGATGAGTCAGTCGTTGTTAGAATGCCTGGACAGGTCGATGGTGCCGTTGGCACTGGTGCTGCAGGCGTCGCAAGGGCTGCAGCAGGTGCCACGAACAGGGCAGTTGCAATGACAAACTTGAAGAAGAGCATCTCGATGCAAGCTTCAGAGCAGAAGAGATGCAGTTCTGGTGGGGATTTTAGGAACAAGGATTTGACTGAGGGTGCTCATAATGTTGGATTAAATGCTAGAACTCAAAAAGTCCGAGATGTGGAGTTTTCACGACGACGATTTTCGGTCAAAGTAGCAAGGCTACATTCATAGAGAAATTTCCCGGACTAAAGACACATGTCAGCGAACTCCGGAAACCAAATATAGCCATCTGAGATACTTACAACGTAGCTGTCCTTCACATCTGACACTTGATCTGACATCGCAGTGGTGAATTTCAGCCAGGAAGTTCCCAGTATTTGGCTATGTTGTGCAACGACCCCAGGGGTCGGCCGGGAAACCGCTCCGTTCCTAATCGGGACCGCTGCGGAAATATCAACCTATCAACCGAGGCCGCCTTAGGCTTCGAGCGGCTCAAATTCAGCGTTCAACGCAAGTTCAACGTTCAACGCCAGGATATGTGCGTCGTAATTTTCGACCGTCTGAGGCGACATCTTCACGTAGCGACCGTAATTATTTTTCCTAGACGCTCCCAATGATCACACTTGTCGACTTCGCTCCCTGTTGCTGCCTCACCTTGCCTCACACACTATCTGATCTATCGATAGACGCCCATCCTCCTCACCGTTTCTCCTTCTCTTGCCACGTTCTAAAAATGAGGACATGCGCAGCTATCGATAGTTGTTGTACTATTACCCACACCCTCGTGTTCACCAAAGACCTTTCCTCCAACAAAGCATGCAGGCTGATTCAAATGCATCCAATCCTCCGTCCCGCCCTGAGACACCTTTGACGCAATCTCCTCAGCGATCAGAAACCTACTATCTGGAGACCGTCACATTTCAGGTAGGGCCAGACCACCAGCGTAGCATGTCGAACAACACTGAACGGTGCTGTGATTCGGATTTAGGTTGAAGATACCCTTTTCAAAGTTCCTAAGATAAAATTCATGCGCGGTTCTTCAATTTTCCATGCCATGTTTTCTCTGCCTCAATCGGAAAATAGTGAAGGGTATGCTGAAGGGTCGAGTGACTTGAATCCTTTGAAACTTGAGGGCGTCGAGAAAGTTGATTTCGAGAGGCTCCTCACAGTGAGTCGGGGCATTGTCCACACGCGCGAACTATTACGATATGCATCTCGCAGCGACGTCGGGTCAGAATGGTCAGACCAGCCAAATGACACATGGGTGTCGGTGTTGAAATTATCGAAGATGTGGAATTTCTATGACTTGCATTCCATGGCTGTGGAGACGTTAACAACCGCCACTATGGATCCTCTTGACAGGATCACAGTGGCGAAGACATACAAGATCCCACAATGGCTCAGAATTGGATATACCGAACTTATCACGAGGGAAAAACCTCTTACTCCAGAAGAAGGTGCCAAAGTAGAGATGACAACCGCGATGACCATTGCCCAAGCGCGAGAGGATTTCCTCAGATTCCACAGCTCACGGCGCACCACGTCGTTTAACACCACCTATCCCAATGGGTATACAGTTCCGATCTGCCTCGAGAAGCTCTTTGGCCAAGAGCTGAAGGTAGTAGACTTGGAGCATAGCTATTTCATGGCTGGTGAATTTGGCGAGTAGTCTGGATTTTGGGAGAAACGTATGGATCAAATCAATGGGCACGTTATGATGGTAGTATCGTCAATGTAAAAACTATCTTTCTCGTCGTCACCCAAAAGCTCGGGAGTCAAGACTTGCATCAGTCGATTTGAATTTTTCCCACCAAGGATGTTCCCAAGGAGTTCAGCCGCGAGGTTACTGGCAGAGCGAGGTCCATTCCATTCCAATTCCACTTCATGCTCGAACACATCCTGCATAAACTCATGGTCAATCTTGTCGCCAAGCAGCATACCCATCACTTCTGCGGGTTCGCGGACGCATGGGTTTTGCCTGCGGAACACGAAACGACCATCGATGATGTTATTAACACCGTCCGTATAAAGCAGAAGAATAGGTTGCTTTGATTTTAACTGGGCGAGGTTGATGTATCGTACTTCACTTCTTGACGAGATATATGGCGGGGTGTGATTGTCATCCGTAACGTTGTGTATTGGGAAACCCGGAAATCTTGATGGAATCCTTGTGAAAATACATCTTGAGAATTCGGAGCTCAGTTTGAACGAGAAGTCACCGAGAGCTTTACGTTGGGAGGTTAGACAGAAGGGGTAAATGAGTAAGCCATAAACAAATCATATTCATAGGAATTAACACCTCTTGTGACACTCAGGACACCTAGCACCCGATCATTCTTCATAATATTTTGTTCTTGGGAGGGATGTTCCAATTTGACGCGCGCGTATTCGGAGGGAGTTGACGGATTGTGTAGCGTAAGCAACCTTTCACCCTGTCGAATGCCGCTTGAAGAAATTGTGGACAACACTGTATGAAAGAGACATTGGTGTCAAGCAAAGAGAGAACCGTGACATATCTCTTACCAACTGAGGAGTCGCCGAGACCAACAACCCAGAGGTGATTTTTGGTACCATCGATTAGCGCAGCTGCCAGTGTTGTTCCGGAATTAGCTCGACGAAAAACCTCCGCGTCCGGTCCTTCTACGAGAGCTTGAGCTTGTATATCTGCCAGAGCCTCGGGCTTTGGGCAGCGGGATACAACAGCCCTGCCGATAGAATCGTCGAAGTTTTTGACTTGCGAACTGAGGAGCTCCGAAATAACATCCGGATCCAGAGAATTCGCATCTAGTCCGGCTACTCTCGTGCGAAGAGCAGCACGTATAAAACCAGGAAGGTTATTTTGCGCGTACTCTGCTGCATGAGTTCCGCCATGACCTAGATTTTGTCCCATCAATGCTTAGAATAGGCTGGATAATCAATTTGGGGCATTAATCCATACCATCAAGGACCGCCAAAAACATCCACGGACGGCCAGATATATCGTCCCATTCCTGGACAACATACCTATCTTCGTTTACTCTATTTGGCGTAGGTTGGAATGTCACGGCATGAATGTCGCCAGGAAAAGTGGTGGCAGCACAGCAATTCAAAAATGCCGTTCGAGCATCGTCCAGGGCATCCAGGTGCGACATGAGGCGGAGAGAAATACAGGCTTCTCGTCAGAGATTGGTTTGTTATAGCGATTCCCATTAGCGCGCGTGGAAATGCTGTGGAATTATAGTATGACTCGAATAATAGGGCAAGCCCAAGTTGCATCCCCGAGCCGACGAACACGTGTGAATTTATTGGCATCTATGGATCCACAAGCTGCGTTTTCAGCCATGATTGGCTGCAAAGAAATGATTAGTATGCAGGAACAGATGCGATCCATCCAGCAAGATGGTGCTCGCGCGGTGGATAAGAATATTGCTCCTTCGTCGGCCCTGAGTAGTGTGGCGTCCGCGCTTACACTCCCAAGAATGACTCCCTCAGACTCCCACTAAATAGCATCTTGATCGATATGCCGGCATCATAATGGCATGGCTGGTGACTCGTGAGGCACGCGAATCTTGGGCTAATAAAATAGGACAAGGGGTCTGGATTCAGGACATGCATCAAACGATCTGCATTTACCTCTGCGAGGATGTTTCCGAGGAGCGCGATTGTCGCCAACGCTATTTTGGTGATCAAAGACGTCCCACGAGAAATGATGATCAACCGAGTCACCGGGGAGCACGTTCATTACCGCAGCAAAATTTTGAGGCGACATGGAAAGTAGTCCCTTCTAGATAGACACCATCAGTCGTTCCTCCATTCTGATTCCGGTTTCGGAAGTGGAACTCATCTGTATGCAAAGTCAGAATTGGCCTCTTGTCTCTTGAATCTTGACAGCACCGCAGATCGACATGCCGAAAATGGCTTTCTTCTACGATGGGAAGTAGTGGCCGCTCGTATGTCATCTTCCTCTGTAATGAAATATGAGCTCCGAGTCATGATGATGAGCATTAACAAGAGATCACAGAAGATCCTTGCATGGCGGCCAAGAGAAAAGAACCTGTGAAGGCCGTCAAGACACGGATAATGATATCATGAGGCATTAAAGTCGAAAAGTGAAATTTGACACTTGAAATTGGGATAATGAAGACTACTGCATTTCCCTGTGGTCGATTACGCCGTACAAGGACTATTCGCTGGACGGATGCGCTGGAAGGCATCCATGTTTCCCACCCGTCCCGTTTCTCTGTCTTTCGATGGCTTCGATCTTTAGTCTCTTGAGTCCTCGTTAAACATTAGCTACCTGCCAATAACCTGTGAATATTAACTGGTCAGTTGGAAAATTGCGACTTTATGTTGAAATTCACGATAACCATTGGAACTGGTCAAACCAGCGGACAAATAACGATAGTTGTATCATCAACATAAAGATCCCTCTCCCCATCATCGCTGAGAAGTGCAGGATCCAATACCTGTGTCAATCTACTCGCATCCGTCCCACCAAGGATGTTACCAAGTAGCTCAACAGCTCTATTACCTTTCTCTCCGTACCATTTCGATTCAACCTCGTGTTCAAATACAGCACGCATAAACCCGGTGTCAACCGAGTCACCAAGGAGCGCCCCGACCACATTTGCTGGATCGGCTTTGCATGGGTTCTGTTGTCGAAAGAGGAAGTAACCGTCGATTGCGCCATTAACTCCATCGGAGTGAAGCAACAGTATTGGATTTTGGTCATGAATGCCCTTGAGGTTAATATGACGAACTTCACTAGCGGCAGTGATATACGGTGGAGTGAAATTGTACTGCGTCACTCCTTCATGAACGCGATCGCTCCAGGTGGAAGGAAGCTTTGTGAAAACACGTCTTGAATTAATTCTTGGAAGTTTGAAAGCAAAGTCTCCAATCGCTTGAGGACAAAGTCAGAGATATAGATAGCGAGGCTGAATAGTAACGCGCGAGAGTAGCAGGGACAGTACCTCGAGTCACCGTGACCGCCCCAAGCACACGATCATTTTTCAAGATATTTGCCTCGTATGATGGATGTGCTAAAGCGACTCGAGCATATTCGGATGGCGTGGAGACGTTATGCAAAGTTAATAGCCGTTCGCCGGTACGGTGCCCTTCCGGAAACGCCTTCGAGAGAACTGAATAACCCGAAATTGGATGATTGGTGCTGATAACTGTAAAGACATCTCACCGACAGAAGAATCTCCAACACCCGCAACCCACAAATTAATTCTTTCCCCATCAATCAGAGCCATCGTCAGTGTCGTTCCCGAGTTAGCTCGAAGAAGGGCATCTCTATGTGGCCCTTCGACGATGGCTTGTACTTGCGAATCATCCAAGTTCCTAATGTTCCGGCAAACGCGTTTAACCACTTTGCCGATCTCATGGTCGAATAGTTCAATTTGAGAAGACAACAAATCTATAATAGATTTTGGATCTGGTGTTTCGGGTTTCGCAGCTCCTACCAGAGAACGCAGGGCAGTGTGAATTAGACTGGGCAAATGAAATGCAGTGTATTCTGAAGTCTGGGGGCCGCCGTGGCCTAAATGCAAGAAGGTCAACATGAACATGAAAACGGTTTCATAAGGATTATGTACCATCTAGAACAGCTAGAAAGATCCATGAAGGAGACCCGGGCTCCCCAATATCATCCCAGTGTTCAACGACGTATCTGTCCTGGTTTATCCTGGTGGGCTTTGGTTGGAAGGTCACAGTGTGGATATCGCCCGGGAAAGTTTGCTGGATACAAACGTCTGTGAATGCTTTACGTGCCTTGATCAAGGCATCCATTGCTAGTGGGAATCAAGTGGTGGGAAGCGCCCAACATGCACTGATGCAGTGCGGCGGAACGCTCGAATTTGAAAGCCTGAGAATTGTGAGAATGTGACACATGGTCCGGGCCGCTTTCTCCACCAGCCCGGTTGGACACAGTATGGTAAACTGCTGAGGAAAACATGGGGCGCGTAAGGAGGGCCAGTGTGTAGAGGAACGCTGGAACAATGTACTACTTTAGTGAGTCCCAACTTGTGAGCCACAATTCCGCAGCCTGACCCCAAGTTTTCAAGCATCTAGCTTGCAGGATGTGCGCCACGCTCCGCCTCTTTAATGTAAAACTGCGTCTCAATGAACTTCAACCGTCGCCGTTCCTCCTCCTCCAATTGAGCCAGCTCTTGGGCATAGCGCGACCGCTTCCGTATCTGGGGTCCAAATCTATAAAATATGAAAGGGAAGAGACCCATTATTGTGGCGAGAATTGCAAGAATCGTGCCCGCCCATTCGTATCCAACTTTGGCAAAGGAGATCAGCCTTAAAGCCGTGAAGAGAGATCATGTATGAGCTTACCGTTTTCATAAAACTGCACGCTGACGAGACAAAGTATGCCGCACATATTCTCTGGACACATCGCATCAGCGCTGAAGCCGTAACCATCCATAAAACTATACACACCTCTCGCAAAGCTCTGACCAGTGACGGCACTACTCGCCATCAAACCGTAGCTTTCGACTGTAAAATCCGAGACCGCCAAAAATACTAAGACAAATCAAACGGCTGTTAACGACGACGACCCCGGGTGCATCTGAAGCAACACCCTACTGATATGCCCAGATATCGCAAATCCCACAAGCGCACCGAGCGAAACGTACATGTTGATAGGCGGGCGTCCAGACCACGCGAACCAAAACATAGATATCGGGAAGAGGAATGCAGCTGAACAAAAAATCGGATTCAATTACATATTTTTCTTCAAAGAAAATGAAAGCGAAACGCACCAAAGAATGCCCACAAAAGTTTATGTTCCGGGACATTCTGCCTACCTTCCTTCCGCTCCCTCCATGCGGTTGCCTTGCGCTGGAAATAGAACAGCGGAATGGCGAGAGTGAACCCTATCTGGAGCGCAAAGAAGGTAAGCTCGACTTTTGGGTCTGTGAGTCCGTATTGTGCATAGACCAAGGGGATTGCCTCGATTGCGAGATACTTTGGAAGGATAAGCAATCAGCTGTACTATTGAAAACACCTCTCGATAACTACGCACGATAATTCCATAATTGAGCCCGTCATACAGTGCAAAGCAATACACGATCGGTTCGGTAAAAAGCATCGCTTGATAATCGAGTGTCAGCGATCTGTTTTAAAAGACAAAAGCCAATCTACACACTTGCTGGGCGCAACACAGTCTCTTTCATGATTTGGCTTGCTGAGCGCCGGCCCAGTTTCTCATGGATTGCCCACGCGCCTGTCCGCCCCGCTTCCCGCGCCTTTTTTGCACGCGCGGCGAGGATAACGCCGCCACGTGTCTCTGGCACAAGCATAACGAATGGAATAAGGAGGCCAGCGCCGACGATCCCCCAGATTCCGTACATCCAGCGCCAGGACATGGCACTATTTATGTAGGAACCACTAGATGGGGAACGGTGGGAGTGGGAAGAATTTAAAACAAGGTTATCATCGAAATCATTTCGGAGAATGAAGAGCTTACATTAAAGGACCTCTGATGCGTTGGCAAGTCAGAAAGTTTATTTCGGAATGCACTGGAAACGAAAAAAGAACTAACAAGACAATAAATTCAGCGGAATATGCCCAGCCATTCATGGCCCACAACCTGAACGCGTGGTGCAGTCTTCTCAGCAGCGGAATTGGCGTGCAAGCATGACCCACGCTTACCCAAAAACGTCATCACCCTTCCATAAATCTGGAATATTCCCCACGCTATTAATAACTGGGGACCCAGCAATCCCGCAAATGAGGCTACAGGAGCCACGCAAAGCAGAACGGTCAGCTGAGTGCGCAATTTAGGGAGGAAAAGCACATGGGAGGTACCCACCGGGATATCACGATAGTGTGAAAATTAGAGGCAAGTGCGCATGGTATGTGGAATATATCTGTGAGAATAGGATTTGGGTAGGACGGCATAGTGTGATGAAAAAGGAGAGGGGGACGCGCAAAGAATGGCTAAACAGCTAGTAAGGACCTTCTTGCGGCCGAAATCCTGAAACAGGAAGAATTGGGTTGTCAGAGCTCCCAAAAGTACTACAGTGCATGGTGTACAACTCACCTCGGCCAGCGGAGTGAGAACGACTGGCCCGATAGCCAAACCGAAGAGAAAGACAGCGACAGGGAGTCGGCTCACAATGGAGGACACTCCGAACTCATTCCGCATATCTCGTGAAATGGCAGCCGCAGCGCTAGAGCACATAGTGAGCCAAGTAGTGTGCACGCAGCTATAAAATGCGAAGGTGTCAAGCACAGGTTTCATGATCGTGTCAGGGAATCAAAAGCGCCGCGGGAGGAAGAAAACATACACCAAGGCGCATATCATTGCCTTTTTCCAGGTCGGGTAGTTGAATGGGTTTTCTGGATCATTGTACTGCACCGATGTTGAATCCTTTCAATTTTCTCAGCAGAATTTATGAAGGATGACTCACATCCCAATGAATGAGTTCCGAATTGATCTCGACCTCGTCGTGTAGCTCGACGCTGGTGCTCGCCTCGGCGTTCATTGCGTTCCTCCTGCGTGCTGCTTCCAGAGTGAAATATTTAAAGGGGAACGATGGTTTTCGGCAGGATGAGGGGACAAGAGTAGGAAAACGCGTCATGAAAAACATTCGGCTCGGCCCGCAACTTCCGTTCCTTGATTGCTCCCGTCTCTCGTTTACCTCCCGTCAAGCCCGCTATTGGCCAGCACTGAGGACCAATCACCGCGTAAGTATGCTTGCTTCACCGACTCCTCCTCGACGTCAACTGGAACGTCGAGGGAACCCAAAAAATCGTGTACTGAATGGTACTTCGAACTATACACGAAGTATGACCATGAAGTAATTGCAAAAGCAGAAACGGAAGGGCGTGCAGATTGTGTGTCTCTAATGAACATGGCTGATTTACTGTAACAACTCGAAAGCCAGGTCCATGGTAGCGTGCAGATAAGGACGACGAAGAGAATAAAATAACGTTGGGTACTGTATGGATCGGGAATAACCCCGCGAATGATTGTGAGTATCGTGATTGGAATGTCTGTGAGGTGAAAAAAAAGAGTCTGTGCATCACTTTCGAGTGTCCAAGATAAGAGTCTAGCGTTGAGAAAGTCTATAAGGCAGTCTCCGGGGCGCGGCTGCCAATGGAGTCGTATTTGTTATGGTTAATTGAGACTTGCGTTGGAGAATAAGGCATAGTTGGCATCGAATCAAGTTGAAGGTTTGATCTGGAGTGTGCCAGGATGTTCGTTGCGACGTCTGAGCCATACTGCTCCGCGAGTTGGCTAGACCAGAGGTTTAGAGAGGCTCAAAGGCAAAGAATCATAGAAGACATACTTGGCATAGTTATCCATGATAACAGCCATGCTGTTCATGCTGAGCCTATACGCCTTCGGCATCATACCTTTACCAAATCGGTATGTAACGTGATTCGAGCAAAGCAAACCAGCCACAATGACGAAAATGTGTACAGGTACCAGTGCAAAGGCCGTCGTATACCAGGTCTCAAGGATCCTACGTTCATACTGGATGTACGGCTGCTTGCATCCGGGAAGGACACTCCTTGCGTAACAAGTCTGGCTCACGGTTGCCTCGACGAACGGACTAAAATATCCACAGCATTGCAGCTGATTTTGAATCCGCAGTCGACCCTCGGCACCGAGGTCCCTCGACCACTGCGCGTTGATTTTGCCTTCAATGTTGAAGGCGCGACGTTTGTATGTGAGATATCCTGGGACAAGGATGAATATGAAGACAATCCAAAGAAGGAAAGTGTAGGTGGCGAGAAAGGTTCGGTTGTTGAGGATGAGACCGGCCCAGCCGAGGAGAGAGGTCATAATCCCCAGACATGCTGCCAGGGTCGAGATGATAAGCTCAGTCCGGTTGCCCACTCTAATGACATCAGCATGAGTCCAAATGTCGAACCAAGTTAGAAGGCAGAGAATGAGGCAGACAATGGTCCATAGCGAAAGCTGAAGAAATTATGAGCCAGAAAAAAATCAGAGTAGACAAGTGACGACTCACACAAGAGTTCGCAACGAAAAGAACCCATTTGAACTTGTTCCATCGTAGCTTTTTTGACCGTCCTTGATGGAAAAAGTCCCCCGAGACACCATCATAGTCCTCGTCGTTCTCCCCTGGCATCCGTGCTTCACCACTCTTGAATGCCTCCACGCCCCCACCCATCTTCGGCATCGGGTCTCCCCGCTTCCCCTTGCGTTTTCTCGGACCAGGCGATAGCAGCGAGCTGGAGAACTTGTGCGGCAGGTAGTTGACGGTGAGCGAGACACCGCTGGCGTCAGTGCTACCATTCTTCCCTATAGGCGAGGCGGACCGCGAGATGGATGACTGTGAACCCGATGGAGCAAACGGTGCACTTGGGGCGTCGAGGTGGCCGGTCATCTCTTCAAGCATAGGGTGTGTCGATGCAGTTTGTGAAAGAGTGGAATTTGCGAGAGATGAGCGCCTGGATCGGCTTTGAAGGTGAAAAGAGCACAGCTATGTTTTAGAGTAAAAGGAGATAAGTAAGAAAAGGAGGCTCACGACGCGCTGTCCATCTGGATAAAAGGCAACCGGACGAGGGACAAGGTAGTGGACTCGGATCAGGTTTGCGTAATGGAGTCAAGGGTCACACGTACCCAATTAGGATTGCTCCCAGTTGTCACTGTCGATTGTGAGCTTTTTGAACGTATGTGCCCTGTGGTGTCCAGATACAACGACCACACCCGCTGCATACAGAGGAACTCGCACCTCCTTTTCACCCTGCACTAGAACGGAAGTCAAGATGCAACGTCGATTTTTCTCCTTTTGGAAGATACGGTAATTAGGGACATATGTTTTAGCATCGGTGATCGGGCTAATTTTGCACAGGGACGCCCTGGCTGGGCAAGATGATGACCTCCAAATTGAAATGTTGACAACTCGGTTCAAAAGAACCGTCTTGCGCCCTCTCGAAGTCCAGTACCAGACAACGCTCTTTCACCTCTGCGCTGTGCGATATTTTTCGAATAAGTTCTCAACGATGCGCTTTGGGAAATGAGAACGTAAATCATCGCCAAGCCTGGCCTGTCATGCAAATCTTAGTGTCACCCTTTGTACACAGCTGTACACGGGGACCCACAAGGCGGTGTTGAATCGTCCGCAAGCAATGCATATAAACTCATCTGCTTCGAAAAAACCTTGGTGTTGTCCGAGATAACGGCCGTTAGGCTCCCAACAGCTTGTTAGACGTCCGGTCTTGCCGACTTCATATGACTATGACGCGCTCAATGCCGGAACAATGTGATCAACCAAGGGGACGAAACATCGAAGGACGTTGGTGACATGGCTCACCACCATTGTACCACCATCCAAATCATTGAACGAGATAATTTATGCTGTCAAAAAACCGGGGTGGACGGCAGGCGACGCCAATGGAATTGAATAAGTGATTTGCACGTTCTGGTGTCAGTAACATTTAGTAAGTTTAAATCCGAAAGAAGTCTCGAATCTCACCAATACATAGTATGAAAAGTAGTACCAGAAGACTCAAGACGGTCATTTAAATAGGTCCACACCAGGCCATCAGCTTGACTTAGGATTCAATCCCTGAGTGTTAGAACAAGTTGTTACTTTCGCAGTATACAGTTCCACTGACGGATCTCTGACAGAGCTCAATGACTATACCTACATGAGATCAATAGGGGTGCTCGCAACTGGGCTCTGTTACGGAAGCGATCCAAACGCGACTAAAAGACGGAAATTCTCACAAAAGGACGGATGTTCTGAGGTCCCTACAACAGACCACTCTCACTGCTTCAGCACAGTTCCATGCCTGACCGTCCCGCTCAAGCTCGGAATGGTCTGGTACGCCGACCATGTGTACAGGTCACTGGAATCGGAATCGATGTATTTGCCTAAAGCATCATCAGCAAAAGATCGTCGTCAAATGGAGAGAAACGAAAATTAGTCACCGCTGCTGTATCCGCCCGCATACTTATGTACGAGTACGGCCCAAACAGTCAACGACGCGTCTCTAAAGGTGGATGTCAAATGACGATTGACTCACAAGCGGAACTTTCCGTTAGGGAGTACAGTAATGCAAGGACCTTCGGCCTGACCCCACCCAGCGAAGTCGCCGGTCTGTACAAAGCTGTAGGGGCCAGTGAGTGAGGAGGCGACAGCGTGTTCGATATGCTTTTTGCCGTTGGTCTCCGCCTTGGAAAATATATGATATTGGTTGCTGTATTGGCGTGAATGAACGGCTGCAATAAATGTGATCAAATGTTTACGAGAACGCACTTGAAGTAAACGGGGAAGGTATCGATATATCCTAGGCCAGCGTTCGAGATGCCGGAAAGGACGACCGGGCCGCTCCATTTTGTTAGTGTGGAGTCTGTTGCGGTGAAGGCGTAGGGGAGGAAGGGACCGTAGCTTCCCGTTGAGAGTGACACGATGACGTTCACCTTACCGGTCTTGGGGTCTTTGAAGAATTCCTATATGAATATGGGTGAACGAGTAAGTCAGGCTCCGTAACATAGGATTACAGGCGTACTGGAGCCCATGTATTGACTGGGGTAATCACGGACGATGCGGTGGATATGGTTGTTACGAGTGTCCAGGTCTGGAGATTTGTACTGCTCTGATTCATACCGACCAGCCATGAGCGTGAGTTGGATGGAATGGAGAGTGTTTTACGGCAATGGCAAAGTTCGTTCCAGACCAGTTTGTGGTGTCTAAAATGAGAATCTGCGTAAATTCTCGTAGCATAATTAGCGAAGAAAAGCATACACGCAATATGATATTTTCCACTGGGCATGGTTAACACGATGAACCGTTAAAGCCACGGAACACTCACTCTGTGTGCAGAATAACACTTGGATCTCTAATCAGACCAGACGGAGGACTATATGCTGGTCCCTTTAGGATAGAAAATGAATTCCCGTCGTTGGACGTGTAGACGTAGAGGTTCGATTCCGACGCAGATGTGAAAGCGGTGAACACATAAGGAGCAGAGACAGCGCGTTTAAATGCTTCGAGTGAGAGCACGGGGGTGGTGGAAGTTACGTTGATGCTCGCCAGAGGCGATGCAAAGGCACAGGCCACGGCAGATAAGATCGCGAGTAGAATGGTGAAGGGTGCAAACATATCGGATGATGGTCAATGAGCGGGGACCATGCATGTGTGCCTTTAAGAGAAGTTGGTCAAGTCTGGTGATATACCTTGACGGTCATTCAGCGGGCCGTCCCATTGCGCAGAATGTCCGTAACCAGAACGGACGAGCTCAACGCATTCAATAATCCAGCGAAGCAAGACGTGACCATAGTTTGTCGAGAGGCATGCACCCATCAAAGGCCGAGGAGTGCAGATCCACGGAGTGCATTCAAATACTGTACGATACAGCTGGAAGGCTCTATCTCTTGCTACCTTTCGACACAAACTCGGAATAACAGAAGTTGTCCAATGAACCGCTCGGAAAAACGGATATTTTGATCGGTTTGATCAGGTTTGGTGTTAACATGCACCCTGTGATCACGGTGGGCTTCGACGCGGATTCAGCATGCTATCTAATGGTCATAGCGCGTCAGAAGTTTGGCGTCAGTGAGGAATGCTGAGTCAAAGACGGTGACTCGGACTTGCACTGCCACTAAGGTACAGTTATCAACGTCCTCCAGTCGTAATAATGCCAAACACACTCTATTCTTGAAGCGCCACAAGCAACCACGTTGGCAATGGAACGCTCAAATCTACCTACTGGCCGACAACTCTACGCGTTTTCTGGCATTGACTGGTACATCCCCTTCGACAGACTAAAAGTGTCGCATCCGGCTGTTTGGAAATGGCGTTCCGTAGCACAACGGGGCTCTTTACGAACACCATCTAATCTCACATTCCGTGGCGGATATCGCATTCAGAACCCCGTCATTCGTTTTGAAGAGTTAACTCAACTTTCACAGTGTTCAGGCTCGACCCGGCTCTTATCTCAATGTTACTAACTTAACAGGACATTTGGAATGAGAAGGTGAAGGACAAATAGTGCGTAAATTTTCTGGCCTCTTGTTCTTAGTTAGTATCGGAAAATATCTGACCTCGATTGTATTTCAGCAATTCGCTTCCTCCCAAATGCTTTAGACGGCGCATTGATACTGTGATCGGTACCAATACCCTATCTGCCTTGTTGTCGAGTCGGACAAACACAGTCCGCGCTCTTTCCTGCTCTTTCTCGCATTCGTCGGCTTCATCGAGGAAGGTCTAGACCACCTATCAGCCTAGCATGCATAAAAATAGCAAAACACATGGAATGCTCCAGCGCCATGTGCCTGGGAGCGCATCGTAGAACCCTGTTTGTTCTTCTCTCGTTCTTTGAAGTGAGTTCCGAGTTCCGTAAAATTTTGTACTCTGGCGAAGACGATGACGGAGATTAGTACCATTCAGTTTTCTAAGGTAAGCTGTGTTTTCTTGGCTGTGAAGCGTTTGTAATGGAAAGTCCTTGAAGGTCGGCCGCAAAAATTTAAAAATCCAAGGACTTTGATAGTGAGGTGAACGTGAATTCGTTAATTTCGATCATACTTATCACCTAATCTTGTATTCCCTGAAGAACTTCAGGGGATTCGTTGTCAAATCGCGATTGCGTTCAAGTTGTGACCTTCCATATGGCATGAAGGACTCGAGTGTGATAATGCTATTTTTAGTATTTACCCCTCGGCGCGCTAATGAGAATATCACATTGATGATGTCAGAACGATGACTGTTTCGATTCGTTCTGGATCCCGTCTGTAGATGGATTGAGACATCGAAAACATGTGTTCATTAAACAACCTCCGTCCTAGAATCCACGACGCTCGTTTAAATAACGACGCTTGGTGCCACCCTAGCGCGACGGATCCATGTCTGGATCTGACGCTCTGCAACCGCCCTCCGACGCGTCCTCCTCGCCTGTCTCTCCAACACCATCTTGTCCAACCATCGCGAATGCTGACCAGCCATGCAACCCTCCAAAGGTTAATGGTTCCAGCGGTCCATCTGTATCCCGTGTCAACATCGATTCGTTCGACCCCATTGGCGTTGAGCAACTCCGACGAACCTTATCCCAAAGGTCGATACGGGAAGCGCATGAGACCCAACAGCGATCTTTTTCTAGTTCGAGGACAACCCTTCCTGTGATCAATGAAGAAGGATTCGACCTGAACAAGACGATACGCCGTATCATTCAAAAGTGAGTAGACGTTTCGTCATATAACGAAGATTCCCACTTATGCTTGTCCTGAAAGGCGAGATGAGGCTCATATCAAAACCAGGGAGCTCGGGGTTATGTTTCGAGACCTTCATGTGATAGGAATTGGGAAGAGCAATGCTTTTCAACCGACATTTGGGTCGCTTTTCAGTTACCGGCATTTACTCGACCAGATACAAGCCATTCGTCACCCGCCCCTCCGTGACATTCTTTCAGGCTTTGAAGGTGTGGTTTACCCCGGACAAATGCTTCGTACGTCCAGAGTCAACCTCGTTGTATTCAGTTCTGGCTAATCATACATTAGTTGTCTTGGGCAGGCCAGATTCCGGATGCACTACCTTGCTGAAAACTCTCGCGAACATGCGTCAGGAGTTTTACTCCGTCCAAGGAGAGGTTTATTACGACTCAATATCCCCTCATGACATCAAGAAGCACTTCCGTGGCGACGTCCAGTACTGTCCTGAAGATGATATCCACTTCCCGACTCTCACCGTTGATCAGACCCTCAAATTCGCTGCCAAGACTCGGGCACCACGAGTCCGCATTGCAGAAAGCAGGAGCGAGTATGTTAAACTCGTGAACGATATCCTCATAACAATTTTTGGACTCCGTCATGCGAAGAAGACGCCTGTGGGTGACGCAGCTGTGCAAGGAGTGAGTGGTGGGGAGAAAAAACGAGTTTCTATCGCAGAAGCATTTGCGACAAGGAGCTGTATCGGCGCGTGGGACAAGTCAGTTGACCACGGTGTTCCATTCCTTTCTATTTCTCACGTGTTTACCAGCTCGACGCGCGGTCTTGACGCAAGCACTGCCCTCGAATATGTGCAAGCTCTCCGCATCGCGACAGACACGTTCAATGTCACTACTATTGTCTCACTCTATCAAGCAGGAGAATCCCTTTATCGGCACTTCGACAAGGTCTGTGTCATATATGAAGGGAAGATGGCATATTTTGGTCCCACAGATCAGGCCAGACAATATTTCATCGATATGGGGTAACAACTTACTTTATGGTTGTTATGCTTCATGGTTTTGATGTCCTCTATAGGTACCAGCCTGCAAATAGGCAAACGACAGCGGACTTCTTAGTAGCCGTGACGGATCCCAATGGGCGGTTCCCGCGTGCTGAGCTCGAGTCTATCCCACGGACGGCTGATGAGTTCGCTGACTACTTCAAGAGCTCGCCATTGGGTGCAGCTAATAGAGCAGATATCGAGTCATATTTCACCACATTTGTCAATAATCCTGAGAGGGCTTCAGCTTTCATTGAGAGTGCTCGTGCAGAACGTGCACAACATTCCAAGAAGACTAGGTCAAATCATTAAAGCCTTCTCATGCCCAGGTCACTGACAATGATTTGTTCCATCAGCCCGTA
This sequence comes from Hypsizygus marmoreus, assembly GCA_013433165.1. Taxonomy (NCBI): domain Eukaryota; kingdom Fungi; phylum Basidiomycota; class Agaricomycetes; order Agaricales; family Lyophyllaceae; genus Hypsizygus; species Hypsizygus marmoreus. Next base: position 531,192 of record CM024084.1, on the reverse strand, counting down.
CATCATCAGCATCCCCATGCAAGCGCGTGCTGTGATGATGAGGAGGATACAAATTCTTCATGGGAACAAGCTTGCAGTGGGGTTGAATTTCTTGTAAGTATCATTGTATTTACGCTTCTCATGCTGAGGAGTTTGCTTCAGTTCTTTCGCATTCGAATCTATCATTGTCGGTAGCGTTTTTTTGAATGCCCCAAAGGCAACATCCGCCTACTTTTCGCGAGGAGGAGTTCTATTCTTGTAGGTTTTTGAGCCCACCGTCTCAATGTCACTCACTCACTTTACCGCCAGCGCCCTTCTGTTTTCGGCACTCACAACCATGGCTGAAATTCCTGCGCTCTATGCTCAACGTCGGATAGTCCATAGACACAAGAATGCAGCCCTATATCATCCTTTCATTGAAGCTATGGCATTGACTTTGATCGATGTTCCGATCACATTCGTGACACTCGTGGTTTTCTGTATAACCTTGTACTTCATGGTTGGGCTTCAGCGAACAGCTGTGAGTTGTCTTTTTTTTTTTTTTGACGATCAAGCTTACACATTAACCAGAGTCAATTCTTGTATGTATTTTACTTTTGGACTCCCCGAGGAAGCCCGTTCACCACCATCCAAGTATTTTTTTCCTTTTCGTTTTCACTATGACGATCACGATGAAGGCGTGGTTTCGTGCAGTTGCTGCGGCATTCAAACGTGAAGCCACAGCACATACTTTTGCGGGAGTATCTATCCTTGCTTTGGCCATTTACACTGGTTCGTTTTCATATGCTGTTGTCCACTCCCGATATCGAATAATCTTCTAGGTTTCACGATTCCGAGACCATCGATGATCGGCGCGCTGCGATGGATAACCTACATAAATGTACGCTTTTCCTCCGACATTGCATTTAACCAAGGAACTGACGAGCTTCAATGCCACAGCCCCTTCGATATGGGTAACTTAAATTCCATTCACAATCAATTTTCGCTTTTTAACCCGGTACCTTTGAGATTTGAGGCTATCATGACAAACGAATTCCGGACTTTGAACGGAGCCTGTTCTACTCTTGTTCCCCAAGGGCCTGGCTACGAGAACGTCTCTCTCTCACATCAGGTTTGTACAACCGTTGGATCGATCCCAGGAGAGCCATTCGTCAGTGGCAGTCGATTCACCCAGCTGTCCTTTGGATTCACATTCTCGCACACCTGGATGGTACGTGTCATCTCCGTGTGCACTTAACTGAAACCAAAAGAACTTTCGCAGAACTTTGGCATCGTTCTAGTCTTCGCAGTGGGTTTCATTACTGCTCTCCTCGTCTTCACGGAGTTCAACACTGCGACTGGGAGTGACACTTCCGTCGTTCTTTTCAAGCGGACGTTTGGTTCAAACAAAATCCCTTCTAACGACAAAACGGATGAAGAAGCTCTCCACGGCGAGAAGTCATCTCCTGAAACCACCCGGGGAACCAATAAGGAGCTTGCTACGCATCTACCTATGACCAATATCTTCTCGTGGCAACATATCAACTACAGCGTGCCAATCCAAGGAGAACCAGACAGGCAGCTATTATCTGATGTGACCGGATATGTCGCTCCCGGAAAGTTGACAGCTTTGATGGGGGAATCTGGCGCAGGAAAAACGACGCTTCTTAATGTACTTGCTTCACGAGTTAGGGTCGGTATCGCTACTGGAGATCGTTTTGTTAATGGTCAGGACCTTCCTGCTGATTTCCAATCCCAAACGTAGGCTTTTCACCATTTTGCCACACGTGGAAGACAAGTTTTCACCCGTAGCTTTGACTCAGAGCATACTGTCAGCAAATGGATACCCATGTGCCGACTGCTACAGTCCGTGAAGCCCTTCTGTTCTCTGCGAAACTTCGTCAGCCGCTCTCCGTGCCTTTGAAAGAGAAAGAAGCCTAGTGAGTTTACTTTCTTTGTTTTATCCCCCCTCACGCTTACTCGACCAGCGTGGAGAAATGCTTGAAGATGTGCGGGCTGGAGGAATACGGCGAGGCGATTGTGGGCTCTCTAGGCATTGAACATCGGAAACGCACAACAATCGCCGTCGAATTAGCAGCAAAAGTCAGTGGTGTTTACATCTGGATAATGTTTTTTTGCTCAGCCACACATAGCCTCAACTTTTGTTGTTCCTGGACGAACCAACATCAGGGCTAGATTCTCAGAGTGCATGGGGCATTATGTCGTTTTTGAGAAGTTTGGCTGACAACGGGCAGGCCATACTTTGCACGTACGCGTCTCCCGGTCTATTTGGAGAATCTTTTTTATTATTAACTATCATGTTCCAGTATACATCAGGTACAAACATATTCCAGAGCGTCTGCTATTTGCCTTTCACGTCCTAACTTTGTTCTTAGCCATCTGCTGAGTTATTCCAAGTTCGTTTTCCCCATTCATCGATTCTTTCCTTCAAGTGTTAACATCATCCTTGCAGGTCTTTGATCGAATGTTGCTCCTCCGTAAAGGTGGCGAAACAGTATATTTTGGTGACTTAGGCAATCATGCGACTACTCTCATTAACTACTTCGAGCGGAATGGGTCCCGCCAATGCCTTCCCGATGAGAATCCGTTCGTGGTTATTTTCTCTCTCTCCCTTCTCTGAGCTTATCGTGCTATCCCTTCAGTGCCGAATTCATGCTCGATGTCATTGGTGCGGGAGCTACCGCTACTAGTGCACAAGATTGGTATGAAATCTGGCGCGGCTCTGAGGAATTCAGGATGTTGCAAGAGGAGGTTGATCAGATTCATACCGAAGGTCGTAACCGACCCGCTGTCACAGCAACGATCCACACGGAGTTTGCGTCGCCATGGGTGCACCAGGTCCACGAGCTTTTCGTGCGGAATATGCAGGCGTACTGGAGGGACCCGACCTACCTGATGGCGAAGCTGGTGTTGAACATCATTGGAGGCTTGTTCATCGGATTTACATTCTGGGATTCCAAGAATACGCAACAAGGGACACAGAATAAGTTGTTTGTAAGTGTCTTTGCGTCTTCATCCTCTTCTGCCAGCTCAAAGCTCCATCCACAGTCAATATTTATGGCAACTATCCTAAGGTACTCATCTTTCTTCGCATATATTACTGCTATCGCACCCACCAACCTATTATTATGTCCCAGCGTTGCGCTCGCCAATCAGCTCCAAGTGCCCTTTATTAATGCTCGTACTATTTACGAAATTCGTGAACGGCCGAGCCGAATGTACAGCTGGACAGCACTCCTCACGTCACAACTTTTTATTGAGATACCATGGAATATTGTTGGATCTACCTTGCTTTTCCTCTGCTGGTTCTGGACCGTGGGCTTCGAGTCTTCGCGAGCGGGGTACACATTCCTAATGATGGGAATCATATTCCCGCTTTACTATACGACGCTCGGTCAGGTACGGTTTTCTCTCTCAGATCAGCTAGCCTTGGCTGATAAGCATTGGATTAGGGCGTCGCGGCAATGTCCCCCAGTCCGGAGATTGCTGCGCTCCTTTTTTCATTGTTGTTTTCTTTTGTCATCATTTTGTGAGTCGACGTATCGCAATAAAATGGATTGATGTACTTAACGTCTGTTCTTTCGTAGTAATGGTGTCCTCCAACCCTTCCGTCAGCTAGGTTGGTGGAAATGGATGTATGTCTCCTCATTCTTTGAACTCGGACCTTGAACTCACTGCATTGCCTTCCTTCACGCTCAGGTATCACGTCTCCCCGTACACATACCTCATCGAGGGCCTGCTGGGCCAAGCAATAGGCCATCAAACACTAGAATGCTCCCCCATCGAATTCGTTTCTCTCAGTCCGCCGCCCGGGCAAACGTGCGGCGAGTATATGCAGCCATACATCCGAGGGGCGGGCGGGTACTTGACTAACCCTGATGAGACAACTTCATGTAATTTCTGCAGTGTGTTAGAAAGCGATACGTTTCTGGCTGCTAGTTTCAATGTTTTCTATAGCCATCGTTGGCGTAATATCGGTCTCCTGCTTGTTTTCACCATCTTTAATGTGAGTTCTGCCGCTTTATTTTTTCTCTAAGGATGTTAATGTCTGCTCTGTAGATTGCTTGCATCTATCTCGCTACATATATCTTCCGCATCCGTACAACTAGTGTGTTCACCATTCTGAGAAGATGGTTGGCTCAAAAGCTGGTCTGGAGAAAAGTACGTAGGCAACTCTGATTTCAACTCTACGATATATCACGTTCTGGGTTTTTCACCTCTTGAATCCCCGCAAGACTCCGTAGACACCCTAGCTAACTTGTGTATATCTATGAAAGCGAATTTAGACGGACGGACTCCTAACCTTGAAATATTCTCTTGTTCAACAATGCAGCAATTTTCCATTTTCCGTCATCTTCGTCCATCCGTAGATCAGCGCGCTATAAGGTGACTCCTCAACATCGAGAGGGACACAACACAGATGTTTTTTTATTTAATTCGCATGAAGAGCGGCATAGGAGTTGACGCGTCGACCTGCAACGTGGCCAAGATGGCGAGACTTTTTTCCAAGTTCCAATTTTATTTACAGTTTCGCGCGATCGAACTCGTCTATGTACTGTATGCGGCCAGTTCTTCTCGCAAGATGGACGTCCACAGTCATCCTGGAAGCCGTATATCTCTGCTAGCGCTCTGCTACTTACTTGATGGTGCGCCTAGAATGCTGCTAAACTCTATCTCACATGGCGACACGGTATGCCCCGTTTATACCCATTTCCCAAAGCTGCTAACTCCTTGAGTTACTTGTTTCATGTTTCAACGAGGCGCCGTTCTCTTAAGGTGCTTCCTGAGGCTGTAACCCCTTTTACGCCAACCTTCGGAATCCGTTGAAACTTGGCTACCGTTTGGCTCTCAATGCGGTTTCGAGGCAATGGACAAGCTCTGAATCTGTTGGTGTGTTTAACTCCAGGAGCCTTGTCTATGCCACGCCACACACTTTTGACAGCCGGAAGCTTGGGGGTCTACTATCTAGAGCGGTGGATTTGACCAATGATTGGTTGCCACTGGCCAGCTGCGGCCCTCCTTTCAATTCGCTGTGATAAGCCTGTGAACTTTGACGAATTGCGGCATTCGATAACCGTGGCTGTGAGGCGTCGACGTCCCTGACTTCACGGAAGTTCGGAAGTACGGATGCTCGAGGCATCGGGCCCCGATACTCCGCCAGCTCTAGTCTCAACAGGGACTTAAAAATAGATGAACGCCTACATCTATGCAACTCGTAAGTGCATGCCTCCCTTACAGACACCACCGCTTCCCATGGATCCTTTCTTCATGCAAGTGGGAACTCAGGATTTGGTTATCTGCAAACCAATGGTTAGTTGCTGACAGGTTTTGCTGACCATAAAGGACCGCAAAATCAGATGCCAAAATGTGGACTGATCAATCAAGATTCCTTATTTTGGGTATCGGGAAACGCGAAGCTGCCGATGATGTTGCGTTGTATCGGCTGTTACAGGAGATGTGTGTGCGTTAAATACATCACCGATGTACATTTAGGGTCCAGCTTGGTCCACTCGTCGCTCTTGTAGATTCAATCATTAATGGCTGGATCTCTCGACCCGGAAGCGCCATCCGCCACAGTTTCTCGGGTACCATTTGTTCCAACGATTACCGATGGAGGACCATACTCAACTGGCAACGGGGCCAGTACCGTAAACGTTTCTCGTGTTAACATCGGCTCGTTCGACCCAACAGGCGTCGAAGAGCTCCGGCGAACCTTGACTCAACGATCCATCAAGGCTCATAACGAGAAGGAGTCATTTTCGAGTTCGGGAACAACTCTTACTGGTATCAATGTTGAAGAGGATTTTGACTTCGAGAAGACCATCCGCCACATTGTCAGAAAGTGAGTCGGTGCTTTATCTTTCTGCTAGAATTGATCTGAGCGCCTGCCTTCGTTTTGGCAGACGCGACGAAGCCAACATCCAACCCAGAGAGCTCGGTGTCATGTTCCGTGACCTTCGAGTGGTGGGAGCTGGGATTGCTAACTCTTTCCAGCCAACCCTTGGATCACTTTTCAGTTATCGGCATCTTATGGATCAGATCCAGGCTTTCCGTCATCCACCACTCGTTAATATTCTCAGTGGCTTCGAAGGCGTGGTTCGACCAGGGCAGATGCTCCGTACGTCCACACTCGTTACAATATTATTCGTGACTGATTCCCTTTAGTTGTCTTGGGACGCCCCGGATCGGGCTGCACGACCTTGTTGAAAACGCTTGCCAACCTGAGGGAGGAATTCTACGCCGTCGAAGGAGAAGTCCATTACGATTCTATATCTCCTGAGGACCTGCAGAACCATTTCCGTGGTGATGCCCAATATTGCCCCGAAGATGACGTCCACTTTCCGACGTTAACCGTCGATCAGACGCTCAAGTTCGCTACGAAGACTCGGACACCACGAACTCGCGCCGGAGAGACGAGGGCAGACTATGTCAAGCTTATGACTGATATCCTTACGACCATCTTTGGCCTCCGGCATGCGAAGAAAACTCCTGTGGGTGATGCCGCGATCCGCGGTGTCAGTGGCGGAGAGAAAAAGCGGGTTTCCATAGCAGAGGCCTTCGCGACGAGGAGCTGTATCGGCGCGTGGGACAAGTCAGTCGAATTCATTACCTTCCATTGTTGTTTCTCATCCTTTTCTTAGCTCGACGCGAGGTCTGGATGCCAGTACTGCTCTTGAATATGTTCGCGCACTGCGTGTCGCCACTGACACTTTCAATGCCACTACCCTCGTCTCGCTCTATCAAGCGGGAGAATCCCTTTACCAGCACTTTGATAAAGTTTGCGTCATCTACGAGGGGAAGATGGCGTATTTTGGGCCCTCAGATCATGCCAGACAATATTTTATTGACATGGGGTAGGACCCTTCCGATCATCGCGTCACCCAGCATTAACGGGATAATTTCTATAGCTATGACCCTGCGAACAGGCAAACAACCGCGGACTTTTTGGTAGCCGTTACAGACCCCAACGGACGGTTCCCGCGTTCTGATGTCAAGAACATTCCAAGAACTGCAGAGGAGTTCGCTGAGTACTTCAAGAAGTCCCCTTTGGGTGCGGCAAACCGGGAAGATATGGAGTCCTATCTGTCAGAATTTGTAGGTAAGCCCAAGCGGGCTTCGGCTTTCATCGATAGTGCTCGTGCAGAGCGAGCGAAACATACACATAAGACCAGGTTGAGCCCCCCGCCACTCCTTCAGACTACCAGGTTACTGATGCGCGTTTAAGCCCATATACCATCAGCATTCCCATGCAAGCGCGTGCTGTGATGCTGAGACGTGTACAGATTCTGCGAGGAAACACGCTAGCAGTAGGATTGAATCTCTTGTATGTGCAACTCCTCTCCTTTCTTCCATGTGTTAACGTGATTCCCTCAGTTCATTCGTCTTCCAAGCTATCATTATTGGGAGTGTGTTCTTGAATGCACCAGAGGCCACATCTGCTTACTTTTCACGCGGAGGTGTCCTTTTCTTGTACGTGCCTCCCCGTGATTCAGGTTGAAATACAGCTCATCGTACACCAGCGCTCTCCTTTTCGCTGCCCTTACAACTATGGCTGAAATTCCGGCGCTTTACGCGCAACGGCCGATCGTTCACAGGCACAAGACGGCCGCTTTGTACCATCCTTTTGTTGAAGCTGTGGCTTTGACACTTGTCGATGTTCCCATCACGTTCGCAACATCGGTCGTTTTTGGTGTAATTGTATACTTCATGGTCGGCCTTCAGAGATCAGCTGTAAGTGTCAATGTTCTTATTCGCTGTGTACCATTCGTTGAAACCGAGTTCTCAGGGACAATTTTTGTATATGTTTCTATTGTCAGCTTCGTGAAACTAGTTACTGACGTCCACCAAGCATCTTCTATTTGTTCCTTTTCACCGTGTCTATCACCATGAAAGCTTGGTTCCGTGCTGTTGCTGCGGCATTCAAAGCCGAAGCGTCTGCTCAGACTTTTGCAGGAATTTCCATCCTTGCGTTATCTATCTATACAGGTATGCTTTGTTGCCCTTTGTAGAGTACTAATATGGAATCATTCTACAGGCTACTCAATCCCTAAACCATCCATGATTGGTGCATTGCGATGGATTACCTACATCAACGTAGGTTGCCCCGATATTCGTCGCTTGCGTAGTGGTACTAACATTCTTTTCTACAGCCGCTTCGTTATGGGTAATGCCCCACTCACCCCAGCAAACGCCGATGCACTAACCCGTACCCTAGTTTTGAAGCCTTAATGACCAACGAGTTCCGAACTCTTAATGGAGCTTGTTCGAGCCTCATCCCACAAGGGCCTGGATACGAGAACGTTTCACTAGCAAACCAAGTTTGTACGACAGTTGGATCGCTCCCAGGTGAATCCTTTGTCTCCGGCAGTCGATTTGCGGAATTGTCATACGGATTCACATACTCCCATACCTGGATGGTACGTGATTCCAAAACACCTGCGTCGTCAATGCTAACGTCATTGCTATAGAACTTCGGGATTACTGTTGCGTTCGGCGTCGCCTTCATCGCAGCGCTTCTCCTTTTCTCAGAGTTCAACACGTCGATTGCCAATGAGACATCAGTCGTGCGTTTCAAGTGGGGTTCCAAGCCGCACGGAGCATCTTCTGCAACGGACGAAGAGGCGATTCACAATGAAAAATCTTCGCCGGAGACCAGCGCGACCGAAGCCGCCGAATTAGCCAAGAAAGAACTCACCACTCGTCCATCCATGACCGAAATCTTCTCGTGGCAACATATCATCTACACCGTACCCATCACTGGAGAACCAGACAAGCAACTGTTGTCTGATGTTACAGGATATGTCGCGCCTGGAAAGTTGACGGCTTTGATGGGAGAATCTGGTGCAGGAAAAACGACGTTGTTGAACGTTCTTGCTTTACGAGTCGGGACAGGTGTCGTTACTGGCGATCGATTCGTGAACGGTCACGCACTTCCTGCTGATTTTCAATCGCAGACGTATGTTCCTTTGATCTACATGGTTTCCTTGAAAGCTCGGTGTTGATTGATTGATATCTCTTGAACAGCGGATACTGTCAACAAATGGATACCCATCTACCCACGACTACTGTCCGCGAAGCCCTTCTCTTTTCTGCAAAACTTCGTCAGCCAACGTCAGTGCCGTTGGCAGAAAAGGCGGCTTAGTGAGTCCATTCATATCTATCTTAGTACGTTTACCTCATCCCGATACGAATAGTGTTGAGAAATGCTTGAAAATGTGTGGACTGGAACAATATGCCGAGGCTGCTGTGGGTTCTTTGGGAATTGAACACCGAAAGCGAACAACCATTGCCGTCGAGTTGGCTGCCAAGGTAAACAGCCTACCCACTCCTTCGACCTCGGATGCTCATCCACGGTGTAGCCCAAACTGCTTCTCTTTTTGGACGAACCGACATCAGGGCTGGATTCTCAGAGTGCATGGAGCATAATGTCATTCTTGAGAACATTAGCGGATAATGGCCAGGCAATCCTTTGCACGTATGTTAGTGTCTTTAATCTCGTAAAACAGCTCTTACTTTTTTATTAGAATTCATCAGGTACCGATCTTTCCTCATCCTCCTCCTTTCCTTTGTAGCTTAATCGAGTTGTCTTAATAGCCATCTGCCGAGTTATTCCAAGTTCGTTCTTCCTATACCTCGGTCTTTTCATTCAAGTGCTAACCTCGTACGTGTAGGTCTTCGACCGAATGCTGCTGCTTCGTAAAGGTGGGGAAACAGTATATTTTGGTGATTTGGGCGATCACGCTTCTACTCTCATCAACTACTTCGAGCGGAATGGCTCCCGTGAATGTCTTCCTGAGGAGAATCCGTGCGTATTTTCTCCTGCTCCATTTCTTCGCTCACTATCCTATTCCTTTAGCGCCGAATTCATGCTCGATGTCATTGGTGCCGGCGCTACCGCGACCAGGGAGCAAAACTGGCATGAGATCTGGCGCGGCTCTGAGGAATTCAGGAGGTTGCAACTGGAAGTCGATCAGATTCACACCGAAGGCCGGAACCGACCCGCTGTCACAGCAACTATCCATACGGAGTTCGCCTCATCTTGGGTGCACCAAGTCCACGAGCTCTTCGTGCGGAATCTTCAGGCATATTGGAGAGACCCCACATATTTGATGGCGAAGTTGGTATTGAATATTGTTGGAGGTTTGTTCATTGGCTTTACATTTTGGGATGCGAAAAACACCCAGCAAGGGACGCAAAATAAACTCTTCGTGCGTGTCGAACTGTACTTATTCAAGTTCTTTCACTGAGAGCAATCCTCAGGCTATCTTCATGGCAACTATTCTAAGGTATGCATCACACGTTCCACGAGAAGTAACCCTCATGGCTGACTCCTCCTCTGACAGTGTTCCCCTCGCTAATCAACTTCAAGTTCCGTTCATCGACACCCGTAACGTCTATGAGATTCGGGAACGTCCGAGCCGAATGTACAGCTGGACCGCGCTCCTCACATCACAAATTCTCATCGAGATTCCTTGGAACATCATAGGATCCACACTCCTGTTCGTTTGCTGGTATTGGACAGTTGGCTTCGAATCATCACGCGCTGGATACACGTACCTAATGATAGGATTGATATTCCCCTTGTATTACACCACGTTCGGCCAGGTACGTTTTCTGTTGAACACTCAATTTGATGGCGATTAACTTGCCTTGAACCCTAGGCTGTAGCGGCTATGTCTCCTAATGCGGAGATTGCGGCACTGCTGTTCTCGTTTTTGTTCTCGTTTGTTCTCACTTTGTAAGTAAATCCATGTCCGACTGCTTTCCCTGGGCACGTTTCTGATCTTCTTTGGATCGCAGTAATGGTGTATTACAGCCTTTCCGTGAGTTAGGCTGGTGGAGATGGATGTGCGTCGTGTTTTTAATGCCTCCTCCCAAAAGCTAACATAGTCTCTCGTCCTTTCTTTTAGGTACCGTCTGTCCCCGTACACTTACCTCATCGAGGGACTCCTGGGCCAAGCCATCGGACGCCAAACCGTGCACTGCTCTCCAGTCGAATTCGTCAAGTTGAACCCGCCATCTGGACAGACTTGCGCGCGATACATGGAGCCATACATCCAAGCCGCGGGAGGGTACCTGACTAACCCAGACGCGACGGCCGAATGCAATTTCTGCAGCGTCCTAGACAGTGACAAATTCCTTGAAGCAAGCTTCAACATCTTTTACAGCCACCGTTGGCGTGATGTCGGCTTCATGTTTGCTTTCACGGTCTTTAACGTGAGTCACAGCGTGAACAGATGACCGCATCTGACAATTACTGATGACGCACAGATCGCCCTCATATTTATCCTCACCTATTTCTTCCGCATTCGTACGGAGAGTGTGTTTTCGGTCATCAGACGACGATTAACCAAGAATAAGGCTGCATAGATGATTTCGAGTATTTCTTCGTATATTTCCTATACTCACTAGCCACCACTCTCAGATTCATACCTCGGACAACTAATACATAGATATAAATGAATGTAGACCAATGAACCAGCGAGGATACACCACGCCTGGAGTTCAATCAATCAAGAATTACTGGTTCACTTCCCTAGACAGTGTTTTCACCTTTCCAGTCCACGGCTTCCGAATGTATGGAACATTTTAAGCAGAATTCACATTAACAAGAAACAAACAGGACTAACAAACGACCAGGATGTCAACCCGCCTCAAGTCAGATAATATCAGAATGATGTGAAGCCATCAGGAGAGATGTGCCTCTCCAATCCCAAGTCGCCACCCACGAGCACAGGCGTTGGTAGAACCCACGAGACACGCGCTGCAGACCATGAACCCGAAGCCCTTTGTGCTTCCTCGGCCCTAGCAATGCCCTCCATTAGCTCTAACCTCCCTTGCCACGCGGGATGAAGATTCCCTTCTGATTTTGACCGTGCGGCTGGTGGAAGCTTCGGGAGCGGGAACTGTGGAGGGGGCGAAGGCGGCGTTGATCCAGGGCGAGAACCTGATGTTTGATAGGCGCAATCCTCTTGCCCATGAGGCGGGGATTGGGCGCCAGAAAAGTCGTAGTCTATGTGACTTGTATGGATTGTCTGGGGACGTGAGATCTGCGAGCGGCTGACAGGGACGGGACGGGACGCTGATACTTGCATTGTCGACGGGCCTGCCTTAGATTGGTTTTTCCCTTCAGCATAGACGGTCAACCCAGTTGGCACCGAACGAAACTGAGCTGGATACGGCGAAGGGCTTGTCGGCGTACCGGGATGTGTGGCGTACGCAGGTGGTGGCGTTCCGGGTTGCATTTCGCTCTGGACGATAAAACGAGGGATGATGGATATGCGAGAGAAGAACGATGGACGCGATCTTCCCGTTGTACCGCCGGGGCGGGGGCGAGGTGGCGTGCTGGGGTTTGCATCGGGGAGAGGGCGTGGAAAAAGGGAGAATCTGGAACGAGAATTGAGTAGGGGACGAGTGTTCCCTGTGGTGTCAGCGAAGCGGCCCCGAGAGCGGCGGCGCATCCATGCGAGAAGGGTCGATTGCTCCGTCGTTGTATTTGGGTCGGATTTCTCGTTCCGGGTGCCTGTAGTCGGTGCCGGACCCGCTGATGCTTCGACGTCTATGATATCGGAGTTTTGGGTCGTATTTATCGCGGCATGTGTGAAGCGGGAGGACGAAGGGGAGGACGATGGAATGCGGCCGCGCAAGAGCGGTGAAATGTAGAAATAGAGAAAGATAAGAAAAAATATCACTATCATCACAAGGGCTGCGACTGCATAATAACATTAGAATATAAGGAATGAAAGGGAAATGGATATTGAACACACTAGCGGCAGGCGTGAGGTGATGGTTTCTCGGTACCTGTTGTCCGTCAACGGTGGATTGCATCGGTACAGTGGGTGGGGGATGAGGGCCGATATCAGAAAGCATTGTTGCCAGGAGTACGGAACTAGCAACAAGATTCAGTATAAGAAGAGCGAGTGAGAGGCTGACTCGTCTGGCGGCTCAAAGGCAAGTGGCTGACATAGAAGATAATAGCATTAGAAACTTCTCGATAAAGAGTAGCTGCAGCTATAGGGAAAAAGATCCATTTCTAAGTAGAAATGGCATGGTGCCAGAAACGAAACGAACGCAAAGGCAGATCCAGCTTCAGCCATATCAGCAAACCGGGGCAGTCAGTGGGGCTTTCATTTTCACTTGATGAGTCGGACGCTCTCCCTTCGGTACAGTCCAACTATGAAGCGATGGAGATGGTTTTTGTCAAAGCACGGAAAGTCCGTTCAGCATTTCGGAGGTGCCTTTCGATCTTCGAGGGGTTCGAAAGAGCAGTGGCGGCTGTCGTGACCAAAGGCAGAACTCTGAAGGAATATGCATGTACCGAAAGAACAAGAGACAAGAATCGAGATCAAGCCAGGGAGACAAATTATTTTGCAGTGAAATTAGTCCTTGAGATTTGAACGCTGCGTGGTTCGGGAGGAAACGGGAGAGTTTTGAAGTGGTGACACTTCAACTATCATGCCAGAGCAGTCTGAGCAGACACACCTCGAGCTACCTTGAGCTCTCTATCTGCCAATGCTTGGCCAACACAACGTTCCAGTCTAGTATATGTCTCCCACTGTCAGAGATGTCCCTCATTCCACCTATTGGTAGTACAATTTTGCCCTTGAAGACCCAAAATCGTGGTAAGCTGACTCTTCAGTTGCCTGTGGTGCGCTGGCTCGACGTGGCACAGCTCATTATCAAGTCACTATCAGCCGATACCATGTCCACTACCAGCGAGAGATCAACGTCGCCCATGACCGCACTCAGTCCTACGTTTGTGGAGCTCCCGCTCGACATCCACCGTGCAATTTTTCATCACCTTGATGATCGCAACATCATCTCCTTGCTTCCTCTGTCCAGGACCCTCCGAGTTATTGGTCTAGTCACCGTAATCACCCGCTACAGGCATTCTCGCCTTGAACTGGAGGATCACATGAAGTTTTCATCCAGCTTCACGCAGAGATTTACATGAATCTACTTATTTACATAAATGGAGGGATCTTCTGCGTGTTTTGCACTTTCCTGCCCTAACCTCGTTCAGCGTGTGTCGGAAGGCAAAGCTTGACCTATCCACACTTATTGAATTCCTCTCTCGCCATGCCTTTGTGAGGCGCCTTGAGCTTAGACACTACTCTCTTCGGGAAGCCAAGCACTTCGCTGGAAGTAATCCGCCCCAGCCCCTTCTGCATCTCGAAAGATTGAGTGTGCCTCTCCATTTATTGGAGTACTTTCTGCAATGCATGGACTTGCAGCATCTCCATGCTGTGGATATCGGCTGTGAATACCAACCACATCGCGCCGCATGATGATTGGGACCCATACGCAAGGAGGCCGTACCCCCCAGAGACATGCTTCGATTTTGCGCAGCTCACACGCCTACTCCATGTGAGGGTCTATTCAGAAGATATGAGAGTATTTGCCTCGACTGAACTTGCATCACTTTGGAGTTGCTCAAACCTCTTTCCCGCCCTTATGTACCACAGAATTATGGATATGACAAGCTTTGTGTAATACTGACTTGGCTTTGCTGTTTAAAAACACTTTTCGAGGAGACCAAGGATTTTGAACCAGTCGAAGGCTCGTGATGAGGAACGTTGGAAATGTTGATCAAGGTCCGCGACCTTGATCTATTCTGAATATTTCAAGGTTAGAAGTCCGTCTAAATTCGCTTTCATAGATATACACAAGTCAGCTGGGTGGTCTATGGAGTCTTGTGGGAATTGAAGAGTTGGAAAACCCAGAACGTGATATATCGTAGAGTTGAAATCAGAGTTGCCTACGTACTTTTCTCCACACCAGCTTTTGAGCCAACCATCTTCTCAGAATGGTGAACACACTAGTTGTACGGATGCGGAAGATATATGTGGCGAGATAGATGCAAGCAATCTACAGAGCAGGCATTAGCATCCTTAGCGAGAGAATAAAAGCGGCAGAACTCACATTAAAAATGGTGAAAACAAGCAGGAAGCCGATATTACGCCACCGATGGCTATAGAAAATATTGAAACTAGCAGCCAGAAACGTATCGCTTTCCAACACACTGCAGAAATTACAGGAAGTTGTATCATCAGGGTTAGTCAAGTACCCGCCCGCCCCTCGGATGTATGGCTGCATATACTCGCCACACGTTTGCCCGGGCGGCGGATTGAGAGAAACGAATTCGATGGGGGAGCATTCTAGTGTTTGATGGCCTATTGCTTGGCCTAGCAGGCCCTCGATGAGGTATGTGTATGGGGTGACGTGATACCTGAGCGGGAAAGAAGGCAGTGCAGTGAATTCAAGGTCCGAGCTCAAAGAGTGGGGAGACATACATCCATTTCCACCAACCTAGCTGACGGAAGGGTTGGAGGACACCATTACTACGAAAGAACAGAGGTTAGTTGCATCATTCCATTTTATTGCAATACGTCGACTCACAAAATGATAGCAAACGAAAACAACAATACAAAAATGAGCGCAGCAATCTCCGTATTTGGGGACATTGCCGCGACGCCCTAATCCAATCCTTATAAGCCATGTCTGACTCCTTGATAGAGAAAGCCGTACTTGACCAATCGTCGTGTAGTAAAGCGGGAATATCACTCCCATCATCAGGTATGAGTACGCCGCGCGCGAAGACTCAAAACCCACGGTCCAGAACCAGCAGAGGAAGAGCAAGGTAGATCCTACGATATTCCATGGTATCTCAATAAGAATTTGTGACGTGATGAGCGCGGTCCAGCTGTACATTCGGCTCGGCCGTTCACGAATTTCGTAAACATTACGAACATTGATAAATGGCACTTGGAGCTGATAGGCCAGTGCAACGCTGGGGTATAAGAATAGGTTGGTTCATACGAGACCAGTCATATATGCGAAGAAAGATAAGTACCTTATGATCGTTGCCATAAATATTGACTGTGGATGGAGCTTTGAGGTGGCAGAAGAGGATGAAGACGTAAAGACACTTACAAACAACTTATTTTGTGTCCCTTGTTGCGTATTCTTCGAATCCCAAAACGTAAATCCGATGAACAAGCCTCCAATGATGTTCAACGTCAGCTTCGCCATCAGGTAGGTCGGGTCCCTCCAGTACGCCTGCATACTCCGTACGAAGAGCTCATGGACCTGGTGCATCCATGGTGACGCGAACTCTGTATGGATCGTCGCTGCGACAGCGGGACGGTTCCGACCTTCGGTGTGAATCTGATCGATCTCTAGTTGCAACCTCCTGAATTCCTCAGAGCCGCGCCAGATTTCATGCCAATCTTGTGCGCTAGTCGCGGTGGCGCCGGCACCAATCACGTCAAGCATGAATTCCGCGCTGAAGAAATTGCACGATAAGCTCAGAGAACGGAGAGAGAAAAACAAACACGAACGGATTCTCCTCCGGAAGACATTCGCGGGACCCGTTTCGCTCGAAGTAGTTGATGAGAGTAGTTGCGTGATTGCCTAAGTCACCAAAGTATACTGTTTCACCACCCATACGGAGGAGCAGCATTCGATCGAAGACCTGCAAAGATGAGTTCAACAATTGGAGAAAAAAAGCGGGGGATAGGGAAAACGAACTTGAAATAACTCAGCAGATGGCTAAGAACAAAGTTAGGATGTGAAAGCGAAATAGCAGACGTTCTAGAATATGTCTGTACCTGATGTATACTGGAACATGATGGTCAGAAAGAAAAGAATTCTCAAAGCAGACCGGGAAACGCGTACGTGCAAAGTATGGCCTGCCCGTTGTCAGCCAAACTTCTCAAAAACGACATAATGCCCCATGCACTCTGAGAATCTAGACCTGATGTCGGTTCGTCCAGGAATAACAAAAGTTGAGGCTATGTGCGGCTGAGCAAAAGAATATTGTCCAGATTTGAACACCACTGACTTTTGCTGCCAGTTCGACGGCGATTGTTGTGCGTTTCCGGTGCTCAATGCCTAGAGAGCCCACAATTGCCTCGCCGTATTCCTCCAGCCCGCACATCTTCAGACATTTCTCCACGCTGGTCGAGTAAGCGTGAGAGGGGATAAACAAAGGAAAGAAACTTACTAGGCTTCTTTCTCTTTCAAAGGCACGGACAGTGGCTGACGAAGTTTCGCAGAGAACAGAAGGGCCTCACGGACGGTAGCACTCGGCACATGGGTATCCATTTGCTGACAGTATGCTCTGGGTCAAAGTTGTGGGTAAATACTTGTCTTCCAAGTGTGGCAAAAAAGTAAAAAGCCTACGTTTGGGATTGAAAATCAGCAGGAAGGGCCTGGCCATTAACAAAACGATCTCCAGTAACGATACCGATCCTAACTCGCGAAGCAAGTACGTTAAGAAGTGTCGTTTTTCCTGAGCCAGATTCTCCTATCAAAGCTGTCAACTTTCCGGGAGCGACATATCCGGTCACATCAGATAACAGCTGCTTGTCTGGTTCTCCTTCGATTGGCACACTGTAGTTGATATGTTGCCATGAGAAAATATTGGTCATCGGTGGATGGGTGGCAAGCTCCTTGTTGTTTCCCCGGCTACTTTCAGGGGATGACTTCTCGCCGTGGAGAGCTTCCTCATCTTTTTTTTGGTTGGAAGGAACTTTGTGTGACCCAAACGTCCGCTTGAAGAGAACGACGGAAGTGTCACTCGCAGTCGCAGTGTTGAACTCCGTGAAGACGAGGAGAGCAGTAAGGAAACCCACTGCGAAGGCCAGAACGATCCCAAAGTTCTGCGAAAGCTTTAGTTTCAGTTAAATGGACACGAGGACAACATGTACCATCCAGGTGTGCGAGAATGTGAATCCATAGGACAGCTGAGTAAAACGACTGCCACTGACGAATGGCTCTCCTGGGATTGATCCAACGGTTGTACAAACCTGATATGAGAGAGAGACGTTCTCGTAGCCAGGCCCTTGGGGAACAAGAGTAGAACAGGCTCCGTTCAAAGTCCGGAATTCGTTTGTCATGATGGCCTCAAATCTTAAAGATACCGGGTTAAAAAGCTAAAATTGGTTGTGAATGGAAATTAAGGTTACCCATATCGAAGGGGCTGTGGAATTGAAGCTCGTCAGTTCCTTGGTTAAATGCGATGTCGGAGGGAAAAGCGTACATTGATGTAGGTTATCCATCGCAGCGCGCCGATCATCGATGGCCTCGGAATCGTGAAACCTAGAAGATGATTCGATATCGAGAGTGGACAATAGCATATGAAAAACGAACCAGTGTAAATGGCCAAAGCAAGGATAGATACTCCCGCAAACGTCTGTGCCGTGGCTTCACGCTTGAATGCCGCAGCGACTGCACGAAACCACGCCTTCATCGTGATCGTCATAGTGAAAACGAAAAGGAAAAAAATACTTGGATGGTTGTGAACGGGCTTCCTCGGGGAGTCCAAAAGTGAAATACATACAAGAATTGATTCTGACTATCGTGTAAGCTTGATCGTCAAAAAACAAAACAAAAAAGGCAACTCACAGCCGTTCGCTGAAGCCCAACCATGAAGTACAAGGTTATACAGAAAACCACGAGTGTCACGAATGTGATCGGGACATCGATCAAAGTTAAAGCTATAGCTTCAATCAAAGGATGATATAGGGCTGCATTCTTGTGCCTATGGACTATCGGACGTTGAGCATAGAGTGCAGGAATTTCAGTCATGCTTGTAAGTCCCGAGAAGAGAAGGGCACTGGCGGTAAAGTAAGCAAGTGACACTGGGATGGCGGGCTCGGAAAAGCTTACAAGAATAGAACTCCTCCTCTAGAAAAGTAGGCAGATGTGGCCTTCGGCGCATTTAAAAAAATGCTACCAACAATGATAGATTCGAATACGAAACAACTGAAGCAAACTCTTCAGCACGGTAAGGGGAAACGTATTCATACTTACAAGAAATTCAACCCTACTGCAAGCTTATTCCCTCGAAGGATCTGTATCCTCCTCAGCATCACAGCACGGGCTTGCATGGGGATACTGATGATGTACGGGCTGATGGAACAAATCAGTGTCAGTGACTTGGGCGTGAGAAGGCTTTGATACTTTTACCTGGTCTTTCTGGAATGTTTTGCATGTTCTGCATGGGCATTGTTAATGAAAGCTGAAGCCCTTTCAGGGTTATCGACAAATTTGGTGAAATATGAATCCATATCTGCTCTGTTAGCTGCACCCAATGGCGAACTCTTGAAGTAGTCAGAGAACTCATCAGCCGTCCGTGGTATAGACTCGAGGTCAGCACGCGGGAACCGCCCATTAGGATCCGTCACGGCTACTAAGAAGTCCGCTGTCGTTTGCCTATGTGCAGGCTGGTATCTATAGAGGACATCAAAACTAGGAAGCGTAACAATCGTGAAGTTGTTACCCCATATCGATGAAATATTGTCTGGCCTGATCTGTGGGACCAAAATACGCCATCTTTCCTTCGTATATGACACAGACCTTGTCGAAGTGCCGATAAAGGGATTCTCCTGCTTGATAGAGCGAGACGATAGTAGTGACATTGAACGTGTCTGTCGCGATGCGGAGAGCCTGCACATATTCGAGAGCAGTGCTTGCATCAAGACCGCGCGTCGAACTGATAAACACGTGAGAAATAAGAAGGAATGGAACACCCGTGGTCAACTGACTTATCCCACGCGCCAATACAGCTCCTTGTCGCAAATGCTTCTGCGATAGAAACTCGCTTTTTCTCCCCACCACTCACTCCTTGCACAGCTGCATCACCCACACGCGTTTTCTTCGCATGACGGAGTCCAAAAATTGTTATGAGAATATCGTTTACGAGCTTGACATACTCGCTCCTGCTCTCTGCAATGCGCACTCGTGGTGCCCGAGTCTTGGCAGCGAATTTGAGGGTCTGATCAACGGTGAGAGTCGGGAAGTGGATATCATCTTCAGGACAGTATTGGACGTCGCCACGGAAATGCTTCTTGATGTCATGAGGGGATATTGAGTCGTAATAAACCTCTCCTTGGACGGAGTAAAACTCCTGACGCATGTTCGCGAGAGTTTTCAGCAAGGTAGTGCATCCGGAATCTGGCCTGCCCAACACAACTAGTGTATAATTAGCCAAAACTGAATACAACGAGGTTGACTCTGGACCTACGAAGCATTTGTCCGGGGTAAACCACACCTTCAAAGCCTGTAAGAATGTCACGGAGGGGTGGGTGACGAATGGCCTGTATCTGGTCGAGTAAATGCCGGTAGCTGAAAAGCGATCCAAACGTCGGTTGAAAAGCATTGCTCTTCCCAATTCCTATCACATGAAGGTCTCGAAACATAACCCCGAGCTCTCTGGTTTCGATATGAGCCTCATCACGCCTTTCAGGACAAGCATAAGTGTGAATCTTCGTTATATGACGA
This sequence comes from Hypsizygus marmoreus, assembly GCA_013433165.1. Lineage (NCBI taxonomy): Eukaryota > Fungi > Basidiomycota > Agaricomycetes > Agaricales > Lyophyllaceae > Hypsizygus > Hypsizygus marmoreus. The sequence goes on along the minus strand of CM024084.1, from coordinate 510,927 downwards.
AATGTCTGTCTACTTACTTTTGAATGATACGGCGTATCGTCTTGTTCAGGTCGAATCCTTCTTCATTGATCACAGGAAGGGTTGTCCTCGAACTAGAAAAAGATCGTTGTTGGGTCTCCTGCGCTTCCCGTATCGACCTTTGTGACAAGGTTCGTCGGAGTTGTTCAACGCCAGTGGGGTCGAACGAATCGATGCTAACACGGGACACAGATGGACCGCTGGAACCATTACGTTTTGGAGGGCTGTATGGCTGGTCAGCATTCGCGATGGTTGGACAAGATGGTGCTGGAGAGACAGGCGAGGAGGACGTGTTGGAGGGTGGTTGCAGGGCGTCAGATCCAGACATGGATCCGTCGCGCTAGGGTGGCAACAGGTGTGGTTATTTAAAAGAGCGTCGTGGATTAACACGGAATTTAATGTCATTATGGGCGCCAGAAAGAACGGAAACAGTCACCGTCCTGACATCATCCGTATGATATTCGGTCCTTGGTTTGTTTGGCTACAGGACTCTGGCCAAGCACCTACTCCAATTCCCACGGCGTGAAAACCTGTGAAAACCACTGAAAACTACTTGCTGAACGTTGAACGCTGAGACTTTTGTGAAGACGAGAGATCGTCTGCAGTTCGAAAAGGTGTGGATACGCCTCGAATGGGGCAGATAATCGTGTGGCATCGGTACCTCGTAGTGAGTGAGCTGAGCAGTGAAGACAGAGTATCTATATATAGTACGTGTCGCGTGCCTCAACCCTCGCAGTCGCACGTGATCCTCGTCCAGCCATCTCTAGCGTTGCGGGCCCATCTCGCAACTTGCTCGCAACCACCACACTTTTAAGTAGTAGAACTGTGGTCGAACACTTTTTTTTTCCTCCCCGGGCATAGAGAACTCGCCTTCAGGCAATAACGCCATCTCTATAGGAGTCTAACCATGCCTACGTCCAGATATGTGCGCTGTCGACGCAAATCTTGAAGCTTGATGGTGCAGTGACTGGTCAGTTTACATTTGTTCCCATTTGTTGGAGGGCTATCGCCGTTTATTGATGTATCCATTCGTGTTACTGCATGTGGGGCTTCTTGGTCCCATCTATGTACGAGGGAAAACGGAACACGAAAGTTTGCACTGCCTTTGTTCCCAAGCTACCAGCGTACATCATGACATGCGTGTCCACTTTCATCCCACTTAACCATCGGTTCGAGGACAAGTATTGTTTAGCGACTTTTGAACGATGAACCTCCCGTTGATTGCGACAGTTATCACCCTCCTGACTCCCTTCACACCCTTTATATCTTCGCCAGCACTTACGGAACTCCCAATAGACATTTTGCACGCAATCTTCGAACACATCGATGATAACGACATTCTTCCCATCCTCACACTCTCCAGATCTCTCCGAACTATCGGCCTGGTCACACTGATCAATCGCCATCGCGAGCACTTCGACTTTGAAGATCAAATCACGCTTTCATCGAGTTCTCATTGGGAGCTTTACGCAAATCTCATTTCCATCACCAAGCTAACCTGCCGTCTTCCTCCACTCCAGAATAATGGACTCAGCGAAGTCGTGATCTCTCCTATTCTTCGGCAGATCATCGCTGCGCTGCCGAATGTCTTCGAATCCCACATCAAGTATGGCCCTCGTGGTGATGGGCGCGATGGTCTGCACACCGGGTTTTACAGCCCCGCTGCCTTCCCATACATCGCAGCCATTCTAGGACATGCAAAACATCCGCCCAATGTCATTGTTATTGACACTAGTCCTTTGAAGAATACTTTCGACTGGATATCAAAGTGGCGCCACTTGTATAATCATTTCAGGTACCCCATTAATATCACCTCCACCCCTATGCCAGACTGGCTTTTCTATTTCGTTGGATTCTTCGTTTATGTCATCTTTCTGCAACTGTGGTTCGTCGTGGACTGTACGTACAGCTTCTTCTATGATCCACTTGCACGGAAGGACCAACGGCGCCGAGTGTATATGGACTTGCAATCTATGCGCACACCCCGCTCGACGCAGATAATTCCCATCTCCAACCTTTCCATCAGTGCCTTCCGTAAAAATTGGATTCTGGTCGCCTTGGATGCGGACATTCTCACAGACCTGCATATCTCACCCGGTCACTACCACTTTCCAATACGCCAAGTTAACGAACTTGTTCACTTCCTTGCTCGCCACCCTATCGTCAAAGATCTCACAGTCGACCGTTCCTCACTTCTCTCTCTCGACGACGTATCTTCCGCATCGCCACCTCTACACATTCATCTCGAAACACTTTTCGTGCCGCTCAATGTCTTCACCTGTCTCCTTCCACAGATCAACTTGCAGACCCTTATCACTGCAAAAATCGGGTGCGCCTTAAAAAGCCCGCACGTGGGGCAGTCGTTCGACTTTGGTCAGCTCGAGCACATTCTCAATACCATGGCAGCGGTAGAGTCGCAACTCGAGACTTTGGAGTTATGGCTTCCTTGGGGGCGGGCCGCGGAACCCTGGTTGAGTAGTGTGATTTGGGATGAGACGAAGCGTCCAGAGAGGAGGCTGCTGCATGTGCAGCGCGTGACTGTGCATGCTGAGAATGTTCACATTGACCCGTTCCATTCTGACCTAATACCGTTGTTTATGAAGTGGTTCGAGCTGTTTTCGGGGCCTGTGATGACCAGGATCCAAACAGCCCCCAACTCTTTCCTTGATGATATTTAGTGAGTTGCATCGGATTAGCTGGTTACTGAGGACATTGAAAGCTAATTGAGTACTTCGGACAAAAATAGAGACTCAATTGATTCCAAGGATTTCGCATTCTACATTTTTATGCTGTAATATTCCCCAAATAAGTATCTTCCATACAGAAGAGCAACCGTCAATCCAATACTGTGTTCTTACCATCTGTTATCTGTTATATTAACCGCACGGTGGTCTCATTTATGAACAAGCACGGGCCTGGAATTATTCCAAGTTGCAGACGAGGCGAACTGTACAAGGACTTCATGTTTTCGGTCTGGACCACCGGACTCGCATTCTTTGTTCTCCACCTTTTCGTCCCTGCCATGGCGTCGATTCTTACTACGTTTTCAAAGACCATATTCACTATATGGATTATCATTGGGTTGTGCGTGCTCTCGCCTGCTCTCTGCTTGAAGAGTGAGCTGACCTCTTTCCTTCGCGTTCATGGCCTTCGGGCGTACATTTCCTTGTTCATTGTGGTCTTTTGGCCCATTTGGGAGTCGAGAAAAACCCTAGTATCTTTATCGGCATATATTGTCGATTACCGAACAGACCCTAGGGGCTATTATCCGCGGTATCGTCAACAATGTCAGAGGACGGGGACTGGTCAAAGTTTAGTGGGATTGGTGCGACGGGCGGAACCGAGGCAAACCGAGGACCTCCTTTCCCCACTTCTTCTCTTTTGCTTGTTTTTGTCGCCTTTTAGTGCAAGTTTGGTTTTGGTTTTAATTGGGACCATACCTGAACCTGATGAGAGAGGCTGGAGCCTCACAACTTGCAGAGGCAAGACAGAACTGCCTTCGCAGAACCAGTCATTGTGGCCTCGATTGTTGCTTACGACGCCTCTAAATCTTACATCTGTCTCCATGCGACGGCGAAGGAAATCTTTGATGAGTGGAGTAACGGTAATGAGGCTTGGACGTCGGCACCGACTCTCGTTTACAAACCGGTCACCCAGGCATCGGATGTGGGCTATAGCATGGATATGGCTGTTCTGCGCATTGCTTTCTATGAGATAGACAAGTTACCATCTTACTCAATACAACCCGTCTTCGCAGCATTAAATAGACGGAATCTATTTAAGTTTTCGCCGACTGAATCGAATAGACGAATTCCTGGCACTGCTCCCTTCGCTCAGTACAAGAACTTGCCGCGCGATCCGCAACTGATCGTGACGGTTTGAGTGGGCGCAAGTTTCTTTAAAGACTGTTGGAAGATGAATGGTTTCGCCTATCAGCCGATGCACAGACGAACGGGAAGCACGACGAACCTTGATCGAAGCTACTTGCGCTTTGCGACCGGCCGATCCAGCGCGACCGGCCTTGGGGCACGATGTGGCGCGCGACTGTTGAAGTGAATGGCAAAGTGTATTAGTTAGCATTGTCTCAAGACGCGGGCAAAAATAGTGAAAAAGGACGAACCGAGCCTGTAGTCTTTTGAGTGGCGCACCTCGCTGCTGCTCGTACGGTGACCGTCTTGGTGGTGGTTACGGCCTTGAGAGTAGAAGTGCGTGTACCAACAGTTTTCTTGGTCGTAGTGCGAGTGACAGTTTTTGTGATGGTTGATCGTGCCCCTGTTTTGGTGACTGTCTGAGTGAGGGTTCGTCGAGGCGTTGCAGCCGTCACGGTAGCCCTTGTCGTCGCGCGCGGAAGGGTCGTGACTACAGTCAGCGTCGAAGTCGAAGAGGCCCCACCAACAGTGGTGAGGATGGTCGAAATGGGCGTCGGAGCCTCGGTGTAACGGGTCTCCGTCACGGTCTCGATCGCATCCGGAGCGACGTCAACCGCACGTCGAGTTTTCGTAGCGGTAGGGGTAGGGGTAGGGGTAGGGGATTTAATCAAAGTGATCCCACTTGTCGGGCAGCACGCCGAGGGGAAGAGCTACAATGGGAAGCACGGTCAGTGACATGCTGCAGAGGAAAGACTGAGTGGCTTGCAATGTTGTATCCCGTGCACTTGGTGGTGCCAGTCGTCCTGGTAAGCGTTGTGGTTCGAGTGACACGAGCGGGGGTCTTGAAAACCGTTTTGTAACCGGTCACAGTCAGAGTCTTCACCGTGGTGCGAGTGAGAGCTGGTGAACCACGTGTCAGCGGAAAAACCGCGTGCGCGAAAGTTGGAAACTGGGGACATACTGGTAGGCACGGGCTTAATAAGGGAAGTCTTGGTGGTGTAAACGGTCGTGGTGCGCGGAATGACAGTGGTGATGACCTGGCGAGGATCGGGAACCACGGTGCGTCGAACCGTTGTAGTGACAAGCGAACCCGGGGCAGTGATAACCTGGGTGGTGGTAGTAACAGGGGGAGTAGTGGTTATATCCGAGTACTCGGTAGTCGTGGCCTAGAGCAATGTCAAGTTGAAGTACTTAGCAACGAGGGAAATAGCGCAATCAATGGAGAGCGAACGACGAACCGTGATTGGGACAGTCGAGCAAAGAGTTTCCGTAACGTATATTATACTAGTGCTAGTCACCACAGGGATGTTCCCGGTCGTGATGAGCGTTGTTGCCGTTTCCGTGATTGAGGAGAGGTCGAGAGAGACCGTGCTGGTCTCCGTGGACGCGGTGCCTTCGAAATATCGTGTCACTGTCGTCGTGATTACGGGATCTTGTTCCGTAGAGGTTCCAGTAACGACAGTGAGAGGTCCAGATTCGGTCTCCTGCGGCATAAAAGCGTTTTGCGAGTGAAGTCAGCACTGAAAGCTAAACAAAAAGTGAAGCAAGAGACTCACAGTGATGGTCGCAGTCAGAGTGGGCACAGTTCCCGCTTCAGTGACATTGACGGTACTAGTGAAAGTGGTTACACCGCTCGTTTCCGTCAAGGTAATATAGGCACGACGCGACTGCCTGCCACGGCGCTGCAAGAAGAGAGGACGCGCTCAGCTTTGCCCATCCGAAGGAAGCAAGAACGAGTCTAAAGAACAACCAACTTACTACTCGAGCACCAGCGGTACATTCCACGTACACCGTCGAGGTGGAAGTCTGGACAAGGACTTCGGTCGAAGTGGAGGTCTCGGTGACGAAGGTGGTCGTTCGCGAAGGTTCAGGAGTGAAAGTTTCGGTCACATAGCTAACGGGAGCAGTGTTGGTTATATCATCATAAGTCGTCTCGGTCGATGCAGGGAGGACGACGGTCGTGAAATTCGTCTCGACTGGTCCGTCGACGCTTAAGGTCGTAGTCGTGAAGACTGTCTCCGGCGTGGAGATCTCCGTGGCAATGGTTTGCGTAGAAGTTTCGAATACCGTGGAAGGAACTGTCGAGATGAGAGTCGTCGTTGAATCGTCGGGGATCACGGCACCTGCGATACAGTTGGTCAAGAGCGACTGGAAATAAAAGATACCTATGATGATAGAATGAAAGGTCAGCCAGGGTTTCAAAGCATTATAGATACATCCGTGACCGAGGAAACGCACCGTGGCGGGTGTCCCGTTGCACGTCGCCGTTCGCACGAACGACTCGAGCGCCGAAGTTGCCCATGTTGATGGCCGTTCTCGAGCGGACATACCTAAGAGACGGAAAGTGTTAGAACGTGAGTACGGTAAATATTCTGCCTCAAACAGGGACTTGCACTCCGTAATACTAAGAACGACAAACGAGAGTCAGCATGAATTTAAGACCTTTCACTTCACGGGAGCACTACTGACGACGTACGTTGTAATCAGTGCCCGGGCGAGCCGCACGGAAATTCGCGCGGATAGGCTCTCCGAAAGTAGTGCGTGAGAGGTCGCTCGCCAGCTCATAGTCGATATAGACTTTGTCATCGGCCGAGAAAGGTCCCAGGACGGCAATGCTGATGTTCAAACCGACATCTCCCGAGGGAGATGTGTAAATACACGAGAAGGGGATTCCAAGATCCTACATGAACAGAAGTGTGGGATTCAGTGCCTGAGCAAAGACGTTCGTGAGAGAGGTCAACTCACAATAACGATTCTGTCCTCAATCGTGACCGTCTCTGCGCCGTCCTCGCTGGAGTAGATCGTTCCGTCGTTAAGTGTCAGCACAACCGAAACTGAACTGATGCTGTGGAAGTTCATGAAAAATGAGCGCTCGGAAAATCGTGAGTTCCGAAAGTCGAGCGTACCCAGTGATAGGATCGATGCCGGGCGCCACCTGCGAAAAAAGGGAGGTTGTATTAGCGGTTAATGGTGTGTCATAGTCTTGGCTGGGGCAGACTTACAGTTGAGAAGTCCTTGATTTGAATCGGGGCTCCGTTCGAGAGGGTGCGCATCGTCCGGACGCGCAGCAATTCTGAGTTGGTTCCGAGCGACCCATCACGATTGTGGTAGATGATATCATACGATGACCATTCTCCGGCAAGGTCGAAGACTCGAGCGTTTCCAATTTGTATCTGAAACACTTCGTTGCGAAGCGAGAACACAAGTCCAATGGAGACGGGGTACGGTTTGATGGAGGTGAGAGATGTGCCTCTCGGAACGACTGATAGATATTTTGTTGACTCAATTCAAGCTCTACTTCATGCAGGAACTTCAAACGTACGCTCGTTGAACATCTTGGAAAAGACAGTGGAGCAATCGTTAAAGAACGTGTCCTGCGAGGCGGCATAACTGTTGATCGTCGCGTTGTTGTCACTGGAGAAGATCCTAGAATCGGAACTGGTCGCAAGGTTGGACGCATTGACAGGTTGGGCTAGCGGGTTGGCGAGAATGCCGTTTTTGTATTCAATCGCCCCCTGGTTGTCGAAGACAGCTCGGGTTGTATCGAAACTGGGAAAGCCAAGAGATCAAGTCAGAAGGGATACGTGTAGAAAAAAATGACTCTTACCCGGCCATAGCTTCTGATGTAATCGTCGGGTTGTTAGCCTGGAGAACGCGGGAGACGTCAGTTTCCGCTACGCGGGGCACGCCTCATTGAGGTGCAACATACAACGTGAACTCCTCCTATAGTGTGACCGCAGGCTACAAGCGATATCATCTCTTTGCTGTGGATTTGGGTGACAATTAGCTGACGAGATGAAATTTTGAAGAGATCATTCGCGTACTTCGAAAAGCCCATCCTGGCAAACTGAGCCTGGTGAGTAGAAAGTGTTTGCCCGGGAGAAGGAACTAATTAATAATTATTTGGAAGGGTCAGTGACAGTTCACCTCGTTCATACTTAAGGTGCTCACGAAAGCCAGGGGTGACAGGGCCCTTCGCGTCGATTCGACCGCCGAGGAAGGGGATGACCGGTCCACCGCATGACTGTGTACGAGTGTCAGATGCATTAGCTACAAGTCACAAATTCTGTGCCTCCTATTTGACCAAACTTAAGAACTTACGCCGATAGCTGTGATGGCTCCTAACACCTGCGATGTGCCCAAATAGTCAGCTTGAGCTCTGAAGTGACAAAACAAACCCTAAGTAGATGTACAATGATATCCGCAAGAGACACAGTTCTCTCTTGTATAGTTCTATATTGCTGCATAGTCGCAGAGCCAAAGACTCCGTTGTTTTCTTCGCTGCAAACCGAGAGAGTCAGCGAGGAGCTCGTGCGCGTGTGGCCTTTCGTTCCAATTGCTACTCACTAATCCAGCTCATACAGGAACGAGCCATCAATACCTCCCACCCCGTTTGCAGCGTCGTGTGACCCGGCGTCGTGGAAAGCGACTCGGAGCCATTCAGAGGCTAGCATGCGGTTCGCTGGTCCGACGGTGCAAGGCCTGTGATGGACCAGAACAAAAGGTCTTGTCAGTACTTGGATCGGGAGCAACCAATCAGAATAGAATTATGTACGAGACGAGAACGACGAGGCGCTGACGAGAGCAGATATGTTAGCGGATGTTGCGATGGATCAATCTGAGGTTGGAAAGGAACGTACCATGTTGGTCATCATACGACGGAGGGCGGGAACATCTGTCTGGCAAGCCACCTCGGTGAATGCATGCCAGCCGAGGAGAAGCAACAGCGAGGAAGAGAACTTCATCGCGCGAAAGGGTAAACGAGAGTCGTTTAAAGAGAGGACAAGGGGAAGGGGACGGGAATACAAAAAAATGGAGAAGTGAAGCCTGTGGAGATTTTTTCCCTCCCTCTTACAGACCAGGTCTAGAGGAGCCGACCGACGCCCCGGACGCCTCTGCCCGCCTCTTCCCCTCTCTTCCGCCTCCTCGTTTAGCAGGACCCCTGGAGAGAGGAAAGCCTCGACGGTCAAACTTCAAGGTACACCAATAGAATCACCGTTTTCAGGCGATCGGCAATCAGATAACCCAAATCAGATAAGATGGGATCATGTAAAACGCGCTAATGTCACGTGGCGTTCCTCGGTGTGATAAGGGGCTAAACGCGTCGCTAATTAACCCCTAAAAACGCGAAATGTTCAGAACACTTGAGTAGATAGTGTAACATCATGACAAAAGCAATGAGAATCACTCGCATGTGAACATCGAACGTTTTGGGGTTGCGATAGCCCATTTCCACTCGGTCCAGCCTGTCTGATTCCCCGGGAGCTCGAGGACGCGTATTGCAAATGTGATTTCTGTGCCGACTGCTGGTGCTCTCTCCCTTGCCAGAGGGCGACAGGCCCACCTTTCTGTCGAACGGAGAATAACGTCGGCGCACGATACCATGTTCATCATCACTACTCTTATGGAGGGAAGGATAACTCTCTCACATTTGAGCTACTGTCGCAAACCTGAGCAGACGCGACGACGGGGGCCGCAGACAAAGCTCGGGTTCCGTTCATCAGGCACGAGGGGCGCGAGGGAAATAGAACAAATTTACCGACGAGGTACCGCGGACGGCGGCTTGTGCGGCAAGTGCCTTCCAAATGGAAGCCTCGGAAATAATGGAAAGAAGATCCTTGCCATGGTCACCCCTCATCCTGGCACACTGTAAGTTGGGGTTGACAATTGTATGCCCATCACATCGTGCTATATTCAATTCATGCATTTTCTTTCTTTCATCTCCACAGCCACAATTGGATACGATGAACACGAAAGGGGATTCTCCTAAGAATATTGACATAATGATATTTTGATTGCGGGGTACACGAAAATCTGAGCAATGATTTTCGAAGGGCTACAGCGTACCGACTCACGTTTTCCCCTTGCCCATGTTAGCCCAATAGCCTAGACGACGATACCGCAAAGTGATTCATCGCAAGTCAGGATCATTCGGACCCGACAATGAACAGGATGAGTCTGACACTGCCAAGACAAGATGACTTAGTTTCTTTGACTGCGCATAAAGGAAAGGACGGTCACCAAGACATGTCAGCGACGAAACGCAAATTTTAATATCAGGGTCTCTTCTACCCACTACCCACCTGCGATAGTAAGCGATTATGATGTAGGTACTGACGAACGGCCGAGGTAAGCTGTAAGAATGGCACATTGACCATTACGAAGGTGGGTAAGGCCTAGGCTGCGTTGGCAGCTTGACAATTTGTATCATGTTGTAGACAGCGAATTACTTGGTGATGGGGCGCCACAAGTGACATTCATTCACCCATCGCACGGGGTGGTGGATATGTTGTGTGGTGAAGGCTGTGGTGTAGGGAACTGGGATAGGGTTCCTCGTGCGCGAGGTGTTTGAAAACCCTTTATGAATTGATTAGTTGGCATGTCATTGTCATGTAAGCGTGGCACATACTATGCAGGTTTCGTGCTCCTCGAGTGTCCTAGCAGCCCTCCGCACATTCTAGACCTACTCATACATTTATTCCATAGTTCGATATCGTCTCACATGCCTATTGGAGCGGAGGCGGACCGAGGGTAACCGAAGTTGGTCCTGATTAGCGTGACGTGATACAATACTGTTTAAAATAAATACAAGCGGTCAGTTTGGTGCAACATGTGCTGAAAACAGACTGAAGAAAGATAACCACTCACAATGAAGAGTTTCGTGGCCAGCACTGCAGCACGCAGTGAGGGAAAGACATGAGGAACAACTCCAACCTCAAGAAGGGGGATGAGAGGCAGACGACACACGTCCGGCTTCGGTCATCATTGATGGACTTGAATCTCTGCTCCTCATGAACCAATCGGTGGTCAAGGTGGCAGGTGCGGCAGGTGGAGTCGAGGCTGGTGGAGGCAGTCGGTTCACCGGAATGGTCTACTTTTGAATAGAAGTGGCCGGAATCGAGCCCAACTTTGACTGCTTGCCCGAGGGACCAAATCATGAATGGTGCGAACATGCTTATTCAGGATAAATGATGCTGAGTTAGATGAATGAAAGTCGAAAGCAGCAATTGCACAATTCAGGATGTCGAAAGCGCCTTGCATATTTTCAGTGTTCACGATGGAGATTTGGATGCTGTGCTCAATGTCATGGTGTTACGACATGTATCTAAGAAAGTTTGCCTGCTTCAGATCGATGAGAGGTCGAAACACGTAGGTGTCGTTGCGTTGAATGAATAGAGAAGGAGAAGCATGGTTCCAGAGTCCAGACACGGAACCTGACAGGCCCGGACGCGACGCGATCCCGTGACGTCCGGAACAAGTCGAACCAACACGTGACGGGCAACGCGATTGCCTCGTTTCTTGAACTTGTGTGTGTTTGTGGGTTCACCCAATTCTCCACAGCTCTCCTCGTTGCAAGATCGGCGTTAGGCCTCTCCAGCAATGGCGCAAGTTTATTCGGCACAGGCCTACAATCGGATACCACCACAACCCTCATCGCGGCGCCACCCATTCTCGAACGCAGGTAATCAACATAACATGAATCAGCACCCAGTACCAGCACCGAAACCTCAAGAGAAGGAGAAGGAGAAACAGCCTGCTTCGCCGCCTTTGCCTCGCCAGAACGCAAAGATTACACCGCCCTCACCACCCAAGATCATATGTGACAAGAGTGGCAATCGGGAGCTGCATCGAGTTGGATTCCTGGGCGAGGTTCGTTTTTATTTCCAACAAGTGGTGAGGTATCTGATCTTTCGATTAGGGAGGATTTGCTCGTGTCTACGAGGTAAAGGAACGAAATGGAAGCCGCCTAGCATGTAAAGTTGTCACCAAATCATCACTCAAGACCAAAAAAGCCAAGACTAAGGTAGCATCCCCGCCATCCTTTTTATTATAGCAGTCTTACTGTGCACACAGTTATACGCAGAAATCAAGATCCATAACTCTCTCGACCATCCCAATATTGTCGGGTTTTACGACTGTTTCGAAGACAACGAGAACGTCTACATGACCCTCGAGCTATGTCCAAGCGGATCCCTCATGGATATGCTCCGCCGCCGTCGCCGCTTCACCGAGCCCGAGGCTCGCTTCTTCATGGTGCAGCTCATAGGAGCCTGCCACTACATGCACACCCACCAAGTCATCCACCGCGACCTTAAACTCGGCAATCTGTTCCTCGACGCGAACATGAATGTCAAGGTTGGTGACTTCGGTCTCGCCGCACTCATCGAGAATCCCGGGGAACGCAAGAAGACTATCTGTGGTACGCCAAACTATATCGCCCCGGAGGTGCTCTTCGACACCGCCAACGGCCACAGTTTTGAGGTCGATACATGGTCCGTCGGAGTCATCCTCTATACACTCGTGGTCGGGCGTCCCCCCTTCCAGACCTCCGAGGTCAAAGCTATCTATAAGTGAGAGTATCGCCTTGACCCGACGACACTTGCACTCACCCATCCTCTCTAGGCGAATCCGCGACAACGACTATGATTTCCCAGCCGAACGCACCATCTCCTCCAATGCACAGCATCTCATCCAGCAGATTCTCATCCCCGACCCGCAGATGCGTCCGTCCCTACACGAGATCGTTGACCACCCCTTCTTCACACACGGCCCTGTCCCGTCATACATCCCCACGTCTGCACACGACTCGCCGCCCGACTTCCGTAACATCTCCCGCACGTCATCACAGGCCAATCTCCGACGTCTCCGCCGCTATGCGCTCCTTGACGAAGACCAGGTCACGTCCATCGCTCTGCCCAAGGCACCGGACGCCTCGACATCGACAGCGGCAGCTCCGGGCTTGAGCAAGAACCTGACCTCGAGTATCCAGCAGCAGGAGAAGGAGTTCCAGAAGGCCGTGCAGCCTGGTTCGCCCATCAGCGCCTTGTTGAGCTCAGCAAGACAACCCTTGCTCATGGGGAGCAATAACCCCGGCAGTGTGAAGGAAAGCCCATTGTTGAGGAAGCTGCAGGCGGTCAAGGAGAGCCCTCTTGGCAAGAGGGTCGCCATGCGGGGGTTGAATGGGATTGAGGAGGAACAGGGAGCGGATGTCGTTCCTGGCCTCGGACGGGTGCGGGAAGAACATCAGATTGAGGAGATTCGGGTGCGGAAGAAGGAGCTGGAGGCGCAGAAGGCGAGGATTGTGGCACAGATGGCGCCTGTCCAGGAGGACGACGAGGAGTATGGGAAGGAAAGGGAGAGGGAGAGGGAGCGAGTGAGGGCGAAAAAGATGGAACGCGAGAACGTGCCTCCTCCAGCACCGGCTCCTGCACCGGCGACCACGTCCAGCCTTTTCAAAGGCAAAGAACGTGAACGTGAAAGGGAAACACGTATCATAAAAGAGCAGCCCATCGCGGCAGGTAAACTTGTCTTTGACTCACCCATGTATCTGGCTCATATAACCCTATTCACCACAGCCGAACCGGACAAGACTCTCACCACCGCCCTGGGGCTATCCCAACTCAGTGGCTTCGATGCAGCGGCTCATGTTCTTACCTTGGCTTTCGATGCCAAAGCTGCTGGAAAGTTGTTCCGCGATCCCCGCAAGGACTCACATCTTCCACTTCCCGATGAACGTGTATTCATTGTTTCCTGGGTCGATTATTGCAACAAGTACGGTATGGGCTACGCGCTGACGGATGGGAGCGTTGGCGTGCACTTCAATGACAGCACTAGCCTGGTGCTGAGTCCTGACAAGCAGTACGTTTTGCCTCCCTTGAAGGGGATTTGGCTTTACTCACCTTTGTACGTACATAGACATTTTGACTACATCGCCTCGCGCAGGCAGGGGACGGTGTATGTCCGAAAATCCCACACGGTGGATACGTACCCCGGAGGAGCTGAAGAGCAAGGTGTACCTGCTGAAGCACTTTGAACGCTACATCATGGATCGATTGTACGGTGAATACGACTACACGTTTGAAGATGTGGACCGCACGAAGGGAATGGAGTGGGTGCAGAAATACCTGAGAATGAAGCACGTTATCGTGTTCAAGTTGAGCCATGATGTCTTGCAGGTGCGTCGTATTCGCCTCGTCCCTATCCCTTTCACATCGTCTCTAACGGCCTTGTTGCCCAGTTCAACTTCTACGACCACTCCAAAGTCATCCTCTCCTCGCACGGGCTGCTCATCACGCACATTGACAAAAACTATCGCATGACACGATGGACGCTTAGCGAGGTCATGGCGCTCGCGATCAACCCGCATGATGCTGAACCGGAAGCGCTCAAGTTCAACCAGCGGCTCGTGGACAAGCTCAAGTACTGCAAAAGAGGTGCTGGTCAGCATTCGCACGGCGAGCACCACGGGGCTGGCGGTGCCGGAGGAGAACGAGACGATGGGCACGGGGTTGACAGTGGCGTCGAGTGCGTCGAGCAAGGCGGGTTCAGCGATCGGGTCGAGGACGTCCAAGGCGTCATTGCGGTAGTGTGAGAGCGGGCTTTGCAACTGCGGTTGATGATGTTAGGTCATCGATCGTGTGATTTTTCTTAAAGCTTCAGACTGTCCTCTTCGACTTGGCCCCAACGTTTGCATATCTTTATCAGTTGGCCGATATCCCATCCACAGACTTTTTGCCATCCTCAAACACTCTTTTCACTTTTTTATTCAAGTATCCTATAGAGGACACTAAGGCGATTTCAGCCAAGGCCGTACAATGGTAGTAGTCAGTACCGCACATTGATTCAACAAGCAATTCATCCTTCACAACGAAAGACTACGAAAGGCCTTTAAACTTGCAACTAGAGCTTTCTTTACGCTGTGGTAAGACCGTCAACGCCTGCAACCATTCGTTGAGAATCATGTGGTCGCTGAAAATATGTAGTGAGGGAATCCAACGAAGATAGCATATTTATGACTCCCATCGGGGAGACTGCAAGATTGCTGTCATCCAATGTATGGCGGTTTTAGGGAGGAATGAGAAAGTAAATGGAATTATAGAAAGAAAGCTCACACTACCGATATCGAGGATCAAACTACGTGTTGCGTACGGCCGAAAACGTACGAACTCACACCGCCGCCTCATGCTCCGCAAGCCCGGGAAACAAGCTAAGCCACTTGTCCAACAACTTCCGTACTTTGGGATGAAAGGGCTCAACCCTGACATTGTCAGCGCCCACAAATATGTCCCGTACGTGCACCAGCCTCCTCTCCGGTCTCTCCCCATTTCGACCCTCACGTGTGGCACTGTCCAACCACTTTTCCATGGCGCGCCTTCCCGGTAACCACAACTCCAATGTTCTCACTGTCCATTTCTCGGTGGCAAATACACGAAGAACGTATTCGAATTGGCTACAGTCGAACGGGATGCTCCCTGCCCCGCGGTGGGGTTTTGCGATGCTGCCGATCCCGGCGGTACGAAGGGAACGTGTGTCGATGTACGGAAGGAGGTAGGCGAAAATGTCCAATGGTGCATGGAGGATCTCGATGTGCATGCGTGGGCAGGTGGATGAGGCGGTAGCAGAGGCAGGAAGTGAGATAGAGGTATGCTGGAGTCTAACCATACGGACGGTCGGGTGGCGAGCGAGGAAGTCGAGCAGGGCG
This sequence comes from Hypsizygus marmoreus, assembly GCA_013433165.1. NCBI lineage: Eukaryota > Fungi > Basidiomycota > Agaricomycetes > Agaricales > Lyophyllaceae > Hypsizygus > Hypsizygus marmoreus. Next base: position 495,558 of record CM024084.1, on the reverse strand, counting down.
GATATAGGGAGGCGTACACCATCCGCCACGTGCAGGTTGGTAAGAACAGGATAGTGGAGTGCGAGGAGGAGGTGCTCCCGCGCGAACGGGGCACGGTAGCTACGGCAAGTAATGTTTAGCTGCACAGCAGTGGCCCTATCAAAGATGATAAGCGTCCAGTTGTTGAGGCTATGCCGGTGTGTCCATCCGGAGGGTAGGTTGAGGCTGTGCAGAGGGATGATCTGGACTGAGCGGGGAGTGCGTGCATTCTGCAGATCCCGTCTCAGGCGGCGCGCCTGGTCTTTCCACACAAACGGGTCCCGGAAGAAACCGTATATACGGTCTATAATAAACCAAGGAGGGATGAGGAATAGGATGCTGACGACGATTGCGAGCACTTTGAGCTCGACGGACACAGAATCCGAAGAGGCGTCAATCTGGAACACAGGGATGTGTCCGTAGGTGCGTCGACGTCTCGAGATCCAGTCAAATTTGGCCAAGGCACTACCATGGGTATCAATCATTATAACATTTGGAGGAGACTTCGCGTGGCCTAGAACAGCATTGAAAATCTGGAAATTCTTGAAGAAGGAAGAGGGATCGATGTGAGGATCACGTTGCCCATTGATTGGTGCATCATACTGAATGTGAGCCTCCAGGAGGTTTGGTAGTGCAGCGATGGTACTTCGAAGCACAGGGGTAATTCTCTCTTCGCTGTACCCCAACTGGCTAAGCCGAGGGAGACGACAGGTGAGACTTCTGATAGACAGGAGGTTTGCATGGAGAATGCTGTGAGAGCTTGATGAAAGTGAGATATGGTCCTCAAATGTGAATCGGGAGCGGTAACGTGTGATTACAGTGACGATGCCAATAGTTCGCGGGATTCTGGCAACTTTTAGGAGAGGGAGGATGCTCTCGTCGTCGAGCTCATCGAATATTGCAAGCAGGACGTCCACTGGGAGTTCTAAAAACAGGAGCTGGGGAGACATAGGGGTAGCAGGGACAGTGTGAAGTAAAACTCGGGTGAGCTTCTTGAAGAATAGTGATAGGCTCATACTGTGGCCAATTCCAGATAGTAAAGGCTGTTGAGAAGACTGTGCGTTTCGAACGGGTTGATTATAAGGGTAGCAGCAAGTTGAAGGCAGTGAAAACTTACTGTGCTGTCGTGCCTCGTGTATCCAGGAAAGAACCAGCGTCAAATAGGAGCTTCACAGCTAGGTAAGACAAGAATGATTCAGAGCAGACTGTGGCTGAAGAAACACTTGAACGCCCCTTAGCATCGATTTCAACAGCACAATAAGGTTTAGCCGAACTGGTACGGGCATTTTTAATTGCAAGTGAGATGAATCTTGATTCCTCTGGGGCCGCTGATGACCGTTCTTCAATAAATTTGGAGAGTGATAAGATGGCCATTCGGCACGATTCGCGCCAGTGTTTGGTTTAGGACTAGATGATAAACAACCATGCGGCTCCGATCATCATGATCGAAGTCACAACCGTCCGAAACCGTCCTGCTGCATCTAGCGGTGAAAGCCGTTGAATGACTACGATGCAGGACAGATGGGCTCAAAGGTGAGTAGGATTCTGTAAGTTGCAAGTCGAATGCTAATGCATCATACTAGGGTCAGGAATCGTGCACCAGCTGCAATTCAGGTAAGCCTGTTCCTAGCCTTTACCTTCGTCTCAAGTCATTGTTGAATTTCGTCTGAACCAGCCGTTCCCTAGATCACAACCGAACAAATACTTCGTGAAGTAAGTAGGTTTATTAAGTGATATGCTCCAGATATTCATACAGTGATAGGCGCAAGAACTTCAAGAGACCGCGTTGCCAACTTCACTGAAAGAGCGACTCGTGGACTCGGAGGAAGTTCATGAGTATCAATATCATAAACGAAAGGAGTTTGAGGCGAGGCTCAGGCGAACAAAGGGAAGCATGTACGTGTCTCGCGCATCCGGTTGAAACAACCACCCTTACCTTTGTTGCTGATAGTAAAGAATGGCTACGGTACGCTAGTTGGGAGGCAAGTGGAATGATACGCCATGCATCTACTTGATATTAACTATTTAACAACAGGCAACCCAAAGTGAATTTGCACGATCACGTTCCATCTTCGAACGCGCCCTGGATGTCGACCCACGGAACGTCCAGCTGTGGCTGAGCTACACCGAAATGGAGCTCAAATCCCGCAACATCCAGCATGCACGCACCCTCTTCGACCGCGCCGTCACGATGCTCCCACACGCCTCTCAACTGTGGTACAAATATACCTACCTCGAGGAGCTTCTCCAAAATGTGCCTAGGACGCGACAGGTGTTCGAGCGGTGGATGCAGTGGGAGCCGGAGGATGAGGCGTGGCAAGCGTATATTAAGTTTGAGGAACGGTATGCCGAGTTAGACCAGGTAAGTGCGGTGTATGAGAGGTGGGCAAAGGTGCGGTCGGAGCCGAAGGTGTTTGTGAAATGGGCGAGGTTTGAGGAGGGAAGGGGAAGGCTGGATCGGGCGAGAGAGGTATTGATGGCTGCTTTGGAGCTGTACGAGGCTGAGGAGGAGGGGTCTGAGGAAGCACAGGTTTTGTTCTCCGCACTTGCGAAGATGGAGACGAGGGCAAGGGAGTACGAGCGGGCTAGAATTGTATATAAGGTTCGTATTTCATTTACTGGAATGTTCGTATATGACACTGACCTGATGTTGTACTCTAAAGTCTGCCTTAGCACGAATACCCCAGTCGAAATGCACTGACCTCTACGCTTCATACACAACATTCGAGAAACAACATGGGACCGAAAGCCTTCTCAAGAACACCGTTCTCGAGAAGAGACGGGCACAGTATGAGGATGAATTGATGAAGGACAAGTGGAACTATGATGTGTGGTACGAGTACGCCCAGCTGGAGGAAAGCGCTTGGCATGAACTTAAGGGAGCTGGTACCACCTCCGAAGAGTTAGCTTCTGCTACTGGGCTAGTCAGAGATGTTTATGAACGTGCTATAGCCCAAGTTCCGCCGAGCCAAGAGAAACCGCATTGGCGACGATACATCTTCATATGGATCTATTACGCGCTGTTTGAAGAGATCGAAGTCAAGGTATGTTATATATATTGTCATTCCATGAGTCCTGTGAGCTGACATTGTTTTTGTTGACATTAGGACTACGAACATGCGCGCCAGGTATACCACTCCGTCATCTCACTCGTCCCCCACAAGCAGTTCACATTCACCAAACTCTGGCTCATGCTCGCAAAATTCGAGATCAGGCAACTTGATCTCCCCGCCGCTCGCAAAATTCTCGGAACGGGAATCGGCATGTGTCCTAACGACGCGTTGTTCGAGGGTTATATCGATCTCGAGACTGAAGTAAGTTGTATTGTATCTAACTCTCCACCCCTTCAGATCTGACAAAATTATTCAACTTCCTGCTAGCTCTGTGAATTTGACCATGCGCGTACACTGTATGAAAAATACCTTGAGGTGCGTATCCCTTTCCGCTCACTCTAACTTCGCTAACCACAAACAAACCAGTTCGACCCGAAGAACACCCCCGCGTGGATTGCATACGCTACGCTCGAAGCCCAACTGCACGACCCCACCCGCGCTCGAGCCATCTTCGAGCTCGGCATATCACAATCCCAATCTAGGACGCCTGAGCTCCTTTGGAAGGCGTACATCGACTTCGAGCAAGAGCAGGACGGAGGGCGCGAACGTACAGCGGCCCTATACGAGCGGCTCGTGGCCCTTGGTGGAGATGTCAGGGCGTGGGTGGCGTATGCACTATTTCTGGCGGGGGACGTTCCCGCGGAGCGAGCGGCAGATGGGGACGGTGAAATGGAAGAGGAGTTAAAGGCTGAGGAGATGGAGCCTAGGGACCCGATGCTTGCGAGAAGTCTGTTTAAGAGTGGCTACCAGGACCTGAAGGCACGAGGGTTGAAGAGTGAGGTAACGCAACGTCTTATATTTTTTTTTTCACGCGGTTGCTCACTATCTCATATCTAGTGTGTTGCTCTGTTCGAAGTATGGAAAGCTTTTGAAGAGAGAAACGGCTCTGCGAACGATCTCGCCACGGTACAATGTATGATGCCCATTAAGGCCATTCAACGCCGTGAGCATAAGGAAACGGGAGAGATTGTTGAAGGTCCGTAATTTGCCTCAGTTTCGCATTGTCATTGGAGATTGACGACTATATTGATCCTTTTCAGTGGAGGAATATGTGTTTGCAGACGACAAGGAAACCAATCCGAGTACGTTTGAACTCCTACAGGTGGCGCATACGTGGAAGGATGCGCAGGCTGTGAAGAACACTAATTGCTGAGAACCATTGGGCATTGATGAAGATGCAGAGCTTTACGAACTGCTGCGTATGCTTTTGGGGGTTGCACTTTTAACGATTGTCTTGAATTCGCGTTCTGATGTACTTGAATATAGGCTTGTGATCTGGCACTAAAGTGATGACTCTGAGCTTAGACAGTCACGCAGAACGAAGCCGGCCAAGTCGGGACATACATATCCTCGAGCTAGTAATGTTTCTCACAGCGCACTGAGGGTTATTTGAGGAGTCGGGGGTAATGCACCTTGGTATCGTCGAAACGAGAGGTCACGTCCGTCGACCGGGCCAGTTGAAGCCTCAAGCACCACTGCTGATAAAGTTTGACCTCTGATATGATCTCTAGAGCATTTCATGATGACAGATTCGTAAAGAAAATGCATGATTTCTGTCGGGTTGAGGCAGCGCGGGTGGGAAGGCGAATCGAGTAAGGACGAATAGGTCATCGTAAGGGTATCCCATTTGAGGCTAACAGCTGATAATAGAGACCAATGTCGGCGCAGTGGGTGAATGGTAAAGATTACAAGTGTATATGCGAGACCTACAATGCTAGATAGAAAGGATGAAACAACTATCGCATCGAAATCAGCATAACGAGGTATGCAAAACGCATCTCAAGACTGCTCACCAATAGAAAGAATGCAACACGGGGCCCAAAACATCTCGCTCCTATCTCACTGGCTACCTGCAGCTGCTGTTGCTGCCTCGCCTGACGACCCGCCTTCATCCACCTTCTCCTCCGGATCCAGCCAGCTCTCTTCTACTGTCGCCTTCACCCTCCGCACGTACTCCTTCATATTTTCACGATATAGTTGCGCGGCCTCCGCGTTCGCGGGGCTGTTGGGGTTCGGATCGTGCAGGAGGCTCTGGATGGACGTGAGGATGGCGGCGACGTCATACGTGGGCGACCAGCGGTTCTGCAGGATGTCCAAGCAGAGCTCTCCGTTGGCGTAGACGTTCGGATGGAACATCCGTGAGAGGAATTTCACGGACGGCGGTTTGTTTGGATACGAGTCATCGAAGGTTAACAGTAGCTTGAAAGTGCCATCTTCGAAGGGCGTGTCACCTATACAGGTCGTCCTTAATGAAATCCGAAATCTCATGACAGTAAGGGTGCGTACCTGGGCCAAATATCACGGCATTCCAGAGCATGATGTTGTCCGGGCATGGGCTGCCTGAAATGCCACCAGGAGGATCGGTAGACAGCCGTTTGAAATCGCGAATAAGCCGTCTTTTACAGTTTGTTGACTACATAAGAAGTAAGTGTTCGTTCATCTGGAGGAAAAGGAGAGGCTTACCATTATAGAGAGATGAAGATGAGAGTCAGATTACAAGGGGTTGCTGATGAATGACGGACTCCAAACAACGAGGCCCATAAGGGGTTTATTTGCTACCGCTTGGTTGATCGAGCCAGAGCAAACAGGTGCAAGGCATAGCACAGCATCAGAACTTGATCACAACATCCAAACCGCTCTTTCATGAAATGGTTCCACGTACTGCATTCAAAGCACACAACTTATTTAAATAAATATAGCATCTACAGCCCAGTTACAGCTCGTCTCTTGGTTGCTCATCCTTAGGCAGCGTCGACTCGTCGTCAGCCGTTGCTTCAGGCTCTTGTGCTGGTTCGTCTTTGGTGTCTTCAGAGGCGGTGGCACCAGCGTTTGCGAGCACGTTCGCATCCGCAACAGCCAGACCTGAGTGGATGAGCCCTGCATCCGCCAGTTCCCTGGCAAAGCGTGCAATCTCAGCATCGTATTCTTCCCACTCTGGGATCTGGCGTGCGCGCGCGAGCTTGGGTTCCTTCTGTAAATGGCGGTAACAGTGATTGATGAGTGAAAATACGTGGTAATTCCAAGAAAATGGCTCGTACGGTGAGAGGATTCTGGCACAGATCGATCGTCTTGGCGCGATGCAGCCTGTCCTTGCTGCCTGGAAGGAAGTGAGTAAAAGGAAATACAACCAACACTCATTGTGCTCTGTTACTTACACCAGGTTTCACACTGTAGATTCAAACAGATCAGATCCACAGGAAGAGTGACATAGCGAAGTACGTACCCAGAGCCAATCCTCGTTAAGAGAGAACTACAACGAATCGTGAGGTCTCATCCAAATCTCATCCATGAAGAAGGCTTACAATGGGAACTTCTCGCTGAAGATTGTTAGGAAGATCTGCCGTGGTCATGGATTAGCTTCCATTCATCGTGGGTTTTTGAAAGGCGTACCTTGGTCCAAGTTTGCGAGGGAGTTAGGATCAGCAGACAACTGTTGGTATTGTCCACGAAGAATGTCCTGAAAGACGAGAATGAACTCTCCATGAATTCACGAAGATAGGTGGTTTGAAAGTCTTACTCCGGCCGCGAGCTGTAAAATGTAGTCATGAGCACCACATCTCAAACCCTCCGAAAATAAAGCACACCTGTCGGAACCGCACAAGATCAACCACATACAACGCACTACATACACGCCCAGCATATCGGTTCACCTCCTTCAAATAAACAAACTCCCCACGCACCTAATATGATACGGCCGGCCCTGCAAGAATTCCTTCCAATACCCTGTCTTCCAAAATCTAAAGCCCTCCATATCCGTATTATCGTCGCCCATCGGGGTGTAACCATACGGTGCACCCTGCAGATCCAGGTCGACTAGCTCCTTCAAGTCCGCACGTACGATCTGGTCCGCGTCGACAAAGATGACCTTCTTGAGGTCCATCGGGAACAACACGTCAAGGAAGAGGATCTTGTACGCCCAGATGATGCGCTGTTTCTCCGTCTGCTCGCGCAGCCACGACGGCCACTTGTATGTCACGAGCTCGTATTGGAAGTGGTACTTCTCTGCGAGGTGTGGGATGAATTCGAGGAAGGAGGGCGAGAGGAAGTTCTCGATGAACCAGAATTTGACGGTGCTTTTGGTGTTACGGAGGACGCTGAGGATCATGATTGATGCGAATCGCTGAACACTGGCATCAAAGAGTGTATCACATCCAGGGAACAAGCGCGCCCACCTCATACAACAAACCTGAAGCAACGGTGAAGATGTTGATCTCTGCCTGCTCCTCAGTCCTGGCCACTGCCGTCTCCTTTGGTTTGAACAGAGATGTCACCCTATCACACCAGTCCATGATACAATCAAAATCACGGAAACCACGACGAACGCAACACTCACTTGTCCTTGAATCCCCCGAATATCCCACCCAGCCCGCCCGACTCGGGCTTAGACTCCTCCAACACGTCCGCGCTCTCCATCCCTGGCAAGCGCACCAACCGCGGATACAGCGTCAGCCCCTCAAAGCTCGTCAGCGTAATCTCACTCCCTCCCTCCTCCACCGTCGGACTGTCCCACCCTTCATTTCCCACGCTCTGCATTTTAAAGATCTCCCTCCCGCGCCCAGGGCGGATCCCCAGCCCAAACACCCCTGGCGTCGCCTTGAACTGGAGGTATCCGAGGTTCGCGACGACCTGGGTATCGTCAATGGGCGTGCCCTCGCCCTGCGTCAGCTCGAGCTGCACGCCTCGCGGAGGGCTACCGGCGGGTACTTCGCGTGCATGCCCTTCGACGACGAGGTAGTCGAGGGAGAAAATGGCGTCGACGCTGTGGTCCTGTGGGGAGAGGCTGCCGAGCTGGATGTTGTCAAGGTCGTAGAGGGCTTCCTGGGGACGGACGAGCCAGGAGGCGGGGACATCCATTGCGAGTGTGTAAATGGGTTCGATGGGAAGATCTTGGAATATGGCCTGCGATGGGATCTCGAGGCTTGGAGAGTATTATTGAGGGGACGAGAGAAGGTATGAAGGGGAAACCTACCCATTTTCATCGAAAGATAGGGATGGGATGAGGTTGTAGCGATAGAAACTCTTCAAAGGAATCTGATGTATGTCAAGAGATCAGTTAGATATCCCAAAATCTTATCTTATGAGGTCCTGACCTCGCTGTGCCGAGCCGGGTTCAGATGCACTTGAATGAAAGTATCCGGTATGTGAGATAACCACTACCACAACATACAGTATTTCAGTTGATCGTCGTCACTCAACCTGGAGTCCAACGAAATCTCACCTGCAGCAGGCTCGACCACTTCTGCGCCGTTACGCTCAAGGGGTCCATAAGGACAGCAATATGGTACAGCGCAGTGATATTATCACCTGCCTCAAAGGCTCTGGTTTACCATCATCAGCTGCAATGTACACCTCCAAGAAGTGTTCGGAGAGAGGACTAACGTGTACTCCGAGTCCAAAAGCTGATATTGCTTGCTCCGGGGCCGCTGTGGCGCATCAAAGAGGCCAGTCTCACTGGGATCCGGAAGTTGAATGGAGGATATGACGGAAGCGGCCATCGAAACGAGTTGGGCGTATGTTTCCCTGTGTTCACGGAATCATGTACATGTTAATGTCAAGAATAATCTTGCGAGTGAACTGAAATGACGAACCGATCAAGCTTCGTAAGCGATGGGTCAACAGCTTCCAGCCCCTTCATGACAGGCTCCGCGCGTTGCCTAATCTCATACGCCTCCAGGGCACCAAAATCTGCTGCACGGAATTCGCCAGCATCAATGGGGCCAACGACCTGCAGGAAATGAAGTCAAAAAGTAGCCATAAGCAAGAAGATAAAGCATACCCGTCCATTAACCATCAGCCCCAAATCGCCTGGTGCAATCCCTACATCCCTAGCGACCAGCCGACTGGCCCTGACGTAGTTCGCATACCGATTTGTATCAAAGTCCGCGACCTTCACGCCGCCAGTCAAGGCATGCCAGATATCTTCCTTCCATGACAACACGGTCTGCGGACCGTCCTTGGCGGGGACAGGTTCATCGAGGCCAAGAGCGCGCAAGAGCTGTGCTGGGGATGCTTGGGCGAGGCTATGCGATGTGATGAGGTGGGCAAGCAGCCAGGATGCTGTGGGCAGTGGGTTTGCCTCATCTGGGTCTATGGAAGGATTGTGGACGAATGTGATGCGGGTGTGAGAGTCAGGGGTCTAGCGAATGTGTGACGAAGTATCAGGAAGGGGTCTGATCTTTGATAACATTCAAAAAAATTCTTACAATAGACGATAATGCCTCTTTAACAAGACCCAGTCCAGTTTCGCTATCGAGATCAGCTATAACGTATAGACTGAGAGGAATGACGGGGGTCTCGGCTGAAAAGAACAAAGGAGGCGATCGTGATCAATCTCAATCAATCGTCCTGGGATTAATGTAACCCACAAGGATAAACGAATCCGGCTGAAGAGACTCTGTAGCCAGTGCGACTGAAAAGCTCAGGGAGGTTGAATATCCGGAGACTTCCTGGGGTCGACTCGGGGTATATATATCGGTTCCTCCGCAGACTTGTGGTCGGAAGGTCATAGAAGTAGGTGGACATGGCCTCGTTGTGCTCTTCTTTGATCTTGCCTTCGTATACCTATGTCAATAAGTAGTCGTGAGAGCTATTATACAATATCAGAAGGAAGGAGGCGCACCTGTTCCTGTAGGTACCGCAGCTGCCGCCCTAGTTCTGGCTGCATGAGCCTGAAGAAGTCCTGCCAAGAAACGACGTCAACGTATGGCGGGTGATACTACTTATCATACATACATCATCGAACTTGAAATGCTTTCCATTGAGGAACACATGTCCTTGAGATGACGCGCTCAATGTCGCACCGAGGCGTTCGGCGTACGCGGCGGCCTTCTCCAGTGGTGGCTCTGGTGTTGCATTCCCTGCAATGATATCGTCCAAACTCGCGATAATGTGATCTGGTGAGGCCATATTCTCAACGAACGAAGGGAATAGAGCGCGGACGGCGTCCCAGGGTATAGTCTGTACTTCTTGTTCACCTCTTTGAGCGACTGCAGTAAGCAGCTTGATACGGGTCTCAGCTGGAAAGAGTGGGTGAAAGGAAACAAATTACGCACATCGGATAAAAATGCCAATGTTTTCTTGCGGCCATAGTTTCGGACAAGATGGAAGAACAACTTTGCCATGCGAGTTCCTAGATAAAATATTGTCAAGATAAGTTTGCTTTCAGACAGACAACTCGATGAATATAGTACCTTCCTCCGTTTCCGTGATGGGAACGACACCAAATCGGAGAGAGATGTTTTTCTCGATGATGTCCGCCATGGGACCAGTAATAAAAGTCAAGCTCGACACCTGAGAGAGGTCGAGCACGAGTACAACATTGAATAGGTTGAGTCTAATATTTGGCAGGCCGTGATGCATCGCCCGGAGGAGCTACGAGTTCAAATGATACCTTAATTAGATCAAAGGTCAAAGCTGAGTAGGATACCCGACGCACTGCATACAGGGAGGGACTCCATCGTTCATACCTTCCAAACTCGTCAGTATTGGGTGGGAGAGAAATAGAAAGATGACACATCACTCACCTCTTGTCCTTCTCCAGGTCATTCCACCAGACAATCACCCCACCGTCTTCCGGTCTATCACTTGCATCAAACAGCCCATCCAGCGTTGCACTCCCCGTTGCTGCCTGTGTAACATCCGGGTGTGCAAGCAAATCAAGGACTTCCCCTCTTCCAAGTCCCAATTGCGTCAAGCTCATCACCGCGGCCCTTTCCTTCCGCAAGAGACGCAGTAGCCCAAATGGGTTGATGTCCTTATCCTGCACGATGGCACCATTTAGCCAGAACATGTGCAAGCCACCTTGGGCTTTGAGGGAGTTCGCATGAATCTCAGTGGATAGGCTAGAGTTGACAACGACGCGTCGTGCTAGAGAGGTCGCATATCTTGGGAAGTTTTGGGAGAGCTGGGTTAAAGTGTCCAAGGGCGTGGAAGAATCGGCGATAAGTTGAATAGCTTGGAGGCCAATGTCTAAGGAATTTAGATGAGAGACCGCGTATATACGATAACTTGAGGGTAAATACCCTTAAGCTCTGCCTCCGACAAGGGTGTCTTGGCATCCGGAGCGGTTACATTCTCGGGATGGTTGTGTATGAGAGTGATGATGGGATCCACATTCAACTCGAAGTTGTCACTGTCCAGAGCGACGTCCTTACTTGCACCTATGATGTTGTCAGGAAAACAAGTTGAAGTAATATAATAGACCACGATATACCATTTGTTAGAGTGTTCCTGTCATCGATAGCTAGATAGTCCGTTTTCTTCAAATTCAACGCGACACCATAGCCTGATAAATTGTTGCGAATACCAGCGTCGCGTCCTTTGGGAGGAATGTGACGGAAGACATATTCGACATGAGGATCGGGCTGGATGGCAAGGGAAAGCAGGTACGTATGCAATTCCCGGAAGTTATCAGAAAAAGGAGACGCGTAAAATATCGCGGTTCGAGGGGGATGCCTTAAAGTGCGGGAAGGAGGGGGGTAGACGTGGTCGAATGTCAGGAGCCGAGGTCTCGAGAAAGGACTAGATACTTGTCAAAGTCCACGAAAACCCCGATTGAAAAGATAAACTCACCTGTCATTCCATGACTTAATGGCAGGGTCAATAGTTTCCGTCCCAGCAAGCTGAACGAGCGTTTCGATGTCGCAAACAACCTCCCCGTACCAGTCCACCCATGATCCACATTCCGACCCACGACTGCTATTGTGGTGATTCACATAATGTTGATAGAACGCCTCAATTTTTGGAGTCGCTGAGTGGAGAGCCAGATTCATTTCTACCGCTGCAAGAGATCCAGGTTCGGCTAGAAAGCCATGGACAGCAGCAATCTCCAGGGAAGCCTCATGTACAGCCTCTGGTGACATTGTTTGCGGCAGAGGCAAGAGGTCTGGGTTCGTCAGGCGATTCAAAAGAGGGAAGAAGGCACTTGGGTTGTCTAGCGCGACGGTCTCGCTAGTAATATGTCAATTGGCTAAGTGTAATGATGAAGCACAATACGCACAGAACTTCTATGAGTGGCGATGGTGCTGGCCATGATGACTTCAATGTAATCTTTACTGGGGGACTAGCAGCCTTTCCTCCGAGTACTACGAGAGAGCCTAGCCCTAGAAGCTGAAGGCTTCTGAATCGCTTCATCGTACCTCAGAATGTCCGTCGTTTGGTATAACGATACCTAGAATCCAGAAAATTCAATGCAATGTCTAGAACATGCAGCTCCTGGAGGAAAGGAAAGAAAAGTGATCTCGGGAATGAACGACTCGCTTGTTGAGAACGCGTTGTTACACGTCGACATTTCTTGAAGGGGATCTTATCTTATCTCGTCAGCACGTGCTGATTTTTTTCGTTCTTGCGGATCCGCTTGACATGGGCTCAGTCATCCAACTGTCCTGAACGACCTTACAAAACACCAACGAGCACGGGAAAACCAGCGATCCTCAAGATATGGAGTTCGTCCCCGCTCCCCCAGTTCACCGCGTTCTGTGCGCAGACTGCGGTGCGTAGATCTTGCGTGTAAGAACGAATCAAACTGATTTGTGTTTTTAGGTACACCGATCGTACCAAATTCTGCGAATATGTGCGTAGCATGTCTAAGGAATACGTGAGTTACATTCACGCTTAGGGTGGATATGATGATTTTGAAGTTGGGTCTGTCGATCACAGTGTGGACATCACAGAAGGCATTCCGAAGCAAGGTGCGTACTTCCATGCTCACTTGCCCAACTTGCAGTTTAAACCATTCCGAATAGCCTCCGTATCATTTTGTCGCAATTGTGAACGGTTTCTCTCGCCACCTCAAGCATGGACCCTTGCACGGCCAGAATCAGCAGAACTCCTATCGATCTGTCTTAAAAAGTTGAAGGGCCTGAATAAAGTTCGCCTCACAGAAGCGCATTTCATTTGGACAGAACCCCATTCGAAGCGGTTGCGAGTGTCGATGACTATTCAGAAAGAGGTGCGTCGCGCGATCTTTCAGTCCTCATCCAAGTAATCATTCAAAATACACAGGTCTTGACGAATACGATCCTCGAACAAACATTCGAGATCGAATATCTCGTTCAACACGGACAATGCCCTGATTGCGCGAAACTCGCAGCCAAGAATACGTGGAGAGCTCTGGTTCAAGTCCGCCAAAAGGTTCCCCACAAACGGACGTTCTTGTACCTGGAACAGCTGATCCTAAAACACAACGCACAAAAAGATACCATCTCTGTGAAAGAAGTCAAAGACGGTCTTGATTTCTTCTACAGCTCTCGCAGTCATTCCCTTAAGATGGTTGAATTCTTGCAGGGTGTAGTTCCCGTCCGGTAAGTGCCCAAACCTTCTTCTACGTATCCCAGAAACTCAATCTCCTCAAGATCAAAAGCATCAGAGCAAATTATCTCCTCCGACATACACACCAGCACCGCTACCTTCAAATACACCTACTCTGTCGAAATAATCCCGATCTGTAAAGACGACCTGGTCTGCATCCCTTCAAAACATGCCCGCACGATGGCCAACATCTCCCCACTCACTATCTGTACACGCGTTGGCAATTCCATCCACCTCCTAGACCCGTCCACACTCCAATTCTGCGACATCACAGCCACAGTCTACTGGCGTGCGCCCTTCAACACACTCGCAACTGTGACCGACCTTGTGGAGTTCACCGTGCTCGACATCGAGCCCGATGGGCGGTCCAAAGGCAGGTTTGTCATGGCAGACGCCCAGGTCGCGCTTGCAGGCGCGTTCCGCTCGAGCGCGGCGCAAGGAGATGACGACGACATGATGGAGTACGATTCCGCGCGGGGGGCAAGCAGCCAAATCTACCACACACGTACGCACCTGGGCGCAATCCTGCAGCCAGGCGACACGGTGATGGGGTACCACCTCACGAACAGCAACTACAACTCGGATGACTTTGCCAATCTCGAGCCAGCACGGATCCCGGACATTATCCTTGTGAAGAAGTCATACCCGAACCGGAGGAAGAAGAGCAAGGCACGGACGTGGAAGCTGCGAAGTATTTCGAAGGAGGCTGGGGAGGAGGGTGAGACCAGTAATGCACGTGGTGTTGTTGGACGGCTTGGCGGGAGAGATCAGAAGAAGATTGAGGAGGATTATGAATTGTTCTTGCGGGATATTGAGGAGGACCCGGAGGTTCGGGGAGCGGTGAATTTGTATAAGGCACCAGAGGTGAAGATGGCACCGCCCACACAGGAGAGGAAGGGCGGGAAGAAGAGGGCGCAGTTTGCGATGGATGTGGACGAGGCGAAGGCGGAAGAGGTGGTGAAGACGACCATCGAGGCCGAGGAGGAGGAGGAGGAGGGAGAGGAGCCGGATTTCCCAGAGGTAACACTGGATGAGTTGTTAGAAGACTTTGACGAGATGACGCTGGGGGCCGATGACGGTCACGTTGAGCAGTGACCAGTAGCGGCGTTGACCTGGCTTATTTTGTTGGCTTCCATGTATTGTGAGCGAAGACATTAGACTTCCAACATTTCTATTTGTCTCCTTTATGAGCATTGCGGAACTCGAATTTAGAACGATGTAGCATGCCGCAGGGTAGGTCTAGGAATGGTTTATGGTCGAAACCACCTTTGACCTAGGTTATCCACAATTTTTGTGTCGTACTTCCTACCGAGGAGATGAGATGAGGAGTCACCCACCGAAACCTGCCTTTCCAATAGAAGACACCCCAGGCCGGAGGAGCCTATGGCTGCTCAACTATTCTGCTCATCCTAGGAGTAGGTCGAGGTTCAAGTGTTCGCTCTCGCTGTGTATGTAATTACATCGGGTGCTTTGTGCGAGATGAATGTATACTGAGTAGTAGGAACGGTAGGGACCGGTTATGATCGGTGTGAACGAAAATGCATTCATGTCCTGCAGGTACAGCTGTTGTTTTTACGAAAGTTCACTAGTATCAAGCATTGTAAAGCAATCGAGGGAATTTGGTCAAAAGAATTGAAGCATGCGTATGATTGCAACAGTAACTAGATCGTCATGATTCGGACCCCATTATTTCAGTCGAGGAAAACCATCCATGGGGAGACCTAATACAGTCGCTGTCTCCTTGGTATAAGGAAGCACATCTCTTACGCGATACCGCTCTCCATAGTCGATAGCGCATAGGGATTGAACCTCGATGTGGAGAGAATTCTTTGTCTTGGGGATCTGTTCCACAGGCTGCACTGGTACGACTGTAGGAGCTGGTTTCCGTGTGCTCCCGGCCTGATGGCCCTTCGCACTAAATTTCGCAAGGTCGTCTGACCAATCCTAAATCTGATCAGTACAACGTACATTTTTGGCTGGATATTAGAGGAACCTTACAATGACGCGCGCAGCAAACCAACTTCTGGTGGCAATTTTCTTCGTCTCTTGACCTTCCTTCGTCTCTTGACCTTCCTTCGTCTCTTGACCTTCCTTCGTCTCTTGACTTGCCTTCGCCTCTTGACCTTCTCTCGCCTCTTGCCTTTCTTTCGCCTTTTGACTTTCTTTTGTCTCTTCCTCCGTATTCTTGTTTTGACTGACAATCTCCAACTTCGTCTCGACTGGAAGGCTTGCGAAGACAACGTGCTAGGAATATCGTGAAATGGACAGCTGAAAAGGTGCAATAAAATGATCCTTACCATCCAATCTATCTCTTCCAATGTTTCTTTAGGTGTATAGGATGGCTCGGGATCATCGACTCGGCGTATTTCTCCTAAGTCTGGGCAGAAACGATATTCTCGAAGATTTGGAAATTCCGTTTTGACTTTATATGCGGAGCGGGTGCCAAGCTAGAGCGCAATCGGTGTGAATACCTGTAGTATCAATCACGCAGGTGAACAACTTACGAGACCGCACTTTGAGAGTTCCGTTACTACGCCGTCATACCATATCGTCCAGCTCCCAGTCCATTTCCTGTCGTCCTTTACGCAGGCCTTAAAAATACGGACTTTTACATGGGTTCCTATCTGAAGAACAAGGAATAGGGTCTCATATTTTAGACTGTAATCATCGTGAGAAGTGGACGACGAACATTGAACTGATACGAATGAGCCGGCCTAGGTATATTCACCTGCGGGAGCAGCCTTGCCGCGAAAATCGAGCATTTTCCAAAAGGTCTCTTGTCATCGGGAAGGCTCTCCACATAGTCTGAACTAGTAATTAAGCCAGGGAATGCTTCCGGAGTCTCATCAACCTGTGGTATAGGATGAACCGACTTAGGTGTCGAGGACCCAGGGGCCACCGGCCGCTGCCTTTGAGATACTGTTCGTGATCTTGAGGATACCAGCAGCACTTTCGACTTCTTTCTGCTTCGCTGAGCGGGAGCATTCCGCGGAAAGAGCTGAGGCCCCTTTGCCGCCAGGTCCCGAAATTGGGTTTCGGATTGTGATTCTGACGATGCGAGCGGGCCTCTTGGTTGCCTACTAATCCGCTGAGTAGGAAGATCGCATTCATCTATGAGATGAGGCCCTCGAGGCACAAGTTTCTGCCTTTGCAATACCACTTGCGGTCGTGACGAAGCCGGCGGTAGTCGAGAGCGGAGAGTTTCCTTACGACGGTGTTGAGCTTCAGTGATTGTAACAGGCATGCTGCGTAGCCTGAGCACCAATACCTGCAGCGCGGGGATTGTAAGAACCTAGATTTAAAAAATCCATGTCTCTCTCGAGTTTATATATCGTAGTGGCGACCGTTCCGCGCCACATCAGTTTAACGCCTACAAAGAGCTTGAATAAGCAAGGGCAGATAACCTGATCGCTCAAGAGATGCAATTGTTAACGTTGAAGTCAAATGTGTTCATAAAGCCTTGTGCAATATGCAATACTGTTTTGTCCAGGTCAATAACGAGTTTCATAAGAATAAGAGAAGGGACGTCATTCAGAAGTTTCATCTCTGGAAGTTTTCGAAAGCCAATAGTTTGAAGGCACACGAGCTAAAACAGGTTAGACAGAAATCCAGCTTCCTGATAGGATTCTGTTCTTGATCGTGAAAAGTGATATGCGAGCCGGAGAACAATTCGAAATGATCGCTCAATTCTCGAGAACTGGGGCCTGACGAGAAGCTGATTAATTTACCGATAGGTCACAATTGAGCGACAGAGTAGCTTCGCCAGTGGATGCAGAGGATGCTGAGGCAAGTCCAGTAGAAACGAATTACACCAAGTACGCACAGGAGAAGGGCTCGGGGATGATAAGTTAAGAGCTGAGTTGTGATGGAATCCCGAGGAAAACACGCGAATGTGGGCGCAACGCATGAGAAATAGGAATGGAAGACGCTTTAAAAATGCAGATAGATGAAGAGACCATCAGAGCAAATCGTACGCGATTGTATGAAGCAACTTGACGTACCTATGTGGCTCTTGGTCTGTTATCGATTGACTTAAATCCGGGCTGCCGACCATTTTCTTGGTCAGATTGCACTACAATGGCATAGCATTTTTACAGATACAAATGACGGCAACACGCACTCATCAGCAAAATTTAGTACACTAATCCGCCTCATCGCCTCCATGTGAACTTGCCACTTCACTTGACGCGTCCTCATCCGTGGTCTTATTCTGCGTGGCTGCAGTGAATCCTGACAACACAGCCGATGCGCCGCCACCACCACCGGCAGTCTTCGCTGCCTGTGCTTGTTTCCACGCATGCGCCATCTGCAAGAACTTGAACGTGGTCGGATGGGCTTCCCGCTCGTCGTCTGCGAACACTATGTCCCAATCTAGATTCACAAAACCTTGATCAGAAAACTCGTATGGCAAGAAATATGGGGAAGGAGAAAAGACGAACCTTCGACCGTCTGGCCGGTTTCCTGGTCCACAACGCGCCGCTTGGTAACAATTGGCTTCATGGCCTCCACCTTGGCAACGTCGCCCTCCGTGCCATTCGTCTCTTCGAAAGTCTTCCACACCTCAAGCAGAGCCACACGCTGGAAAGGAACAGGGAAATTTAAAACCAAGCAATTAGCTGGAAGCCCTTTACACACCTCGCTCTTTAACCCCTTGGCCTTCAAATCCTTATATCCCCTCTCAAACACCTGCCGCGCAATGGCCGGGTTGCCAGGAGCCATCTTCACCTCCTTCTCTTCGTCCTCCTCACTTTCACCTTCTTCTTCTTCCTCCTCCTCCCGTACGGCGCGCGGCAGTGGGATGGGTTCCGCTTCGAACAGGGCATACGAAATCCACACCTTGACATGGCCGCTGAGGGCCACGAGCCTCTCATATAGCGAGCGGGCCATTTCCCGCTCACCCTCCTCGATCTCGAAGTCGATGTATGCCTTCCAGAGAAGTTCGGGCATCGACAGTGGGGACTGCGAGACACCCAGCTCGAAGAGTGCGCGAGTACGGGCGAAGTCTTGGAGCTGTGACTCAAGCTCAGCGTATTTGATCCAAGCGGGGGAGTTGGCAGGGTCAAACTAGTGATGGATATTATTAGGCACTAGACGACAGGCTTTTCGGATGGTGATACGTACTTCAAGGTATTTTTCATAGAGTGTCCGAGCACGATCGAATTCTCTGAGCTACTGAATGTTAGCAGAGAATCAGGGAAAAAAGAGAGTAATTACTCACTTCAATCTCCAGTTCGATGTACCCTTTGAACAGAGCTTCCTTGGGGCACATACCAATGCCTGTGCCAAGGATTTTGCGCGCAGCAGGAAGATCAAGCCGTCTGATTTCGAACTTGGCGAACATCAGCCAAACCTTCGCGAACGTAAACTGCTTGTGGGGGATGAGTGTCATCACAGTCTGATATATTTGCCGAGCACGCGCGTAATCCTAGAATGACCACCCAGAGTCAGTCTTTCACAGCATGGTGTTGAGTGAAGGGTGTCCAGCACATACCTTTGTCTCGATCTCCTCGAACAACGCATAATCAAGCCACAGGAAGATATATCGTCTCCAATGACGTTTTTCTCCCCCAGGAGGGACCTGAGCAACTGCACGCTCGTAAACCTCTCGGACCCGTCCTGCAGCAGCTTCCTGTTCCTCGGGTGTTGCACCTTCTTCCTTGAGGTCACGCCAAGCACCCTCCTCCAGCCTAGCATAGTCGAACCAGACGTCGTAATTCCGACCGTCCTGTGCCAACTCATCCTCGTATTGAATCCGCCGTTTTCCCAACACGGTACCCTCGAGCGTGTTACGCGTCCCATGCTGCTTTTCAAACTTCGTATATGATGCATACAGTGTAGCAGATTTTGACCTAGGTATCCGGGCAAGGGCGAACTAAAGCAACGTTTCAACATAGATTCAGTCATCTTGAGGGAGGTACAGTACGAAAAGAATCATACCTTGTAGATCACCCTCGCACGTTCATACTCTTTCAGCCTCGTCTCCATCTTGGCAAACGCCCCGAACACAGCTTGCGCCTTCTCGATTTGCTCCTCATCATCACCATAAAACTCCAACGCCGTCTGAAACACCTCCCGTGCCTTATCCAGCCGCGCCCTCTCCTCCTCAAACTTGCCCCACTTCACCCACACCCTCGGCTCCGGACGCACAGCAACCCACCGCTCATAGATTGTACTCGCCCGATCCAGCTCCTGGTACCGCTCCTCGAGCTTGATGTACGCTTGCCATGCCTTGTCGTCCGGCTCCCACTGCATCCACCGCTCAAATACCTGCCGTGCCCCTGGGACATTTTGTAGGAGCTCCTCGAGGTAGACATATTTGTACCAGAGTTGGTCGACACGAGGGAGCAGGGTGACGGCACGATCGAAGAGATTGCGTGCATGTTGGACGTTCCGTGCCTTTAGCTCCATTTCTGTGTAGCTTAACCAAAGCTGTACGCTGCGCGGATCGACATCCAGGGCACGCTCGAAGATGGATCTGGAACGCGCAAATTCATTTTGGCTAGCCTGTTTGGTACTTTTAGTGGCGAGCTAAGGATTGGCATAGAATTTAACACACCTCCCAGTTGGCATATTGTAGCCATTCCTTGCTATTTTGAAGGTAAGATTTGTTGTTTTTGAAAATTTAAGCAACGCGTACATGCTTCCCCTGGTCCGCCTTATCCTCTCCTCAAACTCCTTTCGTTTACGGCCACGATACTCATGGAGTTCTTCGAAGTCTTCAACGCGCTGCTTCGGGGCTCGGAATGCTGTTTCTTGACGTTCTTGCGCCTACAAGCGTATCAGCACCATAAAATATGAAGCAAAGTCGTTCGGAAACTCACCTCACGTAGTAGCTGTTCAGCTGTGATCTGTGAAAGTGGTTCATTAGATTCTGAACAAGGCCCAGTGATGGCTGAAGTGATAATTTACCTGAATAGCCGCCGGTGCGCGGTTCTTAATCCTGTTATATCTGTCAGTATTTGAAATTTATCAAACAGAATAGGCCTACCTTGGGGCCCGTCCGTCCTGCATCGTCGCCGTCGGTAGTCAAAGTGGTATTTGTTGAGGGGCACTCTCGGATCGAAGCACAACCAAATAAAGTCTAAACTCAGTGTTCCTGTTGATGTTGTTGACATCCGACGAACAAGTCCAAGGAGGTCAACCGACCGTGCATCGACGAGTATGGGGCCTCTAATGAACGTCAGGGCTCAATATATGGATTCTAGTCACTCTTAGCTTGATCATTCTCTCCCAGGCAACTCGGGTGAGTGTGTGACGTTCTCTTCATTTGCTTTCGCCTGGATTCACATCATCCTTACTGCAGTCATTCTCGTTCATTATCACAACTACAGAGGTATTAAGTATGTCCTGTCTTTGTGCCTTGGGTCCTACAGTGCTGGTACTCATACGCAAGGTGCGAAGGTCATCAAGTTCAACAAGGAAACCTCTACGCATTCTTATTCATATCCTGTTGCGCCTCTCCCTTGTCATGGCGAACATTCCCTGCATACTTTCGTCAATACCCCAACCATGCAACACCTAAATGACACATCGCACTAACCCTGGGTTTCCCGCAACTGGTCTCCGGTGACCGCGCCGACAACAGAATCCTTCTTCCCCCCAATGCGATCCGTGGTTCCCTCTACGTAGCCCTTCGCCTACGCGGCCTTGTACTCAACCTCACCCTTCACGTGCTCCTGCTTCCCTGCTGCTGCCATGAGGTGGCACCAGTGACCTTACCGATAGCCTCCACGATGTTGCTTTTCGTCGAGTGCAATTGGCCCGAGGACTTCCTGTGGATGACGATAAGGCCTCGTCGACGGTTACCAAGGTGTACGTACTTGGGCTCTCCGCTGGCGGTGTTGTTGGTGGACGAGTTGTTCGAAGACATGATATGAGACTTGATGTAGTGAGTTGGTTAACAAATGGTGTTTGGGTATTTGAGTTAATCTTCCTCGCAGACACTAGCCCCACTCCAGGCAGCCCTTCTGTCCAGGCTGACGCTTTCATTCATGGATTGCATCTCTAGTACGATGTAAAATGATACTGCTCCGCTTTCGCATGCTTGGGTTAGTCTGTAGCGTTTCCCACTATCGAAGTGCTCGTCGGGCTTCCTAGACATGATCGCTAATGCAGTTTGAAATCAATGGCAATCACCAGTTTCGACGACACACAGCAACAAAAAAGCAAGTTTGTAAACAAAGATAAAAGTCTACAGCGAACCTTATACGCGAAGGCAAACTGCAAGTAATATTCTAAGATTTTGGAGATGAGTGTTGGGGGGCTGTGAGCGGAGCTGCTGTCGTCAATCACCGATGACAATGACATCAGGAAAAACGATATCCGTCACGTGTGTCGAAATTAAACTGCGCCACTGCGGGCCGGGGTATGACGCAGGGTGGAGACGGGGGTTGCATAAAGAAAGGCGGCAGTCGACCTTCAGAAAAGTCTCACCCGCAAAGGATCCTACCACAACCACAACCACACCCCAAACACATTTGCGCACATGTCATCCGGCGAGCCAGAGTAAGTCTCGCTTTCGTGGCTCGCGGAGGAATGTTTTGACGTGCTATACTACTTCAGCAAGACCACTGGTCAATACCACTCCACGAAGGGTAACGTTGTGGAGGGCATCGGCAACCTTACAGGCGCCACTTCCTGGCAAGAATCCGGGAAGCAGGAGCATGCCAGTGGCGAAGCTGAATATAAGGCTGCCCAGGCGCAAGGCTATGTCCAGGGCACCGCCGACCGTGTCGGCGGTAAGAAGGACACCATCGTCGGCGCCGTCACTGGCGATAAGTCCCAGGAGGCACAGGGTATGTATATATCCTCGTCGTGCCTTGGAACATGCTGATGCGATAAATCAGGAAACGTCCGTCGTGATAAAGGTGAAACTCAACAGGAAATAAATAAGGACATGTAAATATGTTTGAAGTTCGACTTCACGGCGGCTGATAACGATTTGAACTCGAAAAGATATGAAATGATCTTCTCGTAGAAAGAATGTATATATATTCACGAAAGAGAAATGAAGAATTTCATGTCGCGGTCTCTCGTTATGTGTGAGGGTTCCGTAAACCGGTATTCTGAAGCTAATTGGATGACCGTAGATGTAGGGGTAGCGGTTCGCAGCGCCATGTTTGTTACAGGAGATATGGGTTATGGAAGACTTCAGTTCTGCTAATGAGAGTACTCGTCCGTTGAGCAGGAGGCAAGGAGTTCAATGAAACAGCGAAGGTCAATGATAATGACTAGCCATGTTGCGAATGGGTCGGCAAAGGAAAACTGTTGCATGATCCATGAATCCTGTCGATGAAGCTCGGAGTTACCTGCTCTAGTGTAGGTTTGTGTGTGCATGGAGTAGGAAATCGTCGAGTACTTTCTAGAGGCAGGCGACCTAAATCCGTCCGACAATCGAGCGGAGGGAGGGCTAGCACTGCAGGCCAGTCTCCTACCCAGCCGCCGTTACGAGGTTGGGAAAAAATAAGGAGGCCACGATGTTTTATCAGAACGAACAACACGACGTTACTATGGATGGACCAGATATGAAACGGGAAACCGGGATCTCTCCGATTCCACAACCACTTCACCATTTCCTTAAGCATTTGGTTTTTAGTTTGCATACTATCGAAATAATGGTTCCGTGAAGTATGGGATTTTTATCCCCAGGGTGTGAGTTGCCACGAAGCTTCCGGTGAGGGGGTTGAAAAGGGTCAAAATTGGCAGGAAGTGAAACGTGACGGCTTTGTGACCAGTGCCAAATCCGAGCGAATTTCCAACTCCGTAAGGGAGGTTCGGAGCAAGCCGAACGTCAAAATCGTCACTCTCACCCTTCCTCCTTCGTTGCGACTTTTTTGCACTCACGCACCACAACTTTCCTCTTGGTTTTACACGTTAGTTTCACTCTAAATATGTATTAGAGGTCATGGAATTTTTTCCATGGATCCACAATGGGTTGCGATACAGCACAACATGGGTGAGATAATGTCACGCTGCAACATCATCCCATTTTGCGACTTCCCAATTCCACTGCCATATTTTGGCTTCATTAACAAAAAGTTCGAACCGAGGAATCTCTTTTAAAGGTGACTAAGTATGTATAAAATAATTGTCGAGAGCAGCAGACGTGAACTGGTGTTTGTGGAAAGTGAAAAGTGGTCAGCGTTTCATATCTGTCCGCGTTTCATATCTGGGCCATCCATAGTATCCCAGATCCAGCTCAGATCTATCATGTAATCACCCAAATTCAACCACCGCCAACCTTATTTTTTCCAACCTCTACAGGGGTTGGAGAAATTAAGAGTGTGGAGTTTGAATTCTAAGTTCATGATGGGGTCAAGGAAGATGCCGTGAGGTCTAAATATACATTGTGCGATTTTCTGACAGACAAGTGCGTGAACGAAAACGAATTTCTCCCTACCCCGAAACTGCGGCTGGGTTGGAGCCTGACTGCAGGCGGAGGTACTACCTTTGCCGTAAGATCTACACGATATACGCAGAGTCTAAAAGCGGATATTGTGGAGACATGTACAATATGACGATTATTGTCTGATCGAGGAATTCGAACTCAAAAGACCGTAAGTAGAGGTCACCGGGTGCATGAGGAGGTGTCACGATTGGACTATACGCAGACGTTAGTCGAGCTCATATAAAGGTGATTGCTCAAATCATTCACTGACTCTGACATTCATAAGGCAGCACTATCATGTTCTGTGTATGATCAAAAAATTGTCGCCAGATTTAATCCGAAAATGAAAATTGAACAGAACGGTCGTCAGGATCATCGAGAATCAGCCTGGTGGATGACTGCTTCAATGAAAGACTGGAGAGGGAAACTGCGGTCCACAATCGATCTATCGTCAAAATTCTGGAAGACTGAGTGCCAAAGATCCCGCCGTCCAGTCCCTATCGATCGTCAAAAGTCTTTGCAGAGCTGGTCGATATGTGATGCCTCGCGGAACGGTAGCCTTTCGAAGTTGGAGCCGGCGACTGGACAATTCAACAACGTATGGTCGCGCGACAGCGCAGCACATTCGACATAGGGTTACAGAAGCCTAGAAATCCACCTTGATCGGACTGAAAGTGTATAGGGATGGTTCAATATGCTCACCTTCGAAACATTCGCCGTGGGCCATGAATATCAGAATTTGGAGCATGATATCATGCAGTTTCATCCTCAGGTGTTGCCATGTCGAGCAGAAAGTAGGATATAACACTTTAAGGTGAGTTTTGCATGACTACCTAGCTGATCTGGTTCGTCGAGGTTGTGGAGAGGTTTAAGGTGCGTCGGCAATGTCCGGCCCGATGATCCACAGGCCATAACGTCGACATCATGAACATTCTGCAGCACCATCATCAAACTTCAAGCTTCATCATCCTTTTTCATTGTTCGAGTCGTCCTCCTTCCATCTAATTCAAACCTCACAAATATCAAGTATGAGCGGGTAACTTTCTTTTTTTGTCTGCCAGTAAAATACACCCTGAACCCAGCAATTGAATATTCATCATCCAGCGCACTCGAGGGACAGCCAGTTACCGTGCATACATCATGAGAGCAGGTTTGCAATGTGGACCAGTCGTGAGCATTTTGAGGAACTCTGTTGTTCAGAAGCGTCTAAACAAGCTTGTTAGCGAACGAACACCACTGCTTTATGTTGTAATCGATCTGGCTGAGCACAGCCTTCGAAGGATCATGAACGCGGCCTTCAAAGGATCAAAGTTTACCTCGACATCATTGACATCGTTATAGATAGTTGGCAGTGCTGTCATTTCTTTACAAGAGTACTGCCTCCTCCATCTCACCTTCGTTCCAACATGTCAACACCCATGGATGAAGCTTCCACCTCAACGGTCGAATTAGTGGACGACGTCTTCCCACAAATCCTTGCAGAGCTTGACATTCATGGTTTGGAGAATGTTTCAAAAGTGAGTTGTTGAATCATCCTGCTTATGCGTCTGATGGCCTGATCACGATCCCAGGCTTCGAAACCGCTATGCCAGATGTCTTGCGCCCTTGCCCGACCATACCTCGTCGAGTTGTCCCGTCGCCGATTGAAGCTTCGAAAGGCTGGAGTCCCGCCAGGTCTCACATATCGGTCAGCTCTCGAGAAATTATTGACGTCTGAAAGGAACTGGATGATGGGGTCCTGCGAGCAGCGGACCTCCACGATTTTTCACGATATATCAAATGCGGATCGTACATTCTTTTCTGATCGTTCCGTGAAACAGTGGACATCGACAAGGCTTAGTCTGGATGATTCCCAAGGCCATTCTATTCTGTTTTCATCCTCAGATGAGCTCTGGAGGCTATCTGTTGATTATACACAGGACTTGATAGTCGTCGTTTACAGAAGCAGACAGTCGAAGTCAGTGACAGCTCCCAAGCTTTTTACGATCACTGACAATTGCATGTAGCCCAACCGCCACGCCTCCCCGTACACCCGATGACTTCTACGTACGATTTTTGAGTGCAACCGACCTGTCCAACCTACTCCCGTTCGAGGCTGATACAATCTCCCTCAGGCTGAATGCTTCCACTCACCGTATTATTCTTTGCGGTCCTCCTAAAATACTGGGTTCACGGTGCGGATTGCTTTACCGGCATGACTGGCCTACAGGCCATCTTGTGTTCCTGGATTGGAGCAAGCCAACCGAAGAGCCAGTTCATATTAAGGCGAGTATTCACCTCCATCGTGCCTTCGCCACGGTTGTAAACAGTATATTCTATAGATCCCCGAACAGCCCAAAAAGTTACATTTTTGGTCTTTTGAATTCCTGGATCCAGCGACCGTCGTCGTCTTATCTGCGCAAAATCCGGTCGCCTACAGGCTAGACATATACCGTATCAATTTCAAGACTAAGGCAGCATCTCGCCTTGCCATGCTGGCTCTCCCACGATTAAGTGAAATGCCTTTTGGCCGTCCGTTCATCCAGCTCGAAACCAGCCGCCGTATCCCCACCCCGTCTACGCGCAAACATTCCGGTCCCTACGAGCTTTATCAGCTGGATTCGGGCATCATGCAAGTGGAATTTTCATTCGTCGACCCTTCGGCAGTATGGCTGGTCATTGTAATCGACCTTCACGGCCTCATATCATTCACCAACTCCATCGCACCTCCTGCTCCAACGAATGCTCCTATCCGGTGGAAGATATGGGGGCCCTCTATCAGCCGTATTTTCTACAGCATGGACGGTGTCCCAACGGAAGGCCCATACATTGCAGGTCATCCAATTGGTTTCAGAGTCCCCTTCTACAAATCTATCACACGTGATGGAACGGTCGAAAGGCATTATGGTATTCTTGATTTCTCTCCAAACACGATCGCATGGGCGCGTAAAATGATTCGTCGGGAAGAAGGATTGCCTGATGCTTGCACTCTCGTCAGAAAGACGTCATCAGTCGAAGATAATATTTTTGCAGAACACTGTCAGGGTCGGCTGCCATACCTTGCGATCACTCTGGGAGTTGCGTCTGTGGCATCCTCGTTCCACCTGACAGAGGATCGATTCATCATTACCGTAAGTTGAGATCCTTTTCTATTGTTGATTGATATTGACTACCGCCTCTAGTCCCAGCACGTTCGTTGTCATCCCCTTGCATCCTTCACTGCTCGTTCTGATTTTTCTTATTAGCCCGATGGAACAGAAATTGATTCCTTGCTTTTCTAATATACTCAAGAAGTTGTCCTTAAACATTCAGACCCGCAGATAAGAGATTTCGCCAATTAATTCAGCCCATTCAACCGAAATGATTCTGAATGAGAAGAAAACACTGCGCATTTTAGCTCATTTCATTGATATGTTTGAGGACTTTTACAGAAGTTTATGGCTCTGCCGTTACTTGTACATGTTCGTTACTAACAAGCTGTTTTAGACGCTTCTTTAAGGTAGAGTTCCTCAAAATGCTCACGTTTGGGCAAAGTAAGATCTGCTCTCATGACATGTGCACAGTATCCGGCTGTCCTTCGACAGTTTCACTTTGCCGGATGACTCGTGGGTCTTTAATTGGTTCAGAGTATACTAATTTCTCCAGTTGATGAGAAAGAAATTTACCCGCTCATTATTGAATGCATTTGTGAGGTTCGGGATAGAAAGCAGAGAAGTAAAACTTGAACAATGAAAAAGGATGAAGTTCAAGCATTGGCGTAGAACATCGACGATGATGGGGTTGCCCCGTCAGTAGTGTCGTGGGCAATACCTCCCAGACCATTCGCCAATCGCCGGCGAGGCGAAACCCCTGGCGAAACCGTCTGGCGAAACCTGGCGAGACTGGCGAGGTGAAAATCTGCTTTCCTGCTCTTTCTGTCATTGAGTGCGACATTTTCGAAGCTCGAAAGCATTTTTTGTCAATTGCCACACATTCGGCGGGTGGCATACCAGTAGCAGAACATTTTCTACCCTGCACACGATCAATGTTATTCGAATTTCGCGTCGGAACCATTTCCAGAGCATCCCGAACACGCCCAACGTGAAGGTCCTGTAAGAGCGAACTCGACGCTGGTCACTAAATAATAAATGATGAGCCCCAAGTCAAGTTTATTGACAAATTCCTCGTGAGATATACTGGCAAATATGTGGTCAGCTCCGAAAATGGGCTAATCAAGACCAAAATCAATATTTGACAGAGGGTTTCCGGCAGGTTCTGACTCGAAGGGACTGATTATGGACCCCCTTTCGCCAGCTTTCGCCACCCCCCTTTCAGCATTGTCGTTTCGCCACCCGGCGATCGCCAGGTGGCGCCGCCTGGCGCGGCAAAATGGCGCGATTTTGCCATCAACACTACGGGCCGTCAGGCTGCAGCTAAACGGGCCGGTCATTGCCGAAGTGGCACCTTGAACCTTTGAACCTTGCCACTGCAACCTCGGCCCTCGATAAATCAGGCTAGCTATATAGTCGTGCAATACTGGTCATACCCCCACCTTAAAGCTTTATATTTCACTTTCTGCCCTACATGGAAACACCTGAGGATGAAGCTTCCAACCCAGCGGTGCGATTAGTGGACGATGTCATGTTCGAAATCCTTGGAGAGCTTGATATTCATGATTTGGAGAACGTTTCGAAGGTGAGCACAGTTGAATCATCCGCTGTACGTTCGCCTGCTCAAAATGGATTATAGGCTTCCAGAACACTATGTCAGATGTCCTGCGCTATCGCACAGCGATACCTTGTTGAGCTGTCCCGTCGCGGGATCCAACTTCGAAAAGCTGCCGTTCCGCGCGGCCTCACATATCGATCAGCTTTACGAAGGCTTTTATCGATCGACCGGAACTGGTTGGTACGATCCCATATGCGACATTCCACATTGATCCTTCACGACAAACCGAACGCGGAACGTACATTCTTCTTCGATCGTTCAGTGGGGCAGTGGTCAACTAGAGGGCTTATTGTTGATGATTCTCAAGGGCGCTCTCTTCAATGTTCATCCTTGGACGAGATCTGGCGGCTGTCCATTGATCATACCCAGGACATGGTGTTTGTTGTACACAGGCGCGGGCAATCGACGTCAGTGATACTTGGTCGATTTCTTCTGGTAGCTGACCATTGCGTATAGCCCAACAGTCCCAACCACCACGTCTCTCCGTATACCTGATGGTCTATACGTACGACTTTTGAGCTCGACCGACCTCTCAGAACTCCTTCCTCCCGAGACCGACACAATTCCTCTCGGACTGAGGTTTGAGGATACTCTCATCGGTGCTCTTAAGATGTTGGGTTCATGGTGTGGTGTGCTTTACGCACATGCAGGGCATCATCCCCATATTTTATTACTGAATTGGACCAAGCCAACTGAAGGACCTATCCACGTGAGATTAGACGCCTATCTTCCCTAGTGTAATTATTCTCACCAGTATGGTTCTTAGATTCCGCTTCCTCATGTCTTTCAGGACTTCTGGTCTTTTGAATTCCTAGATCCGACAACTATTGTTGTCATAGATTCAAAAAATCCAGTTGTCTTTAGACTAGGTGTATACCGCATAAATCTGGTGGAAAAGGTCGTGGCGCGCCTTGCTGTGCTAGCTCTGCCACGTCTACGCGACGCGTTGGATTTTGGTCGTCCTTCCACTGTAACCAATCGCCGTCTCCCCACTCCCATGCCAAGTGTGCGATCTTCTGGAACCTATGAATTTCATCCGCCAGATTCGGGGATTCTACAAGTGGAATTTGTTTCTCGATTTCATCTTGCAACATGGCTGGTGATTGTAATCGACCTCAACCGCCTAATGTCACTTGTCAAAGCCACCTTGCCTCCCCGCCGGCTGGACCCTGCCGTCCCATGGCAGGACTGGGGACCTTCTGTCAGCCGTATCTTCTGTAACAGGGGTGGTACCGCGACGCAAGATCCGTATATCTCAGGCCACCCAACTGGATTCAGAGTACCCTTCTACAGACCCCTCACGCATAACCATGTGCTTCAGAGGCACTATGGTATTCTTGATTTTTCTCCGAATACGGTTGCGATGGCGCAGAGTTTGCTTGCTCGGGAAGGAGGATTACCCCATAATTGCACTCTCGTCATGAACCCGTCCATCAGTGATCTTTTTTCAGAACCCTGCGAAAGTCGACTTCCATACCTTGCGACCACTTTGGGAATTGAGTCGTTAGATTCCTCCTTCCACCTGACAGAAGATCGGTTTATCATCACTGTGAGTAGATCCTGTGCTCCTTCGTTTGATTGGTATTGACGATTGTCTTCAGTCCCGGAACCAGGTTTTGTCATCTTCATTCATTCTTACTGCTGCCACACTGATATTCCTTTCCAGCCTGGTGAAATTGAAGTTGAAAGCTTGTTTTTCTAGTATGTTTGATGAGACATCAAGTTGTACTTGGCCAGCTATTGGCAGGAAAATTCAGTGGCTTTGGACAACGATTCAACTAGTACACTGCCTTGTATATTACATTAGTTCGAGATCTATGGCGTTCTTGTGAGTGATGCTTTCTCGCGAGCGATGTTGTCTCAAGTGTCTGGTCTCATCGAGGAAGGCTGGCAGCACCTGATACTTCTTCAGAGGCAATTAGACCATAGTCAGAGTCATAGTCAATGTCATTATCAGCGAGGTCCATTTTGCATCAATTCTCCTTGTACTCGTATTTGATGACTACTCTTAAGTTACAGCACAAGGAACACATTCAATTGCAAGTCCCTTGTACTCTCGGCTCACGTGCTCGAGAACAAGCACTCGTTAGTATCACGGTCTGGCGATGTGCCCATAAGAGCCGGCTTCGTAACCAAGCAATAGAATTTCCAGAGCATCGGATACTACAGGCTCGGCCGTCATACCTTCCCGCACATGCCTTCCCCGACTGTTGACACCATTCCAGACCTTCCTGTTGAAATCTATCAGCACATATTCCGATATCTCGATACCGAAGACCTGCTCACCCTCCGCTTCGTCTGTGCAGGGTTCCACGAATATGCTTTTGTGATATTGATAAATCGACACCGAGGATTTCTACAACGTTATATCGACTATCTCGCTGCAGTTGCCTTTGGCAACTTCAACCACGACACTCAGACAACTAGACTCGGAATGGATGCCCTAAACGCCAGCATCATGCACTGCGTCGCTTCTTTAGGGCAAGTCAGCGAAGCAGATTTCACTGTTCTGAAGCACTTCGTCGTCCTATCCGCAAATCTTGTCCATTTTAGGTTCGACAGCCTCCCACGCGACGAAGGAGAGCCACAGGCGACGCACCTCCGTTTCACTCGAGGTCTTCTCCTGGCATTCGCAGGCTCACGTTCACATACACGTATACCCAGCATCCTGGTCCTGAATCCAACCTACGGATTCGTGAGGTCCAGACGCCGTGCCTATGGATACCCGAATATGGATATCCATGCAGCTGTCGACTCAGATCCGCCTCCTGCCACTGAGGCCCAAAAGGCACAGATAAAGCGGGATCTAAGCCATGTCATTGACGTCATGGAACCGAAGAGTTTACACATGTATACCTTGGAGTTGCCGTCAACCTTCGATAGGCATATTCTGGTCGTCCAAAATCACGAAGACATCCAGCAACTCGACATTTCAACAGAAGTCGTTCCGCAGGCCATGTGGGAGAACCTGTTGCGATACATAAATCTCCCAAGGTTAACGGCGGTGCACGTACAGAGGGACCTTAATCTTCCTATGTCAGTTCTGACGCAGTTCCTCTGGCGCCACCCGAACATTACGCAGCTTACGCTGAAACAAGGGTCGATGTCACCACCGACAACAGGGTGGCCCCCGCTCGAGCATCTGGAGGAACTGGAAGCCTCGTTGTGGTTCGTAAAGAAGATCTTGGTAGGTGTCGATCTGGGCATTCTGCGAGCGCTGAGGATCGGAGGTGCGGTGTCAATAGCCGCTGGCGAACCTGCTGAGGCCCTCAGATACGAAGGAGGATTTGATTTCAGGATTCTTGATGACGTCTTGCATGGTTTGGCAAATTCCGCGCTTACTGTGCTAGAGATTATGATTCCTGGACGGTCAGTTTCAAGGGGATGGTTATGGGAGAGTGCAGAGGAGAGCAAACCTCGGTTGATGAACGTGGAACGTGCACTTGTGTACACCGATTACGCATTCACTCTGGAAGTGTTCGACTTGTTGAAAATTTGGATGAAATGCCGGTTCCCCGAGATGGAGTGTAAGGACATGCCTGACAGGAAGGGACTTGTAGCACAGAGCCGTACACATATGCAATTGTCGTAGTTCGTCAGACACACCATTCTTTCCACAGTCACAGTAAAAGATGGCGGGCTGCATTGCATACACTCATAAATACCAATGGCGAGTTTCTTGCCCTTCCGGTATGGCGATTTCAGCGTTATGTTGTCCCCATACATACCACTCATATCCAGAACGTCGTCAATGTAGGGCTTTTGGAGATAGCCAGGAAATATGAGTCCGCGGGGTGCTGAGTTTAATTTTCGCGGAGACAGATGAGATCAATGTGCCCAGTTTTGTTCGTTACAGTCGTATCGGTTATAACACGAGAGAATCGGAGAGATTACGATTTGGTTGGAGTCAAAACTGGGAAGCTTCAACAGCTAACAAGTCTAAACAGAAGCAACGCGCCTGGACACGTGATGTAATGCGAGCAGCCACAATCGCGTTTTGTTTCCAACCGTTGTTCTGAAAATGCCTGGTCGGACGATTCAGGCAGATGCGACGTCCGTACGGACTCAAGTGTATTCATGCGTTCCAAGGATACTCGAACAGGCCCAAATATCCACCGCAAATCACCAGAAGAACCTCGTTGCGTTGTACAAGGTACAGACAGAGGCAGCACAGTACACCGAGTCGGTCAAGAAAGGGAGGGGAGTGAAGCTTATCGGGGAAAAGATGTTTGAGGAAGCCGTGACTGATATGCTCACGCGTGTGCTTCCGGTGAAGAAAGGAGCAACTCAAGCCGATCGAGTTGTCAAGTTTGTTGCAGGATACATAAAGTTTGTAAACGAAAAAGGCAAGCTATCATCTTTCGCATTATTGTGGAATACTGACTGTTGCTTTAGCCGCAGAAGAGAGAAACGGCGATGAAGGCGAAGAAGACGAGACGACTGCATCGCGATTCACCGCGCGCCTCCTCAAGTTTCTCCTGAAAGGGTTCCTAGCCAAAGACAAGTGTGTGCGATTTCGTGTTCTGTATACAGTAGCAGAGATGGTGTCGCATCTTGGAGAGGTTGAGTAAGTCCCATCGTTCATCGTTTTCGCTCTGGTTAACTCTTTATAGCGAGGAAATCTACACCGACCTTCGTGCTTCGCTTCTCGACCGACTGAACGACAAAGAAACATCTGTTCGACTCCAAGCTGTTGTCGCACTTTCGAAGCTTTGCGGCTCAGAGGACCCCTCAGAGCTTGAAGATGGCCAACAAACCGTTACTGACTCTCTTCTCGATGTGCTTGCTCATGATTCGTCGCCGTGAGTTGTCACCACTACCTGTTCTGCCACGACTTACATTCCTTCAGTGAAGTGCGCCGCACAACCCTCCTAAATATCCCCTACAACTCAGCAACAGTCCCACACATCCTGGCACGCACCCGCGACACCGACACCACTCTTCGCAAAGTTATCTACAGTGCCGTTCTCGAAGCAAACGTGATGCTTCAAGACTCGGATGTTATGGGTCCCTTCCATCCTCGCGCTCTCACCATTGCCCAGCGTGAAACGATTGTTCAGAATGGGCTTGGGGACCGCGAGCATAGCGTGCGGACCGCCGCTGCATCCCTGTTGGGCAAGTGGGTTGACGTAATTGGGGAAGAACACCAACCGAAGGCAGAAGGGGAAGACCAGAAGCCCAACGTCAAAGCAGAGAGCGGCCTCGTATCGTTGCTGAACATGCTCGACCTCACAGAGAGCAAAGTTGCTTCCGATGCACTGCGGAGCATCTTTATCACCAGAGCTGATATATTTGAGAATATGGTTTTTGGTGGTATGTTCTATATCCTTCTTCGAATATCTTCCTCTGACTTCCAAGATCACTAGACGAGTACTGGACAAACTTGACGCCCGAAACTGCTTTCCTTGCGCGCGTGTTCGTTGAGAACTGCAAGGAGACAAAAGATGATGCCCGGTTGGAAGCCGCTCTGCCTGTTGTCACTGCCCTGGCATTCCGGATTCAGGAATCATATAACAGACTCACTGAAGACAGGCGCGCTGAGGAGGAGGAATGTCTTCTCCGGGACTTGGAACAGGATGAGAAGGCCAGACTGGAAGACGAACGGATAGACAAGGAATTTATAATTGGCGAGATGTTGCAGCTTGCTGTAAATTTGGATTACTCAGATGAGATCGGTCGAAGAAAGATGTTCCAGCTTGTTCGTAAGTCATCGTCTTGGCTTCTTTGATTCGTTTCCCTTCTAGTTCATTCATTGAATGTATGCCGTAGGTGATATGCTTTCGCAGCAGGAACTTCCAGAGAGTCTCCTTGCAAAGTGTTTGGACGTCCTTAGGCAGTTGTCCGTCAACGAGCGGGATCTTATCCGTGTTGTTGTGGAAATTGTTCAAGATCTACGAGACGTATGTGATGATGACGAAGAGGAAGATGCGAACGTCAGTACCAATGTTTGTGCTTACGCTGCATATATTTAACCCCAGGTATCTTAGAAGGATACCGATGCAGAGACGAATGTTGGGGACACGCCTGCGACGGTGCGGCCTCCTCGGACCAACAAGGAGAAGCCTGTGAAGGAGAAGACTCCAGAAGAGCAGGCGCGCGCCGACGCAATAGATCTGCGGTGCCTATCTCTGTGCATTGGCATGCTCGAACGCGTGAACAGTGTACGTCGAGTTCTCTATTTCCTCGCATAAGAATTCGAACATTTTGCTTGTTAGAAACTGGAACAAAACTCAACGCTGCAGGGGCTTCTGCAAGACCTGATTATCCCAGCCGTCAAACGGAAGGACCTCGTATTCAGAGAAAACGGCCTCATCAGTTTGGGAATGTGCTGTCTTATTGATAAGGTGTGTTTTTAGCTTTGGTGGATCTTGTAATTGGCTGTTATTGACCTGGAAATGCAGAAACTTGCGTTAAGCTCGCTAGAGCTGTTCTTCAAGCAAATTGAACCATCTCCGGACGTGTTGAAGATGCGGCTGCTACAGATTGTGTTTGACACGATTATGGTACACGAAAATGCCATGGTGGCAAAAGACGATGGTAATTATGTGAGTCGCAACAATCCATCGGTGCTGTTTCAATGGCTGATCTTCGTTTTTGGACTGGTGTAGGTCGAAAATATCGCAAAAATCCTGATGGAATTGTTGGGAAGCGACCAATCGGACAATGTCAGGACTCTATTGTGCATGGGTCTTTCGAAGCTTGTGCTTGCTGGAATGGTCACTAATCCAAAGGTACGATTGTCCTTTCCCTGATGTGTGGTAACGACTACAACCTTGACGCAGGCCGTTCAAAACCTCATCAAATGTTACCTCTCCCCTGCTACTGTTGAAAATCAGGAACTGCGACAATGTCTAACTGTTTTCTTCACTGCTTATTGCTTCTCCTCGCCAATCAACCAGAAAGTCATGTGTGAAGTAAGTACAGTTCCTCCTTCAGATTTGGAACCACTAACAGTACGGGATGTCTGTAGATTTTCATGGAAACTTTCCACGACCTCAATAAGGACCGCAAGCACCTGGAGGAGGACGAGGAGATGATCAGCCCTGCTCAGGTGGCCGCATTGTTCATAGATTGGACTGACCCTCTGAAGCTGCGGAGCGCTCTGTGAGTTTTCCCTGTCTGAACGCAACTGAGGAGCACTGAAACCATTGGTTTTGATGTGTAGGGATGCGGTCCGAAAGGTCGACCAGAAACATTCTGCGGATGAGTACATCCAACTTGATATGGCCGAGAAGATCTTCCGAGCCTTGCTTGAGGGTAAAGAAGAGTTTGACAGTATGTTCTCGATTGAAATAGTCGAACCGGTTCCCTGATTTGAGTTTTCATGCACAGAGGAAGAAAAGAAGACTCTATTTCAACTCCTTGGGAAGTTACACATCCCAGACATCGTCGACGATGATAAAATCATGGGGTTAAAACTTTTGATGAACAAACTGCGTTCCGTGCGTATTCCTCTATCCAAAACAAATCATTCACATATCGATGACCCAATTCAGGCCCGGCCACCGCGCGACACGACATCAAATAATTATTTTACGAAGTTCGAGACAGCGATCACCAAGAAGTTCGAGAAGCAGTTGGAGCCCTTGAATGATGAGGACCATAGGAAGTTGGAATATCTCGAGAGCTACTTCAATTTCATAGATGGGATTATCTCAGACAATGAGGACGAGGTGATTAGTGCTGAAGTAACGAAGACGAAGGGGAAGAAACGGTACGTCAAGTTACTATGCATCTGAAACATATGAACAGTGGCTCACCCGTTTTGTTTCTAACCCACTTTGTTAGGAGATCGGATAGCATCGCTACTACCAGTACGGAGACGGAAGAACCGATTTCTGGTGCCTCTTCTCGTCGTGGGAGGTCGAAGCCCAAATCCAAGTATATTCTTCCCACATACGTCACATTCTACGGTTCGGATGCTGATAGTCCTTGTCATCTCCAGGCGCCGACGTTTGTCGCAATCTGATGATGAGTCAGAAGACGGTATCACGGAGCTGGGTGCTCCTCCAGCCCAGTCGGCACCGACCAGGAGTCTCCCTAAACGAGCAGCGTAAGACGTCGCCCTAGTTTGCCGCTCGGACATCCCTGACACCGACTGTGCCTTTGACAGAACGGCCAAAAAACCTCCACAAGTCATCGTAATCAGCTCAGACAGTGATGAAGACCAGGCAACGACTCCTCTTCCAAGCAAACGGACGAAGAAGCAGCGGTGTGTTTCAATGTTTCGTCTGCGTACTGACAGGTTGGCTGATCATGATTTATTGCCATGTGAAGCGCAACGCGGCCGTCTGTACAAGTGAAGGCAGAGGAGCCCGTCGATGCTAATATTGATGCAATTCTGGACGAGGAGGGAGGCGGGGGTGCTGGTGATGCTAGTGAGATTCCGTTCGATTCTATTATGGATGGCGACAGCCAGGATGAGGATGAGGAGGAAGAAGTCAATGATCTACTTGCGGAGGATTAGACGCCTAACTGGGAAGCTAATCCTCTTTTTTATTATTTTTTTCTAAGTATATTACACTTGTACTCATTATGTATCAACCATGAAATCTCTATAGTAAAGCTGTGCCGGACTCTTTTCAAATGCGTTGATCAAATTGAAATATCGAACATTTTCCAAATATCTCCAGTGTGTTTGGTATCCAGGACGTTGGGAACTCAACCAAATAGACGGGGCTTTCTTCCGCTTTTGACTATTGATCTCTTACCCAAACTTCATGCGCTGCCGATGTTAATTTCTAGAACAAGGCAGATAAGAATGCCCATTTGGGGGTCGATTTCACCCCTCTTCTGTCGCCAGGGGAGACGCTAGCGCTTCGCCGTCCTGCCGACCTTGTTCGACAGTGATGAAGCTTCCCAGAGCTGAGTACTATAAGTATGTCGATCCAGGATGCGTTGGCACAGGAACTAAACATCACCGCTGGCTTGGTTGACGATGCTCCTGCAAAGTGACAATGTATGTTAATTTTTTTTGCGTTGCTCTTGTACCTCTGATGGACTTTCTTCGCAGACAAATAGGCATGCCACATCCGTGTTCCCTCTGGCAGCATTTATACATCTGCCTTTCATTCCCTGGGCTACTGGCGGTTATTTACTTGGCCATCATAGCACTCCCACCGCTCGCCCCAGGTCCTCGGTGACGTCCTATCCACCATCTCCCATCAACCTCATTCCCGTCGAAATGCTGGGAGAAATATTTGCTCAATGTCTTCGAACTCACGATAACGAAACGGAGTCCGATCGAGAACACCATGCGACAAACTCCCCATCAAGTTCAGGTGACCCGATGACTTTAGCGCGGGTCTGTAGACATTGGCGAGCCGTTGCTTTGTCTATGCCCACACTCTGGGCATCGATGTACATCAGGTCGCCTCGCAGAGAACATCTGCCCCTCACCCGTCTTTGGCTCTATCACTCAGGAAACTCCCCTCTTGATCTCCGGCTGTTTCAAAGTTCAGAATCAGAGGTAGAACATGACATCACAGACCAGCTCATCTCGCTACTAGCCACCCAGAGCCATCGGTGGAGAAGCATCGAGTTCCTCTTCCGGGGTAAATTTCAATTAGCTTTGGCCCAGATCTCCCATGGGTCGCTCAATCAGTTGACGTCTGCCTGTGTGATGCCTTTGCGGGGTCGGTGGAAGCATAGATCCATGGATAGAGTGTGGCGAGCCATCCATTCTTCTCCAGCACTTTGTCGAGTTCACTGGGATAGTGATTATCTTCAAAGTCTTCCGTCGCATATTCCCTGGACCCAGCTTACTGGTGTTCACCTCAATAGCCACTTCTCAACATCCGTCATCTTCAATATCCTTCAATCTAGTCCGAGTATCATCGACCTTGACGTCCTTGTCACCGAAACTGCCTCAGTCCCATTGACTCCAGTCACCCTCCCACATCTCCGCCATCTTTCCATTCGGTCACGAACCCCGCTGGACCTGTTTTTCGATCATCTCACTCTCCCGCAAATGTCATCACTCCATCTCATCAGATACAGTGATCCCATCAACCCAGAAGAGTTCAGCTCCCTCGACAATCTCCTCACGCGGTCCAATAGTCATCTTTCTACATTGCTTTTCGATGATGGCCGGCGGTCCTCTAATCCAGACAATATACTGGAAATAATCAGTTTACCGCGTATGTTCTCCCTGAACAAGTTACTGATTATATCACCTATTCAAGATCGGGCGATCCGCGCTCTCACATGCCAACCTCAACATTCCCAAAGCCAGCTTCTACCAATGCTGGAGAGTCTTACCATCATCGATTGTCGAACTAGTCCAGGAGTTCTCGGCCATATGGTATCATCACGAATGGTTGCATGCGACGGGGTGTCGAAACTGCGATACTTAGAGGTCCTAGGTCCAGTTGACGTGGAAGCACTAAAGAAGTTAGCCGATGATGGGTTAGATGTGAAAGTCCAACGCGAACTTCCATTTTAAAACATAGATATCCGTACTTGCTACGTATTTCAAACACGAGCTAATCCTGAATTAAATCCTGAGGTAGAACAAGTAATACTCTAGTGGACGCATCAATATTTAAATTTCGACGTAAGCACCAGGTCCTGCACAGACTGGCATTGATTTCGAACCCTGTCCGCCTCCGTAGGGCCCAGGCGGCAAGCCCGAATCTTCACACTCTTGAGGCTTTCACAAAATCTCCAAGGAAACTCTTCCGGATGAGAATTTGGATAGTCGAGGACCAGATCAATGTCCGTGAGCTTGGGAAACTCGAAGTACCACAACAAAGGGCCGATATCCACCTTGGAAGAAATTGTCATGGAACGAAGGGCGTCCAGACGGTATCGCCCACTGGAAGGCCTATAGTGAGGAGTCTGCAAGACTGGGGATGCATTGCCCACCCAGTGTATCTCGAGGTCTTCGAGGTCTGGGCAGGAAAGCAAGATGCGGTCGTAATCCTGAATATTGATTTCGGAGTGCAATACGAGCTTGTTGAGAAAGCGGAGCGATTGAAACGTAAATGCAAACCACGAGTTGACCAGTTGTTCATAGTGCCCTGTCCAAAATAGACGTCGAAGGCGAGGAGGGTCGATTTCCTCGCCGTCATAACCAGATTCAAGCGCTGAATGTTTCTTTGGAAGGCGAATTGTGACTTCCTCCAAAAGATCCAGTCCGACGGTCCGGGCAAGAGCGGCGACATGCTCTCCCAATAAATAATATCCCGCAGGGCCAAATGCTCCACTTTGAAGCTCAACTTTAAGTTTGATCCCTTCCCAGCCTCTGAAGCCGTCGCAGATATACCGGAGTTGCTCGTCCACGCTATTATCAGGGCCAAAGATTGAGGACTCGTTCCCAACTGTGATCGATATTGAATCGGGCGAGGCTGCCATTGCAGTCTGAGGCCCAGGTGGTGCGGCTGTGAACTGGTTGAGAGTATTTTGATTGAAGGGTGTACCCACTGACCCTGGGCCAACCTGGGAGCTTGGGCGTGCGGTGGGCTGGCGCACACTATGACGTCCAGGCATCGTGCGCGATGCGGGAAAGAGGGCTCTGGTGAGGTACTTCACTATCAACCAGATTGAGAATATTACGAGGATGCCAATGACGACCGCGTCACGTATGAGCTTGTATAGGATGAATAACATCAAAGTTTGATGACTGCGCGAGAGCAGTTGAGTATGAGAGAATTCTCCGGTGGAAAGCACTTGGTTATTACTCACTGAGGATATTGTCGTCGCGGATGTGTTGGGGACCTGCTTGTGAGACTCGTAAAAATTGTAGCAGGTTTATATAGATGCTCACGCGGAATGACATAACAACCAGGACAAAAAGAAAGCGACTGGATAGAGAGGGTCCTGCCTTACCCGAGTCGCCATACCGTGGAATATGTTGGGGCCCACAATGCCATCGTTCAACAACACTAATTGTCTAGTGTTAATTGTCAATCTCATTGTGTTTGGTGACAACGGGACCGTTTATAGCCAATTCTGTGGATTGTGTCATTGCGTCAAAGAACTGGACGCTCACCGTTGAATATCGAATAATGATACCGAACGATCATGGCAGTTCAAGCATTGAGTTCAATTTTCGCCGAGAAGCCCGAGTCATGCTGGTGGTGTTTGGTGTTGGGGGTGTCGGAAGCGTAGCCAAACATGTAAATACCTTCTTCTAAACTTGGAAGTCAGCGTCTTGATCAATGTTCATGCGTTCCCGAAGCTTCACGAATTCATGGAGGAACAAGGTGTATCGACGACAAGGATGCCTATTTCAAGCACAAGCACAAGCCCCTCTGCCACGACGGACAACGGTATGGTAGCTTGACGACCTTATACGTTGACTTCGACAGTTTCTTTGATTACTTCAGTCTGTCCTGCTGGTATACTATGGCACTTTCTTAGCAGCTTGATCGCGATGCTCCTTCCGGATGATGATGTACGCTGAACCTTTCTACTAGCTCTGATTTCTGTAATGATGCGCCTCTTTGCAGACAAATCGCCAACTCATGACCACGTTTCATCTGGGTACATTCATACGCCTCCCCCTTGTTCCTTGGACGATGGGCGACTATTCACCTGGCTATCATAGTCTTTCCATCGCACATTACGGCTACATATTATCAGCCCAACCACCCCCTCCCATCAATAGCATTCCAATCGAATTGCTTGGAGAGATATTCACTGAGTGCCTTCGGAATGCGTATAGTGGCAAAGGCTACGTGGACGAGCCCCGAATTACAAATTCCCCATCACGTTCAAGCGATCCTATGACTTTGGCACAGATCTGTAGACATTGGCGAGCCGTCGCCTTGTCCATGCCTACACTCTGGGCGTCAATGAGTATCGGGTCACCTCGCAGAGGACATTTGGCCCTTACCCGACTTTGGCTCGAACGCTCCGGCGTCTGCCCTCTGCATATCCGCTTGTACCAACTCTCGGACTCCGATGTAGAACATGCCATCACAGATGAGCTCATCACGCTATTGGCCGCCCAAGTCCATCGGTGGAGAAGCATCGAATTCCGCTTCGGGGGGAAATTCCAGTCTGCGCTATGGCAAATCCCAGATGGATCATTATCGCAGTTAAGATCTGCCACCATTTTCACTGCGGGCGTCCCGTGGGATTACGCATCTGTGGATAGCTTATGGCGGATCATTCATCAATCCCCCAACCTTCGTCAAGTCGACTGGTACAGTGATTATATTACAACTATGCCATCGCATGTTCCCTGGATGCAGCTCACCATAATTAACATCAACGGCGGACTTGCAACATCCACCATCTTCGACATCCTGCATTCCTGCCAAAATGTCATCGAGCTGGATATTTTGGTCAGCGAAAATTCCAATGTTGCTTCGCCTCCCGTAATTCTCCCATATCTTCGTCATCTTTCCATTCAGTCTGGCTCTCCACTCAGCGCGATATTCGACCAGCTTACGTTGCTGCAACTATCATCTCTTCACCTTGACAGAGGGGGCAGAATAATGACCCTAGAAGAGCTCGATTCCCTCGAAAAGCTCCTTCGTAGATCTCAATCCAATCTCTCAAAATTCACCCTAGGGGCCAGGCGTCTTCCTGGAGACAGCGTTTTAGCTGTCCTCGGGTTACCCTCGATGTCGTTCCTGAATGACCTTCGCATCCTTACACCTGTTGGCGATCGGGTGATTGGGGAGCTCACACGTCAAAGTCTACACCATCACCATCCCGTTCTACCAATGCTAGAGAAGCTTAGAATCGTAGATTGTCGCACGACTCCGGGTATTCTTAGCAAGATGGTATCGTCGCGCATGGTCAACAGGGACGGCTTGTTAAAACTTCAGTTCTTTGAGTTAGATATCTGGGATATGAACCCAGTGGACGCCGAGGTCCTCCGAGAATTGGCACACGAGGGGTTGCA
Organism: Hypsizygus marmoreus; assembly: GCA_013433165.1. Taxonomy (NCBI): domain Eukaryota; kingdom Fungi; phylum Basidiomycota; class Agaricomycetes; order Agaricales; family Lyophyllaceae; genus Hypsizygus; species Hypsizygus marmoreus. The sequence goes on along the minus strand of CM024084.1, from coordinate 453,188 downwards.
TATGAAAGTCGATTATGATATTTATTCCGAGTATGCTCGTTACCTATCTTAGATAATGTTATTATATTACAAGGAAAAGTATCCACTACTTACTTGGTTAACTATAGAAGTGTTAATATTTGCGGCGCCATAGCTGATGGAGCTGAACCTGCGCCGTGGCATTCCATCTAGTGCCAATGCCACGAATCCTTTGGGCACTGGTCTTGAACCCACTTCGATTCTGAAGGTCTCATATGCCGGGCGGTTATCGTCACATATTTAAGCTTTGTGGAGTGATCCCACGGGAGATCCTGGGTATGCGGGTTCCGATAATCGAGGTCGAGGGTGATGTCCGTGAGTTCGGGAAACACAAAGTTCTGCAACAAGGGACTAATGTCGGTCGTGGCAGATATAATCAAGGATTTCAGGGACGTCATCTTGTGCGGCTCGCTGCTGGTCAAGGGAGGGAGATCCAAAACGAGTCCCACATCCGCGACCTGCTTCACCTCGAAATCAACGAGGCTTGGGCATGCGATCAGAAGGTTTGAACATCGAGCCCACATAGCAATGTTGTAAAGGAACTGAGGGAAAGCGTACGGAGATTTCCGCCCAGCAGTCACATATGACTGTTATAGCGAGCAGGTCCATGTGCTTCGCCACTAAGAGGACTCCTTCGATTCCGTAGGAATGGTTAGCTTCAATTTTGATCGGCCAGCCTTTCAAGCCCCCACTTAAATACTCGAGTTGTTCCATAGAGGGGACTTGTTTCCGACCGTGATCGAAATCGAACCGATTCCGCCTGATGATCTGAGGAAGGGCGTCTTTGCTGAGGTTGGACCTGGGTATGTTGTCTATGGCTCGAATGGGCGAAGCTTCATCCCCTGGAGTCGGCCGTGCGCCCTCCTGGGGTCTATCATCATGGCGATGCCAAGCGGAGGAACTTGAACGCAGGCGTTGTGCAGAGTCCAAAGCTCGAGCCACGAAGCAACGCGCGATGGTCCAAATGGAGAGCGCTGCAAGGGTTCCGACGAATGCTTCATGCGATGTATTCCGAGCGAGGCTGGAGAGGAAAGTGAACATGTTGAGGGGCCGTTAGCCTATCGGTGAGTAGAGGATGGGGATGTGGGAGACGAGGAACTCAAAGGTAGGATCATTAATATGATGTCAGAAGAATACGGATATAGGTGAAAATGTCGAGTGGCGCGTATCCTTCGAGCTTGCGTTTCGGAAGATTTATGTAGGTTTTTGACACCACCCTCACAACGTTCGCAACAAAAGACGAAGACAAACACATGGACCCCCATGTCCTGTAGCCATTGAAAAACTGCCTAGCAGTTTTTGGAGATCACCTGGGAAGTCATTTCAATTGTCCAATTGTTCGATGTAGAAAATTGGGAAAGTTGTGGGAAGGTGTTGACAAGACTGGATGGACCCTTGCCATTGTATTTGTTACCATGGATAGTTTGGCGAAACGAAAAACATCCACCACGCTGTGCAGGAGGCCAAGTTTGCCCTGAGTTCGACGCCAGTTCAACGTTACAATGTTCAGGTTCGGAACTGACCAAGCCGATGTCGGATGTCCACTTTGGAGGACCCTCGGCATCAGCCGCCGCGTGCGAGACGATGACGGATCTCGCTGGACGGGTGTGTGCAGCTTACTAGAGCCAACTTTGAAGTCGACAGTCCAGCTGCAGGCTAAGAATCGAGATATGTTTGCAGTCCTGTTCTTTATGTCATTAACGACCAATTTACAGAATCCACGGAGGTTTAACGACTGATGGTCCTCTGGTCTTTCTTTCTTGATTGTGCATTTCAACGATCGCAAGCCTAGTAATTGTGACCAGAGGGACCATGGGGACCCAGCCACAATGTCCCTCTCTATTATAATGGTTGCAACCCAATGTGGCCTGGATACCAGAATCTATATAAACGCCTTTGGAAATCCTGGGGATCGACACCTATCTATTCATTGACACTCCAAATACTCGTTGCCCCCCACCTAAGGCAGGAGCGGTACTGCTTAGTCAAGGGCCTCTTAGGGGGGTTTTTTGTGTTGAAGGGAAATGGCCTGAGAGGGTCGCTTCTTTGGGAGGTTCACGCTTCGAATCTAAAAATAGATTCCGCTTCTTTTGCTTCTGCCACCTCTCCGCCTCCGCCTCTCCCCTGCACCTTCCACTGCACCTCCACTGTACCTTCACTGGCACATTCTCTCGGCATCTACTCGGCATGCATGACGCCATGTGGCCTTCAGCTGACGGCACTTACCGCTCTTCTTGTCAGCGCAATCTCCTCCAAGTCATCGACGGGCTGCTCAGTCCTCGAGCTCGATGCTCCTTGCTTGTTGCCGTTCTCCGCGTTGGTAAGCCATATGCTGAACTTCATCTTTTCCCTACTTCTGACATCTTTATATTGCTTTTGGCAGACGTCAGCTATTTCCCTTTATTTCACGGTTCTTTTATTGGTCCGCCGTGTTAACCCTTAACGTATTCCTTCATCTGTCGCAGCAAACAGGAAGACTCGCGTGATTATGGGCCAAAGCTGAGGGAGGGAGGGGAGACCCATGAATTGGGAGACCCCACAGGTGTGTCACCACTACGTTCGCAGAAATGTTCAGTACTGATTTGTGTGCCTTTCTTTGCAGACCAATTTTCATGTCGACACCATCGGTGAAATTCACCATGCCACCACATTCATCTTTCTGGCGACCTCTTCCTGGAGCACATCGCCTTCCTCGAGTCCTTCCACGCTCGGATGGGAACTCCGAACAGAATAATCCCATCTTCCGAGACTAGCCCCTAGGACCGCTTTCCACTGCAATAGCAGGTGGTTTCCGGTGCAGGTGCTATAAGATTATACCCAACTCTCTGCATGACGGACGCCCACTGACAGTGAAGCGACGCTCACTTTCATTCAAAACACCAATGGCGTCACGGTCTCTGTACATCGATTTCCTTCTCTATTCCACCCATTGGGGAGTCGACTGCAGGCCTCTCTCAAGAGCAGCATTCTGGTCACCCAGGGCATGTATATGTATGGTCGAAAGTCCTAATTCCTTTCATACGTCAGGGAAATGGATCGGCTGGGGCAATTGTGGAATGAGTCGGCGCTTTTGTCTTTGGGCAATGAGCGTGCAGGCTGAATCTTTGGGCTGGCAGAGCTGCGGGGAACGACAGACTAGATCCTTGTCTAGGTAGTAACGTAATAATAACTTTAGCCATTTTTGTTTGAGTCGTTGAACGTTCTCTGAATCTTGTGCTGATTCGGCTCTTTTTTGTTCGAATGACAACGCGAAAGTAATCGTTGAAACGTTTAGGCTCAGAAACTATTCGCGGAATCTAACGCGAAGGTTTGTAACCAATTTCAATGGGTACAGGACTTACCTCGATGTTACAACTCGCGAGTCGTGGTTTTCTCCATTCATCAAGTTGGTGGCGTCTCAAGCCGTCGTCTGACTTTAATTACCTGTCTGACTTTTACTCAGAAAACAGTTCCTGGCCATTTCTACGTATCTAGATATCATGAATATATGTTTATGGTTTTATTCCGCGATTCTTTACCTTATTCATTCAATGTAGAGCTATAGGAACCAATTAATGTTCAGATGCGCACAGAAACCGAAAGTTTTGGTCAGAGTCCATAAGAGGTGCGTGGGAACGTAGACGGTAACAACCGAGCTGCATTTTTGCAACTTCAACATCCTACTCGTGCCTCCTCCTCACGCGCAATAACCGTATCTGCTGATTTTTCTTGCCGTGAATAATGGTTCCTCGTCCCGGAGAGCATTCTCTCCCTGCTTCTTTCAAATGTGATTATATTTTCGCACTTATCAAGTGGAACGATCCTAATCAGACATTTTCAGTTTAGTCCACACTCGCATTCTGGACCGCGCCCGATCGACGTCGCACTGCGCTCCTCCCCTTGTACAGGGATGTTAGATGGTATGTTGCGGTGCTTGCTCTTATTTATCCACTTGTGAACTGCTCGTCATTTTTAAGGAATCCTGGAACGGGTGCACCAAGGAGTGCTAGTGAAGATCAGGTACGCCCGTGATCAGACCCACCGTCCTACCGCCACCACTAATGCCCGCCATCCAGGAAGGATAACCATCATACAAGCGAAACTGTTTCCCGTCACGCCTTCTGTCACCGAGAACGGCATGTCAAAGATACTGACCAGCCACACACCCCACCTCCTTCGTGCCTCCAGTTGCCTTCTATTAGCTCCTGGACCTGGTAATTCTGGCCATTGCTGGGGCTCTCAATGCCAGGAGCTATTATGGACCTGGGGGGTACGAACCAGCGTGGTGGTGTCTGCAGGGACAGGTAGACGAGGAAACGCGAGCAGTGCGAATGAGCGGCAGAGATCTCAGTAAGTGCAGCAGTTTAGTTGCACCTATGTTCAGACGCTGAAACTGGCGTTCTCAGTGGAAATGCGAACGCGGGAGCAACTAGGGGATAGCCGAGCGAGCAGTGGTAGGCATGTGGGTGGGAGCGGCGGGTCGTTGGGGTGGCGGTGGATGCAGATAGATGACGGCCTGAATGCCTGCTGGTGTGCTGGTGGGGACAACGCAGGTGGATGCGTAGATGGGTTGGATAATGTGGGAGGAAGGGCGAGGGCAAACACACGGTTGCACGACTGGGGAGCCACGAATTGAACGGGTGGAGCGGAGGAGTTACAATTGGGCCGGGTAGAGGAACGGTTGATTGCGGTCAACCACCGGTTGTGCAGGATGCCAACGGTCAAGCAGACAGGGCGGGGTGTAGGGGCGGGGACCAGGGAGCGGGAAACGGACAGGCGGGCGGGCGGGCTTGGAAATGGGACGGGAACGTTCCCTTGTACCTTGACCCACGTACTATTTACTGCCCCTCTTACCTTCCATATCTGAATATACCACACCCTTTACGCTCTCGAATGGAAGCAGTAAATTCGAATCTACAGTGATTATACTCAAAATAGGTGCACCGAATTTGGATTTTGCGGGGGACGGGGAGGTTCCTAAAGGCCTCTTAGGCCATTTATCTCTCGCACAAAAAACCCCCCTAAAAGGCTTCACGTGATCACGAAGTGCCCTGCCAGGGGTGTTGCCCCCACCGTTGACCATATATTTCGGTATGCCCCTTTTTTCTAAATGGTTTTATGCTCCTCAGCAATGTCTGCCCAGACATAAATGTCCTCTCTTCTTTCCGATCTCATACCAAATATCTCCCATGAGGCGGTCTTCGCAGCATTCATTGCACTCTGCATCTGGTCTGCATTTTGGTACCTTTTCCTCGCCGAAACTTTCGTCCTTTCGCCACGCACAATTTTTGGCCATCGGTCGCGGTCGGGGACTCCTCCACGCCCGGCAATGAACTCCACACCTGCGACATCTAATCCAACCCGGAGGACCAGAGCTACACGGCCTGGACCTCAGGTCATGATGGCAGCTGGACCCGATTCAGTTTCTATTGTGGTTGGGAAGAAGTACAGCCTCTTCTCTACCAGTGGCAACAGCTTCAAAGAGCAGCTCGGTCGTCTCTGCACTGAGGGCTTCGATGGTTTTGGAATTAAGGTTGAAGCAGAGCTTCAGGAAGGAAAGTTCGGTATCGCAGGATTCCTCACTTTAGGTGAGCATGTACAGATGCTTGCTGGCTCCATCGGACAGGATCGTTGGGCGGAATTAGTCATTCATCTTCCGAACGAAACACTGTTGCCACTGGATTCTCAATATGCCGGCGACAAAATTGAGCCGCCCAACCTTCAGCGTCTTACATGGACAGGGCCCCACCAGCAGCTAACCAATTCATGGTTTCCTTTTACGCCCAAAACCCTTCGCCCGCTTACAAGGCTCGTTCTGCAATCCACTATATCCGTCCAAGACTGCGAGCGCCTTCTCATCGCCTGCTCAAACCTCACTGAATTCGAGGTTCATTGGCTGGCGGATGTCGAATCAGCGTTGGACCTGCATCGATCCGCGACAATTCACAGGCGTCAATTGCCCTTCCTGGTTTCGTTCACATTATCTTCCAGGATAGCCATCAGTGATCTCCTGCAGAACTTCAAATTTTCCCAGCTGGAACGCATCGCCCTTGTCCTCGACTATCCTAATGTCGAACCACATGCCCTCCCTTGGCAGGACTGGCAGTGCCTCAGACAATCGGAGGTTCGATCGCGCGATATGCACCTAGGAGAGGCCAATACGATCCGGAGGATCCGTCCAGCTGCGCACCACGCCCTCAGCGGATATCATTCGTTTTGAAAAGGCATTCAGACTATTAGTCCATCGATCTTTAGTTGCGATAGTTCTGCTCGGTGTACTTTCTCGGACAAATAACTAAGTGACGCAGACCGACTACACATCATAAAGTTTTATATCTAGCTCATTGCCTGCGAGTTCCTTGAGCATCGCCAGCTCTCCAATATTTCCCGTCTTCCACGTCATTATCTCCAAGTATCGTAGCTTTGACACCTTCCCATCTGCGGCAGCCTTCCGCGATAATACCATCCTGCTCAGGATACCCGGGGTTGTGTGACACCGTGCAAGACAAAGTTTCTCTAGCCTCGGTAGGAGAACCTCGCGGGAGGGCTCAGATTCGCATGTGAGAGCATGCATCACTTGTTCTCCAGCAGGTGATAAGATTTCCAAGTCTTTTAGTGACGACATACGCGGTAAACCGAGGAACGCCACAATGCTGCCTCCATTGTCCTTGTGTTGCTCATCGCTGAACAAGAGGTTTGAAAGATAACGATCTGATCGGGTAAGGAGATTGTTGAGCGATGTGCACTCCTCGGGTATGATTGGGTCGTAGCTTCTTATTAAATCAAGAGACGAAATCTGCGGGAGTGTGAGGTGGTCGAGAAATAGGTTGAATGGACATCCGGACCAGATGGATAAACGGCGAAGATGTGGCAGAGTGGCTGGAGTCGATGGGATGGGTGAGATTTCGTGAATATGGATATCGAGGTTGACAACATTCCGGCAAGAATGCAGGATATTCATGATGGATGGCATCGGAAGGATGGCGTGGAGACAAACAACGGTCAGCTGATTCCAGGGCATATGTGATGGCATAGTTGCAAGATAATCCCTATCCCAATGAACTTCACGAAGTGTCGGGGCAGCATGGATGGCCCGCCACATATTATCCAGGTGAACATTTTCCGAAGGCTGTTTCATTGAGACAAGAACGGTCACAGATTCAAGCTGGGTAAGGAAGTTATGCGAGATCTGAGACAATGAAGGCGGAATTCTTTCCCAAAGGTGGAAGCTAATACTTCTCCAACGATGGATTTGGGTAATCAGAAGAGTGACGAGCTCGTGGGTGACGGCATGGTCCATAATCGGACCTGAACGCTGCTGCTGCACCAACTGGATATCAAGTGGACAGGTGCCTGAACGATCAAGCCAGACTCGAGTGAGGGGCAAATGTCCCCAGCAAGGTGACGTGATGTAAATCGACGACCAAAGGACCGGCATGGACAAGCCGACGGCTCGCCAATGTTGACAGACTTGTGCCAGAGTCATAGGATCGATTGAGCTGGATGGAGAGTTTGTGACTCGACGTTCCCGCATGTAATCCATAGATACATCCGGGTTCTTTAGGCACTGGTTAAATATCTCTCCCAACACCTCAATAGGAATCCTATTAATAGGAGAGGGAGGTTGAGCTGCCAGAGAAGAGTTTCCATGAGTTGCGAAAAGTCCGTGGCGAAGGAATGAATAGTCGCCAACCGTCCAAGGAACGAATGGGAGAAAAACAAATGGACGTAGAGGGAACGTGGTCACGGTCTGGTAATTGGGGATCTACAGGACCGGGTTTCATAACTGGAACCAGGCGGGAAAGAGCTTTACTCACCTTTTCACTTTGCAATAACATCCCGACGAAATTTGCTGGGAATACTCATCGCGTTTTCAGTGGTTATAACTGGGCGCCTCAACATCCATGATCATGAATAAGGTTGCCAGGGAGGGAGAGCGTTCCATCGCAACAGGAAGTATGGAGACGGGGACTTGTCCTCGAACTGGATATCCTTGTAATGAATATTGCTTTTTATAACAAGTCGGGAGGTAGTAGGAAGCTAAAATCATAGTAGATCGTAGTTGTGCAAAAGCGGAAGAAGGCATTCGTTTATTTGGTTGGCAGCCCAATGCCAAACATGAGACTATTTTTCCAACAAATTGCGGCCTTCTTCCGCTTCAGTTACAATGTTTCGTTCAATGCTGCTGTCGACGATGATCTTTTGGCAATGTTCAAATGTAGAACAAGGGATACTCACGACAAGGTTATCCATTTCGAGGACGATTCAACCCAAATTCTGTTGCGATGGGAAACGATATACCAGCTTGACAACCTTGTGCATTGATTTTCACTTTTCTCAGATATAAGCCTGGTCGGCTTCCTTGTCGAAAAGGCGCTTTCCCAACAGGTTTTGTCACGATTGCGATGCTCTTACAAAGTGACGAGGTGTGTCGAACTTTGCCTTTGATTGAATCCTGAATCACGATGGAGGTTCTTACCAGACACTTACAACCGCATTCCCTTTGGTGACTTTCATGCGTCTCCCGCTGATTCCTTGGTCGAACGTTGGCGGTTACTTGTTTGGTTACCAAGGCCTACCATCGCTCAACAGAATTCCGCAACAACTCTGCAATCTCGGGCCGCTCCCATTAATGACATTCCAGTGGAATTGCTGGGAGAGTTATTCGCTGCATGTCTTCGAGATGCAGATCCACTGTGGTATTATGGTCGAGACCGCCCCCCGGTTTCCAACTCCCCTTCGAATTTTTTTGATCCAATGACTTTGGCGCAGGTCTGTAGGCATTGGCGAGCTGTCGCCTTGTCTATGCCCACGCTCTGGACATTGATGCGCATTAATTCTCCTCGTAGAGGGCATTTACCCCTCACTCAAACTTGGCTTGAACGCTCAGGCGTCTGCCCACTCCATCTCTTTCTATTTCAAGAGTCAGGCTCGGAAGTTGAATCCGCCGTCACAGATGCGCTGGTGGCTCTCCTGAACACTCAAGCTCATCGCTGGAAAAGCATCGACTTCCGCTTCTTTGGGAAGCTCCCGTCTGCGTGCGTTGTTCAAACTCTCCCACGGATCGCTCTCTCAACTTGTATCCGCTACTCTTCTTACTTTCCGGACGTCCAAGACGTTTTCGGAGACGAATACCTTAGACACCATATGGCAGATCATTCATTCCACTCCTACGCTTCGTCGAGTTCACTGGGATAGTGATTACCTTATAAGCATGCCTTCACATATTCCCTGGCGGCAGCTGAGCGACATTCGCCTCAATGCCCGCCTCTCGACGACTGTCATTTTTGACCTCCTGCGTCGCTGTCCAAATACCATCAGTCTGGAAGTGCATATTGAGGAAACCACATCCGTTCCATTCAATCCAGTCACTCTTCCATGTCTTCGACATCTCTGCATCTGGGGCGAATGCCCTCTCGACCCGATCTTTGACCAGCTCACACTGCCGCAGATTTCGTCCCTCCGTCTTGACAGATTCCAAGACCCCATCACGTTCGAAGAGCTCAGTTCGTTCAACCATCTACTTGTTCGATCTAACTGTTATCTCCAGAGGCTGTTTTTCAGCGATGGTCAGCAGGAATCCACACCCAGCAATATTTTGGCGATGCTCAGGTTACCGCGTTTGTCACGCTTGAAGGATTTAGACATAGTTTCACGACTTGGAGACCAAGTAGTTCAAGCGCTCACATGCCAGCCTCAGCACTCTCGGGACCACCTCTTGCCCATGTTAGAGTATCTGACCATCGGTGACTGTCGCGGCGCAACTCCAGGTCTTCTCGGGAATATGGCATCATCGCGGGCGATAGCATCCGACCAGTTGGTGAAACTACGAATGTTGGAGATATTTTGTTGGGATATTAACACGACAGATAGGGAGGTGTTGAAGAAACTGTCCAGAGACGGACTGCATATAAGTGTTGAATATGATGAGTAGTCAACTCACAAAGAAGGATTACCACTAGCACTATAAGGAGTATATGCAACAGGGCTTGGTCCTGTGCATGACATGTCGCTTGCGGTGTGACAAGATGAAAGTCATCCTTTTCGAACATCAGGTCTCATATAATCTACACTGTCTCGAGCTTCCCTAAATCCTTCCATGGAAGATCTTGAGGCAAGGGATTTCGAATTTTCTATAGTCGAGCACGAGGCCGATAGGCTGGGACAATGCTGGGACTCAAAGAGGGTCAGAAGAAGGAAGGAGATTGTCGGGATTCGGAGAAGCTGCCGACCAACCGCTTCCTCCGCCGGCCCGCCCCTTCCGCCTCCCCTATGTCTCCCGCCACCACCAACCTTCCAGGAAACTGGCAAGACATCTGTGCCACAAAGAAACGATCTCAACTCGCGTCCATACCTGCAGAATGGATACTAACCACCCCACCTCCAGATACACGAACCAATGTCATTACGATCCCAGCCGAGAGTGGCTTGTTGACGGAGAGAGAACTCGAGATTACAGAGACGACGGACGTGGACGTGTTACTTGAAAAGCTTCGTGATGCTGAGTGGTCTTCAGTTGAGGTCACGGAGGCATTTTATAAACGCGCGGTGGTCGCTCAGCAGGTTGTACGTCTGGTTTATGCATTCTGCCATGGGTGATTTCGATAGCTTTATCATGACCTTTAAAGACCAATTGCCTGACTGAAATATTTGTGGAACGCGCTCTGAAACGCGCCAATGAACTGGACGATATATTGAGGACAACAGGGAAACCTGTAGGGCCTCTACATGGCCTTCCGATCTCGCTGAAAGGTCTGTGGGTTGCGTTGCGTAGTACAACTCCACCACTGACAAAACTCAGATCAGTTCACCATGAAAGGTCTCGATACCGTCATGGGTGTGTCTCCTGATCACCAACCGATCTTTATATCCTTGTATCCTTATACCTCTCAGGATACGTCGCGTGGGTCGGCAAACCCGCCACCTCCGACTGCGTCCTCGTCGAAATCCTGTACGAATGCGGTGCTGTGCCATTCGTGCGTACGAATGTCCCGCAGACACTCATGGTGAGTATACCTATTTCACCGCAAGTGCCGATGGTTTATGCTTGAGTACTTATCCTTTCAGTGGGGCGAAACCTACAACCACGTATTCGGGCGGACAACGAACCCCTACAACCGCAAACTAACCCCTGGCGGATCCTCCGGCGGTGAAGGCGCACTTCTCGCGATGAAAGGCAGTCCGTTAGGCGTAGGCACCGATATTGGCGGGTATGCCGCGTTCTTCCCTCCCATGTAAACTCCCTCCCTGACAACTTACACCTGACCTCCACAGCTCCCTCCGCATACCAAGCGCCTTCTGCGGTCTCTACACTCTCCGCCCATCCTACGAGCGCCTGCCCTACTGCGGCGCCGTCAACGCGCTCGAAGGGCAAGAATCTATCTCGTCCGTGCTCGGACCGATGGCGAACAGCATATCGGGCATCAAGACGTTCACCAAGGCAATCATCGACGCGAAACCGTGGACAAGGGACCCACTAGTGTTGAGGAAGGAATGGTCGGAAGGGGGATACGCAATGGAGGACCATGGCGGAGGGAGGGGACTGTGCTTTGGGATGATGTGGGATAATGGGGTGGTTAGGCCGCATCCGCCGGTATTGAGGGCGATGGAGATGACGAAGAAGGCGTTAGAAGCTGCTGGCCATAAAGGTCGGTCTATTCCCATCCTGTGACGACGGTGAGCTTGACCCTATTATGTGCATTCTCAGTCATCGACTGGGAACCCCATCGCCACCTGGAGATATACAAGAATGCGGTGCGCTGATTTGTCTGCTCCACTGGTCGGGCAGAGTCTGACTTACATTCCGCAGGAAACAATCTTCGTAGCTGACGGTGGACATGACTACCGCGCGCAATGCGACCTTTCCGGTGAACCCCTCATCCACACAATGCGGCCGGTGACCGACGAGTATGAGCGCATCTTGGACGAGCCGTATGTCAAGGAGCTCGTTGGCGAGCCCGTTCATAGGAGTGCGTATGAGGTGTGATCGATCATTATTGCACCTATACGCGCGACCTCTGATGCATCCCATCTCCGGGTTGTCAGCTGTGGCAGCTACACAAAGAGAAACGGGCGTTGAGGAAGTCGCACCTCGATCACTGGGAACGGACAGTTGAGAGGACGGGTACGGGACGTCCGATCGATGCTATCATCTCGCCAGCTGTGGCGTATACTGCCGTACCGCATGGCTTGAACGCGTCAGTATGGTCCTCTATTTGCGTCAGACTCGTTATTCATCCCATGGTTTGCAGTGACTCGTTCTATACGACGCTGTGCAATGCGCTGGACCTTGCGTGCACTGTTTTCCCGGTGACGTTCGTCGATCCTAAGGTAGACATACCCAGACCACCACATGAGTTCCACAACCACGAAGACGAGGTGCTATACAAACTCTGTGCGTACACGTCTTGAAACTCTGGATCCCAGTCGCTGACAGCTATATTCCTAGATTCGACCGACTTGTTTGCTGGGTGTCCTGTTGGGTTACAGCTGATTGGGAGATCGCAGGAGGAGGAAGCCGTTATTGCGATGACAGAGATTGTTGACAACGCTTTGAAGGAGGCTAGGGCGGGGTCACATTCCTGAGCGTAGATCAGAGCATCCAAATAATAAATTGAATAAGAACCTCCAAATCATCCGAACCTACTAGAAGAACGGGAGCACAAGCAGCCTCGGTATCACACTCAACTCCCAAACCACACTCAACTCCCAAACCGCCCCGTCTTCTTCCCCTGTTCCACATACCCAATCAAAAGCTCTTTCCAATTCGGCAGGATGCGTATCGGACTCAAGTCTCGCAAGGACCCAAATGGCACAAACTGCACGCCCAGTGGCTCACACTCCACGCCAATCGCTGCCACCGTCCCCTGGCGCTTCCCCTCGCTCTCCTCTCGCAGAGTCCTCATCTGCTCCAAGCTCTCTTCCCACACAGGTGAGAAACCCATTGCCGTAGATATCTCGACAGCCTCGGCGTTGAGGACACGAAAGAATTTGCCAGAAACCCCATTGTCGTCGAGGCGCGGACACACCTTCATTCGGATGACGTGCATCCGTGAGCGCTTAAGGTCCTTGGGAAGAGCGAGTCCGTGAATAATTGTGGCCATTAGTGTCGAGTGGTGGAACTTGATCCATTTCTCGAGGCGTTCGTCGAGCTTTTTGAACGAGACGCCCAGTGGAAGAAGGGTGGACCCGATACATGGGCGCCGTATATGCACGAGGCAGCTGGGTCAAGGCGCCACTTCTGACCACGTCACAATCTACACCAACCCTTCCGCTGATCTCATCTCGTTGCCTACCATCTCTGGTCAGGAGTCTCCATTCGATGGCCGTTTCGTTCTACTCACATCTTTGGTATAAGGATTCTGGCACCCGAACATTGATAGTAGCTCCAAGTACTCGTACAACGTTGGCGCTCGGCTGGGTTCGAACGTTTCGCCCACTTGAACTCACCTAATTTAACGCTTGTCCTCCCAAAGACTAAAACGGTTACTCAAGCAATCAATGGCATTTTCCCATTCTCAAGGGATTCGAATCAATGGCAGCTCGTTCATCGATGTTCGGGGAAATGTGCACATGTATACGTCTCCGTCTGGGGGGCATATGGGATTGAATGGTATGCAATGTTTCGGTGACATTTCTGCATACAATGTTCACTAACATGTTATTCTTAATCATTAGCATCCCATCCTGCCTCGATGCCTTTCATTTGGTTTGACGGGCTCAATACTTACAAGAATGTGCATAGGCCGGTAGTACTTAAACCAGTGCTTCCTTCCCGGCCACGCTTGGTCATTGGTCGAGCCCGCGAGATCGAATCCTTGGTTGATGCACTTCTCACCATCTCCGCTCCACGTCTCACTATCTTGGGCCTGGGAGGGATGGGTAAGACGACGCTCGCACTTACCGTACTGCACGATGGCAGATTATCTCCACGTTGGAAACTGTCGAGCATCTACTTTGTTGACTGTGAGGGCGTAACGTCAGTTGAGCTTTTTGTGAAGGAGCTCGCTGATGTCATGCGAATCCCTCCCAACGATCGCGACTTTGATGTCTTTGATGCTGTTCTACATGCCCTCGCACGTCAACCAGCTATCCTTTGTCTAGATAACTTTGAAACTCCATGGGAGGATCTTAGCATCAGACCATCTATCGAGCAAGCACTCCAGCAATTAGATGAACTCCATGATTTGGCACTTCTCATCACGATGCGTGGTATACAGCGACCGGCTGCTTTGAGTATAAACTGGTGGATGACTCTTGAGCCGCTCACGCCGCTAGCGTTGGCGGATGCGAAATCGCTGTTCAAGCAGATTTCGCGCGAAATGGACAAGTGGTCTGAGGAGCTCATTAGTGCGGTTGATGGCATTCCCCTCGCTGTCAAACTCCTGGCACAGCTCGTCTTTGAGGGTACCGAGACCACCAAGTCCCTTTGGGATCGATGGTCAAAAGAGTGGACTGCTGTTGTCGAAAATGGCGGCAGTGATCGACTATCGAAACTGGACACGTCCATTCAGCTGTCAGTTTCGCGGGTTGAGGCACCTTCACAACAAATTCTAGGAATGTTAGCATTGCTTCCTGATGGACTCATTTCATCTGAGGAGCACATAACTCGCCTACAAGCATGCATTCCGAAGGATATCAACCTGAAATCTGCCTTGACGTCACTGAAGCGCAAGGCATTAATCGCCAACTCAGGCGACCGCTATCAGATGCTCTCGCCGATTCGCCATTTTACCCTCAAACATTCCCTTGTGTCTACTGGACTCCAACGTGGTCTGATCAACACATACCTCGAGATCCTGTTCCAACTCGGACCTTATTCCGATGTCACATTATACAGCATTTTCAGTCCAGAAACATCCAACTTCCAGAGCATCTTTATTCTTGCATTTGAAATGGGAGACATTTATGAGTTTAGCGACCCCGTCTTACGCGCGCGGACCTTTACCTTCATACTATAAACTGATAGGCTTACATAGACTCGATGACTAGTCAGGCTACGGTGTGCTGCTCGCTGGATGGTTGTACGTCTCGCGCGGGTCTTCGGCATCGTCTCTTCCCCCGTAATGTTGCAGTTCCCGCATTTGTGCCCCAGCTTCTTGGTAGCAAAAGCAGATTATCGTTGCGTGTAGCTTTCGATTTCGAGGCCATGGCGGTTGTTCGAGATGACAGTGACAAGTCACTGGACCCTTACTTGATACTGGGAGCAATCCCCGAATTTCGCGCGCCGTTCGTGGTGCCAATTCTTGCTCGATATAAATCCATGTGCATTGATATCTAAACTGTGCATATGACAAAATCACGTCTACCAAACGAGTCCATAGATCCCGAACCATAATTATGTCTCTAAATGAGTAATGTAAACAAAAAAATCACCATGCACCCTAATCCTTCTTACGAGTCAAACGACGCTTCAATGAGCCCAACAAACTGCCCGTACGAATCCGGAAGAAATAGGTGAACCCATAAATTGCTGCTATCTATGAAAGTCGTGACACAAAGATCAGCACAATGTTAGATGTGACGAGGACCCAACAGGACACTCACATTGAAAAGAATGAAAGCAAAGAGCAACCCAACATTCCTCCAGCGGTGGCCGTAGAAGATGTTGAAGCTCGCGCCGAGGAATTGGTCCGTCGTGGCAAACGCACAGAACTCGCAGTTGCTCGTCGCCGACGGATCTGTCAAGTAGCCTCCACGGCTACTGATAAACGTCTCGAGATACGCCCCACAGGTTTGACCAGATGGCGGGTTCAGATTGACGAGTTCAACAGACGAGCAAGTAATACTTTGTCTCCCGAGAGCTGGGCAATGATGAATGAATAAATGGCGGTCTCCGAAGACACGATAAAGCATACCTTGGCCAAGTAAACCTTCGATAAGGTATGTGAATGGAGAAACGTGATACCTACGGCGTATGATCAGAATAAAGTGACAATAAAAAGAGACATAGCTTACATCCATTGCCACCACCCCAGTTCTCGGAACGGTTGCAAGACACCATTACTATCGCCTTCGTCAGCAAAAACCCTGCACAAACACTACCAATAACTCACAATGTTAAGATAAATGAGAATAGCACCGAAAACACCAATGCCGCAATCTCCGCACTTGGCACCATCGCGGCCACCGCCATCGCAAACGTCGTATAAAACAACGGGAAGATCACACCAAACATAAGGTAAGTGTACCCCGCGCGTGAGCCCTCAAAGCCCACAGTCCAGAACCAGCACAGGAAGAACAGCCCGGATCCGATGAAGTTCCATGGGATCTCCGCGAGGAACTGCGATGTTAAAAGCGCAGTCCAGCTGTACATCCGGCTAGGGCGTTCGCGGATCTCGTAGATGTCGCGTAACTTGAGGAAAGGAACTTGGAGCTGGTTGGAGAGGGGGGCGCAGAGGATGGTGCCCATATAAACCGACTGGATTGAAACTTGCCTTAGACAATGTATAATGGAAAAAGATAAGCTATACGCACGAAAAGCTTGTTCTGCGTTCCTTGCTGCGAGTTATTCGCTCTGAAGAATGTAAACTGAAAAACCAGCAAGTAAGACATGCAGCCACATCTCTAGCGCAAGAACCACGCACCCCAATGAAGATACCACCAAAGATATTGAGAATCAGTTTCGCCATGAGGTACGTCGGATCCCTCCAATGCCCACGGGAACCGCGCTTGAATAACTGGCCTAGCTGGTGGAACCAGGACGACGCAAACTCAGAGTGGAACGTGGCCGTGACAGCGGGTCGGCTGCGACCCTCGGCGTGGATGGTCTCGAGACTGTTCTGCGTTTCAACAGACTCCTCCGAGTTGTTCCAAATAGCATGCCTATAGAACGACGCTCATATCAGACCAAAATCGCATAATAAGATAGATCTCAACTCACCAGTCCTCTTCGCTACTGGCAGTTGCACCGGCGCCGATGACGTCCAACATGAATTCGGCACTAGAAAGCAATTGATAAATATATGATCAAGACAAGTCCACTTCACACTCACGGGTTTTCCTCCGGCTCGCAGCGGCGAGAACCATTCTTCTCAAAATAACTAATCACAGTGGTAGCATTATACCCAAGGTCGCCGAAATACACCGTCTGTCCACCTTTGCGGAGTAAGAGTAGTCTGTCGAATACCTATGGATCGCGATTAGTCACCAGAAAAAAACATAACCACACCAAGATAACTGACCTGGAACAGCTCGGCAGACGGTTGATGGATACTAAGCTCCAGAGTAAGTCCAGGACAGCCTGGGGAAAAAGACAAGCAAGACATACGTGCAAAGAATAGCCTGTCCATTATCAGCGAGCTTCCTCAAGAATGCCATGATAGCCCAAGCACTCTGCGAATCGAGACCCGAGGTCGGCTCGTCCAAGAAAAGAAGCAACTTGGGCTACATATCAGACGTAGACCGTGAGTCCAGGCACATCACAATATAAAACTAAAGAGCAACATACCTTCGCCGCAAGCTCTACTGCAATCGTCGTACGTTTGCGATATTCGATGTCAAGGGACCCAATGGTAGCGTCCGCGAAGGCTTCCAGGCCACACATCTTGATACAAGTCTCGGCGCTGATATTCAGCCATTAGCAACCGAATTGAAGTCCAAAAATCCAAACGCACTATTCTTCTTTCTCAGCGGAGGAGACAGAAGCGGGCTGACGGAGTGCTGCAGAGAACCTTAATGCCTCACGGACGGTGTCTGTGGGGACATGCGTATCCATCTGTTGGCAGTAGCCACTATCGGAACCTGAGTTAGCATACCTGATGAATTACGCATCGGCGATCAACAACATACCTCTGAGACTGGAAATCGGATGGAAGAGCTTGACCATTGACGAACCGATCGCCTTGTACGACACCGGTATCGACACGTTGAGCGAGGACATTAAGCAGCGTGGTCTTCCCCGCTCCACTCTCCCCCATCAATGCCGTCAACTTGCCCGGCGCGACCCATCCAGACACGTCGTCCAGCAACACACGATGCCCACCCGGAACGGGCACCGTGTACTTGATATGAGTCCAAGAGAAGATGTCCGTCATCTTGGGCTGCGCGGCGATCGCTTTTTCCGTCAAGCGTTCGTCATGCTCCTGTGAGTTTCCGCTCGGTGCAAGAGACTTCTCCTCGTCTACAGCAGCCTTGGCATCGTTGAGGACGGAGGACTTGGTCCCACGCTTGAAGAGAACCATGAATGTGTCTGAAGCGGTGGCCGTGTTGTACTCGGAAAAGATGAGGAGCGCTGAGATGAATGCGACGCCGAACGCAATAATGATCCCGAAATTCTGGACGATGTGTTAGTCATTCATTGCGATGGCAGAAAGAAAGCAGACGCTTACCATCCAAACGTTAGAGTACGAGTAGTCGTAAGACAGCAGAATAAACCTATTGCCGTTGACAAAGTCCTGGCCGGCAACAGCTCCTACTGTTGCACAGACTTGGTTGTCGAGAGTGATACCCTCATAGCCAGGACCAGAAGGGACGAGGTTAGAGCACTGTCCATTCAATGTATGGAACTCATTAGCCATGACACTCTCGAAACCATATCGAAGAGGCTGAGATGACAAATATTAGCGAAAGTCCATTCCTTAAAGAAATGGTCAACATACATTGATGTAAGAAATCCATCTCAACGCTCCGATCATACTTGTCTTCGGGATGGTATATCCTCTACGTCAGATGTCAGCATTGAAAATAACATAATTGAGAACTGTGCACGAACGTGTAGATGACCATTGCGAGTAGCATGATACCTAACAATCACAACATTAAAACAGCTTTAACACAGTGATGGAAAACACGCACCCGCCACAGCCTGGGCAGTAGCCTCCGACTTGAATCCTGCAGCGATACCCCGGAACCACGCCTTCATAACGACCGACATAGTGAACAGGAAAAGGTAGAAAATACTGAAAGAAAGAAAAAGAACATTAGCACGAAGTCACCACAGATTGAAAGACACTCACAAGAATTGACCAGCAGACTGCTGCAGGCCAACAATAAAATAAACTAAGATAGCGAAGATCATGGAAGTAACGAATGTGATGGGGACGTCAACCAACGTCAGTGCGAGCCTACGTATCACCATATGTCAATTGCTTCTGAGATACTAGTGCGGCGGTAGCTTACCCTTCAATGAACGGATGGTACATGGCCGCCTTCTCCTGACGATGCACGATGGGGCGCTGTCCAAACAATGCCGGAATTTCAGCCATACTTGAGAGCGCCGAGAACAGGAGGGCACTATGATGAGACGTATGGGTGTTAGATGCTATCCTTCAACAATCCTGAGAGAAAGAGACTGACAAGAAGAGCACACCGCCACGAGAGAAGTACGCCGAAGTCGCATCCGGGATCTGCAAGAAGACGGTTCCGACGATGACACCTTGGAAAACGAACGAGCTGGAGATTGCGAAGTGGTTAGCATTCTATCCGAACTTCAGCATCATAGACTCACAAGAGTGTGAAGACCGTCGCAATCTTATTACCCATGAGAATCTGGACCCTGCGCTTCATAACCGCGCGAGCCTGCATGGGAATCGAGATAGTGTAGGGACTAGTGACGAAAATGAGTGACTGGGCAGAACACACAATGTGTGAAGTTGACGTACGACTTCTTCCGTGTATGACTAGCTTGCTCCGCCCTGACGCTTTGCTTATACGCATGTGCACGATCCGGGATCCCCACAGCTTGATCCTTATACTCGCTCATATCCTCTCTATTCACCTGCGCAATAGGCGATCGAAGAAAATAGCTGGCGAACTCATCCGCGTTGCGCGGGATATTCGAAACACCAGCGCGGGGAGTACGTCCGTTAGGGTCTGTTACGGCGACGAGGAAATCCGGGGTGGTCTGTCTGTTAGCTGGCTCGTACCCCATGTCGATGAAGTACTGGCGTGCTTCATCTGCGGGCCCAAAGTACGCCATCCGCCCCTCGTAAATGACACAGACCTTGTCGAAGAGGTCATAGAGGGTGCTACCGGCTTGGTAGATCGAGACGATAGTTGCGCGGTGGTCGATGTCTGTGGCGATTCGAAGTGCACGTCCAAACCTTAAGATACTGGTAAATACCGAAATCAAGGAAACATAGAAGATAACGTACTCGAGGGCGGTAGATGAATCCAAACCGCGTGTAGAGCTAGGAATGACGGGGTTAGATAGGCGGGTAAAGCCCGACTAGGGAAAACTGATTACTCACTTGTCCCAAGAATGCACACGACTTCTAGTGGCCAACGCCTCCGAAATCGACACACGCTTCTTCTCTCCACCAGAAACACCGCGAATGGCGGCGTCCCCAACAGGCGTGTCCCTCACGTGCTTCAATCCAAAGATAGTCATAAGGATCTCACTTAACTTGTTCACGTATTCAGACCTCGAGGAACGGAGCCGGGCCTGGGGCGCACGCGTCTTGGCCGCGAAGTCGAGTGTTTGCTTGACGGTGAGAGTGGGGAAATGGACATCATCTTCCGGGCAGTATTGGACATCACCCCGGTAGTGCTTCGTGATTTCTTCGGGAGTGAGAGAATCGTAGTGAACGTTGCCTTCGACGGCGTAGTATTCATCGCGGTGGTTAGCCAGGGTCTTTAGGAAAGTACTACAGCCTGAACCAGGTCGCCCGAGAACGACTGTGGACACGAAAGGTTCAACAAAAAAAATAAAGAAAAGATGTCAAGTGGCTCACGGAGCATTTCTCCTGGACGAACGACACCCTCGAACCCACTGAGAATATCGCGGAGGGGCGGGTGGCGCAACTTTCGGATTTGTTCGATGACCGAAAAGGGATTAAGAACTGATCCTAGGGTAGGCTGGTATGAAGCTGAGGTTCCCAAGCCGACAACGCGAAGGTCTTCAAATAAAACGCCCAGCTGGCGCATCATAATATCAGCTTCCTCCTTCCTGAAATTTTGTGAATGATTGGACTCGGGGAGAAAAAAAGGAGCGAGAACGCACTTCTTCACGGCCATACGAAGCGTCTTCTCGAAGTCAAATGGACCCTCCATGTTGAGAGTCGTATCAGAGGTCGGCGTGATCGCGCGTTGCTCCTCTTCAAACGGAGTGGACATTTGAGAAAGAGTGCGGTTCAGATGTCGCACCCCAGAGGGATCGAAAAATTCGACGTCGACATGAGAGGCATCAGATTTTCGGCGATGTTTGCTAGGGCGTTTCGTGGTGGTCGCGGAAGCCGAGTCGGAAGACAAAGCACCACTTCCTGGGAAAGGGCAGTACTTGTTATGTGCGGCTAGCACTTCGCGGGACGGGAGGTCAGAAAGGGCAGATGAAGAACCACCGTTCTCGGGGAGCTCGCGTATGGTTTCGTTGGTAGACATTGTAGCGTCCCGGAGAGCTAAAGAGAGAGGCGAGGGGGAGCAGAGAAGAGAAAGTTTCAGAACAGGATTAGCGAAGACGGATACTATTTAAAAGCAATGGAGACTCGATGTAGGCCCGTCCCTTAGTGACATAAGCGGCCCGGATGAACGCGTGTACGATCGATGGATACTTTCGCCTGTTGTACACAAGCATTAATGACACACCGGGCGGCGAAATCGACCAAAAGTTACCAATGTCAAACGCGGTCGTCTAACCGTACACTGTGCACCGTCGAGGGGCTTAACTGCATGGACTCTCACCAGAATCGTAGGGATCCAGCAGCAATTCATACAGCGAGCCGTAGTAAGACGCTCACTTCGCGTTGTCTCAGATTATTCCGTAGTCTTTGCAAATCTTTGTGCTGAGTGACGAAAATGTGTGATATTGTCGAGCATCCTCTGCATCTTCTGAGGCAAGGATGTCCAAGTACAGCCACATAACGTTAGTAAGTTCCGGAGTTCTTTGGTGACTGCTGCGGCACAGGAGAATAGTGGAGTTGGCCTCTATCAGCCTCGGCTTGGCCCTGAAATGAGATGTTGCGTCAGCCTGACTCAGCGGCCGAAGAATATTTGCACTTGTTAGTTTTAGATGCCGTCAGGCGTGCCTAGTCACGATTTGACACGAAGTTCAATCGCCTTGCAATGCGATTAACATCACTGTTCCCTCTTTAACTTATGGGCTTGGATCGTGAATTCTGAACACAGAGAATGGCTCTTGGTGAGTCATCACAGAGACCGCCATTTAAGTATCATTTACAGTTTACCCTTGCCACGTATCAAATAAATCAAATAAACAAACTGCCGGCCCCTTGGCTCAGCAACTGACGACCGTCGACAAATTTGAACAATGCAGCAAATGCCTATCGCAACGCCATGCTAACAAAAATCGGTACATGCCAATCACGCCTGTCCCCTGTAAGTACTCTATGATTGAGGCAAGCCCGAGACTACTTCCAGTCAGGCATGTCGCAAGGTTACCTTTCGAAAGGCGCACCATGTTCATCACCCAAGGGACAAGAGCCAAGGCCAACTATCATCCATCAAACTTTCTTTTGATATCGCCAACGCGCACTGCAGTGCCGGAAAGAACGCGTGTTCGCCTGCATGCGCATTCGTTGATAATTTCAGCCTTGGACGAAAATGCACACATGCAGAAATTCGCTCGCGTGAAGCAGGATCCATCGTACGTCTTTGCTCCTCTTCTGTCAGAGCCTTCTTCAACTTAGTGGGTTGCAGTCCTTCTTCCGGAGAATCGGATGTGTCGAACGCCCATGGCTCCACGATCCATATCATTGGTGCTTGGAGTTCGTGGTCACAGCCACCATGACCACACATCAAAAATAACGACCCATGTTATATCAGGAATATCAAGCCCCATTCCAAGTTGCATAAAATAAACGATCTTCATTGTTGCGGAAACGGTATATGACAGTGTTCTTGAATTTCTCTGAGGCTGTTGCCATGCATGCAAAGGAACTGTGGGGGAACCAGCTTCCAGCACTCCACCCCGTTCCGAGTGTTTCGTAAATGACCTCAAAAGTTGGTGTTGAGCATGCGCGGCAAGTGCTGCCCATGGCATTTCTGACCCCGAGATAACCTTGAGTGTCCTTAGCTTCCCCTATTCCTTTCTTTCCATATTTCGAGGACATGGGCTTCATCAACGACCATTGTTATAACCCTCTTGCAGAATTTGTCATGGCGGAAGAGTCTTTCAAAGTATGCATTGTGGAGAAGGCCTTCGTGGGATGCATAGCAGATGCATACGGCACCATTTCCGAGCTGAGTAAATACCGATGCCTCTTGATTAAGTATCCTCGTTAATTGCAACAGCGGTGCCCGAGAACCACTTTTCATTCACCTCCAATTTCGTATCACCGGTGCGGACATTCCTGGGTCTATAGGTGACATGGTATAACCCGAATCGCATGAACTGCTTGTGATGCGCCCATTGTCGCGTCCTGAACGTCGGGGGAGTCTCTGAGGCTGCCAGGGTGGAAGAACCCTGATGCGAGGTAAGGTCACTCCAATTTGATAATTGGAGTGCAAAGGATGAAGATGATCAGTCTGGTCCTCGTTCTAATACTTCCCTCCAAGCATTCTCGACGACGAGAGGGCGTTGACCTCTCATCCGCCAACGCCGATCGCGCTCATCGATGGGTGAGAGATGACGCAAGGGAAGGGCCTTGGGGATACCCCAGGCATGGATGTCTGCATGCTACTGAGCATCATCCGAGGTACGCGTACCTCATTTTTCGTCTTGGGCAATGTCGATCGACTCGTGCTCGACTCGGTGCGAAGACGGCATGCACGTCTCCAATGACGCTCGGGGCCCCATTCGTTTGAGATTTGCGGTCTGGCGCTTTCTGATATCTCAGTCTTGGGAACCTGTACGTCGCCATCAACTCATCCTAGGCATCGTCACGACCCAGGCGTAGCAAATGACTTGAACATCTTCGAAACGCTCTCCTTTCTCGTGGTGTAGTAACAGTCATACTTACCCGTGATACCCCTCCCCCTCCCCCATGCCACCTTTGCACAATACCGATCACTGTCGAAGCCCCTCCGCAGCGATGCAGAGATCGCTGCTCCCCCCCCGCTCCCTCCCCGCAGCGTCCTCACCTGATCCAAGCTCTCACCCCGCGCAAGCGAGAAGCCCCTTGCAGTAGATATCTCGACCGCCTCGGCGTTGAGGACAGGAAAGAATTTGCCGGGAGCCGTGGTCGAAGCGCGGGAACACCTTCATTCAGATGATGTGCGTCCGTGAGTGCTTAAGGTCCTCGGGAAGAGCGAGTCTGTGAATAATTGTGGCCATCGGCGTCGAGTGGTGGAACCTTATCCATTTCTCGAGCGCTTTGAACGAGACGTTTGGTGGAAGGAGGAGGATGGACCCGAACCCGCTCTCATCAGCTTCGGCGACAACGGGTGTGGTGAGCGAAATCGAGAAATGGGAAGTGGGTATTTTGCTTGCCTTCCAATGAGCGTTCTGGCAATCCCTTGAGCAATACCTGAATGCTGTATCATCGAGCAGTGTCAGATCCTATTAACTGATTTTGAGCACGGTCTCTTCCCCCGTACTGCCACCAACTTCTAGTCTAGCTTTCGTTTTCGCGGCCACGGTGGTTGTTCGAGAGACAGCGACAGTCACTGGACCCTGTTGGTTGTTGGCGGCTGTTGGCGGCGTTCCCCGATTTTGGCGGGCCAGTCACCGTTGTGTTAACACACTGCGCTCATGCAATTCGATATAAAGCCACTTGATATCTGAATTCTAAACTGTGCATACTGTGCATAACGACAAAATCATGTCTACTAAATGTGTCCCCAACCAAAATTATGTCTCTAGAGGAGTAACGCGAACTGAGAAAAAAATCACCATCTACTCTAATCCTTCTTGCGAGTCAAACGACGCTTCAGTGAGCCCAACAAACTGCTTGTACGAATCCGGAAGAAGTAGGTGCACACATAGATTGCCGCGATCTATCAAAGCCATGAACACACAGATCAGTATGACATCGGGATCGAGGAGAATTCAACGAGGGACACCCACATTGAAAATGATATACGCGCAGAGCAACCCAACGTTCCTCCAACGGTTGCTGTAGTAGATATTGAAGCTCGCGCCAAGGAACTCGTCGGTCGTGGCAAATGCGCAAAACTCGCAGCCGCTTGTCGCCGACGGGTTCGTCAAGTAGCCGCCATGGGCACTGATGTACGTCTGGAGGTATGACGCACACGTTTGGCCGGATGGCGGGTTCAGTTTGACGAGTTCGATAGGCGAGCAGGTGATCTTTCCTTTGCCGAGAGCTGAGCAAGGATGGGTAAATAAACGGCAGATGTGGAATGTATGATAAAGGGTACCTTGGCCGAGTAAACCTTCGATGAGGTACGTGAATGGAGAAAGGCGATACCTATGAGGTACGATCAGAAACAAAATGACAATGAAGAGAGACAAATAGCTTACATCCATTGCCACCACCCCAGTTCTCGGAACGGTTGTATGACACCATTACTATCGCCTTCGTCAGCAAGAACACCGCATGGACAACGACCAAAAACTCACAAAGTTAACACAAACGAGAACAACACCGAAAACACCAACGCCGCCATCTCCGCATTCGCCACCATCGCGGCCACCGCCATCGCAAACGACGTATAAAACAGCGGGAACATCACACCAAACATGAGGTACGTGTACCCCGCGCGAGAGTTATCGAAACCCACAGTCCAGAACCAGCACAGGAAGAGCAGCCCGGACCCGAGGAAGTTCCACGGGATCTCCGCAAGGAATTGCGACGTTATAAGCGCAGTCCAGCTGTACATCCGGCTCGGGCGTTCTCGGATTTCGTAGATCTCGCGCAACTTGAGGAAAGGAACTTGGAGCTGGTTGGTGAGGGGGGCAGAGAGGATGGTGAGCATGAAAACAGCCTGATTGAAAGCATGCATTAGTCAATGTGTAATGGACAAAGATGAGCTATTCGCACGAAGAGCTTGTTCTGTGTTCCTTGCTGCGAGTCATCCGCCTGAAAGAATGTAAACTGCATAACACACAAGTCAGATATGCAAACACATCTCCAGTGCAAAAACCACGCACCCCAATGAAGAGAGCACTAAAGATGTTAAGAACCAGTTTCGCAATAAGGTATGTCGGATCTCTCCAATGCCCACGGGAACCACGACTGAATAACTGGCCTAGCTGGTGGAACCAGGACGACGCAAACTCAGAGTGGAACGTGGCGGTGACAGCGGGCCGGCTGCGACCCTCGGCGTGGATGGTCTCGAGACTGTTCTGCGTTTCAACAGACTCCTCCGAGTTGTTCCAAATAGCATGCCTATATATATATCAGACCAAAACCTCATGATGAGGTAGATCTCAACTCACCAGTCCTGTTCACTACTGGCAGTTGCACCCGCACCAATGACATCTAACATGAACTCAGCGCTAGAGGGCATTTCAAGATGAGTCCCTTATGAAAATACGATGAAAAGTGGACTTGACACTCACGGGTTTTCTTCTGGCTCGCAGTGGCGAGAACCATTCCTCTCAAAGTAACGAATGAGAGTCGTCGCATTATGCCCAAGGTCGCCGAAATACACTGTCTGACCACCCTTGCGGAGCAATAGAAGCCTGTCGAATACCTAAAGAGTGAAATTGAGCCATGAAAAGAAACTAACCAGCCCAGGATTAACTAACCTGGAACAACTCGGCAGAAGGCTGATGGATACTGAATCGAAGTGTAAATATAGGATAGCCGCATCAAAGAATTGATCGAGACATACGTGCAAAGAATAGCCTGTCCATTATCAGCCAGCTTCCTCAAGAACCCCATGATAGCCCAAGCACTCTGCGAATCGAGACCCGAGGTCGGCTCATCCAAGAAAAGAAGCAATTTAGGCTAGAATATCAAATACGCAAATCGTTAGCTATGCCGCACCACGGTATGCAACCGAAGAACACAAGGCACCTTCGCCGCGAGCTCCACCGCAATGGTTGTGCGTTTGCGATGTTCAATGCCAAGGGAGCCTACGGCGGCGTCCGCGAAAGCCTCAAGCCCACACATCTTAATACAAGTTTCGACACTAGAATTGAGGCATAAGCTATTGATCAAAGCCGTGAAGAGTATAAAAACACACTATTCTTCTTTCTCAGCCACAGAAACAGAGGTAGGCTGACGCAGAGCCGCAGAGAACCTCAACGCCTCTCGCACAGTGTCTGTGGGCATGTGTGTATCCATCTGCTGGCAGTAGCCACTGTTACAATTGGTATTAGTAAACCTGCTGAACTACGCATCGACGATCGACAACATACCTCTGAGACTGGAAATCGGATGGAAGAGCCTGGCCATTGACGAACCGATCGCCTTGTACGACACCGGTATCGACACGTTGAGCGAGGACATTAAGCAGTGTGGTCTTCCCTGCTCCACTCTCCCCCATCAATGCCGTCAGCTTGCCTGGCGCGACCCACCCAGACACATCGTCCAGCAACACACGATGGCCACCCGGAACGGGTACTGTGTATTTGACATGCTGCCACGAGAAAATATCTGTTATCTTGGGCTGCGCGGCCATTGCCTTCTCCGTGAAGTCTTCATCTCGCTCTTGTGAGTTCCCGCTCGACGCAAGGGACTTCTCCTCGTCTCCGGCAGCCTTGGTATCTTCGAAGACCGCGGACTTGGTTCCACGCTTAAAGAGGACCATGGTGGTGTCTGAGGCCGTAGCGGTGTTGTATTCGGAAAAGAGGAGGAGTGCGACAATGAACGCGATGCCGAACGCGATGATGATTCCGAAATTCTGGACGATATGTTCGTCATTGATTCTCGTGGCAAAAAGAAATCAGACGCTTACCCTCCAAACATTAGAATACGAATAGTCGTACGACAGCAGAATGAACTGATTGCCGTCGACGAAGTCCTGTCCTGCAACAGCTCCTACTGTTGCACAGACCTGATTATCGAGGGTGATACCCTCATACCCGGGACCGGAAGGGACAAGGTTAGAGCACAGTCCCTTCAGTGTGTGGAACTCGTTAGCCACGATACTCTCGAAACCGTATCGAAGAGGCTGAGATGACAATATCAGCGGAAGTCCCTTGTTTGAAGAAATTCAACATACATTGATGTGTGAAATCCATTTCAAGGCTCCGATCATATTTCTCTTCGGGATGGTATATCCTCTACGTCAGATGTCAGCATTGAACACATCATGATAATTGTAAACGAACGTGTAGATAACCATCCCGAGTAGCATGATACCTAACAATCGAAGCATTAAAACTGTTTTGAAACAGTAATGGAAAACAAGCACCTGCCACAGACTGGGCAGCAGCCTCCGACTTGAAAGAAGCCGCAATACCCCGGAACCACGCCTTCATAACGATCGACATAGTGAACAGGAAAAGGTAGAAAATACTGAGGAAAAAAAAAGAACATTAGCACGAAGTCACCACAGATTGAAAAACACTCACAAGAATTGACCAGCAGACTGCTGCAGGCCAACAATAAAATAGAGTAAGATAGCGAAGATGATCGTGGTAAGGAATGTGATAGGGACGTCAACCAACGTCAGTGCGAGCCTGTGTATCCGCAGGATATCAGTGATCGCTACAATGCTAGTGAGGATGCAGCCTACCCTTCAATGAACGGATGATACATCGCCGCCTTCTCCTGACGGTGCACGATGGGGCGTTGGATAAACAAAGCTGGGATTTCTGCCATACTAGAGAGTGCTGCAAACAACAGCGCGCTGTGATGGAAATGCAGAGGTCAGACGATGTCCTTCACCAACTCCAAGAGAATGGGACTAACAAGAAGAGTACACCTCCACGAGAGAAGTACGCAGACGTCGCCTCCGGAATCTTGAGGAAGACGGTTCCGACAATAATACCTTGGAAGACAAACGAGCTGGCGATTGCCAAGGGATGAGCATCGGATTCATGCTTTCAAAACGGTAGACTCACAAGAGATTCATGGCCGTAGCACTCTTGTTACCCATGAGGATCTGGACCCTACGCTTCATAACCGCACGAGCCTGCATCGGAATCGAGATTGTGAATGGGCTAGTGACAAGAATAAGTCATCAAACAGCAAAAGCACTCAGCAAAGTTGACGTACGACCGCTTCCGTGCATAACTAGCTTGCTCCGCCCTGACGCTTTGCTTATACGCATGTGCACGGTCCGGAATCCCCACACACTCATCTTTATATTCGCTCATATCATCCCTGTTCATCTGCGCAATAGACGATTTCAGGAAATACTCGGCAAACTCTGACGCCGTGCGCGGGATGTTCGAAACGCCAGCGCGAGGGATACGTCCTTTGGGGTCCGTGACGGCGACAAGGAAATCCGGGGTAGTCTGCCTGTTGGCCGGCTCGTACCCCATGTCGATGAAGTACTGGCGTGCTTGATCTGCAGGCCCGAAGTACGCCATTCGACCCTCATAAATGACGCAGACCTTATCGAAGAGGTCGTAGAGCGTGCCACCGGCTTGGTAGATGGAGACTATGGTTGCGCGGTGGTCGATGTCGGTGGCGATTCGCAGTGCGCGTCCGAACCTGTAGAGCACATTAAGAGTCCAAAAATAGGCATAGAGAAGTGCACTTACTCGAGAGCAGTGGATGAATCTAAACCGCGTGTGGAACTTGGCGGGACGAGGTCAGAAAGGAGATAAGCTGAACCATAAAATTACTCACTTGTCCCAGGAATGCACACGACTTCTAGTGGCCAATGCCTCTGAAATCGACACACGCTTCTTCTCTCCACCAGACACACCCCGAATGGCGGCGTCCCCAACAGGCGTGTTCTTCGTGTGCTTCAATCCAAAGATAGTCATAAGGACCTCGGTCATCTTGGTCACATATTCAGACCTCGAAGCATGGAGCCGGGCCTTTGGTGCACGCGTCTTGGCCGCAAAGTCGAGTGTTTGCTGGACAGTGAGGGTGGGAAAATGGACATCATCTTCGGGACAGTATTGGACATCGCCCCTGTAGTGCTTCGTAATTTCCTCAGGCGTGAGGGAGTCGTAATGAACGTTGCCTTCGACGGCGTAATATTCATCGCGGTGGTTGGCCAGGGTCTTTAGGAAAGTACTACAGCCTGAACCAGGTCGCCCGAGAACGACTGTGAAGATGAGGTTTCAACGACAAAGACGAGGAAAAGTATCACAAAGCTTACGGAGCATTTCTTCTGGACGAACGACACCCTCAAACCCACTAAGAATATCGCGGAGGGGCGGGTGGCGCATTTTCTGGATTTTATCTATGATCGAAAGGGGATTGAGAACTGATCCTAGAGTAGGCTGGTATGACGCTGAGGATCCCAAGCCAACAACGCGAAGATCCTCAAACAAAACGCCCAACTCGCGCGTCATAATGTCGGCCTCCTCCTGTCTGAAAGTTTGTGAGCGATTGTACACTAAAGAGAAGTCAGAATAAGGACGTACTTCTTCACAATCGTGCGAAGCGTCTTCTCAAAGTCAAACGGACCATCCGTAGTCAGAGTGAGATCAGAGGTCGGCGTGGTCGTGCGTTGCAGCTCTTTGACGGGGACGGACATTTGAGAAAGAGTCCGATTCAAATGATGCACCCCTTCGGGGTCGAAAAAGTCGACATCGACGTGATCGACGTGATGAGAGACATTCGAGTTTCGGCGAGCCTTGCGAGCGGGATTTGACGGGGTTGTGGGAGCCGAGTCGGACGAAGTACCAGCCCCAGGGAAAGGACCGTGCCTGTTATGTGCAGCTAGCACTTGGCGAGACGGGAGGTCAGAGGTCGGCGTGGTCACGCGTTGCTCCTCTTCAACCGGGGCGGACATTTGAGAAAGCGTCCGGTTCAGTTGTCGCACCCCTTCGGGATCGAAAAAGTCGATATCGACGTGGTCGACATGATGAGGCGCATTCGAGTGTCGGCGATCCTTGTGAGCTGGATTCGACGGGGTCGCGGAAGCCGAGTCGGACAACGTACCAGTCCCAGGCTGAGGAAAATGGCTGTACTTGTTATGTGCAGCTAGCGCTTGGCGCGACGGAAGGTCAGAAAGCACAGATGAGGAGCCACCGTTCACGGGCAGCTCGCGAATGGTTTCGTTGGTGGACATTGTAGTGTCCCAGGGAGCCAAAGGGAAAAGCGGGGGAAATGGAGAAGAGAAATGTACAGAATGGGGCTGGCGAAGGGGGATATTAAAAGGAATGGAGCCTCGACGTCCAATGTAGTGAACATAAGCGGCCCGGATGAACGCAAGTACGATCAATAGATGATATTGTATACCTCGACATCATGATGACACGCCGGGCGGTGAAATTGACCGAGAGTTTACGAACAGTAGACTTGTCGTCGTCGAACTCTACACTGTGCACAATCGAGGGAGTTGACTCCATAGACTTTCATCAGAAAAATGGTGTCCAGCAAGAGAGTGAGCAATTCATCCAGCGAGGCGTCGTACTGTACCAAGTCACTTCGCCTTGACTCAGATTTTTCCGTTGCCTTTGCAAACCTTTTTGCTAGGCGAAATTGCGTGATATTTTGGATCATCCTCAAAGGCAAAGATATCCAAGTATAATCATACTTATGTTAGACCGTTCGTAGTTCCAGGTTTCTTTGGTGATTGTGGAGCACTAGAAAACAGTGGGGAACATGAGATGGCACTTGCGTCAGCGGCGATCGCCCGAACAATGTTTACACCTATTATTTTTTGGGGGCATTAAGTTGTGCTCTCATCATACTAATAGTGCCGTCACTTGCAATACTAACCTCCGCGGCTGTCCTTGTCTACGGTATTCAAACAAATCACTATTCTCTCCCCTCAAAAAACCATAAGTCACGAATCCTGAACGCAACAAATGGTTCACGTCTTCAAACTCATCCTTTATCTTTACGTCCGCCACGTGCGAGTGGTCAACTAACTGCCGAGCCTCGGCTCCACGGCGCTCCGCCCACAAACGATCCAGCAAAAGCCTTGCAAACTTACGCCGCAGCACTGGTTATAATTCATACTGAACTATGCCCACCAAGCACGAATCCCATGCTCATCTTCATAAAGTATGCTCGAGCCAACTTCCATTGCAAAATTCAAATCGTTTCGAGCCAAGACATAACACAATTTTCAATCACCGAGCCAAGACTCTGACTCTAGATGTAAAGCGAATTACGATCGATAACGCAAACAACTGAAGGCAACGTGTCCCTCGCCTAACGTGACGTTCAAGAAAATTTTCCTTCAAGAGTCTGGGGAACGGGGGAGCGCGCATTCGGTCGCGTCTTCGCTCAGACGTCATGCCATCATGATGATCTCCTGCGGCCCGTTCGCCATTGATACTTAAGGAGGACAAAAGCTTATAGAAGGCCATCATTTCAAGGCCCCCTCCCTCCACGAACTCCAACTCACCTTTTTATTCCCGTCTCGACCAAAACTCAGACGCAGACAAGACCAATACACCAGTACAACCGTTTCTATTCAAGTTCGTCATTTTGGCTACGTATATGTGCTCCTCCGGTGAGGAGATAATTAAGATACTGATAGTCATGGCGGCAACGTGGAGGACGGGGAAATGCAGGAGGAATGTGGAAGAGGAAGGTAGGGTCGTAAATGCAAAGTGCAGTCGAAGAAATTTTAAAGAACAACTGGTGATACGGGGGTGAAAGGAGAAGGAGGGGTACGCGGCCAAGTCTGAGAGTATTAAACTTTATATAAAAGAGAATCGGAAGAAAACGATGATGATGATGATGAGGACAATCCGAGAACGACCTAAGCCGCCCCTCGTGCACACACAAAGAAAAAGCACAACACACACCATCTCGTTCCCCCGAACACAAAGAAAAGTAAGACCTTTAAACCTTCCGTCCCACCAACCATCAAATCACCACCACGCAGGGGTATCCGAAATGCCACGCAACCAATGAACGAGGAACGATGATAGAAAGGATAGGGCAGGGCGCGATGGGTTGCACGCTGCATGGTGTATGGTGTGGGGTAGTGATGATGAAATGGAACGAACGGAAAGCCCAGTCGGAGGTCTAAATATTTGTTTTACAGGAATGAAGGCCGGATGGATGATGGTGGTACTTTGGAATGGGTGTCGAAGGAGCGTCAATGGATCGTCAAGGGAGGCCGGAGGGATATGCGTGTAATGGGTCCAAGTCGAGAGAGGAAGTCTATGCGGAAGCAGCCGGAACAGCAGTCGCCGTCCTGCTTGGGTGACGCGCAAGCGTCAAACCCGTCTGCTGTGCCTGGATGCTGCTGAACCTCTGGAGTTCCTCGGGTTTCATCGAGATCTTTCCACCGAACCCAACCTTGCGTGCCGCGCGCTTGATGAACGAGACACGGTTGGAGTAGAGGGACTCGTGGATCGAGGCAGCGCGGGACTGAGTGCGCGTAATGGGGATGCCAGAAATCTTCTCCGCTAGGGCGGCAGCTTCGCGGCGCTCGCGGAGGTACTTGATGATGGTAGCTTTCATCGCGAACTTGATCCAGTCAAGAGGCATGAACCAGACGATGTTCTGTAGAGAACACGAGCACAATGATCAGCTAACGATACGAGGTGACAAATGACAAAATACGTACCCAAACCCAAACGATACCAATCCATCCACCGGAGATAGCTCTGATGTCGGTGAAGCCCCAGTTACCGTACGCAGCAATGATGGAAGACACAAGCTGGGCAAGACCGAAGGCAGCGAGAAGCGCTGTCGACGGGCGTTCCATAAAGAAGAAGCCGTGCGAACGGGTGATGAAGATGAGGGCCTGTGAGATCATGGCGACTTGGAGGTAGATGATCATGTGCAACTGGGGGTCATTGGGCACAGTTGGGGTCTCCTCAAGGTTAACGCCGAACTTGTTCTGGAAGAAGTTGGTCTCGACGATGACGCAGACCAAGGCAATACTGAAGACAAAGTTAAAGTCAGCTCATTGGTAGAAAATGTAAAGAATGGGAGACGTACGTCGAAGCGCTCAGGTACAAACCGTAGGCAATAGCGAACGCGAAAATCTCTGTCAAGTCCCAGCTATCTGGGGTCATCGAAGGCAGGACACGATCCACGGACAAGGTCATGATGGTACCGTCGTTGAGAAGGGCAATGATCAGGACCATGAACGGCGGGAAATCGAACTTATACGCAAATGCAAGGATGGCGAAGCACACAACGATACGGATAGTGACGGCGCATGCGTAAATGGCGTAGTTCCTCATACGTTGGAAGATCTGGCGGGATCCGCGGATAGCATGGACGATAGTGGAAAGACCGGGCTCAGTCAACACGATATCAGCGGCACCACGGGCGGCGTCGGTGGCACCCTCGACGGCGATACCGACATTAGCGCGGGACAGAGCAGGGGCGTCGTTGGCACCGTCACCAGTCATGGCGCACAGATGGCCGAGACCCTGCAGGCGCTTAACGATCTCGTACTTGTGCTCGGGGAATACACCCGCGAACCCGTCGGCGTCCATGATCATCTCGTCGAGCGTAGCGTGTTTGCCACCGGGAGCGGGTCCATCCTTCAACACCTTGGCGGGGTACATGTGGTCGCCGAGACCAAGACGACGACCAGTCTCCTTGGCGATGGCGAGCTGATCACCAGTGACCATCTTGACCTTCACGCCGAGAGCCATGGCATCGTCGATAGTCTGCTTGGTATCTTCACGGGGAGGATCGAAGATGGCGAGAAGACCGATAAGCTCGAAGCCGTTACCCTCTGCGTCGAAGTCCTGACCGTCGATCTCCTCGTATGCGACAGCGAGAGCACGAAGACCACGGGTGGCGTACTCCTCAACGTCAACCTCGAGCTTGTTCTCGAGCTCTTCGGTCTTGTTGCGCGTGCAGAGGTCGATGATGATGCCGGTCATACCCTTGGTGACACGCTTGAGCTTGCCAGTAGACTCCTCGCGGTAGGTGATCTCGGTACGCTTGTCGACGGGGTTAAAGGGCTTGAAGTCGAGAAGTTTGATGCCAGCGCGAGCCTTGGCGGGGTCTCCAATGGCTGCGACGACGGAAGTATCAATGGCATCTTGGTTCTCAGTGCGAGAGGCGTAGGCGGCGAGGAGGATGACATCCTCAGCGGAGAAGGGGCCGTATGTGCGAATGGTGTTGCGATCGATAGTGAGCTTGTTGGTTGTCAGCGTACCAGTCTTGTCAGAACACAGGATAGTAACGCCAGCCAACTCTTCGATGGCGGTGATACGAGTGACGATGGCTTTGTGCTTGGCGAGTTGTTGGGCACCAACGGCGAGGGTGACGGACAAAACGGTGGGCATAGCAATGGGAATACCACCGATCAAGAGCACGAGGATATTGTCGAGACCACGGCGGTATGAGTAGCGGAAACCGGCGTAGAGACAGAATATCTCAGCAATGACGAAGATACCAATGGAAACGAGACAGAAGGACCCGATCTGGGCGAGAATCTTCTGCAAATGTCCAGTGGTGTCGTCGTCCTGACCGACGAGGGACGCCGCACGACCGAAGAAAGTGTTGGCACCAGTGGAGATAACGACACCCTCAGCTTCACCCTGTTTGCAGGTGGAACCGCTATTGTGATCGACGAGTTAAAAATAGATTACATTGTGAAAATTGCAAGACATACGAGAAGCACTGATCCCCCAACTTCTTGGAGGAGGGAAGAGATTCACCAGTAAGAGCGGCCTGGTCGATCGATACGTTGATGGCCTCCGTAAGACGGCAGTCGGCGGGTACGATATCACCGATTTTGAAGGAAATCATGTCACCGGGAACAAGGATGGAAGACTCGATTTCTGACCACGAACTTTCACGCTTGACCTTGGCCTTGGGAGCAAGGGAATCCATGAGGGCCTTGACGGCGTTACCAGCGTTACGCTCCTCGTAGAAACCGATGGCGGAGTTAATGAACAGGAGGAGGACGATACCGACGAAATCCTGCCAATCAGGGGCTCTGCCTTCACCGTTGGACAGGGCGATAGCGACCAAGGCAGCACCCTCCATGACCCATGAAAGAGGATTCCACATGAAACTCAGGAACTATGGAAAACAGAAATATTCAGCAAAGTTGCACGAAGACATACCAGGGGGAAACAATATACCTGGAGGAATGCATTCTGTTCTTCCGATTCGAGTTTGTTGGGACCGAAAAGCTCCAGGCGGCGAGCGGCCTCTTCTTGGGAAAGACCTTCGTCCGAACATTGGAGAAGAGTGAAGACATCGTCGATTACGATAGTCTCCAAATCGACCTTTTCCTTATCATAAAGATCCTCTGCTTTCAACTCAATCTGAAATACGGATAAGTACGAGCCAAAGCAATCAAAGAGAGTGAAAACGCACTGTCGACATGTCAACGTTGGCATCTAGAGAGTGCACACCGTCAGAATCGGGTAAACAAGGAGTACGTTAAAAAACGCACGAGTTGCCTTCTCCTCATCGTGACCGAAATCCTTGTACTCTCTCTTCTTCTTTTCAGGCTCAGTGGGAGTTGAAGGGCCCTGGGGAGGAGAATCGCCCTGTGGGCCGGGTTCCT
This sequence comes from Hypsizygus marmoreus, assembly GCA_013433165.1. NCBI lineage: Eukaryota > Fungi > Basidiomycota > Agaricomycetes > Agaricales > Lyophyllaceae > Hypsizygus > Hypsizygus marmoreus. The sequence continues at coordinate 416,864 of CM024084.1, read as the reverse complement.
TTTCAACGTTGTTTGAACTCATAGTGTGTAGTAGCGGAGATTAGCCGGGGGTATGAGAAAGAAGAGAGGCAGGAAAGCCCTAAAGGACGGGGAACTTGCGCGGCGGTGGACAGGCAGCAACGGAGCAGCAAGTCGAGAAACGATGATGGTGGAGGAAGAGGAACGAATGTTGACCGCGATGGATATGTTCCTTTTTATTGCCTGCCCCATTTTCAAAACGATCAAACATGAAAACACACGTAAACATTTTCCATCCAACCCGTGCCGACAAATCTATGCCCGCGATCAGATTGTCCTGCACGCAGCGGACACGAACAGAAGCCGGTCGCCGGCTTTTGCTCAGGATGCCCAGCCAACGGCGAAAAGGGCCTGTTAGTCGTGCCCAACGACGCCGAGCACCCTTAGATCGATGCCGAGCACTCGGCGCACGGACATTGAAAATACTACGATGATCTCTGCTGGATCTTTGACTCTTGAGTGCAGATATAGAATGGACGTCACGTTGGTTCCGAAAACGCCCTCACAGCGCAAGTCCATCTCAATCAAGGAAGCAAGCATCCTTTCTTCGTTACACTTGGCGCGGAGCTATCACCGATGCCACCGCCAGCATTTTTCAACTGTTGAATTTTTCAACCATCAGAACCCGCATCTTACTCGTGCGTCGCATTCAACTTTGACATCGCCAGACACCAACGCACCATGGGAACGGGTATAGAAAACATACTTGTTCCGTAGCTACAGCTTCTCTTCTCAAGTAGCCAAAATCCCGCTTCCAGTCGACCGCCGCAGTCCACTGCGTCTGCATCGGGTTCCAGCATCATCCCCGCTGACCAGGTCACGCTCTTATCACCATTATCGTGCTCAACGTTGAACCTCCGTTTTGCACCCCGCCGATTGCGCTATTTTTAACCCCTGGCTCGTGGTCGATGACACATTCTCTTCATGTCAATGGTCACTGAGACACACACATCTTCGCTGCCGCCGGCAAGCTACCGTTCATCCGTTCTAATATCGTCCTCTCAATTACAACTTGTGGCCTAGTACTTGACGTCGATCCAGGATTCTAGCAGCTTCGGTGATCTGTATTTTCTTGTGGCATCGGAGACCCGACAACGGTAAAGAACACTTGAGGATGTAAGTGCATGCGTCGGCTCGCGTCGGACGCAAATCCCAAAAAGATACATCGCACGGACAACAACACCATCGTTCCGAAGGATTCGCGATCGCGGAATGTTTGAACACCGACGGGTTGCCGGATACGAACTCCAGTCTATAAAGTACACCCTATCGAGCCTTTATACATAGAAAGCACGATCAATCGCGTGTGGTCTGCCGTCCCACCCCACTCTATCCACGCGCTTCAATTCACTGCCCAGTCGCCACATTCACTGATTAGTATACCATTTATACTGGTGCACTGCGTTGGCGGACTGTCCGTAAGAATTATCCTCGCGTTGATTCCCGGCTCACCGCAGATTCCGGACCGCGGTCCCTTCAACGGATCGTACTTATACAAACAGGGTACAAAAGTCACAAAAGACTCTCGTCGGACGACCGCTCCCTCAAAACTCTGGCTTACCCTTCATGCCTCGTATCCACATCCCCTCGCGCCAATAAATCCCCGACCTTTCTCCCACTCCGCCGCCTCCAAGTCGCCGCACGCATCGAACTTAGACCCGCCTCACGCCTCATTGCAGTACCCACCCAACCCCGAACGCGAACCCGATGTCACTGTCATGATGATGATCCATCCAAGCGACTCAACACGGACCTTCCACCATTCACCTTCCCTCATCGACCCTGAGTCATGATATCTTCAAGCATGCTTTAACTAACAACATCGAGGACACGGTACATGGATAAATCATCAATGTTTCTTTCCTTCGATGATGTTCTGAGTTCTTCTACCGTCCCCAGACTCGCGGTATATCGTTGGACCTTTTGCCTACCCATGTGCATAGATCAACAAAGTACGACAGATACAGCCGCGGGAAGTATATCCCCGTACGTGTGCGAGGCGCCACAGACGTCACTCAGATCCTGTAACACCCGAGTTGCGAGCACATTGCACAGGTTTAGTATTGACTGTTAGGTACACATCTTACTGCCATGTCCTCCAGCCTAACCTGTCCACATGAGTATGCTACACCCTCTTGTATGACTGACTATCCATGCCGTAGAAATATCACGCTCATCTTCGACATCAAGGAAAAATATTAAAATGCAGTCGTGACTTGTCCTAGTCGTACCAAAGACTAGATCCTCGAGTATTCCGATCGAGGACATCATTTGGAATGAAGATTCTGGCCTTCTGAATAGTGTGGCGTGCTCTAAGCATCCAGATTGTTTGATCGACGCAAGCGCAAATGGTGATTCAATCCATAAGCAAGGTCGGCGAGTCGCCGTCCAGTTCCTAAGCAAGGTCTACGAGCCTACGAGCCGTAACTGACTTCCTAAGCAAGCCTGCAATGTAGATGCCGACTGACAATATCTTGAGACAAGGCACACCCATAAGATCGTTCCAATTCCAAATGCTAGTTGATCACTGGCACGTCCGTATCATATGTAATATTCGGTGGTTGTATTCGCTCATGTCCCCAATGTCTCAAGGCGGGTCGGCCAGGCAGCTCGAGCCTATTACTTATCTTCGAGATCCGGGGTACAACTGATCCTCGCAAGTAGAGTTACATATGGGCGAAAGAATGGAAGCCTCGGGGTTGTCAGTCAAAACCCGAAAGTGAAAACACGGTCTCGAGCGTGATGGAAGGATCAGGGTCCCCAGAGTGAGCTCGCTAGGGTGCCAATCACCCAGTATTCAATCTCAACGTTCAACGTCCAGCGTTCCGAGTCGGCGCGTTTCGCGATGACGGAGACAGTGCACAGGTCCATGGTCTATATTTAGATCCTCAGTGGACGTCTAGCCACGAAGGACAGCACGGGCCGGTATAGGCACCATCTCCCACTGCCAGATGCCAGATTGAGCAAATTCAAGTACACCCGTCGTGGAAGCGTCAACATCCGGTCTTTCCCCCCGCACCCAAGAGCGTATTTACGCTGCGAACCGCGAAAATCACCATGAGATGAAGCAAATCCTGTGCACGCTTAAAATCCGCTGGGAAATTCTCGGTGTGTGATTTTTTTCGCAGTCGTGTGAGCAATCATAAGCAGAAGAAGGGGATTGGGAAGTGTGGAGAGGTGTGGGGTTGATGTTGATGCGAATATCGGGGTCAGTGATATGGCCGACGATGACGCCAATGGTGATGGTGGTTGCATGTCGATGGGTGGTGTCGATGGCGATAGGATGCGAGGGCTTGCCTGCTGTGTGGAATGGGGTCTCCAAATCAAGGTGGATATGTGCGTTGGCGTAGTATCCGCCCTGGACGCTAGACGCTGGGTTGCCACCGCCGGTGTGGCATGCGACACACATAACAGCCATTCATCCAGAAAGGCAAGTTGTCAGCTCGGCCCGAGGTGCGGGGAATTGACTCAGAGAGAAGAATCGTGTACAATCGGGTTGCCAGAACGTGTTGACCACGAAGAGTGACCCAAAATTGTTGGCGATGGTTGATAGCAAAAGGAGGACTGCCAAAGCCCTGTAGTACTAGTGTCCCATCTCCACTGGGGCAGCAGAGGTCGGCACCCACTCGCTCTCGCATGCTGTAAATGCCGCCCGAGACTGTCTCTTGGACACAAGTCAAACGCAGGTGGTACGGTATCGTTATCGCAGAAGGTAACACCAGAGGCACCAGCGAAGCACAGCACCCTATAGAGCGCCTCCGTGACCTCAACTGAAAATCATTGAGCTCTCCGCAGTTTTTTAAGCAATATGATTGGCAGTCCAGAACGAACGATGGGACGACAAGGAGGTTGGTTTATGTGTCTGGAGGGGGTCAAGTAGTCAGTATCCGTTTTACGGAGATGGATTCGAATTGGGATTGTTTCGTTGTGGTGCAGATATCCTTCCAGCTGCCTAGAGTTGTGGTGGTAACGGGAAACAGGAAACTGGAGGGCGGCCCGGCGGCCGAGGACAGGCGGGGTTTGTCATCGGGTCGCACGGTCGGATTTGGGCATGTCGGCATCCCGACGATCTTTTCTTTTGGACTCCTTGAACTTTCTTCGCCTTGAACCTTTTCAACACTCCTTGCCTTTCATAACTTCAGGTGGAACCCATTCTCCTCGCAGGATTTACTATGAGACATTGATATGACTCTCGTAGGTGTATTTGCCCGTGCGTTCTCTCTCTCGCTGTTCGATGACCACGTCGTTTTCTAAACAATTAGATTGGGACAATTGAGGTGCAATGCAGGAACCTTCCTACGCGTTTCCTTCTCCATGGCATGCTGCGAGAGGGTCAAAGCCTTTGTGTGTACTGACCACCATTCTCAATTCTAATGGTTGCGAAGACAATGGTCAAACAATTCGGATTCCTCGATACAGCAAGGTGAAAGCTTTTTGTCCACATCCCTCACTATTTCCTATTGTAGTAAATCTACATAAATCTTCGAAATTATCCAGTACTGTATCACCCACAACATCGACAGCTAATTCTAACTCTTGCATCCTTTTCAGCAGTCTAGGTGAGTGCCCTTCTTCCCTTCAGATCCCTATGTTTACCGATTGGCACAAAGATAGCATGTCACACATGTTCTCCATCATCTACGGCTTACTAAAGTCATTCGGCGAAGGTGTCATTGGTACCCTTGTGGTGCTCACCATCTGGTATACAGTGCATTGCATCTACAACAAAGATGACACCCATCCGCGGTCCGGTCATCGCAGCACACGCGGGAATAGAGTAACTGCCCCGCAAACCACTCCAAACCTACCCCGACGCCAGCGAGCAGGACCTCCGATCGCGTTGGCAGCCGGAACCGATTCATTTTCGATCGCAGTGGGGGGTAGGTCGAGCATCTCCAACCCTGACGTGGACTCCAAAGAAGAACTTCGGCATCTCTGTGAGGTAGTCAACAGTCGGGGTGGCATTGCCGTCGAAATCGAGCTTCAGCAGGGGGGGTTCAATCCGAGAGGATTTCACGTACTAGGTGACCATGTCGCTGCACTTGCCGCTTCCATTTCGCCAGCTCGTTGGGAAGACGTTACCATTCGGCTTCCAGCGGGAGTGCCTGCGATGCCGGACACTGAGCACGGCGAGGATACCGTGACGATCGAAACCGGCCACCTTCAGCGTTTGTTCTGGACTGGACACCGCGAACATTTGACGAAATCGTTCTTCCTTTTCACAAAAACCAGCATCGAGCATCTCACATATCTCGCACTACAATCCACTATCTCGACTCACGACTGCGAGCGTCTTCTGATTGCCTGCCCCAACCTCACTGATTTCATGGTAGAAGGATTAGGAGGAGTTGAAGATGTCTTGGTCCATCTTCGTCGCTCTGACACGCTGACACTTGGGTTAAGACGCCTCGCGAGGCTGAACATGTCTTCTACCGTGAATATCAATGCCTTGTTGCGGAACTTCAAGTATCCTGTGCTCAAGGAAATCGACCTCATACTCGACTATCCAAACGCTTTGCCTCAAGATCTACCGTGGAAGGATTGCCCACAAATAGCGATTGTGAGGATTAGAGCTCGCGGCATGACATTTCAAGATTCGGATGACGTCAAAGGCGAATGTCCGGCAGGCATACACCATGACCACTCCTGGTAGCTGTTCCGTTACTCCCAGAATGACAAGTACCGAACCTCTGTATTTTGTAATGTGCCTTCTAGTAATCATGACTATTGATCATAGTAAACATTCATAAGTAATCCATCCCCCGCTAGTCTTTTCAATACTGCCGTATCCATAGGGTTGATATTCCAATGGATTACCTCCAAGAATCGCAGTCTCACCAACCCATTGCGCGCAACTACTCGTGATAACGCCATATTACCAAGAACACCCGCATTTGTTCGAGATCTTACGAGGCTTAGATATTCCAGCATCGGCAGGATATGGTCCTGAGAGGTGTCCAGGTGACGCGTCAGCGCAGAGATCAGTTGGTCTTCAACATGCGAGACGATCTTTAAATCGTTCAGGCGGGACAAACGCGGCAACCTGAGCATGGCCAGAATATTGTCGTGGGTGGCCTCAGACTCACGCTGACCATCGTTGAAAAACAGCTTCAAGAGATAGCAATTGGATCGGGTGAGGAGGTCATTGAGCGAGCTGAGCTCTTCGGGGGTAGTAGGGCTGTCGCATCTGACAAGACGGAGAGACGAGATTTTGGGCAGGCTGAGGTGGTCGAAAATTGGGTCGAGCGGGGATCGGGACCAGATGGAGAGATGACGGAGATAGGGTAGGGTGACAGAGCCAGATGGAATTGAAGAGTTTTCTTCGATATTTACGTCCAAGTCAACGACATTTTGACAAGAATGCAAGATATCAAAAATGACAGTGGTCGAGAAGCGGGCATCGAGGCGAATGTCGGTTAGCTGCCCCCAGGGAATATGTGGAGGCATGCTTATAAGGTAATCACTATCCCAGTGGACTCGTCGAAGTGTAGGGGTGGAATGAATAACCTGCCAGACAGTGTCTAAGTTAAGCAGGCTTGCCTCCGAAAATGTTTTGAACGTCCGGAACGTAAGAAGAGTAGCGGATACAAGCTGAGTGAGCGATCCATGCGAGAGTTTGAACAATGCAGATGGGGGCTTCCCCATGAAGAGGAAGTTGATGCTTCTCCAGCGATGAGCTTGGGTATATAGGAGTGCAACTAGTGCATTTGTGACGGCAGATTCATTTTCTGAGTCCGAATCTTGAAATAAAAAGAGACGGAGTGGGCAGACGCCTGAGCGTTCAAGCCAGGTTTGGGTGAGGGGTAAATGTCCTCTACGAGGTGACTTGATGCGCATTAATGTCCAGAGCGTAGGCATAGACAAGGCGACGGCTCGCCAATGCCGACAGACCTGCCCCAAAGTCATTGGATCAAAAAAGTTCGACGGGGAGTTGGAAACTGGGGGGCATTCTCGACTGAAATTCCACAAAGGATCTGCATCTCGAAGACACGCGGTGAATATCTCTCCTAGCAATTCCACCGGAATGTTATTGATGGGAACGGGAGATTGCAGGGTTATTGCAGATCTCTGTTGAGCGATGCCAATCCCTTGGTAGCCGAAAGAACAACCGCCGATGGTCGACCAGGGAATGAGCGGTAGACGCATGAATGTCGCCAATGGAGATGCGCATGCGAGGTGGCGGTTTCTCTGAAAAGAACTCCGTTCATCATGATCACAAAGGCAACTTTCAACGTACCTCGTCATTTTGTAAGAGCATCGCTGTCGTGATGAAGCCCGCTAGGAAGTGCCATTTCTACAGGGCAGCCGGCCAGCCTTATATCTGAGAAACTTCAACGTGAACAAGGTTGTCAGGCTGGCATATCGTTTCTCGTTGCAACAGAATCTGGATGGAATCGTCCCAAAAATGGATGTCCTTGTCGTGAGTATTCCTTGTTCTACGTTTCAACATTCCGTAAGTTAAGAGCATCGCCGGTGATATGCAATTGAGTGACGGAAGCGGAAGAAGGTACATATTTTGTTTGGTTACGCTTCTCATGCCTCTGGGACCAAACATAACCACCATGTACTGGGCTTATTGGATGGAAAAACACAGATTCATTTACTTTCATATGCAACCCCATCGCCTGCCAGTCTCTTGAAGTTCTCCGTATCTATCAGGTTGATATTCCACCCGGCTATCTCCAAAAATCGTAGCTGCGCGAGCCCGTCATGTCAATGTGTTGCCAAGAGCAACAGGAGTAGTTCGAGATTTTCCGCGGCCTATGTAGGGTTTCCAGCATTGGTAGAAAGTGGTCTTTAGAGGCCTGAAGTCGGCGTGTGAGCGCATGAATAAATTGGGTCTTCGACCTGTGACACAATCTCTAAATCGTTCCGGCACGATAAACGCGGTTATGGCCGCTGGTCTCGCACCGACTTGCTAAAACGGGCGAAGCTCCTCGCGGGTGATAGAGTTGCGATATCCGAGTTTGAAAAGACGGAGAGACGAGATTTGCGTTAGTATTGGAATTGGAATATATACTCGCTAGCTACATTACATACATAAGTAATTCAGGTTGGATGACCTCGCTAGCGCATCGTGGGGAGTGGTACAGTAAGGTAATGAAGGTAATTTAGTCGGTCGTTGTATGTATAGTGGGAGGTAAGAGATATACAAGGTGTTGGGGTAGAGTGAGATTCGTTGTTGTATGGGGAATTTGTATTAGCTGGTCGAAAATCGGGCCGAGCAGGCATTCAGAGAAGACAGAGGGATGACGAAGGTTTGGGAGAGTGACTGGAGTAGACGGGGTTGAAGAGTGTTCGCCCACATTTAAGTCCAATTCAACGATGCTGTGACAAAATAGAGATCGAAAAGTGCACTCGCCGAAAGGCAACCATTGAGACGATCACCACGTAGTCTCCTCCATGAAATGTGTAAGGGCAAGGTTGCAAGGTAATCGCCATCCCAACGAATTCGACGAAGGGTTGGTGTACCGACCTGCCAGACACTGTCCAAACTACCGGGCACTGAGGACATCGTGAGCGATGCGAAGATAGAAATACTCGCAGATACAAGTTGAATGAGCTGTCCGTGCGAGAGTTTGGGCATCGCAGGCTGGGCCTTCCCAATGAAGCGAAAGTCAATAGTTCTCCAGGGATGAGCCTGGGTATTTAGGAGAGCGACTAGCGCATCCGTGATGGTATATTCAACGTCGGAATCGGAGTCTGGAGATAAAAAGATATACAGAGGGCAGACGTCTGAGCACTCAAGCCATGTATGAATGAGAGGTAAGCGTCCTTTGCAAGGCGAACTGATGAGCATCGATGCCCAGAGAGTGGGAATAAACAAAGCGATAGCTGGCCAATACCTGTAGATTCGGGTCATAAGGTCGATAAGGTCCGACCGGGAATTTGTCACCGTAGGGCGTGGTGGGACATAAACGGACGGGGGATCGGCATCTCCACGACCCGTTGTGAATATCGCTCCAAGTAATTCAACGGGAATTTTATTGATTGGAGGCTAGAGGGAGAGGGTCACAGCTTATATTCGGTGACAAGTGGGAGATCCAGTCGCCCAGGGAAAGAGTGGGGGATTTGTGCCTAACCCAGGAATAGCGTAGCGTTATGGCCTGGCAATTTGTCTACAAAGTTCGTCACTATCAGCGAGGACAAAGTCGCGAGATGGTCAACTTACATCAATTTATGAGAACAAAATGGGGAGATATGTGACCAACTTCATGCCTTGAGTGTCTGGGTGCAACAGATTGTTAAGATGGCATATCTATTTTGGTGATGAACTTGTCTTGCAGAAGGACATCCTTATCATGTTACCTGTTCCATAACTTATTGTAAAACGACGCTGCCAGAAATGCGAAACGGTTTGAGACTTGAATCCAAACGTTCAACGTCTGTTCAAGGGCGAGGAGACGGTTGACGGGGCGGAAGAAAGCTGTTCACGCCGAAGGCGAAGGCGTCCCAGCCAAACATGGACAAAGATGTATCTTTCCTTTTTCGGAATCAACACTTTTTAATCTGCGATGTCGCTGTTGTCGGCAGGTAAGTAAGTATATTATGTGCTTACAGTAACAAAATCAAGCTTAAGGATACGCTGCGTGTTTCTATTGCATGGATTTACTCTACTCTACTTTACTCTACTGTATACTGCTGGCACACCGTACCACGCCACCATCTCCATAAGCCCCCGCCGCCCAACGCCTGGCGACATTTCTTCCCTATAGCTGCCCTTGCCTTCCCGTTCGACGTCTCATCGTCCCATGTTGTCCGCTATGCACCTTGGCCCATCGCTCGTGCAATTGGGCTATCGATAAATTCTGCAGCGACCGCATTACCACTGCCTTCCGTGCAGCCGCGTCCATGACTTGCTTATTCGAGCCTGTGGTTGGTACGTGTCCCGTCCCGAGCTGCGCCTCCTGAACAAATTTCTCCTGCTCCTTCCATATATTCTCCCGCAGCCTTGCCTTCTCTTGCTCTTCCTGCATCAAGCGCTGCTGTTGCCCTTGCGTCTGCTGCTGCTGTGGCGGGGGCTGCTGATGTGCGGGGAACTGGTACTGCGGTAAATGTTGCTGGTGGGGCGGCGGTGGTAATTGTTGGCGTGGTGCCCCGTGGGCAGGCCGCTGTTGTTGCTGCGCATGTAGTTTCTGCTGCTCTCTCATCCACGTCTCCTCCTGCTGCTTTTTGTGCCGGCGCTCCTGCTCCTTCATCCACCGCTCCTCCTCCTCCGTTATACGGGGGCTTAGCGAGTCTGACATGGGCTCGAAGCGCGCCTCGAGCTCATTGAGTAGGGCTACTGCAATAGATCGTGCGGAGAGGGGTATTTCGCTGCGAGTGGTAAGTGCGCGAGAGTTGAATGTTTGTCCACTGAAGAACGCCAGGGCTGGGGCACCAGCGAGGGCGTAGAGGGCGACGATGGAGTGGAAGTACATGAGAGTAAAAGTGGTGGAACAATTGGGGGGATGGCTTTTTTGTGAGTGGTGGGTGAGAGAAGGCCAGCTTTCTGGGGTCAGTGAACGTGTTCCCTCCTTCTTTTTATACGCATTTTTTCTTTTACCCTGACCGACGGAGGGTGGACCACCGACTACGGTGTTTATCCCGAGGGAAGCCCGGTCGAAACATTTGCGGTGGATTCGGGCCGAGACGCGGTACCATTGCAGTCATAGCACATACCGCCAAGAGTTGAGGTCGCAACTGCAGTGATGGCCGAAACCTGAGACTGGGAAAATCAGTTGAACTGCCCTTGGTCCATGAGAAGTAATGTAAATAGAAGATGCGACTTGACGTATACATCAAGTAACAGGCATAGTCCGAGTCGAGGGATACGCCTCGAGGATTCCATATTCTGCATCGGAAAACGTGCCCGAATGGATGCCTGAACAGTGAGATCGGATGTCATCTGTAGACTGACAAACTACAACAGCGTCTCATGGTCAAAGCGTAAATCGCAAACTTCACATTAATATTGATCATGTCCGCAAATACTTTAAAATTTTCATCGTACTACCCGGGGGACGAAGGTAGACACTTGGAGTCTAATTCATGTCTGCCTTACCTATTAGTACTACAATGTCCCTTCTTACATAAAGTTCGCGCCGGACAACTGGCTCCGTTGTAATGTGTTCGAAAACATCGAGAGGCGCAGGAATGCAACTATGCACATGTACATGATAAAATATAGATTGTAGTGTATGGGTACACTCAAAGCATGGAACTCTTGGAGAGCGCGAGTCTAAAGATAAAAAGGAATTCCATACACGATAGGTGCCGCTCCCGTGAGATACTTGAGCTTGCACGAATCACGCGATTGCGCCACCGCATCGACGACCGAGGTTTGTCCGTCCCTGCAGCCAGCACTCGCCCACTGCTTCACTCCAGCCGCAGTCATGCGCAGCTTGTCGAATACCGACTGCGAGAATTTGTCGATGTCCCTGTCCGTAACATCCCACAAATTGGCGACGAGAGTGGGACTAGGAACATATACTCAGAATGTCGACTTAAGATGAGTGGTGTAGGATTTGCTTACCATCCCGCGAGCATGTAATTGTACGGTGTTCCTACTCGATCAAAGTCCCCCATCTCCCTCAACGCGCCGGATGAACAACCCCACAACATGGTGGCGGCGCAAGTCGGAAGATTACGAATCTTATGGGATCGCAGGTACTGCTCCCCTCCACCATGACCAAAGTATCTGCCAGGTCGTCAGCCAATGTACAGGGACCATGAATCAGAATAAGCTGCTCACACGACGAGATCCTGGTTTTGCAGGGCATTGAGGAACTGCTGCTCACTCGGAGCGCGACCCGTAATACCATCCCAACCGACTCTCGTCATCTCGCTTGTCCACGGCTTGAACCGACCTTCAGTCCGTCCGAGGTCACCGCTCGGGTTCAGAATGAAGTAACCCTTTCGAGGGTCAACGATGGCACCTTTCGAAGACGTTCCCTCATCCCCACCCAACGAAACATGTTTCCATTTCGCGAACTGCACTCTGTCATGCAAAAAATCTACACTTGGTATGCGGCTGACGCTGCGTCCCCGGAGAATGGGCATGCTCTCCCAAGGTAAGCTCTGCAAATTTTTATCGAGGACCAGGAAGGTATGTTCGTCGTTTGCCTCGCTTACATTCTGCGACGGGTTTTGTTGTTTCCTCCGCGAAACCTTCTGCACATGGTCTTCAAGCACTGCGCGAAGATCGAGGACAACCTGGACCACATCAACTTCTGCGATCGCGACCGGCACCCCGTGAAACTGGTACAAATCCAGGATAAAGTATACCAGATCTTCCAGCTCCTCGTCTCGGCACTTTGGAGATAATGTGGAGAAGCATTCCAGGAATGCGTCATCGAAAGTGACTTGGCTTGGGACCTGGGTTTGACTCTGTGAAGCGGTCTTCTTGTGAGTGCCCGAACGCTGCTTCGTCTTTTTGTCCTGTAGATGGAGACTCCGTTGGAATACTTTCTCGAACTGGCTTCGAAGGTCGAAGATTAGCTCTGAAGTGAGGTTTGGACGGGGACTCAGAATTGTCTGTGAATTTGATGAGCGTCCGAACTGAGTTCAATGAAAGTATTTATACCTTAAATGCTCCGAGCCAACAGAATTCAACATTTTCCAGCAGTTCTCGCATTCTTGTATCCAGCTCGCCGCGTTCCTTCCACCAAGCAACTCGACCTTCTTGATCATCAGACTTGATGTGAATGGCGGCTTTTGTGCCTTCATCACTGAGGCGGACGATCGCCTTCAGCTCATCAATGGCGTCCTCGAACGTGAGGTGCTCTTCCTCGTCATCTCCACCCCCATTATCGCGACGCCCCTTTAACGGCACACAAAACACCAGCGGACGATGCGTGTCATCCCCGCCTTCCTGACGAGTAATGAACAAGGTGCTCTTATCTTCCGTCACGTTGATATGTATGACTGTCCAATTCGAAGGCAATCCCGACATCTGCGTCGATGATAGAGATGAGGCATCAAGAACTTGCGACTGGTATCTCTGTCGAATCGATTCCCAGTACGCCTTGAGGGAGGCGTCGTCGGTGGCCGAATCGTCATCATCATCGTCACTCGAAGCCTCGAATGAAAATCGTAGATTGTTCTTCGGTTTAGGTCGCGGAAGTGGCGAGCCATCAGGGCCTACGTGAGGCCACTGGATATCATCAGAGAGGTCGGAAGGAAATTTGTGCTGAATTGCCTCAAGCATTTCTCTTCGAAGTGTGATGGCCGCCGATGCGTCTGCGTAACGATAGGTTAACAACAGGTTAGACTAAAAATTTGTCACTCTTACCGAGCAGCCCGGTAGCGAGAGTAGGTCCGGTCTGAAGGGACTTTCCGAGGGAGGTCTGAAAGGCTTGCACTAAAGCTAGGGAGATGACAGCCTCCCGCACGTCAGTCACATTCCCTATCTTTGCAATTAGGGATAGATTCGCCCAGAACAATGATTCTGCAGAGGTGAGTTTCGTAAGGATGTCCTGGGTGGGCGGAGACAGTGCGATTTCCGTCTTGTTCGACATTCCCATTGGCAAGGCAATCGCTAGCAACAACACACGTATGAGATCGGTAGAGACCAGAAGGTGTTTGCGACTTACTGGATTCCGACAACGAACTGAGGAACATGTCTCCCCGGAAACGTCCATATACAGCATGGAGACTGAGCTTAGCCATGAGGGCATTCTCCTCTGCCTGGCATATTGAAGGTGGTCAGAGGCGACATAAAGTGAGAGTATGATGCCCGACCTTCGTACGAGATGAATGAGGGAGAGAAAGGAATCTGTCAAGGAAAGCTGTGTATTCTTCTGCGTTACTGTCTCGGAGTAGCCAAACTAGTTAATGTAAGTTACGAATGCTGAAAGGGATGAAAAGACGAACTTACTGCGTTGTCTAAGAATGGCTGCCAGCAAATCTGGAAGAATAATTTCCTTGCTTGTCTTCGCATTCGGCGATGATCCAATCGACTTCCTTCTGTTCTGCAAGTCAGCCGGAAATTTTAACCTTGAAATTGAATTCAATAGTACGTACCCAAAGGCAAGCCCATCGAACTGCTTGAATGCTTGGTCAAGTTCCTCAACCACACCAATCGCTTGTTCATAAAGCTCATTGGCATCCGTGAGATGCGCCGTTCGCTCGTTGTAAAGACCGCAGAGTCTCCGAACGTCCACGTTCTCCACACCAACTTCGTTCTCTAATAACTCGCCCGCCTTCATCAAACTCTGCAGACTTTCCTCAAGCTGGCCCTGATACAGCTGTATTTCGCCCTTCTTCGCGAGTGCACGGCTGACCAGCGTAGGTGCATTGAGGGATTCCGCCAAGTCCTGTGCCTGCTGTGCGAAATACTCTGCTTCGCGTGCAGAGCCACGGTTGAGGTACGCTTGACACAGGGAGAACAGTGTCGCAAGCAGGCCTTCTGATATCCGCCACTCCAGCCCGTCCATGGACGGTTTACGGGAGAACGTCTTCTTGGGAGGGGATTGTTCTATCGGTGGGCCGGCGGGCGGTGGCAACGCGTCTTTCAGGCTGGTCATTTGAAACGGATTTGAGTCGTCTGTAACCAATGTCGATGTTGATGGAAGTGGTTTCAGGCGGGTGAGTGTGTCAATCGCTCTGTTCCACAAACGAAGTGACTGTAACATGCCATCGAGCGACGTGGCAACATCTTCCTATAGTGTGAACCACATTAAACATTTCCGACAAATGATGTCATGAGGATTCTTGCCTTGGAATACTGAATCAATGCAAAAACATGCGAAGCAATAGCGGCCCACTCAAGACGCTTCACCCGTATCTGTATCCGTTGTATCGTCGGGAGTGTCTTGTCCTCGATGTCTAGCCGGTCAGATAGGGCGAGAGCCTCGCAATAGATGTTCGAACTAGTCATTCAATTGTAATGAGTCGTAGGACATTCGTAAAGTTGGTGCTACTTACCTCCGAGGAACATCTTCAGCCAAGGCTAAAGACTCCGCAAACCGCAGGAAAAACGAAGCGCAAGCCTCGTCAGATGCCTTCCCACTTCGGACAGCATTCAATGCTTGGTTGAAAATGGCAGCTGCACGCCTCATCTTGCCTAGCTTGACATACTCGTGCGCGAGATCTATCGATGATGTAATGTAACCTGAACATAGCAGTCAGTCTCACTCTCGTTTGAAGAAATGTTGGCGTTATCACCATCACTCTGAATTCCAACGTGTCGATCACACAACTTCCTTGAAATGTCGAGAAGGTGCACTTTTGGGAGTATCAGTGCAAGTAAACCCGATATACGAGCAGTCAGCTCTGATGGAAACAACCATCAGTAAGGACTATTTTTCATGTGGAAACGTTGCACGAACGAAGAAGATGCACCAGCTTATCCAGATCATCGAACACGTGCAGCTTTTTCACAGCCTCCGTTGGTCTTGGTGGCGTCACGATATTCAATGACACGGGCTGCAGGACTGCAGTTTCCGTAGGCTAGTCAGCAAAGACCTCAAACTCATAACAATCCGAACGGCTCTGCACCTTTTCGACTTTTCGGTTTTGGAGTTACAGGAGCCCGAGCAACCGCCTTTCTTACCGGACGCTGCCTGGACGTAGGAGGCCCTAAAGCTGTCTTCTTGGGCGGAGCGATCTGCTTCGGCGATGACTTCCTCGCAGCCTTCGCCTCCCCCGTTCCAGTGATCACAGACTTCAAAGTGCTACACGCCTCCTCTGCATGGAACGCGACCAACGCGCTCTGCTTCGTGTCCACGCGTCGGTGGGCATGTAACGCGAGCCATAGGTGTGCGGTGGCGCGGTACTCGGTACAGAATGTTGACAGTGCGGCGTCTTGGCCAAGATTCTGCGATGCGCGTGACAAATGATCTTAAGGGAGGAGAGACACATGAACGTACCATGCTTGTGAGAAGCCTTTCCACTTCGTTCCCCATATCCTCAGGACTACCCACGCCTGCCATGACTTCCGGACCTACGTGATAAGTAAATTCCAGTGACTTAAGCAAGACACGTGCACGTCTAACGGGCATTTGTACGCTGTAGACTTTCAAAGCGTCGGCCAATAAATGAGCGACCATGCTCGGCACGCCCTCCTTCCATCTGCTCGTCTCCAAGCTATCAATCTGTCGCTCAAGAAGTGCACCAACGACATTAAGATCATCGACGATTGAGAGAAGTGATATCGAGCTGGCTTCCATGAGAAGTTCGATAGCAGCGAGATGTGTGACCCTGTCGATAATGTTTGCAAGCTGCTTGGTGCCACTCGAAAGCTCAAACAGGGCGGTAAGAGTTGTCTCTGCTGCCCGCTGCGAGAACCCAGATATCATATACGGGAAACTCCTTACGCATTCCACGAATGCCTTCAGGGCTTCCTATGAGCCAGAAAATTTATTAATCAACCCAACACCCAAGAAAGTCAAGCAAGAGCCAACTAACCTTCCGATCGCCAATCTTCGAAAAACACACCCCAAGCAACTCCCACCTGCGATATAATTGCTCCTCCAGCTGTTTCCAACCCTCGTCCGTCTTCGTTTCCTCCTTCCTCTCGCCCTTCTCTTCCCGCCGCATCGCCAGGGCCTTCACCCCAAGCCTACACGCGTCCTTCAAAAAACCCACCGCCGTCCCGTGTCGCCCGGCCTGGTACATCGTGCCTGCGAGGTTATGAAACGCGCCGGAGACACAGCGGGTGAAATTGGGCGTGTCGATGGCAGGGTTGGGGATGTGCGGCTCGATAAGCGCGGCGGCGGTGGAGAGGAGGTCATGTGCGGGGACGAACGTTCTTGGGTCGGCGGGGTTGAGGGTGGTGCGGGCGAGGACGAAGAGCGTGTCGAGGGTTCGGGTGAGGACGTCTTGGTCGATGGTCTGTGTAGTTCTGTAAAGAGGTTGCCCCATGGTAAGGAGGCTTTGAACATACCGGTGAGGAGCATACTTTAGATAAGATTTGAACAATCACTTGAAGCATGGTTTGGATCGCATCTTGGCCGTCGTTTGGGGACCTAGAAGTTGAAGAGTCAAGGATCGTAATGGCGGCTCGTCTCATTCTCTCCAAAGCTCTATCGAGCTTCCCACTGATTCTAAGGGACTGTTCGTCGCCGTCTGGGGTATTTCGAAGAAGGGGTTCCAGAGCACCTGAGGTTTTCAAGAGTTCCGTTGTATCTTGTGCTCGTTGAATCATGTCTGGGAGGAAAGAGGTTATCTATAGTGAGTACAGGTGGGCATCGAATGGACAGACCTGAACTATTCTGTTCCAGGGCAGTGGTCATCTGGGCAAAGGCTGCACATAGTCGTGCCGCTTCGAGCGTGGTGTGGTCTTTCCGAGGCTTGGACTGATCGTGGGCCTGCTCCATCTTGTCTTCAGCGCCAACGGACGGTTGAGAAGATTTCGTCTCTGGAGCCTGGCCACTCGACGAGGAAGACGCCATGGAGGTTCCTTGTAAGAGGCCTGCGATTCTGTCCACCAGGCATATGTCTCCAGCCTAGATGAAGGAAACCTTAGTTGTAGCACAATAGAAAGTTGAACGGGCAAACCTTCTTCGAAAACGCCATCCAATATTCACAGAAAGCAACAAACCCTTTCCCAGAAAGAAATATATCCCTATCAGTCCGTTTTTCAACACCGCTAACGAGAGTATCAAACGTAGAAAGCACGGTGCGCATTGCATCCTCTTCAGGAGCTGATTGCGACTTCACAAAGGCCCCTCCAAAGCGAACGACCTGGTCCCAGAAAGTATTGGGCTCGACGGTTCCTGTGCTAGTTTGTGCGAGGCAGGCCACAGCGTACATACGCAAAGAAAAAACCGCTTTCGGATTCACCTTGCACGTTGCACAGGACCTGGTGAGAGCCGTATAGGCGCGCGTGAGAACAGGGTCGAGTTGTTTAGTCGGAAAGATGGATATAAACGGGATCCATGTCAATAGTGTCGCGTCGGCAGTATTGCTGAGGGCTGTGGCAAAAGCTTGAAGCCCAGGCGCGTCGTTTTTGGAGCTCTGAGCCGCGGCAAGACAGGGGGTTATCAGGATCGTTAGTGCGTAAGTGAGATACGTGGCGGTAAGTGTTAATAGAGTTGGATCCGGAGTAGCACTTGAAGGTGGAATGGGAATTGACAAAAGGTGAAGGTGAGCGGGTGTACTTGATATAGGTGCCGACACATTGTGCAATAAGCAGATCCGCGGATGAAGAGCTTCCAAAGAGGTTATCGCCTCATCGAACTAGAAGAAACATGTCAACCTCAGCTTGCCGGTTCTCAGCACTCGAAACGCACCATTTCCAAAGCCACCAGCTTTCCAAGTACACTCATTGCCGCCCTCTCAACGTCCATATCTTTCGAAACCATCTGGCGCAAGACCGCTAGATGCTTCGCAGCAGCTGCTGCAGACTCCATCGTACTCGTAGTCGTTGGAGACAGCTTTCCGGAGGACCGTTTCCACCCAGACTGAACCACAGTCGACAGAGCCTGAGACGCTGTATTGACTGCACGCATAGCCGACAGGCGTATCTGTTCCTCTGAGAGGTTTTCGGTGGCCTTTTGCTTCCCCTTTGCCTTGGAAATGGTAAGACCCGACGCCAGCTGGTTTGCGAGCTCATCTGTTGATATCGTGATAGGTCTGGTCGACTTTGGCGCCATGCGAGAGGGCACCCTGCGAGTCAGAGCTGCGCTTGTCATCGTTCAGAGAAACAAAGGCTGAGAGTTCGAGAATGAGGAGATCCAAATTTATTAAGGAGAAATTCAAACAAGTCGAAATTCCGATGCGTGGCCGCCCAGTCACGTGGTCGACGCGTTCTTTGTCCCTGTATTTTTTCAAGATGGTGTCGGACTTTAAACGTGGCTATCGCGGTTTTTTGTGTAATTTTATTCTTGTTTCCTGCGAGAGACCACCAGTGGTTCCTCCGAGTTTCCTGCATGCTGCCTCTCTCTACTAGCAGTGCATGGATTCGAGGGTGAGCTATATAGTCGACTTTGCAGAATGATCCAGATGCGGATTTGCAGTTCCAGTCAATCAGAATTATAAGTGACGCTGATACGCATGTTGACAATTTGGCCACACAGTATTAATATTCATGATAGGAATTTACAATATCATATAGAGCGCCCGGCACCTACACATCTACCATATGTACATGAGAAGGGCAAGCTTGTGGTTGTACACAGTTGGAGGCAGGATGCACGAGCCCTTGAATGCAACGACAGTACAGAGTGTCGCTCAATTCCGAGTATCCGGCCGTTTCTGAGGGGCAATGGAATGTTTTCCAAAACACTGAAGTGTCTTAAAAGTAATCCAGAAACTTGACAACGGGCGGCTCCCCCAATTTCCCTCTGGATATCCCATAACCATACCAGATCAAATTCCTCGTGATCCCATTATACTTTGAACTGTTCCAATACGAAAAACTGATGTAATGAAGCTGTGGCAAGCCTTCTGCGAACTCCTGGGCAGCTGCGTTCATACGACTGAATAGTCTGGTCCTCGCAAAAGGCCAAACATGGGCACCTGAATCATCTTGGTCACCCAGCTCAAGAGTGAGCCTTAAATCGCGGAGATGCTGCAACCGAAGTAGTGGTCGAATAAGAGACGCCTGGAGTAACGAAATACAGTAGATGTTCGAATCAGAATGAGTCAGTGTCAATACCAAAACAACGCCTACCAGTGGGTATTGGGATTCTATGTGATGGATGTCATGCCGCCATTCTTCTAACTCGAGAATGCGCAGGCTGGGGCATGACGCCGCTATGGCCTCCAAAATGGACGGAGATGGAGCTTTCTCAAGGTTCAGAGCCAATTCGATAAGAGGGAGGCGGCCAGCGATCTCAATCACTCGGAAGGCTGCGGCATCATTGAGGGTGGAGTAGGAATACCATTGTTGCTGTCGATAGTCAAAGCCAGGCAAGTGGTCACGGAGGGCCAGGACCCGAAGAACTTCAAGGTTGGGTGGGAGCTGGTCAAATAGTGGGTCCTCTGGCAAAGCATTCGAGATCGAGAACACCTGTAGGTGCGGGAGAACGGACGACAGTGGAGGGGACGAAACGCCATTCAAATCGAAGCAAAAGATAATAGGCATCAGATCCCACTTAACTACTGCTGTGAAATTCAAACCGAGAGTTCGGAGACAAGGCATCTGACCGACCATGCTTGTGAGTGGGATGGTCGTCCCAAATGGGATGTGGTCCGTCAACACAAGCTTGCGAAGACATGGCCACGATATCGTGGACAGCGTCGTCATCTCTACAAGATCACCGGAAATCTCGAGTTCAACGAGCGTTCCAGCTACGCTGCTCAGAATTCCCTTGATGTTCTCGAGTTCTTGCTTCAGATTGATGTTTCCCATCCTGGAAAGACCAATATACATGGCAAAAGACTGCAGATGCGGAAATCGCGAGAAGGTGGGTGCCAAGGACGGTCCGTCAAAGCGAGCTTTATGAAACTCGACGGTGTCGAGAGTAGAAACGGCTGCCGCTGATGATAATAGATCTGCTGGCGGTGGAGCTATCAGTTCAAATCGAATGTGGTTCAGTGCAGGTAGCTTGGGGAGAACCACTTCCAAAGCATGCATATTGATTGGTTGGTGACCTCGGTCAAAATCACGTACATGCAATTTTCTATGTAACAGTGCGTCAGCTAAGGTTCTGCACACAATCCGAGATAACGTACCGAATAAATTGCCACACACTGGGTGGCCACACACTTTCCACCGGCGATTCGTCGCACTGGCCAAACTCATTCTTTAACATGTTCCAGTTGTAGGCTTCTCGGAAGAGGAATGGCATCGCTACTGTCCTCAATGTGCGGCAAGTCTCAGATACGGGGATTAAGTACTTGGTTCGAAACGGCCATTTCACGACATCTTCGGCGAACATCAGCACAAGATAGTCGAAAATGATAAAGAGGACATCGACATGTAGCGATGTGAGGGACATTAGTGTGGAAGGGCGGGGAATGGAAAATAAAAGGTTGTTGAATGGTGTCGTATAGACGAGATAAGGTGTACTTACGCCACACGAATCTCCGCTGCGGCCTACGTGAATAGAGTCAAGATAAGGATGTTGCTCGGCGTGTCCTCCGTTGCCGACAAAATTTGAGGCGATTGCGACAATCTATATCAGTACCGTATGACTCTGAGGAATACTTAATATTGCTCGTCCCAAGTCTGGGGTCACAGTAGCCTCCAGTGCAGACTCCAGTAGATAGATGACAATCGATCTATCGAATATAGATCCTCGGTCCTGTTCGGTCGAACTTCTTGCGACGCACAGGTCGGATATCGTGGGAAGATGTGACAAATTGTACAGCATGTGATCTGGGCGCCTCTTACACCTGAGTATGGTCCGCCCGCCGAATTGTGGTCCGAATGTATGTATATCTACATGCTTGTTTCTCCGCTGTCAAAGGAGCCCTGAGTCCCCCAGTACTCGAACGATACTTCAAGCCCCGTCTTTCACAATCTCCAGGTGAATTGTTGCCTAAAAATCCTTCCCGGAGCGGCCAGCTTATGGGCAGAGAACAGAATTCGGTGACGAAGACTGAACCAGAAGCCCAGGTTTTGGAGTTTAGGTCATTTGGAGACCATGAAACGTGGAGGAATACTGATGATATTGCCACTACGTTCGCGAATATCATCCCGGGTCTTATGGACGCGAAGATACCATGACGAATCATTTGGCTTCCGTAAACCAAGAGAATATGTGTTTCCTGACTGTGAGTGTGCTGGCAGGATATCGCAAAGTTGTAGACTAATCTTGCTCTCAGACACGGAGGCACAGCTAGAGAACCGATACATCAATGCTCCTTTACTTCGCTATGTTGACTCCATGAGAACTCACGGCCATCGTGCAGCCCGCATCGACCCTCTGGATATCATTCAACGGGAGGAAGTGGCGGCTTTAGATCCCAGGCGCTACGGGCTCAATGGTGATGACAATAAATACAACGTAAACGGCATAATCTGGACAAAACCTGTGGGAGGAAATGACTCATCAGAAGAGTGGTGGACGCTCGGCGAAATAACGCGTCATTTACGGTCCATATATGTTGGAAGGATTGCGCATGAGGTGCGTTTCCATCCTGAATCTTCTCGGACTAAAATAGATAGACACGCATTTTGTTTTTCGATGGCAGTACATGCATTCACCTTCCAAAACAGAAAGGCTATGGTTCTCCCATCTCTTAGAATCAGACTCGCTGCCTACCTCTGAAGAGAGGCCAATCATCTCGGCTGACAAGGAATTGAAACGACGTATCCACGGTCTCCTGGCTCGCAGCGAGGTCCTCGATCACTTCCTGCAGCTTAAATTTCCGAACTTGAAACGCGTAAGTCCTCAATCAGATTCATGACTATGGCCATGAATTAATATCCGCCTTTAGTATGGTCTGGAAGGCGGCGAGTCAATGATCCCTGCGCTCGACTCATTATTTTCGGCTGCTTCTCATGGTATGGACTTAATATTCGTCTCCTGCGCATCCTAATAGATTTCACAGGTGGAATCAAGCACATAATTCTTGGTGAATATATTTACAGAGCTCCCAATAGTGTTTCTCACTTCTTCGTCAGGAATGCCACACCGTGGACGCCTCAATCTCCTCACGGATCTCCTTCAGTATTCACCGACAGCTATGTTCAACAAGATCAAAGGAGGCTACGAACTTCCGGAAGAGCTTGGAGCTGAAGGCGACGTCCTCAGTCATTTGGGTGGGTTTATTTTGGTTTTCGTTGTGGATGCGGCATATTAAATAATGCTCAGTTTCCTCGCCTTCTCTGGACTATAACTCTGCTAATCCATTGAAGGTATCCCTGCTTCCTAATCCGTCGCACCTTGGTAGGACCTTCTGCGATATTCTCCAATCTTCATTGACCAATTCGCGTTTATCTCAGAGGCCGTCAATCCCGTGGCTTTAGGCAAAACCCGCGCAAAGCAATATTCTCTGCTCAAGACATCCCCAGACGACTGCGAGCTTGGCGATAAAGTCATGTGTGTCCAGTTGCACGGCGACGCGAGCTTCACTGGTCAAGGAGTTATCATGGAAGGATTGGGACTAAGTGTGTCCATGATCTTGTAATGGAGGACCAGCCGTAGCTCATTGACTGCTAGGCAACTTGCCGCATTTCACTAGCGGCGGCACCGTCCATCTTGTTGTGGAGTAAGCTTTAACTGTATCTCCCGTCACTTAACGCATCTGACTAGCTTTCTCTTAGTAACAAGTTCGTTCCAGGGTTTGATCAAAATGTTTCAAATATTCTGAGCATTCAACTTCCCACAGCATTGGCTATACGACTCCTGCGTCCAATGCTCGGTCATCATTGTATTGCTCCGATGTCGGTAAAATGATTAATGCTCCGGTTCTACATGTCAACGGAGACTATCCTGAAGGTAAAACCCCTTATCGATCTATCATGATACTGTATATTTCTAAACTCGCAAATTAGATGTCGTTCGTGCTATGGATATTGCTTTCCGCTACAGGAAATACTTCCGCAAGGACATTATTGTCGATCTGTTGGTATATCGTAGATGGTGCGTTGTAATTTAAATGCTTTTACACTGACCTTGCTCACTTACTGTTTCGATTTTATTTAACAGGGGGCATGTCATCTCTACTTTCAGTCATCTACATCTGTTAACGTTCCCCTCTATGCAGTCACAACGAGCTGGATCTTCCTGGGATCACGAGTCCTCTCATGTACGAAAAGATTAGTGCCAGGCGCTCGGTTCCCCAGCTATACGAGGAGAAACTGAAGGTTTGTCCTCCTCTTCTCCCTTCCAGTCCCAAAGCTGACGTAACATCGACGAAACACAGTCTGAAGAAATCCTCACTGAGAACGACATTACAAGTGTTCGCGGCGCATACAAATCCCACCTCGAAGCGGAGCTCGCCAAAGTCAGTACTTACACCCCTACAGCGTCCATGCTCGAAGGCCAGTGGAACGGCATCGTTTGGCCCGCCAGCGATGAAGCCGAATTCAATCCTGCGACTGGTGTCGATCAGGCTACGCTTGCAACTATTGGAAAAGCCAGTGTCGCAGTTCCGGCTGGTTTCGTAGGTGTCTTCACCCAGATTAGAAGGGTAATTTCGAAATGACTGCGAAACTACAGGAGGTGCATCCAAAGCTCCATCGACATATCAAGAACAGGTTAAAGAGTATCGAGACCGAGAGAGGGATCGATTGGGCGACAGCGGAGGTTCGCGGAGAAACCTATTTAACCTTTTTCCTCATCTAATTTACCCTCGTTCCCTAGGCAATGGCGTTTGGTTCGCTCCTCCTGGAAGGATGTGATGTTCGCATTTCTGGACAAGACGTCGGTAGAGGAACTTTCAGTCAGAGACATGCTATGCTCGTGAATCAGCAGACGGAGGGCGTTATTGTGCCTTTGAATGACGAGCTTAGGGCACCTGGAAAGCTTGAGCTTGCAAACAGTACGATGCTTTGTGTTGCCCTCTTTTTTATCTTGCCGATTGTTTGGTTTAGGTTCACTGAGTGAGATGGCTGTGCTCGGAGTGGGTTTTGCTATTTCATGCCGAGTTTTTTTTTGTTGGCTTACCATACGTTAGTTTGAGTACGGTGCGAGTTGGGAACGTCCTAACCTTCTGCCGATCTGGGAAGCCCAGGTAAGCTTTTTCGTTGTTTTGGCAAGTCCGGTTCAATTAATCGGCTTTTGGTGTGCTCAGTTCGGAGATTTCTTCAATGGTGCTCAGGTAAGCCATTTATATCCTTCAGCTGCAACTTGGGATGTAATATACGTCACAGGTCATCATCGACACGTATATATCCTCCGCAGAAAGTATGTCGATGAACACGATGCGCTCTATGACTCAGTTGATCCTTACTTTGCATCTAGCGAAATGGCTCAAGCAAAGCGGAATTGTTCTTCTTCTCCCTCATGGTCTAGACGGTGCTGGCCCTGAACACTCGTCGTCTCGTATCGAAAGAATGCTTCAGGTACGACATCACTCTTCACCATGAATCCCGTGTCTGATTCCTTCTCATCAGCTGTCAAACGATCCATATACTCCCAGCCCCGACAACAAATCCGCGAACGTTAACATGCATGTCGTCTTCCCAACGACGCCAGCGCAATATTTCCATCTCCTGAGAAGACAGATCAAGCGGAACTTCCGGAAACCACTCATCGTCGCTGGGCCCAAAGGGCTCTTGCGTTTATCGGTATCTTTGCTCTCCTGTTTGCTGTTAGAATTACTTAATTCAAGTTAAACCCCAGGCTGCGTCATCTACGCTTGCAGAACTTGATCAAGGAAGCCACTTCCAGCCTGTGCTCGCCGATCCGATCGCAGATGAAGCTCAGGTCACACGGGTCATCTTGGTCTCGGGAAAGATATACTACGACCTGATCAAAGAACGCGAAGCCCGTGGGTTCAAGGACTCCGTCGCCTTCGTCCGTATTGAGGAAATCTCGCCATTCCCATTCAAAGAGCTTGAAGAGGCTCTGAGAACCTATACCAATGCCAGCGAGATTTTCTACCTCCAGGAGGAACCGAAGAACCAAGGGGCATACACGCATGTCGCTAGCCGGATTCAACCCGTGTTAGAAGCTGTTGGGTTTGAGGGTGCTCTTGAATACAGAGGGCGAAAGGAGAGTGCATTGCCTGCGCCGGGAATTGGGAAGCTTTATAGTATGCAGCAGAAGGCTTTGATTGACGAAGCGTTTGAAGCATTGTAGAATAAAATTTTTGCCGACAGGATATGAGTATGGAGTGGCGCTGCGATGTTCGCCTGTGAGGACTCCTGCGAAATGTATTTTGGTTTGGGAAATATATCACATAGTACTGTATTGCCGGATGTATAAGAAGTATTGCAAAGTTGCCATGGTCCAAAATCTTAGAAGTATTTCAGAAACTTTACGACAGGTGGTTCCCCTTGTTTCCCTCTGAATATCCCGTAGCGATACCATATTAAATTCCTTGTAATGCCAGCGAATTTTAAGCTGTTCCAAAACGAAAAACTGATATAATGAAGCTGGGGTAGTCCTGCAGCGAATGCCTGGGCAGCTGTGTCCATACGAGTGACAATTTTGGTCCTTTCCACGGGGACAACTTTGGCGCCCGAATCGTCTTGGGGCCCGAGCTCAACCGTGAGCCTCAAATCGCGGAGATGGCGCATCCGATGGAGTGGTCGAATGAGGGACGCCTGGAGTAACAAAGTGGGGGTTAAGGTCTTCATAAGGCAGCGTAATTACCAACATAGCTTACCATCGGGTATGGAGATTCCGAGTTGTGGAGATCATGTCGCCATTCTTCTAACTCGAGAACTTGGAGGTCGGGGCATGACGCTGCTATGGCCTTCAAAATGGATGGGGATGGAGTTTTCTCAAGGTTCAAAGCCAACTCGAAAAGAGGGAGGCGGCCAGTGAGCGCAATCACTCGAAAGGCAGCGGCCTCGTTTAGTGTGGAATAGCTATACCATTTTTGTTCTGGATAGTCATAGCCAGGCGAGTGATCACGGATAGCGAGGACCCGAAGGACCTGAAGGTTGGGCGGGAGCTGTTCAAATAGTGGGTCCTCCGGCAAAGCGTTCGAGATCGACAACACCTCTAGATGTGGGAGAATGGATGACAACGGAGGGGAGGGCACGCCGTCCAAATCGAAGCAAAACATAATAGGCGTCATATCGGCCCACGCAAATACCGCTGCGAAATTTAGGCCGAGAGTTCGGAGACAAGGCATCTGAGCGACCATGGTGGTGAGTGGGATGGTCTTTCCGAAAGGGATATGGTTCGTCAACACAAGCTTGCGAAGACGCGGCCACGATATCGTGGACAGTGTTGTCATCCCCACAAGGTCGCCGGACATCTCGAGTTCAACGAGTGTTCCAGCCAGCTCGTTAAGAATTGCTTTGATGTTCTCCATTTCTTGCTTCTGATTCAGGTCTCGCATCCTGTACTGACCTATGAAGATGGTAAGGGATCGCAGGTGCGAAAATTGTGAAAAAGTGGGCGCTAGGGCAGGTCCATCGAATCGCGCTGTGTGAAACTCGACGGTGTCGAGAGTAGAAAACAGCTGCCGCCGACGATAATAGATCTGCTAGAGGTGAAGCTACCAGTTCAAACCGAATCTGGTTCAGTGCGGGTAGCTTGGGAAGAACAAGCTCCAGAGGACGCATATTGATTGGTTGGCGACCCCGGTCAAGATCATGCACATGTAATTTTCTACTAGCAGTTACCCGTGCTTCGCACGGTTTAACAGCTTCAGAATTCAACCTTCGACCGTAAAAATAGTTCCTAAGGCCTACATAATCACGACTCATCAAGATAACAGAGCAATTGTTTACCGGTAGCATTTAGCAGTCACTTCCCGTGGCATTTAGCAGTCACCCGCCCGTGGCATTCGGCTCGTTACGGAAAGGAGTGAAGGATACTGATACTGATACTGAGTTTGAAATGCCATGCGACGAGATCACGTGACTTCCAAATCGGACGCGTCAAATGCTCGCGTCGCGTTTTGGAGAGCGGATACATTGATTCCTCAACTTTAGATCTAGGTGTTTTGCATCATACTGGTGGGGTGCATATGGGATATGTTTTTGGTAGTGAAATCAGGCCTTTGGTACAGGTTTGAGCCCTAGAATTGCAGTATATGGGTTTGGACAGCCAATGCTTGGGTTTAAAAATTCTCCTGGTCCTCTTGCACTCACAGTTCTCTTTTGCAACACTCTCAACCTGTCTCACATACAATAGGAGTGACATATAGATGATTCTGATAGACCTGGACCAACACAGTGATAGAATATACAATTGGCAATGTTCTGAGTGTATCACTGTAGCAAATCCTCAAATGGCATAGCTTTCTTTTAAAATTCTCAAGGTAGACCTGAGAATACAGGAATTTGAGGCAGAGAAGAGCTCTTAGTGGAGTCCAAGATACAAGAAGATTGACTGAACATTCTATGAGATATGCTTTATGATTATGACCAATGATGAACTGCTCCTGCTCCCAGAAACAGAATCTCCAAGACTGAAGTACCTATTCCAATGGTCTGTCTAGCAGCTCTTGAGTTTGAGTGTCCTGGAAGACTGGCAGAAGCTAAATCTACTCAAACTCTCAAAACCCAAGTTGTGAGCTCTTGTTGATATGCAAACTCCCAGAAAATTTTCAGCATTCTCAGAACCATATTTCATACATTTTCAACCTTTGACTGAGGTTCCGAGTCATGGCAGAGTTGGACACATTTCCAAGCAAATCTGGAGCAGGAGAGTTTTGAAGTTTGCCATGTGCCGCTGACATCACCTTCCTTCCTTTTTCGATTTTTTATTTTCTTTATTTTTTATTTTTTTTATTTACTTCGCTCCGTACGGGGGGGATAAAAGGGGTAGAGGGATCGGGATCATCCCATGGTATTTAGCAGTTACTTCCCGTGGTATTTAGCAGTTCATTCCCGTGCTTTACCAGTTACCCGTGCATTCTAAGGTGGTTTGCATTCGAATCGTGGCTGGCTACCATAAATGGTTGCTGATACTAGGACCGCTCCGGCAATAACAATAACAATAACAATAACTACGTGGTTTTCCATCCTTATTTGGTGACTCGCTACCTTATATGGTGTCCTATGCCACGTGGCAAAAACGGGGGGTTCTTTTTTATAATAGAATGTCATGTGTCAACTAAGACTGCGCACAATCCGAGATGCAACATACCGAATGAATTGCCACGCACTGCATGGCCACATACCATCTGACGGGGATTCATCGCACTGGACACGTCCAGACTTATACATCTTCCAGTTGTATGCTTCTCGAAAAAGAAAAGGCATGGCTGCCATTCTCAACCACCAACAAGTTTCAGAGACAGGGATTGAGTATTTGACCCGTAACGGCCACCGCTGAACATCTTCAGCGTGCATAAGCGACAGATACTCAAAAATGAGAGAGAGCACATCAACATCCAAGGATGCGAAGGGCATTGATAAAAACAGCAGGGAAGTGGAAGGCGGGAGAAGTAAGGCCTGGTCCGCCATGATCAGATAGGGTGAGATCTAATTGGTCCTTATCAGGAGGTTGAAAATGAGAGTGAACGGCCAGATTGCATATGATATAAGTACAAATGCGCAGAGCATCCCATAGAGAGCATAATATAGGCATAAGGCATATGTGGTAGGTAGAATCCAGTGTCCATTGCTAATCTTCTCCTCACCGAACTTCACGACTTCATCCTGGCATCCAACTTGGTCCACTTCTTCAACCGGTTTCCAATTCCCAGGTCGATATAACCCTGTAAAGCGGAGGTAATAAAAAGGACAAGCGCAAGAATGAAGAGTGCATAGAGGATTCGCCCGAGCTCCGAGTCAGCAAACACAACTGTCCATTCCTCAAGCTGCCACAGGATCTCGCAGATATCTTGGCGGGTCTCGTGGTAATAGACCAAAAGGTGCATCGCGTTGTTACCGACGAATCTCTGGGCGTCTCGCCACATGATGTACAAGGCGTCGAAGAACGGTCCCCATTTCTGGCGAAACTCTCGCTTTCGGAGAGTTGATTCGGAAGCATACGGTTCTGATATTTCGGATTACTCTCACGATATCCTGTGTGTAAGGAGAAAAGGACTAACCTATAACGTTGATAGCTTCATAATA
Organism: Hypsizygus marmoreus; assembly: GCA_013433165.1. Taxonomy (NCBI): domain Eukaryota; kingdom Fungi; phylum Basidiomycota; class Agaricomycetes; order Agaricales; family Lyophyllaceae; genus Hypsizygus; species Hypsizygus marmoreus. The sequence continues at coordinate 387,319 of CM024084.1, read as the reverse complement.
TAGCGATAAATTGTGAACGCCGACGGCAGATATCATCTCAGGTCTACCGGGTTCAAAGAGTTTCCAGCGCATTGGGTCGACAGCCTTATTCAAATGGTATTTAGACTCATGAGAAAATTAAAAGCGAACAGAGAGAAGCGTACTGCACAGGTTTCAAGGCCCCACAAGCGCTTCACCTTCCCTAAGTCTAGCTCTCCGGATGGCTCCAAGGGGACAAAGGCAACCATATTAGGTGTCCAACCCAGACGTTTTATCATGTCGAGAGACATGAAGAATCCAACTCGAACAAAGCTCGAAAATATAGCATGATTAAAAACAGCATGTCGATATTGTGATATACGCTTACCCTGGAGGAGCCGGTGGCCAGTCACGGTGTCGAAGGTGGTACGGCAGATTTTTCCGGGCTATTCGAGCGTCTCGAGCGTGCTCCTCTGGTGATCTTGTCCAATGATGAGGCGAAGGAGCGATGCTCGTTATCCATTTCATAACATTGTCGCGGAGAAGCTGTTGACTGTGGGCAGCTTGACGAAGATATCTTCGTCGCCCTTTCAGTCCCTGAAACGGTCGCACTGGGGGCTGAATGGAGACTGTTGACACGTAGTTCCCCATCTTGAAAGATGGAGATTGAAGGAGAAGAGTCGATGGACGATCCTGAAGAAGAGTCCTTCGTTAATGTAACAGAGAAAAAAGCTGGTAGTAAGTTGCAGGGCAGGTTGTCCTTGGTTATCTGGCAGAATATAACCGTCCTCGAAAACAAGGTCACCAACTGCGAAGTTCCTCGGGGCTTCCTGGTTCCCATGGAGAGGCGTAAATGGTAGATCGTTGTCCACATTGCTTGAAGCAAAAGGCCCGTCCTGCAGAATACAAGGTCTCCCGATGATGAAGACATGATAAAACGAGTACAAGGCAAACTATGTACATCCAGCCCTTGGAGACGAAAGGCCAGATCTAGAGCCGATGACACATTCACTGAGTTCTGGAGCTGTGTGCTCTACATACCCGCCAGCCAGACATAAGTAAAGGAAGTGAGCTTTGAATGTGAATAGTCACGGTGGTGTTGAGAAAACTGCACGCCAAGAAGAACCACACCTGGCATCTATTTGGTTTCGACTTCTGAACGAAACATGTGTCACACGATGCACGTGATCGCGTCGCGTCGGTACTTACTCAGAATCAAACGCGTATGAAGCTGCCAGCAGCTAAGCGATAGATGAAAGACTTTTATTGCACTTTTGGCGCGGTCAAGACCACGAGGTCGTTGCCTCCGTTGAAAAGCGCCCTTTGTGCCTCCTAACACCGGATTACACCGATGTCCATCAAAACAAATTGAGTTCTCTCGCTCACATTTAGCATGTGCGAGTAATGATAATATTGCGGCCTCGATCGGATTGGCGATGTAAACTTCATCAAAGATGAGTAACCCTGCTTTTCCTGTATGTTAGGAAGCTTCTCAGTCTTCCCAGCCACCGAAAAGATGGCGCTGACGTTCCAACGTAAGGAAGGACGTACCGTGTCGGACTCACAAACGATAACCATGACAGGCATATCCTCTTCCCAGACAGATAAGGTGATACCAGAGAGATGTTCATGATGTGAGTAAGAAGTGGTAGTGTTCGGACGCGTTTTGATGGGCAATTTCCCCTTGTCCCGGACCTTTTCCTCCCTTAAAGCAACGAAGAGGATCTAAGATGCTACCTAGGGTTTGGGCAAGGAAATCACAACCGATAGCGGCACCAGGCATCACCACGATATATTGTCCGACTATGACAAGCGTAAACGGCACACAACTGATCAAAGCGTCCATTCACTCGACGACACGCTTGAAGCGGATGAAACAAGGGTCGCCAATGGGTCTCGCCTACAACAAAACCATATTTAGTTAGTCTGAACTAATCAAACGAAGAAGGGACTGCAAGATACCTGCTGTATATCATTGTAATCCGGCTTCGGGAGGCGCTCAGGGAAATTCCCCTTCGCATCAACAACGTCATAGTCATAGCCCGCAATGAAAAGTGCCACGATAATCTTTATTTCCAGTTTCGCGACCTTCATACCCGTACATGGATGACGACCTGCCGTGAATACCAGCGATCAATGATCAGTCGCATCTGAGACATATCAAAGATCACTTACCAGCACCCCACCCCAAGTATGCATACGTCTGCTTCTTATCCTCCTCTCTGCCTGGCGCAAACCGCGTAGGATCAAACTCAGTAGGGTCTGTGTAGATCTCCGGGTTCAGGTGCGCGTCCGTGAGTTGGTATGCCATGAAGTTTCCTTTTGGTACGGCCTTCCCGCCGAGACGTAGGTCGTCGATGACATTCCGACGCAGAGCAGCGCCGTTCATCACGATGCGGATCGTCTCGCGGATGACGGTGTCCATCGCAGGCATCTCCTCTTCCCAGGCGGAGACGGGGATCGCTGAGAGGCGCTTGTGCAGCGGATCGAAGGACGTGGTGTTTGTGTGCGTTTTGATGAGTGACTGGACTTCGTCGGAAACCTTCTTCTTCCATTCCTTATTGTAAGAGAGGAAGAGCAGGGCCCAGCATGCTGTCGGGGAATTCGTTAGATCGAAAAATAGAGGAGACACGATACAAGGAACTCACAGTTGATCCCAGTGTTGACGACGCCAGCGAAGACGACACTCAGAACGAACTGCCACAGATGAAGTCAGCATGCGTTGAACAGGGGAGTGTATATGTGCCGTACACCGATGATGTGTTCGGTGCTCAGTCCCTGGGCCAATAATACATCGATGGCATCAGAAGATGGTACTTCAGCAGCCCTTCTCGTCTCAACATAGCCATGGAGGGCAGTGAACAGGTTCTTCGTTGCAATCTCCTTATTTTTCTTGGCTGGACTAGGGAACCATGGAAGCAGTAAGGCAGTTGGTGTTGCGCTCTTCTCGAGGGTCCAGTAGTCATGTTGCAGCTTATTGAGCACCTCCATATCCGTTGAGAGTTCACGACAAGTGGCCATACGGACTGTCATCTGGAATACGAGCTAGTACAAGAGCATCATTAGAGATCACACATCGAAATAAGTTCCAGTCGGCACTTACATCATAGATGTTCTTGAATGGGTCGAATTGGCCTTCTTTACCCCAGCCTTCCATTCGAGCCTGAACATCATCGAAAAGAGTGGGGAGGACTATAGTAGACGTTCAACATCTGAACATTGCCATATCTCAGAAACGTGACTGCGCACCTTCAGACAACCGATCCTTGTGCATCAGAATAGCAAGCTGCTTGTTGAACCAGGAGACGTCTTCAGGCTGCTGTGCCGATTCGTCAATATCACTCAGTCTCGGTGCCTCGTAGACATAGTTAGATCGTGGCTATTCTCGGCCATGAACGGCAGTACATACCGCTCCCATTAGGATCTTGTAGCCCTCTATGAAATTGAGACTCCTGTTGTCGAAGAACGCCTTGCGAGCCTCTTCGCCTTTAACAGCGGTAACGGAGTGCTGTGAGATGTGAAATTGGACTGGAGTGTGTCGTGGAGAAATATTTGATTCACGTACATGCAAAATCTTGAACGTGAATATCTTCTCGCCCACTTTCGCAAAGTTAGACTTCAGGAAGTCATGGCGCTTCGTGAAAAAGGGCCATGCAGTGAGGATAGATAGGCCACCGAGCTCTGGGATATCTGTGCTCTTCCGCTGGGAGAAAAGCGCCGGGTATGCGACTGTCAAGAGGACGCCAACACCCACAGCCGTGGCCGCTGGCAAAGCTAGTGGTGACTGTTGGAAGGCAGTCCAGCTATCCAAAATAGTCTCGTTAAACACGGCTGACATATCGAAGAAAGGGAATGAAGGAAGTATTGATTCTCTGGAATACGGAGACTTTATACTTTATACACGCAGGGATTGGCTTGACAAATCCCCATTACGAAGTCGATTGGGCGTTCTTTACAGGGCCAATCGCGGGGCTGTTGCATGTTCCAAGTGATGGATGTCGCGTTGTTGAAAACACGATTGAGTGTTGTGGGAACGTGAATAAATTAGGGTGAGGACGGCCAATGGGGTTACATTTATGCAATCAATCGACGCAGATAGGTCAGGGTGGCCTCGTCCGATGACCTGCCAGAAGGGATTATCTAAAATATGAGCTTATGTCTTGACGTTGTGTGATTTATATGGTATCTTCCTACCTCTCGTACGACTTCAAGCAATGAAATGACACGGTGATCTCGGACCCATTGTGAATCAGGCCGAAGTCTCGGGCCGACCTCTGATGCGGTGACTGTTAATAAAATGCGTAAGTTGGATATTGTCGCGCGACACCTTTGAAGTATAGGAATTGCGGTCGTGAGTTCTCTCCTTGTTCTCTCCATGGGCTTAGGCGACAAACATCAATACGTTGGGACCACGGGAATTACAATTGTGCACTGATCTGCTCATTCAGTCCAAAATCATCAATGTGCGGCGACGTCGGATTTGTACTTTATCAGGAAGTGCCGTACCAGGCCGCTCAATGAAGTGGACGATGTACCGATTTGTCTAGGGGGATACATAGGCTGTAATATTCAGAGTATAGTGGAGACGGGCTGCTCGGAGGACTTCAATGGGTTTCAATTACGAGCAGACGCAATGACGAACATACGTTGAACAGGACTTTATAGGTACGCCGCACGAAGGAAAACGAAAGAAACAGAAACTGACCGCTGAATCCGAAATCCGGATCGTGCTGCAAGTGAAACTCAGTCACGTGGGGCTGTGGGAATCTGGACGCGTTCAATTGTGTACGCGCCTTGAAATCGACTTGAACTTGACTTTCACACTCTTTTCCATAGCTAACCTTCCAACTTTCGCCTCGACAGGCTACAGTTTCTGGGCCATAACAAAAAGGCATACTACTAGCCAGGATTAGGCGCAGTCATGCCTCTTGTTCGCATTGAGGTGTGCGATTTCAAATCGTACAGGTATGAAGTTCCGGATGTTGTCGACAAAGTTTATGAACATTTCTGTGCAGAGGTCATCAGACTATCGGCCCATTCAAAAACTTCACTTCAATCATCGGTCCAAATGGTGCAGGAAAATCAAACCTCATGGACGCGATATCTTTTGTGCTCGGTGTAAAGAGCGCGCAGTTGCGGAGTTCTCAGCTCAAGGATCTCGTGTATCGTGGGAGACGGTTAGCCAAAGCTGATGAGGAAGAAGAATCTCAGGCTGCCGCGGAGGATGACGAGGATGACGAGGATGGCGAAGGTACAGCTAAGAAAGCTTGGGTACTGGCCGTCTACACGGATGTGGACGGAAAGGAGTGGAAGTTTCAGAGAACGTGAGTGTCATCTCAAGTCCGACCCGACCAATCTGAAAGCCCGTGTCCAGGATATCAACCACTGGCGCCTCCGAATACAAATTGAACAACAAAGTCGTCACCTATTCCGCGTACAACGCAGCGCTTATTGGCCACAACATCCTCGTCAAAGCAAAGAACTTCCTCGTGTTCCAGGGCGATGTCGAGGCTGTCGCGTCCCAGTCCCCTAGAGAACTTTCACGTCTCATCGATCAGATCAGCGGCTCTTTGGAGCTGGCTGGCGAATATGAAAAGGCCAAGGAGGCACAAGATAGGGCCACCGAAAACGCGACCTTCAACTTCACGAAGCGGCGAGGAATTGCAGGAGAAATCAAGCAGTACAAGGAGCAGAAGGGCGAGGCTGAAAGATTTGAGGCCCTTTGCGACGAGAAGGTGGGTCAGGACCTTTCTTCCCGAACTTTCGTATTAATCTTTGTATTAGGACGACCTCATCCTTCGCCGCAATCTATTCAAGCTCTATCAGATTGAAGAAGCGATAGAAATGAATTCACGAACTATTGTTAGCAAGAACAAGGATTTGGCAGGATTGCGCGAGGAGCAGCGTGTGCATGAAAAGGCTCTCGAAACCGCGAGGGCTGCGCAGGCGAAAGTCAGGATGACGGTTATGCAGAAAGAGAAGAGTATCAAGAAGACAGAGAAGACATTAGATGGCAAGGTAAGAGATATCGACATCTCCCAGATGCTGTGAAACGTCGCTGACGTGAACGGATCCAAACAGAGACCAGATCTCGTGTCGCTAGAGGCCCAAATTACGCATAGTACACGCAAGATCGCCAATGCGACGAAGACGAAAGATGAAGTCTCTCGAAACGAGGAGAAGTTGCGGGAGAGGGTGGAGTCTCTCCAGAATGAGCTCGTGAGTGTAAAAAGAGCAGCAGACGCAGCCCAAGGTATGTTCAGGACAACCCCTTGCAGCTCCGGCATGTATTCATCCTGCTACCAACAGAGGAACAACGGAAAGCCTCGCAACTCAACATGGCGCTTAGCGAGGAAAGCCTCGAGGAGTATCGTAGGCTGTGTGTTCCTTGCTTGGCCTGATGGTCATAAATATTCAACATTCTTACGATATGTATCCCCTTCTAGAAAAGCCTCTGCGAATGTCCTAGCCATTGACGAACGCCAGTCCCTTGAAACGCTCACCAGAGACGAGAAGACCGCGAGCCGGTCGCTGACTGGACTCACCGAACGCCAACAAGGGCTCACGGAGAAACGCGATACACGAGCCGAGGAGCTCCAGACTCAGACAGCCAGGAAAGCTGAGGTACGTACCTCTCATGTTTGGGAGTGCGCTTATATATATTGACTGCTTTGTTTCTGTTGTAGCTGGAGGAGAAGATCGCGTCATTGCAAGCGGATTTAACGAGGACGAGGCAGGAGTTGGAGAATCAGCAGTCGGAGCGAACGAAGATCTCGTGCGTACTTTACTTTCTTCTCCGCGCAGGTTTACGGTTTTTGAATATTTTTGGAACACAGGAAACTGGAAGCAGAGGCCGATGAGAAATTGCAGAGCGTTTATAATCAGTTGTTACAGGCTGGTGTGGATAGGAACGAATCGGAGAGAGAAATCAGACTGAAGGAGACACTTGCGAGTCTGCAGCGGATATTCCCAGGTCTGTGAACCGTTTGTCCTGTTCATTGATGTGACGAAACTCATGTAAGTGTAAAGGTGTCCGTGGACGCGTCGTTGACCTATGTAAGCCCATCGCAAGGAAGTACGAAACGGCGATGTCGGTAGTGCTCGGTCGGAACATCGATGCCATCGTTGTAGACGAGGAGAAGACCGCCATCGACTGCATCGAGGTATGTCTTCACTGCCGCTCTACCCGCTAACGATTCTAACGTGCTACTTTCTTTGAAGTACATGCGCAACCAACGCGCCGGGCAGGCCACTTTCATCCCACTCGACACCATTCAAGTCAAGCCCTTGAACGACAAGTTCCGGTCCTTTGCCAAGGGTGCGAGGTTGGCCGTTGACGTCATCGTGAGCGAGGGTGCCGTCGAGCGCGCCATTCACCACGCGTGTGGGAATTCACTCGTGTGTGATACGATGGAGGTTGCACGGTATGTGTGTTATGAGAAGGGGCAGGAGGTGAAAGGTCAGTGTAATATGTGACCTGTGCTTGACTAATGATCGCTGATTCAATTTTGTCTTCATTTGTTAGCTGTCACTTTGGAGGGCACGGTGATCCACAAAAGTGGTCTGATAACTGGTGGGCGGAGTACGCACAGTACAGGGAAGAAGTGGGATGAGAAGGATGTACAGGGTAAGCAATCAATCAATATGCCACTTGTCATTAGCTCCATGCTCTAAGTGTGCTGAATTTGCGGCAGGTCTTATACGCGTCCGAGATGGTCTCAAGGCACAGTTGCGCGAGTTGAGCAAGCAGAAGCCTCGGGGACAGACGGACGAAAACCTGATCGCGGAGATCTCGAGATTGGAGTCGGCGATCACGGTGGCCAGGGACGATTTGGTAAATCTGCAATGGCTAAGTATGAGGGACCGTAAACTCATCATGATAATATTTGCAGAGTGCTTGCAAGCTTCGTATCACAGGCCTTAAGGACGAACTGAAGCACCTCGATAGAGAGATTAAGAAGAACACTCCTGAATTGAAAAAGGTCTGTCCATTCCGCCTGTGGTCATCGAATGCACCCCAGGTTGACGCTTCTGACGTCCCTGGCTCACAGGTTCAAATCACCCACCGCAACTTGCTCGAACAAATTGCCGAACTATCGGCAACCGTCAATGCGGCCGAAGACGGCGTTTTCAAGGCTTTCTGTAGAAAGATTAAGGTTGCAAATATCCGTGAGTATGAAGAGCGACAGATGAAGGTTGCGCAGGAGGAAAGCAAGGCTCGGCTCCAATACGAGACACAGATTTCTCGGTTGACTCATCAGTAAGCTGCTCTCGGAGTTTACCAAGTTTTTCGTCGATCATTGATTCGGCGATCTCTAGGTCCGAATTCGAAGCCGAAGGGCTGAAGACCGCGCGTGACCGTCTGGCGAACCTCGAAACGGTGATCAAAACTGAACAGGCAAATCTCGCAAGGATGGAGAGTCAAAAAGTTGTTGCGCAGGAGGAGATCGCATCATTTGAGAAGGCCATTGCTGACATTCGGGAAGAGCTTAGCGAAATCCAGGAGACGCTGGACGAGAAGACGAAGGCTGTAGAGGCTGCTAAGAAGACTACTTCCAAGTCCGCGAAAGTGTTGGATCTGGCTCTGAAGGAGATCGCCACATGTGTAAGCTCGATTTCTCATATTTCGTGGTGCAGAACTAATTCTAACCTATCCGCAGAATGACGAGATCGAGAAGCTAGCCTTGGAACGATCATCTATTTATCGTAAATGCCGGTTGGAAGAGATCAAGCTTCCGTTGCTAGAAGGGAATCTCAAGAATGTTCCAATGGAGGAGGTTTGAGCTTCCGTCCGGTTAGCATGCAAGTCGACTAATTGCTCTTACGCAGAATTTACGAGAGGAGGTGGCGATGGAAGTCGATGAAGATGAGGATGGCACACAAAGACCCAAGACGGTGCAGGATTACGGTATCGAGGTCGATTTTGACAGTTTGGACGATGAGACGCGCGAGAGTGGGTCGGTGGACGACTTCGATAAGGAGATTGTCAAGCTGAACGCTGAGATTGAGCGCATGGCACCGAATCTGAAAGCAATCGACAGGTGCGCCACTTCGACCATTTTATTTTTCAGGAACTAAAGATCCTGGCAGACTCGATGACGTCGAAACAAAACTGGCCGAAACAGAAAAGGAGGCTGATAAGGCGCGCAAAGATTCGAAAAACGCTCGCGACGAATTCAACGATGTTAAAAGAAGAAGGTAGTTATTTCCTTAGTTCTAAGTATATTCACGTGTGACTGACAGTGCACTTCGAGATGCGAACTTTTCAACAAAGCCTACAACCATATATCAGACCGAATTGATCAGGTATATAAGGATCTGACCAAAGGAAAGGCCTCGCCTATGGGAGGTGTCGCATACCTCAGCTTAGAGGATAGTGAAGTAAGTTCCACAGATCGACGCCCTCCTTTGCTCCGCCCTGACCTTTCACCAGGAACCCTATGCTGGAGGTATCAAATACCACGCCATGCCACCAATGAAGCGCTTTAGGGACATGGAACAGCTATCTGGCGGTGAGAAAACGGTCGCCGCTTTGGCTCTGCTGTTCGCCATTCACAGGTCTGTTCTTAAAACTCGATCAGCCGGCGATACTGATGTAACCCAAGTTATCAACCTGCGCCATTCTTCGTGTTGGATGAAGTCGATGCTGCATTGGATAACACGAACGTTGCCAAGATCGCGAACTACATTCGGTCCCAAGCGTCTGATTCCTTCCAGTTCATTGTTATCAGTCTAAAAGGATCACTCTATGAGCGCGGGAATTCCCTCGTTGGAATCTACCGTGATCAAGAGGTCAACAGTTCTCGGACCTTAACGCTTGATGTGAGTGCTTGTCGCTCTTTCACATTCGACCAACCTGACCGGGACTTTCCTTAGCTCACGCAATACGACGAATAGAGTTGTTGTTCTGTATTCACCTTCCTGCTAACATACCCACCAGCTTTGTTATGTCTTGTCCTTGCTATATCTGTATCTTTAACTTTCTTATCATTATCGTCCCTTTTGCAGAAACCGTCTATGTGTAATTGTAATGGCCATGAATGAATCACCTGTTTTGTGATAGGCAGAGGAGCCTGACGAGTGAATGCGAATTCGAGGCCAATGCTGTCAAGACGAGCTCGCTGAGGCCGTTTATGGGGTTTACAATATTGCGATTGCCATCGGAGGAAACATGATGTACACTATAAGATAAATACAAAACAACTAGCGAAAGGAAGGTCGATGCTACACAACATGGATCTGGATATCAAAACGGTGCAGTTGCCGTATGCCTTCCGTAACCACCCTTCTCATCCATGGTGGTAGACAGCCCCTTCTCGAGGGTCGACTCGTCACCGGAAAACCCATCACCTGCAGTGAGCGATGTTTGGAGTGGTCCACTATCAGACCCAGTGCTAACTGCGCTACCGAGGGGAGGCACCGCAAATGAGAGATGGCCGAAGGTCGCTGAACGTGACGCAGTTCCGTGTACATGCTCTCCTTTGTTGCTCATATTGTCGCTGAATCCGTATGTTTCTAATATCGAGCGTTGGGCATTCACGAGGACTACAACAATAGTTGGGTACATCGCCTTGCCGTAAATGTCAAACAAGACACGCGGCACTGTAAGAAAGGTTTGACTCACCGACAGCACAATGTAGGTCGCAACGAATACTTGCCCAGCGATGTATCGCGCCGAACCTTCTCCCCCTTCGCTATCTGGGACCACGCTCATAATCAGAGTGACGAGCTGTTTAGTGGTCAGGAATTGGTGAGAAACCGTTGCTTCGACACGTAAATGACAGCACCTAACCTGGAGCATGCAATAAACCGCTCCCGACTCTACCAAGAGGAGCAAGACGTTCTGCACAGGTGATTGTCGTCGCGAAAGACCAAGCTTATCGATGACAATTTTTCGGTGGGACCTAGTGTAATCTTAGTGGATGAACACGGAGACAAGTGGATTCTTGAACATGCCATAGCTTATACGCAATCAGCAAGGTGGCAAAACCATTGGTTGCCATCGATAAGGCGATATTAGCGCTGAACAAATCTGCAATCACTAGCTCAGGCGCTACGATTGCGGAAACAGTCGTTGAGAGACCCAGATATGCAAGTGCCGTGGCTAAAGGACATATATTCGTAAACCATTTGGCAGAACTGATAGGTCGACATAGAGCTTACCGATTGTACCAATCCACAGAGCGAAGGGCACGAGCATTACCCATCGCCGCTCAGGGAAGAGGACCCAAGCTCGCCACATAACTACTGCATCGCTGATGATTGGCTAAGGAAGGGCTTAGTAGTCAGACCTCGAGTCGGTTTGTGGATGAAACACACCAATAGTTGTGTGGTCCATATAATTATCAGATTAGGGTGGAATGTTTTGTCATTGACAATGCTTGGCCTCGCTTCAAGAGGTAAATCGATGTTATTTATGAGTGCAGTCCGGATGAGAATATTTGGGGCTGCTAGTTGTGCCGTCCAGTGCAAGGTCATGATGAGAAAGGTGACGAGCGTGACTATGAACATAGCCAGTCGTGGGGGAGCCATTAACCCTCGTTTGCTGTAAATTCGTGGATGAGAATCGTGGAGACGATGTTACGCAGTTGATGAAACGCACATAAGAGTAGACGTGGATATGGCAAACAGGAGAATGAATACACCTGCCAAATACTTTTAATGGCAAAAGCTCAGATCAAATGACAGTATTTCTGCGGACCATAAAGCAGAGTGAGGGCCGTAAGCCATGCAAATCCATCCACGAGCGAAATGCCCAGGTGTTGTAGGAGGACATTTTCTTTAGGTGTCATGGTGGACAAGGGGATACAGTAATGGATGCGTTACAGGCAATTCACCTGACTACTTTAAATACATTCCGGCAGCTAGAAACTTGACAATCGAGGCTCGAACCATGGTCTGATGCGAAGACCGTTCATCACCGTGCTTGTGACGATCGATGAACCTTGATCGATGATCGTGATGGACTTGAGGACGAAGATCCTGACCTATCGAGTCTTATGTAGCTGAAAAGGGAGGAGTGGACTGCGGATCTGCGCGAATCCAGCAAATCTTTGATACGCGGCAAGTGCTCCAAACTTCAATGCAGCTTCGGGTTTAGGTTCCAAAACTTAGATATATTGCAGGCCGCGCACACAGAAGCCCTAAAACTTGACTTTTGATAGCCTCTCGAAGTCAGACATCAAAAAAGAAATTCAACCTTCCTTCCTGCCTCAGAATATTCGTCTGATGCATTTGACCAGTTCCTTAGAAGGTGGCCTGTGGTCGGCCTCCTGTTGGCAGGAAGAGTGTTCCATTACGGCACGGCTGCGGTACGATGTACCTATCTGTGGAGTTGTGCCACTGATGCGATGAAAATGCATCCTGGGATCCAGGGTAAGAGAGGGCAAGAGACACCTGATCAAATAAACGGAGGAGAGCCACAGAGATAAGTACTGGACTCACTCATTCTGGATGAAGTCTAGTCTGATTACAATTGGAATTGATTCAGTGTGAACGCCGTTTCACATCAAAAGGACGAAGGGGTGAATCCTTGGCATGATGGAGGATGTCAGGTACGCCACTGGTGGCGGTGCGGATTCCTTGATGGTGAGAAAGCTGCTCAAGTTTGATCTCCGACAATCCTGACCACCATGCCGAGAAAACGTTCTGCGAGTGAAGTACAACACAATGCTCGAAATCCTGTCAAGATCGCCCGAGACGGGACACAGCGCGCCGAGATAGTCGAACCGGACGGGCGGGGCCAATACGAGGATCCATGGGAAGATGAATTAGAGTCTGAAGAGGATGAATACGAAGACAACGAGCGCGAACAAGGTTGATATTTTGTCGAAATGTTCTCGAATTTGAAAATATTCAAGTATACTATGCAGCAATGAATATCGACGGACAATCTGATATAGCAGAGGATGAAGACGAGGCCGATCGAAAAGCGGAAGAATCAAATAAAGCGCCATTTTTACTAGGGATCGACAAACTCGCAGAGGGGGAGATCTTAGAAGCGGACGAGTCGTCGTATATTATGTTGCACGACCTGAACCTTGGCTGGTCTTGCCTTTCCCTCGATATCCTCTTGGATGGATTAGGTGACGAGCGCTCTCGCTTCCCAACGAGCGCGTACGTGGTCGCTGGCTCACAGGCACTTCGGCCCGAAGACAATACTTTGTCTGTGCTGAAGCTGAGCTCCTTGCATCGTACCCAGGTTCCCGGTTCGTTCAGTGGCCCGAATGTCTTCATGTCTAGAGATTTTAACGACGCGTTTCGGTTTTGTAGAGGACTCTGACGACGAAGATGAAGAGGCATACGAGACTCTAGACGAAGATCCGATCTTTGAACGGCAAGCAATTCCACACTATGGTGCGATCAATCGTGTGCGGGCTCAGCGGTTTGCTTCACCAATATTCCCTTCTGTTTCGGAGCCCTATTACGCCGCAGTCTGGTCCGACGTCGGGAATGTGAACATTTACAATGTTCGACCCCTCATCGAGAAACTTGACGTTCCGGGATTTCATCTCGACAAAAGTACCGCCCAGACTCCTTCTTTTACAGTTGACTCCCACTTGACTGAAGGATACGCGATGGACTGGAATGCGCCAACAGCATCTTCCCTAAGTCTTCTTACAGGCGACAATGATGCCAAAATCTATCTGACAACCGCAGGAAACGGTGGTTTCCGCACATCCCCAATACCCTTCCTATCACACGAATCAAGCGTCGAGGATATTCAATGGAGTCCCACGGAAATCACTGTGTTCGCTTCATGTTCTGTTGATCGAAGTATCCGTATGTGGGATGTGAGGTCGCGAGCACGGCAGAGTGTTGCATCCATTGTGGACGCACACGAATCAGATGTCAACGTGATCACTTGGAACAGGTTGACTTCGTACCTACTTGTCAGTGGTGACGATGACGGACAGATCAAGGTCTGGGACCTCCGCAACGTGCGACAGACTTCGTACGTTTTCTTTCCAAGTTGATGGGTGGTACTCGAAGTTGACACGATACTTTGCCAGAGCTGAGGTCGCCCGATTCAACTGGCACAAAGGTCCAATAACATCTGTCCAGTGGCATCCCACTGACGATTCAGTGTTTGCCGCATCCGGCGACGACAATCAAATCACTCTGTGGGATCTCTCGGTTGAACCAGACGATGATACCATGGCCTCGAGCAATATCCCAAACCTGCCACCACAGTTGCTTTTCTCTCATCACCATGAGCGACCTAAGGAGATGCGATGGCATCCACAGATCCCTGGTGCCATAATTAGTGCTGGTATTGGCTCGCTCAGTGTGTTCAAGACCATAGCTGTGTGAGCCAAGTGCTTCGCGCACAATTGTGTTCTCGAAGAAAGAAAAAGTCTTACCCAGACTTGACTCTTATTTACCTGCTTCAACGCGGCCCTCGCCAGGATAATTCCCGCTGCCTCTGAAGCATTTGATGTATTTGGATCCGATACGTTGATATTTGAATCTCTTCTACGAGGCCGCTTTGTGGCATCAAAAAACGGGCTACTCTTATGTGGCCTCCCAACCATCCAAATCGAAAGATAGAAGTATGTGAAAACAACTATGAGTAACGGCTCCAAGAAGTTCTCTTAATCCTCGACAATGTCGAGAATAACGATATGGGGTGGAGTGCAAATCTCCTTGAAATTAATCTACAGTATTCGTGGTCGGACGAAGACACTACGGTATACTCTACTCGATCGATGTTTTCCTTTGCCTTTCGAACTTATCTGAATAGCACGACAAAAATGAGTGATTCCATTAGATGACATCCAAACGAAAGAGCGAACTATACATGTTATCATCATAAGTAAATTGCAACGATCCAAGGACTATGAAAAAGTACAATACGGTAAAAGAGGCACATATACATCAATAAGTATATCCAACCATGAAGAGTGGGCAAAGGAGCAAGCAGGAGGCATCAACGAGACGAAGAACGTAACGAATGGCCATGAGAGGAGAGGGTGGCAATTATCTCCTCCACGTCTTCGTCTCCGCCGAATGTCAACCGTCGACTCTGGCGATGGACATTATCCAGAGAAGTAGTTACTTGGTGTTGGGTCGAGTCCTCCGAGGTCCGTACCTCGCGCTGCGATATTGTCTCCTCAAAATAAGAGCTGAGGAGTGACATATGATGGCCATGGAATCTTGGGGGTGGCGCAGGGAAATCAGACAGCCCAGATATTCGCGAAGCTGTTGACGTCGTCGTGAAGCTGCTGCGTGTGGGATCAGCTGAGGGAGGCTGCAACCCAGAGTTTATTCTGGGCTGTGGGGAACGTGGGGATGTGTCGCTCTCTCGTCTCCGGCGCAAGTGCGTTTCCTCCGCGAAAGACAGTTGACCAGTGAAAGAGGTCCGATGCACGCTCGAGACAGCTGGAGGGGTCGAGACCGACTCGACTAGGCCAACTCGAAACAGTTCTGTCGGGGGATTTCGTGCATTGTTAGTTTAAGATTCACTCGACACGTCAAGAAGGGCAAACTAACCAGTTTCATCTTCGTCAGGCTCAAGTGGGGACGAAGCCCGTGACGATTCCACATCTTCTGGGATCTTCGCCGAAGAAGGGTGGAAAGCTGATATCGTCGAATCGTTAGGTGGAGATGCCTCCTCAAAGACAAATTCCAATGTAGAATCAGTAGGCCTCCTCGCAATCGAGCCCAGCGGATCAGTTATGGAGGAGCGAGTATATTGACTTCCGTCTCGCTCTAGCGCTATATGCTCGAACTCCTCGCTCAACTGACGGGCCAAACTTGTCAGCCCACTTCCACCTCTGCGACCGTGGGTCCCAATGAGTGAAGTCGAAGACGATGCTACACTCGAGGGTTCCATGAGTTGATGGGTGGCAGGGGGCTTCGGCTTGTAGAAGAGATCATAGAAGTTCTCCAAGTCATCTGGGTTGCCGATTGGATGCGGAGACAGTGGAGGTGATGGGCTCTCGGGCGATGTGCTTGTCGTTCTAACATTAAGGATCTCGACGGATTGAGAAAAGTCGTTTCGCGGAAGATCGGGAAGGGGTGTATCTGAATGCAGAAGTGGCGAAGATGCGAATGTGCGCGCCGACTGAGGTTCGGAGGGCTTCTGGGAAGCCTGAGATAAATAAGGTGGGCGCCTAGCATCGTACTGCACAGGTTGCCTGTAGCTTCTCTTGCTAGATGTCCCAGCCATCTGTTGGCTCGAATCGAGGACCACATGGTTTTCACTGGTGCCCAACCCACTGTCCCTGCTCGCCCGTGGCCTCACAGCATACGCAAGCGTCTCACCGACGCCAACCATATCGTTGATGATCCTTGAATTCCTTGCGGAATCGTCGCCCTTCTCAGACATGAACGGAGAGTACTGAATATCGCCAGGCAGGATTTCTCGTACAACGCCAGGGGACCAAGGTGCCCACATTTTGGCTGGAGGTGGAACGTCACTGTCCTCGCGTGGATGTGGAATGATTCTTTCCTCAGAGATGTACGAATCTCTCGTTGAGGGATGCTGGGCGTATGGGTGGTTTGCTACTGGTGGAGGTCGCTTATACAGAGAGGGTGGGGCGTCGGCGTTGGCATTCTTAGCACGTCCATGCTCAGAGCTGACATTGTGCTGGTGCGGAGAGCTATGGCCCGTCGGGGATGAACTCTCCCTCTTCTTCTCAGGCAAGGAAGGAGCTGGGACGAAAGTGCTGTAGCTATACAATCCGCCCTGAGCATATGGGTGCGCAGGCAGCCTCATCGCGTCAAGGTCAACAGGGGTTTCCAAGGGCGGCGGGGTGGTTAGTGCAATTCCAACCCTAGCATCGCTCGTCGTTGTTCCTGTTCCGGACGGGGTCGGTGAACTGGATGTTCCTTCGACGGATAGACCCTTATCAATAGGAATTTGAGCAGGATCCGCAAGGCGGATAACCCTCGTCCCATCCCGCTTCAATGCATGCTCCAGTCCGCCAGATGTTGTTGAGTGATCAGCGGACGACGTGCCGAAACTTGCATCGCTGCCCGTCAACCCACAGGTAGCTGTCTTCGCAATCCTGAGCGCCGATCGGCTCCAAGAGTCCGTACGAGAATGGGCTTTAGAAGACTTGGAAAGCGTCTTCACCAGTGAATTGGAGTGGGAATGCGAAGCTCTGCTGGATGGGTCGCTGCTGCTGCTATTCCCGAGAGTGACAGTGTGGTCCGGAGCAGCGATGATGGGGGTCAAGAGCTGGTTCCCGAGACATGCTCTTGCGGCTAGGAAGTCGATGTTACTGGGCGGAGGCTCGTCTGGCTTTCTGCCTTTGTGCGTCAATGACTTTGACCTTGCGCGCGAGATGGTCCGAGTGCGTTTGTTCTGGAAGGAATGTGTCGCTTGAGCTTGCCATTCCTTGCGCTGGCTTTCGAGCAGCTGGCCATCTTCAAGAACCCTGTGTGGGTGGGATTGCTGTTAGAATGATTCGGAAAGGAATTTCAGAAACCGAAATACGTACTGAGCTAATGAAGGTACGGGGGTTGGGAGTGCCAAATCATCTAACGCGAAACTCTTTGGCCGCGGTGGTCTTTCAGCGCGGATAACAGAAATAGCAGGTGCGTTCTGCGTTTGCACAGGAGGCACTGTGCCTACTGTTCTTGAAGCTATAGCCCCGTCCTCATGCACCGGACTCTGTGATGATTTCCCGCCAAGGTCGACCAAAGACCTTGAGTGAGCCAATACTCTCGACACCATCCCTTGCCCAGCCTTCGCCGGGTCCTCTTGACCGAATCCGCGGTGAACCGGGCTCCCAGGTGGACTCACAATCCTGCCACTACCCGTATATTTGCCGTCTTGCTTGATCCTGAGCCTTGGTCTCGGGAAAAGGAGCGCGTCGCACCACGTCTCGGCAGATAACCAACGGTCTTTACCTCGCAGCCTTGGCGGGAGTGGTGGTTTCGCAGTAATTCGTCTGCTGCCACTTGATGGTGAGCTCATGGTTGAGTGCAATCCGGTGCCCAGACGCAAATCAGGGGTGGATACCGAGTTTTTGAGCTGCTTAACTCCCCGGAACAAGGGGTGTGGCAGATGAAAATGTGAATGTGAGGCGTCGGCTGGTTTGTGGGCCTGGTGTTGAGGCGGCTCAGTAAATGTCAGTCGAGGAGCAACCTCAAGTACGTTGTGAGTATGGCCATGGTAAGAAGACGTTGACGATTGATGGGTCAACGGCAGAGGGGCCGATTGTGGGCCCACGTTAGCACGAGAAGTGGGGAAGGCATAGGCATAGGGATGGGCGGTGGGGGAAATGGGCTCCGGAGATGACGTTGTTTTTTCGATTCGCGCCCTTGAACTAGAAGGAGAATGGTGCTGCTGGAGGGGTTGTGTGATCGACGTATCTAATCTGGGTGTGGGCGGGGCGGCGGAAAAATAATATGAGTTATAGTAATCCTCTTCGTCGTTCGTGGCTGCACCTCCATTCTGCGGCCCACTGTAGGGATGTGTGTTGGCCTTCCTTGGTATACGAGGTGTCGATCCTGAGGACGAACTTCGTCGATGAGACACAGAGGTATGACCCGCACCTGCAGCAATGCCAGATAACGGCCGTCCTGAACGCGAATTCTTCCTCGCAAAGAGACCGCTGGTCCCGCGCTCTGAAACATGCTTATTACGCCCCTGACCTCCAAGCGAAAAAAGACCGGCTATGCTCGTCCGATGGTGTTCCTTCGAGGAGCCACGGTGGTGTATCAGGGGTATGGGCGATTCGCCGACGCCGCCTGCAGCATCGAGATTGATGTAAGACGAGACTGGAGGCCGCATGGACGATGATACCGTGGAACGCCGTTGGGTAGCCATACTGGTTCGGGTTGGATCCACGGTGCCAGACGACACTGTACGACCGGACACGCCCGACTGTGTCCTTTGCCTCTGACGAGCCCTGGACACATTCTCCTCCTCCTCCACGTTTCTCCCTGTCACGCCGTCGAATTGACCATCGAAGTGGGAGTTGTAGCCGGCACCATAGCGTTTGTTTAACTCGATACTCGTCAACACTGTGTCGTCCTCATCGTCCTCCCCATATATTGGATCACCCCAGCTGTCACGTTCCTTTTGTCGCCGGAACGGTTCGCGCGGGGGCTCGTAGGGTCCACTGTATGGTATATACCACTCGTCCTCATTCTGCTCCTTTTCGCTACCGTGACCCCGATGCGGTGCTGCGTTTGAGGGTTTGAGCCCCAGTCCAAGACCCAGTCGCGACAAACGAGAGAGCGAAACGGTATTTTGGGATTTCGTGGTCATATTGGGCGGGTATCAGTGCCAGCTCCGCTGGTTCTTGGCCACAGCGTCCGCCGTGCTGGCTGTGCCTTCGTGGCCTGAAACAAAAGTGATCGTTCAGCATAAAAGCACACTTTTCTCCCGGTCTCGAGGAAAATTCAACTTACAGGACGTCTATCGTCGACACCGTTGCAGGCGACGACCGTGCGTTTGAGACTGATGGGGAGGAGAAATGAGAGAACAATCACCCCTGATCCCCCAAATCACATATTCGCACGCAAATTATTTGGCTTGTTGATCTCGGTTTTTTTTGGCCGCTTCTTGCTCAAGAACCACGAGGCTCACAACTCTATTCGTCGACAGTTGCATGAATCTTTCGGTCATTGAACGAAGTAGAATGGCAAGCTTTTATTAATTAAACGCTCAAGATCCTACAGTACTAATAGTATGTTGTGGGTTAATCGCTGCCGATAAGATAAACAACGCGCAATCTTATCTATAGAGCTGTGCACTTGACCTGCTCTTGACGTGTCTGTCAAGGTGCATTTGACGGTTGAACAGTCTAACAGAACACCAGACGCTTCGTCCATCTGATAATCATTTAACGGTCGTACAAGAAAATGGCGGAGAAATCGAATGCAACATCATATGTCTTTCCCAGACGGCAGGCCGAGATCAGGTATCCTTTGAGAGATAATAACACGAGCTGAACATGAGTCTGTAACAGGACTTCAGGTGAAGACTGCACAAATCGCATGTGAGCCAAAAGAGTATGTCTGACAGAAATAACTCGACGCCCTTCGACTTCGGAAGATGATCATGATGAAGCCAAATCTCGAGATCATGCGCTGATATCGCAACATGCCCGCTGGAGGCCACGTCGGTGAGGTGGGGAAGTTCAATGACGCCACTACTGCCAAAACACGAGCACTGGCCATGACCTCGACAGCATTTGACCAGATCAGAGGATCATACGATGGTATTCAAATCAGCTGGTGTAGGCCCTTCGAGACATCAAAGCGGCTCTGGATCCTGTAGTCAGATTCAAATTTCCGTGTTCTGATTCAACTGACTCCGCGAACCTCTTTGCGCCATGACGATTTGACGCGGTTGATGCGCGTTACTTGGGCGTTAACTCGCCCTTAACAAAAAGCCTCTGACATCAGGTTCTCTGCCTCTAAATAGAGATATTCTTAGTCGTAACAGTTGCCAGCCACATCACTTCTGGAAAAGGACGTACAAATCAAGCCGACATAATATAGTCAACTTCGACAACGACAAAGTTCCCGACCGACACTGGAACACACGATTCTACACGATTATCAATAACCTCGAGGTACACACTGAATGAAGGAGGATGAGAACGCTATGATGAAAGCCAGGATTTGTGCAAGTTGACTGTGAAAGCCAGGAAACCTGCACGTTAACTATCTGCTGATCGCAATCGTGTCATTTGGAAGCCATCCACGATTCGCCTAAATTCATAGGTAAATCAAGCTTCGCCTGGAGGCCGTGACTATACCGAGGGATTGTATAAGTACGGCACGCGTGGATAGAAATATAACGCTACCTGCTGAACATCGTTCTTAACCGGTTCAGGCCAGTGCGCCGTCGGACGTTCCTCAGCCTTGTGAACAATTTAGTCTCTGCTTCATTATGAACTTAGGTCTAAATATTATGCTCAGGAATGGATTCTACTTACCGTTTCCCATCCAAGGCCACGGGCACTTTCTCTCGACCTTCATCATACCCGGAGCTACAGCCACCAGCCACAGGACTCCTGTATGAAGCTCGTTCATAACCTCGTCCTAAAAGAGACCTGAGGCGAGAGGTAAGCTTGATTTCTGGCCCCGTTAGACCCAGACATCGAGCCCTTTTGAATAATTTGAAGTTTGGACCACCTTCAAGATAGGTTGACAGGTTGAAGACATCCGATCGCTCGGTAAGGCGGTAGACCCCGAAACAAACAACAGAATACCCTGGATCGGTCATTTCTCCTCTCGCCATCTCTCTGAACGACCATGCCCCCCACCCAACTACCAGCACTCGCACAACACTTCAGACAATGCCAAAATTGCTACCAATCCGACGTTCCCTTGAAGAATTGCGCCGGATGCAATCGTTCCCACTACTGTGTAAGTCTCACCCAATATCATACACCTCTGTACCCGTCTGACCCCCCTATCTCCCATCGTGGCGACATTCTAGAGCCGCGAATGCCAAAAAGCCCATTGGCGGTTGCACAAGGATAGGTGCAACCACAACCGTGACGTCCGCACCCTCGTGAGGGAGCATGACCTCAACAACGAGACTGCCCCTATGCCCGGCGAACTAAGCCGCAGGGACGCCGACGCGATCCTCAAAACATGGGTTCATGTAAATACTCACTTCTCTTACTCATTCTACGCCAAATACTTACAAAGGCGTGTCGTCGTCCCAGATATACAAGCCAGCGCTCCAAATCGCCGTGGTCAACGCCCTCACCCTGCAAAGCACACCCGCCCGCTGCCAGACCCACCTGGTCGACCTGACGCTTGTGCCCACGCCCTCAATCTCCCGGCATCAGCAAAGCATCCCAGGGAGCTTCGAAGTCGAACATGTCAGCGTCAGAAGCTTCGACGATGCGATTGCAGCAAGCGCAACACACGAAGGGCTGCAGCACTTGTTGGATAGGATTGAGGAGGAGTCAGTCCCGGTAAGGGAGAGGGGAGGGTTGGGGTTCGCCGTGCTGCTTACGCGGGTGCCGAACCTGGGTCCGATGCTGCTTACGCCGTTTGGGATGATAGAGAGATTGGATGATCTTCCTGTGGATCCGAGGTGGGAGGTTTCGTTGAAGAGATTCATCAGGAGGGGAGTCCCAATTTGAGAGGACAGATGTGATTGTTGTGGCTTGGTGTTCCGTTCCATTTTTTCTTTTCGATTTGTATGTCAATTTGTAGATCATTATATGTATTATAGTACTTCTATATCTCACTGGGCGTAAGTTATCCATTCCATTGGTTCGTTTGATAAAGTCTTGTTACATACGATAAACAGTTCCTTGAACACATCAGCCCATTCTCCCAACACCTCAAACTGGAGCCTCGTTCTCAATGAAAGTCTTTAACGATGCTGCCCACAAAGGATCCGATGGTCGAACGAGGGGACGGGGGAATCCACACGGAGTGATCTGCATCGTATCCCAACTCGGAACCATAGTAATGAGAAGTGCAAAGCCCAGCCCGCCCGCATCTCGGATGGGTTTCCCTTTCTCAGTTATATCTGCCACTACAGATTTCAGCTGGGGGTAGTGCGTAATTGCCTCTTCGAGGGGTGTTACAAAGGCCCTGTCGAGCAAGAAGCTGCACGCGATGGAACGTGCTGCTTCCTTTTTCGACTTCGATGCAGCTAAATTAGGAGCCGGTTGCAAGTGGATGACGAGAACGTGGGTCTGGCACCGCTCCGGCGTCTCTTTCAGCGTTAATCCGTCGGTTACTGCGGCATGTAGCATGGGTTTGTACATCTGGGCTCGAAATTAGCCACGAATGAATGAAAGAGTCATAAAACGCAACCTGAAGCCACTTCTTCACAATTGCTTGCTGATCAACAAATTTCAGAGTGCCTTCTGGCGTCGGGCTACCCTGTTTCTTCGCCATTGAATCCTTCATCTGCATTTGCGTATCTGTTTGTTGGTTGACGCGACAGCGCCGCTTGTGGGCTGTCCAGTCCGCTTTCTGGCATTCTACGCTCTACGGGATTCGTCAGTTGGAGAAAGGAAGAGACTCTCAAAGCACGCACGCAGTAGTGGGAACGTTTGCAGCCTGAGCAATTTTTGAGCGGAATCCCTGCCCTGAAACAATTTTGACACTGCTTGTACGCCTGCGCAATGGGCGGGAGGGTGTTTGAGGGCATCGAGCGGTGTATTGGGGACACAGGTGATGTGATCTAGGAGCACAAGGGCAACCTGCAAAGTGTATCCAATTGGAGTTATATAAAGTTCTGCCCTGATAGCCGTAAGACTCCGAGGTCGCTGGGGAAGTCTTTATCGTCATTTGAGCAAAAATTTGAACCTACCTCTATATCATAGAAAGTTTGAATTGGGCGTTGATGTTGAGAGCTAATACTGAGCAACCGTTTTGTAAAGTGGTAAAAGTGTTGATCGTGAACCAAGAAACGCAAGTTTGGCCTTATTTACCAACGCCCTCTGGATAAGCGGCCCCGAGAATTCCAACTTCATCTTGACTTCAACACTTCCAGCTCTGGGGATCTTATATCTCAGCAGTTAGATAGGAGATCATTTGTGATCTGATGGTGTGCCAGGAACCATCGACAGAAGCAGCATTCTCCACCGGACGACGTGATTCGATGCTCATGTGTGAGTGGCTCATGACCACTCAAGAAAAAAGTTCACAGCGAGATGACTAGTACAACTTGTGGCACAGTGGTACTACGCGAAGCTCCATGGGACAAACTGTCAGTTATCCTCTTTGGAATGACAATAATCAAACTTACTTCACCCCCCAAGACGTTTGCATTCATGCAAATGCTGATATTCCCCAATATTCACCTGAAACTCAACCTCCGTGTTCAACGTACACTCGTTTAGCGACTCGCTCATACCTAAAATGGTGGTAGGGCGGACACGCATGCAAGATAAAGGTCTCATCCTGAATAGACCGGAGTATTCCATACCCTTCGCAATCATGGACAGTATCGCGAACTCGACTTCTTCTGCTTATCTCTTCGGTCTGGCTTTGGACAGCTCCAATGCAGTCGCAGCTACTCTTGCCATCGCGATATTCATGATTCTAGTCTCGACCGTTTGCCTTCCGTTCTCTGAGAGTGACATCTACGAACTCGGGGGGTTCTCTATACTTACTGCCTGGCCGTTCTTTACGAAGAGATATGATTTCCTTCGAGACAATTTCAGGAAAACTGGGCAGAGAATGTTTCGTTTTCATGTCCTTCAGGTATTCAGAAATATTTCGTTTTAAAGTTACACTGAACGTTTAACTCCTTCGACACTCACAGCACCGGATCGTTGCGCTTTCTGGGGAACTTGGTAGAAATGTATTCTTCAATGACCAGAGCCTTGACTTTTCAGAAGGATATCGAATCCTCACGGGTGCTGTACCCCAACTGCGCGACATTGAAATCGTCAGTGATGATGAGAAGAAAAATATCCTCCTAAAGCGAGTCTTATACTTGTTCCGAAAGGAAAGAGTCGTAAATCGTAAGGCAGACTAACATTCTCTTATATTTCGTCTGATTAAATATTCTAGTTCTTCCACCCTTGTTCGATGACGTCCAGCGTCGGATGAGCGACTGGGGTAGGGAGGGCTCGATTGACCCCTTCAAGGAGGTCTACGAGGTACGTCTAATAATTTGATAGTACAGGCGTTTCAATCTTTACTATACTATTAGCTTGTTTTTCAAATGACCGTCCATCTTGTCACCTGCCGCGAACTCTCTGAAGACAAAGAGTCTATTGCGAAGCTTGCTAAACACTACTGGGATCTGGAGAAAAGTGTTACCCCGTTTTCACTCCTCTTACCGTGGTTTCCTGGGCGCGCGAAGAAGGCAAGGAAGGACGCGACGATGAACTTGTACACTCTGATATCTGGTTACGTGGATCTCCGACGCAACTCACCTCATCCTACATCAGATGCGATCGATGTTCTGATTGCCGAGGGGGACTCAAACGAAACCATCGTCGGGGTGAGCTGTCTGTATATTACAACTTCGTCTACCCTGCCTATAGCTGACTTCAACACAGTTCGTTCTTGGTGCTGTTTTTGCTGGTGTCATAAACACTGGAATGACTGGTGAGTGTTGCAATCTGTGATGTGATTTGCTGCTTGCGACCACGACGTGATAGTCTGTTGGGCCCTCGTAAATCTGGGGATGCACCTGGATTGGAAAGAAAAAGTATCTACCGAAGTTCAAGCCCTCGTTTCCAACCATACCGATACCCTCTCTAGTGAGACCCTTCACAAACGCCTCTCGACCATCCCAATGAACGCATGGGAGGACGAGATGCCGGTTTTGGATTCGGTCATCCGAGAAACTCTGCGGCTGGTGATAAACAACACCTTGCTTCGCCGCAATCTCACTCGCGACATCGTTATCGACGGGGTGACCCTTGAAAGAGGAGATTTCCTGGCGTATCAGGCGTCCGACGTGCACGCCAACCCGGAGGTTTATCCTAACCCTGAGGCGTTTGACCCCGGTAGGTATGACATCGGTCGAGAGGAGGACAAGAAAGTTCCCATGGCTTTTTTAGCTTGGGGAGCCGGTGAGAAAATTTTACAGTGTTATATTCAGATATAAACTCATGACACCTCAAACGAAATCAAGGACGGCATCCCTGCCCTGGGATGAGAGTTGCAAAACTAGAAATGAAGATCGTTATCGCCCTGATCTTCGCGGGCTATGAGTTCGAAATTGTCGACAAGACCGGGAAACGACCAATAGCGCTACCCCAACCAGATAAGAATGATCTCCAACAGGTTCAAGCTTTCCTCCTGTCAATTTTATGCCATACTTATATTCTTCCTCACAGGCGCGGCCTTTAGGAGAACCTTGCTACATGAAGTTCAGACGCATTGTGGATTGATTCGGAGGCAGGCCATTTGCAATGTTTTCCTCCTCTTTCTCGTTTATTGGATATCAGGACTTAAATATGTTGATTTTGACCTCGACATATCGTTCCAAGGGCCCATGTCTGAATTTGTTACAATGATCTTTCCTGTCACAGTACTACTCCTTGAAGAAGCGATCTCACAATTTCGGTACATATGAACGATTTTTCCGACTCTGACTCTCATTTCCTGTGGACGGCATTCCATCTTCGCATGTAATGGGTATATTCGTCCATTCGGGCCTACGTACAACCTCCATCTCTCATTCCGAATTACACGCACCTTGCCCATCGGATCCTCCACTGTCCCCTTCCAGTTCCAATCCTTTCGTCTCATGCTCTCATGAGACGACGCGTCCCTTTGTTCGTGCTCGTATTCAACTGGATTTTCCGTAGGAGAAGGAGGAAGGTGGCGCGCTGTGAGAGTACGTGGGATGTGCCTTGTTCAGAATACGCGGATATCATCCGTCGATTTGACGCCGCAGAGCCAGACCACCGTCAAGGAGCGGTGACAGGAATGTATACTGGAAGGGATCGAGGGTCAAGATGCGAGCAGCGTCGCATACGTTGAGCCTCTAAGACAACATGAGTGCAACATGGGGAGCACAGATACAAAGGAAGGGGCAGGTAGCTTAGAGAGGTGCGCGACGAGCCCATCGCATTTGCGGTGCATATCGACAACACCGGGGTCATGAAGAGTGCGAGAAGGCAGCCGTCGAAAATGCCGTACCATTCCCCTTGTCCTGCTTCCCCCGGTCCCAGAGAGACGTCCAGAGATTTATTCGCATGCCGCATCTCATCTTTGTTCCACTTTCCGACGATGGTGCAAGGCGAGGCAGGGGCGTCTCCTCGCAACGACGGTAGTATCGTTCATGTACCCATGGATATATACGCCATAAGGATCCACAAAAGAATTGGGCTGCGAGCATCAGAATGACACGACAATATCGGCATCGCACTCCTTGACTGTCGGGTGGGTCGTAGTTCTTGAGTAGGAGATCCGAGAAATAACGAGGGGTAGGGGTGACTTCAAGGGTGGCGCCAAAGGATCGTAGAAACGTGGAATGTGCCTCCACTCAACCACGATACATGGTCAGGCAGCCAAGATGGGGCTCCCAAGCATGGGTGCATGGGGTAGAGGATTTAAGACATCATAGTGGGTGACGATGCCTTGACTCCGAAAATAGCACCAGAGGATGAGAGACGTGGAGTGAGGACGTCACTCAACGAAGTCTACACTCAGGCAGCCGCGGCACTCGAGGATGGGAATAGAGGGTTTATTTTCATGTCTTCGCTCAATGACGACTATGAGCTCAGGCAGCCACGAGACCACACGATTGGAATGAGGTCCACAGCCTTGCAGAGGCACGAAGTGACCAGTATACAGTGCTTGAGGGAGCAATGCGCTCAAGCTGGAAGGACATTACTTAACTGGAGTACAGTGCGAAAATTTTTTTTGAACACGCACTGGGGTGACCCGTGCTATAAAGTAGCAAGACAATTCCTTTTACTTTCGAAACCCCCCAGAAAGCCAATGCCTACGAGTGAATGGGCAGATTCAGGAAAGGTCTCGGGAATCGCCACGTCTCGGCACAAATCAAAAGAAATCAAAAAGCCAAGTACCAAAACGCCCGTAATCTGGTGGTACTACAAGTGTTTTCGACTACAACTCCACCATTGCAAGACCCGGCGAACCAAGGTGTGAATGAAGAGGTGTAGACGATGAGCTTGCAAATGCCAGATCCCGGATGGTGGTAGGACGAAAGGGCCAATTGCCGAATCACAGTGCCAAACAAACATGCCTTCCAACCTCGAATTCGCTCCTCGACCACATAAAATCATTTGTGTTCGTTGCTCTTCCCAACGCTGCTCTTCTAGATGAGAAATAAGTCCGATCATAAGTTCTACCGTATACAGTATTCCTCGACGATACGACATGCAGAAGCACTGCAATTACTCTTCTCGAGAAGGTTTATTTCGCGGTAAGGTAAACATTGTTTTTTTTGGCACATGCGACACCTTACTCACAGATTTCATGATGATGACCTTTTCGTTCTCGAAAACGAGCCCTTGCGGAGAAAATCCACTCATTTACCAAGTATGTCGTGATACCCTCTACGGGCGAGGGAGGGACGCTAACTCTAGCTCTCTGCGCAGGAGATAGGATGTTGCATGTACGTCAGATATCCCAGGTCAACGGTTGTGCATGTGATCGCAAGGAAAGCTGCTATTTTCGATTTTGGCATTGGGGACGAGGTGCTCTCTACAGCAAAGGTTCATTAGATGTGTTTCGCGTGTGAACCAACCTGACTAATTCTCGAGACCCTCCGTCACCGTGACTGAGGTCAGAAAAGGATAACACTGTAGTCGCGTTGATCGAAGAATAGCATGTTCGAATATGGGAGCAAAGGTATCACTGTTTAGCGCCATGATCATAATCACGGAACTGATGTGAGAAAATATAGGAGTGAGGGGTGAAATATGGATTCGGTGTCGCCGTCGCACCCGCCAGCCAGAAGATGGTACCCCGTATTTGCATCGGAATCAGCTTCTTGATTGCGATGCAGCATCACCCTTGTTCGGACAGCTGATTCCGCCATATACGGGTTACCACTGGTGTGGCTCGATTGACTGCACAGGCCGGGAAAATGAAGACCTATGGAGTTATCAGATTCTATCTAAGATATGGGAAAGTTATACGCTATTGTCCATCACGAACTACATACCGTGTAGCGCCAGCGCCATCCATGATCAATACTCCTCAGAGAACTGTCGATGACATCGAAATGTTGTGATGCGAAGGTTCATATGCAACTACCGTGCGTCTTTTACACTTCATCTGTGATTTACTGGTAGCCTTTTACCTCCACAAATCAGGTCGAATCCGAAACCGGATCTGTCTGACGACTGCCTCCCAGGCTGTTTGTACTGCTGAGGACCGAGGACCGCCCCAAAGCACCAAATCGCTCGTATCACTGACTACTCCTTGTGTATTTGCCGTTTTCGACTCCTAGCCCTCCAGACACCATGCTCTCTCAGCGAGGGTGGGCCATCGTCCTCTTCCTCAATCTGGCCTTCATTGTCTCGCGTACCTCCTTATGCAGCATTGGGAAACGGACATACAGTACGCAGCACTTTTATTACCTTTCATTTCTGTCCTTACACGAAGACAGGTTACATCGGCGAAGACTATCCCATGCGACTTCCCATAAAACTAGAGCCAGTGCAAGCCCAATTCGACTGTTCACTTCGTTATTCCCTCAACAGTTCCGTCGCGGCGGAAGTCTGGACTAAGTCCACTGACACCCAGAGTGGGGGTATCATTCGTCTCGGGCAAGATCGTCGTGTCTTCGCCATCGCCATGTACCACCAGTTGCATTGCCTCGAAGGCCTTAGTAAAGCATTAACCGCGACGAAGCGGATGCCGGCAACGGATGGACACGTGGGACACTGCTTGAATTATCTGAGACAGGTCTTCGAGTGTTCCGCGGATGCGACAGAGGAGCCTGTGGTCAAGACTTCAATGTTGAAAAGCCAAGGCTGCGCACCCTCGTTCATTAGACAATGCTCCAACTGGAGTACTCTATATGATTTCATCACAGCCAACTACCTCGCATTCCATGAATTTAAGGTGACGAATGGTACTTGGAGCTGTGAGTAACCTCGAATATTCCTGAAATTCAAACTCATATGTGTTGAGTAGGCAGCGGTGACGAGAATAAAGAGAAAGCGGCAGGGACCTCAAATCGGACGATTCAAGCCGATCTATGTGCGTTAAGTGCCAGTGGTCAGGATAATCTAAATGCACATGGGCATTAGTTGAGTTTGTAGGTAATGGGGGCTGGTACCATATCATGTAGAGGCTAGCATTGAAGGTTCGTCATGGCTATCCGGCGCTGAACGAGACGAACAAAAATCAAAACGGAGCATATGCCTTGAAATTAATCAAACTTCACATTTGGACGGATGTAGGGTCCAGTTAGTTCTCTTGCCAAGCAGCAAATATCAAAAGCAATCTTCACCAGCCGCCACCTATGTTCACTGAAGCCAACCTTACACTATCGTCCTGGGTCGTCATCCACTCCGACCATGCGCCCCTCCCCCGCCGCGGCGTGAACACCAGAACCGCGAGCAAGTTTGGCAAGCTTGACCGACATAACATTTCAGGTATGATTTTCTTGACCTAATCCCCTGCGATCGTCGAAGTTGTTGCTGAAGACGTGGCCCGGGTGAACTCGGCGAGTTGTTTACCTTTGACGAGGTCGCCAAACAAGCGCAAAATTTTCCAACTTGGTTGAACTTCGTTCTCTCATCATGAAACTTGAACAGACCACATACCTGCCCCACTCTCAGCACAACTCATCCAGTGAACTTGTGTATATGGCTTCTTTGTCCAGGCCTGTTGTGCGACCGAAAACATATTTTCAGAGTACGCAAAGCTGGACATTTTGACGACGTCACCACAACTTGTAGAGGGAGCGGTTCTATTCATGGCTATCAAAGGGGACCACGCTCACTGTCTCCTTTATAGGTATGCCGGATCTACACAAGGCACTATTTTAATGCTCTCTCACAACCTTAGACCATCTATCCCCGCTGAACGTGATGCGCTATCCCTACAACCTTGGAATACGCGCCGTACGCCTCTCATACCAATTATCAAACCGATCCTGAGTCATGCGACTTTTTCAGCTCCTCTCCCTAACTGCTTTTCTTTTCCACTGGGAAGCACTGGCAGTTTGACTCCAAGAAGAGGAACATATACCGCCCTATCTAACTTATCTCTCACGTTCTACAACTCAGGCGACAAACAAGCTATATCAGATTTCTTCTGCCGTGATGAATTTATTCGCATCTTTCTCAAGGGTCTAGCGGGTGTATGGTTCGTTTCTACCGTGAACTTGGCGCTTCTACGAATTTTACTCCGCTCCAGACGATGTTAACTTGTTTCTGCTTGTGCTAAGTTATACTCCAACTGTTCATCAGCACGTGGCGACATCTCCATGCATCCAGTACTTCAGCGCTGACCTTTGGGCGAGGAATGTTACAAGTCTTCAAAACTATTCGTTGACAACGTATCTTGCATTTGCTGATCGCTGACATGGGCTTCAGCTGGAATATATTGCAAATCTGACCCAGGAATCAGCTAGTACCTCTTTCGCAATCCGAATCTCCTTCCGATACGTCAACTTTGACATATATCTCAGCGCTGAAAACAGATCCCGCCGCCCGCGCCACCATATTCCCCGGTAAGTATACCCTTCAGGTCCATAGGATCTCGTAACCCCCAGGGAGTTCGCTGTATCATCTCGGCGGCTGTTTGCCATCCCGAATTCATTGTCGTCGGTTGCTGAGCTGTCCCGCACATTTCTTTTGACTTGATATTCCGTCGTCCACTACTCGCTGTAATCTTTTCTTATCGGAGCCTCTGCATTTCCGCTCCCTGGCAGGAGATTCTTGGCTCAGGTATTCATTCGCCTTGGGTGGTCCACCTGATGAAACTTTCAATTCCTGGAGCTGTAGGTATTCACAGTCGGCAACGCCTTTCATAATTCATGGCGGGGCAGACTCGGGGTGTGTGGTCTCCCCGGCCGTCTCATTCCGAAGTGCTCTCCTATTCATCGACTTGGCTCGCAACCATTCATCCTTGAGCTTTTATCTGTTGCAGGCTCAATCGATTCACAACTTGTGGCTTCACCTGCCGCCCGTAATTTTCGTCTTCGCTACGGCATCTCAAAAAAACGTCATTGCCCGATATCAAACAGGTTATATGTATCTTCCGCAGACCCCAAGTATAAACGTAATTCAAGCACAGATAATCATTCAAACTTCAACCTCAGAATCCTTGCGATAGATGTTGCCGGGTTTGGCCTCCAGACCACCGTCCCGGGTCTTCAGAATAATGTCCTCGCCGCTGCTAGCCAAGACAGTGCGACTACCACCACCACCGGTGGTCACGACAGAGGTAGAGAGCCCAACGCTCGTCTGCTGGGTGGTGTTTCGGGTCCAAGCTTCACCCGTCGAGACTCGATAGGCTATAAGGACTGGTGCCAGCACCTGCATATGCGTTAGATTTGAATTGTGGCAGAACGAGACGATGTTCTTACCGTCATTACACCATAGAGGGATTCAATGGCTATGGAAGATGCGACGTTCGTATGCAGGGTGATTATGAGGGCAATGCCCGTGACAGCGGACAGAGCAGAGGACTCGACGACCATTGCCGAAACAGAGACATAGCGTTGGGGCAATTTGGACTGGTTGGTGGTTGCCATGCGCGCACGATAAAGGATTCGTCCGACAATAAGGAGGGTAAGCATGACGTTCAACCCGACAGATAGTGCGAAGTAGACCGTGCTGACGTGCAGATTTTTGCCAACATTGAGCAATCCCGCACTCCCGGATAGTTGAATTAACAAGATCAGGTTGAAAGCTGTTGAGAAACAAGTCAACCTAGGTTAGGTGGAACAGAGGGGTGAGCGGGCTCCGCACCTAATGAAGCCAAGAACACCATGCATGGCAAAACAAAGAGCTTGTACCATTTATCGTAGACGACGAGGAATCGATACAACTAAAAAGAAATTTCAGCGATGAGATAACTTCTTAGTAAGTTTCCTGAGGAGACGAACGTACAAGGACAAGATCTTGCAACCAGTTACAGACAGAAAACGAGGCGAGACTTGCATATGCCGGAGGAACATTGCTATTCATAATCTGGTAGGCTATTGGACCACCAGGCGTGTCTCGGTGGTACACGAATGCCAGAACGCAGAACTGGATGTTGCAGAGGATCGCGATAAAAAGGGCGACTTGCTGAACAGTCAAGAAAGCCATCAAATTCCATGATGCTTGAGAATTTCTTCTCCTGCCCCTCTTGATGAGATTGCGTATGGTCAGGCAGTAGAGAAGGACAGTGATTCCTAAGATCACTGAGTAATCGGTGCGCCACAAAAATACCCCAGCGAGGATTAAAACACACCGTAGAATATGCTCTCAAAGGCAATTCCAACGAACACACCGTTCTCTTCATGGACGAAGGGCGATGGGCCCGTAGTTGGGGGAGGGGCCGAGGGCTGAGACATCTAGCCGAAGTTAGAGCAAAATGATTCTGGATCGGAGCCCTTGATTATATATCTATCTATCTATCTAGACGCTGCGGCATATAAAATAGTATATCGCGTTCGATCTCCCATGTTCTTTCCCTCCCATCGGAATACCGTGAACACAAAAGTGTTTTCTTTCCACCACGGTACATCACGAGTCGGAAGCTTGATGTCAATGATGGCGCCAGACACCTATTGAACGAAGCATTGCATTGAGTCCCAACCATCAGGTGCTACAGCTCGCGGCGGATGAGAAAGACTTGCCCAGTTAGAGTATACCATAGTAATATCAGTCCGTCGTAGCCAAGCTCTCCGAAACTAACATCATGCGGGTGGCGGTTGTGAGGCTCAGAAGGTGATCTCAAGGGACTCGAGGAAGCCAGACTCTGGGACAGAAAGTACAGAATGATCGGCATTTTCCGTCAGTTCATCATGATCGAGACGTTCAAGGAGTTCTCACAGAAAACCGATACCTTCGGATCGGAACGAAGGCTTTATGGGAGAAGTCAAGATGATGCGTGGACAGCCGATCTCTCCACCGGAGTCGATACAGCGCGTCATAACAATCTAGCCAAGATGTCACAGCCAAGCATTACGGAATTTCGACATGATACCCCTCAAAGATCCTATATGTACTTAGGGCGCTGTAAATAGACGACAGTCACACGAGCATGTGGGGTTGATGTGAGAATCAGGGATGATGTAAAATCTCTTCGTGCCTCCCTGGAGCCCGAAGTCGAGGTCTAAAGTTGTACGTCCGAAAGGCTATGTCGATTGGACAGATCTCGGAGAGTCGTTCAGGCAATTCTCACAACAGCCCAAATATCAGTACTATGATCAGTGGTTAGTTCGAACAGCGTCCCGAACAAAGTTCCTCCGGCCGTCATACTTTTTCACAGAGAAATTATTAGCATCAGTTCTTCAGGTTTGGTGGTGCAAGGGGCAACAGTACAGGCAAAATAATTCGATACCTACCAGACGCGCCACAGGTCGCTTCAGGTTGATTTAATCATCCAACAAGGCAGTCATGGGGACGCAACGGCCCATAACAGACATGGAAGATACGGCTTCGGAGCATGAAAAGGGAGGCGTGCATGATTGGCTCTCTTGCGGCAGGACGTCTTCTCGTGCCTCTCGCCCGTGAACTGGATGGCATGAAGATATGTTCAAAAGCATCGTCCTACACAGTTTTGACAGTCGCGTTATCGGACTTCCCCGTGACATCTGCTTTGGCCTGCTCATTCAGCCCCCACCGCTCGTCCGATACTGTTTGCATTGGCAACTCTTTCATCAACAACGTGCTCAATAATCCCAAGGCGGATATCCCCAGCAGGACCTGCCACAGCACCACCAAGGAGCCCGCAAACGCATCCCGCACTTGACGCCTCAAAGGTTCCGCGAGCGCTGATATTTGGGGAATCGCACCGTAAGATAGTTCCAGTCCCTGAGGTAACAACTGAATGAATGCCTCCGGAAGCTTTACCTTGAGTTGATTTTCGAGGACTGTTGAACCTATGGTTACCCCCCATGCCTGTATACAGCGTGTCGGTATCTTCAGAAATAAAGAATGAACAGGGAAAGGGAACGTACCTGGAAGAACGACCGAATGAAGATGAACAGTCCCAACGCGCTTCCGTTATCGCTTACGGGAAGAGGAGCCAGGATAGGGAAGGTCGTCACCACGAACTGCACCGCAACCTCAGTCAAAGCTTTCCACGGTGATGTGTAAATATTGACGAACCAGCATCCCAAATCCGATCCCTGCTATGAACTCGAATCCAACCCAATTCCTCACTGAACTATCCACATGAAGGATAGTGTGCAACCCTAATCCGACGAGGACGAAGCACCATGAAATGATGTTCTGTATGCGATAGCAATTAAATTGAGAGGTTGTTGCCCCTATGAATATCGCAGCTGGTGCAACAGAGAAGCTATATGGAAGAAGGTCGACGCCGCTGCGAATTGGCGAGTGACCTTTACAGGCTTGGAAGTAGACTGGAATATAGACTGTGAATGGCGAGTCAGTTATCTATTTACGATGTCAGATATAAGGATCGGTGCTCTGACTTACAGAAGACTGCGGCTACCAATATGCCGTGGACAGCTGTAGCGAGGTATCTGTGATGCGTCGAATGAGGAAATGGTCATATAAATTACTCAGACTGACTGCTTACCCACTGATGCTTGTCCGATTTCTGAGAAGCCTGATCGGCATGGTGGGCTCGACTGGTACGAATGCTTCGTAAACGACGAAAGCTGCTATACCGGCGAGGCCGAGGATAAGGGGGACGAGGACACTGGCTGAAGACCAGGGGAATCGTATACCTCCCCACGTCAAGCCCAAGAGTACCGACGTCGTTGAGGCGACGATGATTGCATTTCCACTGAATGGATTATGAGTTTCAAACCATACGATAGGAATTTTCGCGCTCACGCCCAGTCGATTCTTGCCAGTTTCTGGGACAGATTGGTTTTAGGAACCTTGAGATCCAAACAGAAAATGCAGGCTACCAGGGCAATGCCCGTGAGCGGCAGATTCAAATCTGCATTTCACGTTTAGGAGAAGATAGAAGGCAAAGAGTACCCTAGAAATGTCTTACAGAATAACCCTCTCCACGTCCAGTCTTTCCTTGAAGCAAAGGCCCCTCCCTATGAAGCGCCGTCAGGAGATATTAGCGAGAAATAACCCGAATTACTCACGACAGGTGGGCCCAAAGTACACGCAATAGACCAGACCGATCCAATCAAGCCCTGATACATCCCTCGCTCCTGAAGCGGAACAAGATCCGAAAGGATGATCTCAGTTAGTGCGAGAATGCCTCCTGCACCACTGCCTTGAACAGCTAATATTTTTCGGATGAGATACGCGCTAATCATCATTTCAGATGCAGAACTTACCGCGACCACCAATGAGCATGGCCATTGACTGAGCGCCTCCGCATAACGCACTCCCAAGAGCGAAAAGCAGGATACAAGACAGCAAGATGGGTCGTCGACCAAATATGTTGGCCAAGTGCGCCGACATAGGAATTGAAGCAACCGATGCGAGCGTGTATCCAGATCCTATCCAGACAAACTCGGTACCGTGCAAATCAGCTACTATTGTGGGGAGTGCCGTCGCGACGGATGTCTATAAATCCAGGTGAGAAAAACTTTGAAGTGTCTCTGAGTAGTTCAACTCACTGTATCGAAAGCCGCTAGAAAGGTAGATAACATGATACAGACCATGGCTAGCCAGAAACGCGTGCCCTTAGCTGGAGTCTTAGCCACAACACCCTCATTTTCCGTTGTCTCCTTAGACGGTGTCTGCGACATGCTTTCGATGAGCTCGCGACGAGGGTTGACAACAAGTTATAAAGGGCAAGCACATCAAACGACCGACATCCAAGATCCCACACGTGAGTAAAAGAAGCAAAAGTGATTCCGTGAGTCAACAACGATGAAGCAAAGTACGCGGGGACCCCTGACATTCCAGCCAGCGCTTTGTGACATTGCATGCACACCGTGGGAGCCGCCCATATGTAGGTTCCATCAGCAGAGCGGGTTGATCAGGCATGGATAGGATACGAGCGAGAAAGGCAGTCTCGGGAATGGAATGGCACTGAAACAATCAGTGTGTGCATTTTATTCCCAATCCGCCAAGAATGAATATAGTGCCAGCCGAATGGAAGTCAGGGTGTTGCCCAAGCTTCGAGGTATATCACCGTGCTGTGTATTGTTGCAGTTGACAGCTGAACAGCCTTGAGCAACACGCACAATCATCGTGTTTGCTATTATTGTTTGTTTGTACACTATGCTAGGCAAATAAAAAAGTAACCAGCGACCGCTAAGGACGGCGAATCGAGAACTAGGGCGATCGATATCAAAACGTCAAATACGCTGCGCGTTGAGCTAGCGTTGCCCGTGAAGTGAAGTTATCATGAACTTCAGTTCAGTTCATAGAATGAAGTGAGTCACTTCACGACAGTTCATGAAGTGTCTGCGATAAGCTGACCTAATGTAATCACGCTAGTAGTACGCGGCGCGCAGTAATTCCATCTCTGCCTCGATAAGATGAGCCCGTCCTCGACCATCTACCAGCGCATTTCTCTCTGGTGTCATTTCCAATATTACCATGCTCCTGTTATCGAAGCGGAAGTACTTACGCTACGCAGTGCACTACAAATATGCTCAAACTACTTTCGATGTCCTCGCACTGTGCACTCCTCAGCGTCGAAACTGCTTGAAGAACGAACTGCACTAGTCTCTCGTCCAGCACAAGAAGCAGATGGCACAAGCCGTCAAGTTCTTCGGGTGGACAGGTCTTCCTTCCGGATGACCAGGTCCGCACCCGTCTTGCCTCACTGATGATTTCACATTCGTGCTCAGCATCAAAGCCTTGGGAATGGTTCAATCCTCGACGCCGCGTGGCAGGGATCAAGGATAATTGTGATCAATGTTCCGACGTCCGCGCACACTCCGATTTCTCATCCAATACAGATTTCTATTGTGCAATCGCGGTGTGCAGTAGGCTCACGGCGTGTGCGCAGATTCTCGTCCATACACAAGGTGACCCCTTCCGACACCCTTTGTGCAGTGCATAGTCATATTTCGGCGGTCAGATCCACCTTTTCATCCACTCCACTTATATTTATCTTACACGCCGGCTTCTCATGATCAGACCTCCCAATCCCTCGTTCCTAGTTAATGCATGTTCACTCTTTTTTCCCCGTCTCTACCCATCCTCGCAACCACACCATGTTATTCAGATTTTCATCACAGTGTATCCATATGCGGAACAGTCGTTCACCCTCATTGGTCCCTACGCTACGCTATATGTTCTCACCACTCTGGATACCTTTAGCAGTACATACTTCATCAAACTTCATGGTAATAAAGTTTTGATGAACTTCCACTTGAATTCACTTCATCTTAGCCCTCAGTTCACAGAAACACTACCGTTTGACTGCCCATCATGCCATGGAAAGTTGATGCTAGTGATATGTGCACGGATCCCATCAAATGCGAAATTGTCTCGAAAGCGATCAGATTCAGGCTACCGATTGTAACTGGGTCGGTGCCTCTTGGTTGAGAGAAAGATTGGCCTAAACGGATTCTTCATTCTGTACGGTTTCATCATATCGGAGCTCAGGAGCACTATAAGAAACTTCACAGCACAGTTATCACCCTCAACTTGCGGGCGTAAACCATATCCAACACAAGACAACTTAAACATGCGCTTTTCTGCCTCCCTAATCGTCCTCGCGTCTCTCGTCGCCTTTACCGTCGGTGCCCCTAAGCCCGACGACGGAGGTAATGCTCGTACCTCCTTCATTAATTCAAGACATACCTAATCTGCATTGTCTCTGTCAGAATTCGTTGACCCTGATAGCACTCAACAAGATGCTCCTCACTGGTTCTAAGCGTCCTCGACCTTGATTGTGAGTAGAGGCCGTTGGCTGTATGAAGCGTTATCTCACCCTTCTCTCCACTTCGCAGATACGGGTCATCATTACATAGGTCTTGAGGTGTCGATTGTGTTTTTTTACACCAAGAATATATTGCGTCGTTCTGAGGCCTGTCACAAGAAAGAAAGAGATGATTAAATCAAGCCATGAAGTCATAAATCTCGTCGAGTAGCCATATCGCAGTCTGTAATTACTGTCGTATCGCCAACGAGATGCAGAAGGAACCGCTGCAGGTGGAGTCCGACTGGACAGAGAAAGAGACTCGCAAACACCCCTAGGACAGGTACGAGATGGGACAGGAGAGGCGCAGGTCATCAACCATCGTAGCCAAATGGCACCGAAAGATCATAGAAAGGCCGGTAACATATTACTCTGGTGTCCGAAAGTGTTCCGAGGTGATGAAAAATTTATTCACTGGGACAAATCGCAGTCAGGGACTTCCAGAATGACAGGTCTCGTGGCGGCTTGCAAGAAACAACGAGGCAGCAATATACGAAAAAGAAAGCATTGGAAGTCACAGTGAGCTACGATCAGGGCGTTTGCAAGTCGAAGAATACGGGTCAGACTGGAGATGCATAACAGAACGGTGGAACAGATCCGTCGGACAATTTATCACTCCGTAAAATTGGATCAGAAAGACGTTGAAACAGGCAGCCGCCGGATGGGCGGGGGCCAATTTCTTTTCCCACGCGACACTTTTCACACATCGGTTTCTCGCAGATAGTACGAGCTTCATGATCAAAACTGCAGAGCTTCAATCGTACAGGCATCTATCCTTTCACTTGGCTATTCTCCAACACATCAGTATCCATGAAGATATATCAGGCAGGCGCCGCTGTCAGTCAGTACCAGAGCGCCATTCAAAGCGGAGCAATGGTGACCGCGATATTGCAACACATCATTCTTGGTTCGCGGTGGACAGGGCTGCCAGTCAGGGAATATACTACAGGTGAAGAAGGTTGGCACCAGTCAGCATCTGATCTCGACGATCGTGAGTTCTGCATGTTGGGGTTCAATGGACGGACTGACTTATTGCAGAGCCCCAAACTTAAACCTCATTTGCAGAAGCAGCAGCCTCTCACGATCCGCGGTACACAACTACCCCCGAGTTGACATCGTGACTAAGTACGACGCTGTGATTACCGCTTCCATTTGTGGATGCAGCAAACCACAGTCCGTCGATGTATACACAGACTGCCTTCGGTATCACATGGTGAGGTCACCCAGCTGTTGGCAGCACCGATTGCTATCCGTGCATGCCCGAGAGAATCGCAGTCCGTTTATATGCATTATGCACTTGCCTGTATGCAGCCACATCTCGCGGACCTTCTACTTTTGATAAGACTTCTCCATTGTCTGATGGTGTTTGAACTGGGGTCATCGGGGCTTGGGCTGGATCTTGGGCGGCGCGCTCTGTCTCGTTCGTGTGTTCGCTTTATTCTGCACTTGGCCTCCCTAGTTCTGCCGTTCATGGGACTCGTAGCTCGGTCTTTCATCGGCGCAAGATTCAGTAGAGGGCACTTGGCGCCAGGACCTTCTCCGAACCTCTCGCAGCTGGCTTACTGATGTGATGGAGGACGACTGGTACGACACGAATACACTGCATATCGGGAAAGCTTACTATACGGTGGACTACTGCGAACTTTATACGTCCTATGTCTCTTTATCTCTGGATCCTTGAATACACATTCACAGCCCAGCCGCACATACACAGCTCACTTATCAGGCTGCGATTCGGTATGCTAGATGCGGTACCTCGGTCATTATTTTTAATTTCGTTTCATGGTTCGAGCACGGTCTGCGAAACTTCGCCGAAAGTCTGATGCGTTGTACTCGTACTATATGTTGCGCTTATTATATCCCCTGCGATGCTAAGGATTAACTAGTTTGGCCATTCAACCGCACAGAAAATCTAGTGTTTCGAGGTCCGGTTGCGGGGACCGAAAATCCGACCGAAACCGGACTGGACCCAACCGCAGGCAACCGGACCTTCGGTTGCGGTTGCCTTGAATTAGGCGGGGTTCGGTCTGCGGTTGCGCAAGATGTCTGCATTTGACGCGACCGAGAAAAACCAGTCGCAACCGGTCTTTCACAAGACCAATGGTTGCGGCGGTGGGGCCAGCAATGTCACTTGCTCCACGGCATCCCCCATCACCGACACTAGTTCCTGCCCCTGTCTCTGAGAATACCTGCAATTGCAGGCATCTCTTGATGCAGGGGCGAGGGTGTGGGATGGGACCCAGGATGGGACCCAGGACTGGGATGGGAGGTAGGCAATGGCAGAGAGTGAGCGGCGACGGCGGGTGGGCGACGATGAGTCTGCGGCGGGGAATCCACACAGGTGGGCAGCAGCGAGTGTGCAGCGGTGCATGGGCAGCATGTGGAGGCGGTGGTGAGTGAGCGGCGCCATGTCAGTGGCATCGTGTAAGTGGCGTTAGTGGGCAGTGTCGTGTGTGCGGCGACATGTGGGCAGCGTCATGTGGGGGGTGAATGGGCGGTGGCACGTGGGCGGAGTGGGCGGCGGCAAGCGGGTGGTGGCGAGTGGGTGGCGGTTGACGCGGAATATCCTAAGGAAGAAGTGGGAGTTAGTTGGGGGGTGCGTGACATGATGGTGGGGCCACGTACCTCGGGGGTATCCCGCTGTCCGGGTCTCCCCTTCTCCCCTCGTCCTCGGCCCACCTCCGAACACCGTCTCACATCGCTTGTTGAGCGGAGGAGGGCGTGTGGCAGTCGTGGCGGTCGTCGATGTCACGGATGTCGTTCAATACATAAAATGAGCTGTTAAACAAATTCAAGAAGTGTCAGTAGAAAGATAATAGTGCAAAAATGATGAAAACTTACTAGAGATACTGTATACACGAAATGGCGGCTGGATGGCACGCCATTGTCGTGTGGTGGTGGAGAGAGAGGACGATGTTGAAGATCGTCGAAACAGCCGAGCCGCGTCTCGGTCGTTGCCGGACGCGTTCCCACGCTTCTTCAACCGGCCAAAATGACACTCTTGCAGCCTCCGGAAAACTTAGCATTGTTGTTTGATAGTTAATTAGGGTAATGAAGTAAAGTATACTACTGCTAGCCAGTCCTGACTAGTTCAGGACTGGTTATTGACCAGTTATAGTGAAAACCGGTGTCAACCGGTTCAAAGACCGTTAAAAGACCGCGGTTGCCGGTTGCACGCGGTCTCGGTCCGGTTTTTTGGGTTTCGGGGATTTCCGAAACCGGTTGCGGTTGCCGGTTGCCTCAATCGGAGGTCAAAAACCGGACCCAACCGGACCTTAAAACACTAAGAAAATCTGCGTTAGCTGCTTGAGGTCCCTGTGGCTGCCCCTTGAATCACGCTACCAGCACTTGTTCAATATAAAGTCTCACAACGGGGATGCGGGGGTTACTCACGACTCCAGGTACCGTTCACAACTTTATGTTCATGGAAGGCGAGATAATTCCTTGAGAGGAAATCATATAGAGTGTTCCAGTTGGAACATCGCCTGATGAACGAAGGTGCACAGCCTTGGCTCTTCAATGTCGAGACCTTAACCACCGGCTCTTCTGTGGCATCCGCAGAACACTGGAAGAACATTCGCAAATGATTCAAGCAGTGTCCTATGTGTCCATCCATCATTGGTGTCTGGGTTGTCTCGTTCAATGCTCGACTGAGAGCGGACATGCAATGCAGCTCGTGGAACATGGAGACTGCGAAGACGCGACGATCCGGTCCGAGACGAACGAAGCCTCCATTGCGAGTGTCGGTTGACTTGTTCCAGATTTCTCCCGCGATGGAGGAGTTGAGGGCGTACCGAACTGAGCAGTCGAATGTGGCTTGGACTTGCTCCAGGTGCACAGGGAGTTTTACGGGATAGTCTTTGCCAATGTAGCCTGCCAGCTTTCGAGTGAGGACAGAGACAAAAATCAAATTTGAGTGCTCCCTACTGTATTTCGTTCTTCCAACGCTACATAAGGATGTTCGCGAGATGATGAAGGCAATATTGAGGAATAGGATGGCGGCCCATCCTCGCTGAGAGAGCATGGTTTCTGTAAACAAGAAGTTGAAATGGCAAACGCGCAGTGGTGCGAGCCGAATCGTACTTTTGGGGTGGTCTTATCCTGCTGGGTACAAATGACCTGGAAGAGAGAGTATGTCAGGCTGATGCGACCCCGGTTTCAATCTGATTTGTGCAGGTTATTGCTTGGCGTAAACCGCAAAAGAAGTTGTAAAACACGCACGATAGATGCATATGACCCGACTGTATCGCAACATCTCGGGATACCATTGACATGCCTGTGTTCTTTTCAGAAGTGCAAATGATCGAGATGATAGGCAGCGCCGCCGGGTGATAGTTCGTAATGGACACAGAAAATCGTTTATCAGTTTCAGTATGATATGATTCGTAGAAATGATTCAGCTCGAAATCACTATTCGATGGGAACAGAATCGTTCAAGGCCAGCTGGGGCGCCAGCTGTATGAAAGCTGTCGATCATACTTCGAATGATCTCCGGGGTTTGACGGTGTGGCTATGTATATGACGCTGTTTCCAATCAGCTTGGACTGATTTCAGCCGCGTTCTCGTACCTGTCAGAAGGTCGGTGCAAGTAAGCATTGGACAAGTGGACCAAGCATCAAGGGATAGACAGAAGAGCAAGCTTTTTCTCATGCATGTCGCGACACCACCGCGCTCCAATCCCTGCATACATACTCTCATGGAAATCGTGCTTCGAATGTCCAGGGTCTTCGGGCTTGACGTTGTGGGGCTATGTATAGAATTCCATTTTCGATCGGCCTCGATGGATCTCACCCCACATTCTCGTAGAGGTCAAATGCTCATCGCCAGTAAGCACTGGAAGATTCCGAGTCGTATTTGGGATATGTATGTAGATGTAGATGAAGGATCAAGGATGGACGGAAGAGCATACTAAGCTTTGAATTTTCTCATGCATGTCGCGGCAGCAATGCATTCCAATCTCTACACACATACTCTCCCGGTAAACCAATTACGTGCGGGGGCTTGGAAAAGCCCACGGTCTCCAATCGAGTATCGGCGGAGCATAGGATCGATTGGTGGATATACTCCATGCAGTGCTGCGCCATTTCGGGGGTTGCGTGGTGGAGGTACTCCTGGCGGATGACGGCGAGGCATTGGAGTTGATGAATCATGGCGACAGCAGAGAATTCTCCATCTTCACCGACAGGCGGAGCGAGGCCTTTCCATTCCTCGTCCGCGGTGCTTCCTCTCATCGTGTAATGTTGAGAATTGTCGATCCATACGCCGACTTTGCGAATCTCGCGCGTAGATGCTTTAGCCTGAAGCTCTGAAGGGTAGAGATTAAATTAACGAATTGCGATCTTATGGAGGTACTTGCCAGGAGTAAACGTCGTGCTGTGCCGGCGGTTTGTCAACAAAATTGACAAGACGACGATTGCTACGAGCGTGGCCAGACCGCCGAATTTGAAGCGATGACTGGAAGTGCTGCAAATGGTGGACTGCATGGCGAGCTTGGTTGTGGAGGGGGACTTGTAATTCGTACCCGAGATCTTAAGTGGTATCTTATGACTGCAGAAGCCTCCTTACCTGCACAGCCAATCGAGCCATACGGGTGGTATGCCAGTTTCCTCCGTTAACTTGAATGAAATCTGATGG
This sequence comes from Hypsizygus marmoreus, assembly GCA_013433165.1. NCBI lineage: Eukaryota > Fungi > Basidiomycota > Agaricomycetes > Agaricales > Lyophyllaceae > Hypsizygus > Hypsizygus marmoreus. Next base: position 343,354 of record CM024084.1, on the reverse strand, counting down.
TCCATATTTTAATTGAATCAATCCGAGTCGTACCATTTACCCACCCAAAGAGTAATAAATGGGAAACCAAGCGTTCCGGGTCCGTGTCGTGCATTTTACCTTAACCGTGTGAGCGGTGATGATATGGTGTTGCAATCAAAAATAACAAAAACTTGATTCCGATGCTGATACGGGGTACCATCTATTTGTTGTGACAGCGACATCGAATCCATATCTGGCCGGGCACTCCTATATTTTCTCATATCAGGTCCATGAGCAGTAGCTTAGCACTGAACAATCATACCTCCGCTCCCATAATCACACATGCTGTTTTTCAGACAACGCGACTACCATCCTATCCTTTCCGACTCTGACCTCGGTGATGAAGAGGGTCTCGAAAGTTAGTCGGGTTGGTTAATACGCGAAAAGCATCTAATGACCATTCCTATAGAGAGCACCCCGTCAGCAGTCCCGATGTCGAGGTTATCGAAAATAGCGACTTTCCTTGCGATCACATGCACGATCTTCAACCTGGCGTATCTGGCGTACATGGCAATACCCTATCTCCTGCATAGAGAACCAGACTTGGCGTCCCTCCCTCGTCCCAATCAATTTATTGGGCTCGAAAGGATCAATTATACCAAGCATCCTTTCCCGAATGTCAAGATGGCAACATTCGCTGGCGTCATTGCTCAAATTGACCGAAGCCGACCGAAGTATGTCTCTCCTGTGGACCCTCGTCGCAGGTCCACATATTTTGGGACCGTGTCACCGGAGGATCGAAACGTCTTAGCGACCAACCAGGTTCGTTTAACTCTTGCATTCTTAAGCCAAAAAGTGACACTTACCTATGCCGCCGATAGATCTCCACCGTGATGCAATTCAGATCCCGCGATTTCGGGATGGAATGGTGCAGGCTGAAGCTCGCTCTTCCCGACAGCGCTCGATTTGATCCGAGTGACCCAAACAACGAAGCAGAGCGCGAGAGAAACTGGCTGCTGGAGGGCGATACAAGTGATCTGGAAGTCTGGGAGCTCGAAGCCTCACAGTGGATCGACCCGCGATACCTTTCATACAATACTCGTCCTCGTCGCAGAGGCCACATTTTCAGCTTCCGGGTCCAGCCTAACAGTACTCACGTATCGCGGGAGGTCCGTTGCCCAGCTGATAAGATCGCGACGTTCGAGATATTCTGTGTCAGTCCCGGGTGCCGTGTTGACATCTGGCAGAATAAGCTGCAGCCACCGATAGGTTCGTTCAAGTATCATCGTTGCGTATCGTCCTCGGAGCCTGATCTTGTCATGTAGGCCTGTTCCTTGAGCAAAGATCATCACTATGATTGCGAGCAAGCGCAGAGCAGAAGTCCGGGACAAATAAGAACAACTCGAAGCTTACTGTCTGAATCTATCCGACATTCTCCGAGTGGGCTTGGAGATGTTGATGTTTTAACCATAGTAGTATCTGCGTAGAGTACGTGCTAGGTTTCCTTAGGAATATGAGTTCTTTCTCCGTCAAACGAAATCTATCTGCCATGAAAATTCAATGAAAGTGACATCTAGATCTCAGTCCTTTTGAAATGGAGTTTGAAAATGTATCCCACCCTTGACTCTGCTGTCTCCCGATGGCAGAGAAAAAGACGTACTCTGCTTCAACCTCGCGAGCTCGGATAGTACCTTGCTCTCGAGTTATCTAAAGGTCGTCTTTCGTCGTGTCTTGTTCTTTGCTCACTGCAAATATATAATTCAGACCGTCACTACTTCGTGCAGTATTTGCCTTTTCTCGAGCTCGTTCTGTCCTCCCTATGTCACAATGTTCCTTTCGGCTTCCGCGCTCGACAAGCTCCAGTTCGCCTCGCGTGCGCATAAAACTTAGAGGGCGGAGGGCCCAAGTTTGGTTCAAATCTCATCAATCGATAAATTTGTCTGCTGATGAGTCTCTTGTCACTGGCATAGCTGCGCACATTCGAAGTCATCGTCACAATGAAACAAAGACCTCTGATCATTCTCAGAAAAAACTCTTTAGCCCGATGCTGCCTATGAGTCCGGGCCATCTGTTCGAAGCTCGAAGCTGGCTGCTCCGCGAGCCTCGCCCTCTATCTGCTGATTCAAACCGACTTACATCAACGTCAACCCCTCGCACTTGATGTCACTGTGAGATCGATGTGGTAAGTTATAAAAGGCTTCTGTGTGTAATCTATTGATCATGACAGGCGTGCCGGACTTTTGACCTGATTTGGGTCTATGGCTCTGATTCGGCTCACAAGGCGGCAAGTTAAGACTGGCTTCCATTCATTCATGGGCGCCTCACCTTCGCCTCACCTTCCTTGCTGCTCTCACACCACCCCGACTCAAAATCCTCTTTGAACCCATGGGAGCAGGTATTTCGACATTTCTGCCGTCTCTCACTGGTACAGACGGTGCTGTCCTCGCTCTTGGTACTGCATGGATCGTCTATCTTCTCTCGAGGGCGAGAGGGGGAGCACCACTTCCGCCTGGTCCGCGTCCACTTCCTTTTGTTGGGAATATGTTCCAGATACCACAAAAGGACGAATGGCCTGTTTATGAGGCTTGGGCGAAGAAATACGGTGCGAGTTACCCGGGAAACTTCCTGACTAAACATCTTAGTTATTATTTTGCCAGGTCCTATCACATACCTCACCATGCTGGGAACGCCCATGATCGTGCTGAATACCTTGAAGGTTGTCCGGGAGTTGATGGATGAAAGGTCGGGGAATTATTCTAATCGACCACTAATGGCCATGAAAGAACTGTAAGGCTATATGTCATAACACATTTGTCGAGGCACTCACAACTAGAACCCCATGTAGCTGCGAATTGGACTGGGTACTCACATACGTCTCAGGCGAAGCACATCGAATCCGACGGACCACAGTCCAACGATATTTCTCCGGCCCGGCATCCGTCAAACATCGACATCATCAACAGGAAGAGTCTCGCGTTCTCGTCGCGAACCTTTTAGCAAAGCCTGATGATCTGGAGGATCATATAAAACAGTTAGTTGCTCACTATATATTTTGTTACTGAACTAACAACTCCGTTAGACATACCTCCAGCTCCATCCTATTGGGAACGTACGGCTATCGCGTATCCAGCGCTGACGATCCCATTGTCCACGAAATGGAGCGATCCTTCAAGCAAGCCGAGCAACTTAACGGACCGCTGGCATTCCTGATCGAAATAGGTCCCAATCGTAAGTGTTGTTGTCCCAGTTGCATCCAAGCAGCTATGCAACTGACGCTCGTGTAAATAGTGAAGAATTGGCCAAGGCTTGTATCACTCTCGGGCTTCAAGAAGACCTTGGATGAAATCAAGACTGTTTTCACTGCATGTAGGGTCGATCCCTTCATCCGTACCAAGCAGAAGATCGTGCGTCGCCTCATCATTCTCTAGCTCTAGCTGCAAGCTGACATCGTCCTGTTTCTTTCATTATGAAAGAATGACGGAAGTGCAGTCCCGTGTTTCGTCTCCACCTCCCTCGACGATATCGCCTCGGAGGCTTCTATCTCTCCCGCTGAAGCGATGCAAAAAGAGAGCCTTGTTGAGGATTGTGCATCTGTTATGTACGCTGCTGCTACAGACTCTGTGAGCCTTCCACTCCCCTTCTTCGTCATGTTGAACTGACTTCGTTCTGTTACGAAGACAACTGCCACCCTGCGCACCTTCTTTGCTCTGATGGCACTCCACCCACACGTCATGAAACGGGCCCAGGAAGATATAGATCGTGTCACTGAGGGCGAGAGGCTACCTACGTTCGACGATTGGGAGCAGCTGCCCTATATCAATGCGATCTTTTGGGAGGTGTTGAGGTATAATACTGTTACCCCGCTCGGTGAGTACGTCTTATGAGGAACGAGTATGGAGGCTCATCGACATGGTGTCGGTCACAGGCCTGCCGCATGGTGTAGTCCAAGACGATGTCTATAATGGGATGCTCATTCCCGGAGGTTCGATGATTGTTGCCAATGTGTGGTACGTCTAGGGCCTGGCATCCTGTGGCATAATGAAGTAAACAACGCGTTAAAACAGGCTCATCTTCCACGATCCCGAGATCTTCGTCGATCCCTATACCTTCAATCCTGACCGTTTCTTAGGCGAGGAGGGTGCTCAATGCCGAGAGGTGCTGAATATTGTTTGGGGTTTCGGGAGAAGGTAGGCCGGTTGTGGACTGTAGCTCAACTCTTGTCTAACGGTCATTCCCTGCTACAAGATCCTGTCCTGGTCGACAATTCGCGGAAGCAGCACTATTCATAACCCTCTCGTCGGTTATCGCGTGTTTCGATATGAAGCCAAAGCCTACACCTACGGGTGAAGCACCGGAGCTGACATTCCATCCTGGGTTTGTCAGGTGGGTTTCCTCAATTATCCTTTTATTTCATATTCATGCAAATGATGAATCTTTCAACAGGAGGCCTATAACATTCCCCGTCTCTATATCCCCTCGCTCGAAGAAATGGGCCGAGCTTATTGAGAAGGAGCAACTTTCTCGTGTTTAGGTGTTTGGGCCAGGAATGAACCTTTCATACTTAGTGACGGATGCATTTGAGATCAGGTACCCTGTCAGAGAGACGTGAAACTTACTGATACGCTGGATTCCACAGTAGCTAATAATAGTAAACAATGAATGTCTTATATCGCCCTTGGATGATATCCCGTAGACAAGTTATCCGGCTATCGTTCATGATCAGTAGGCCACCGCAGGCTTCGAAAGATCTGGCTCCTGGGGTTACTTGTTTGAATAGGTTTATATACCTTCAATAAGGTCAGCGAACGGAAACCATGCAACCCCGCCGCGCAACGCAAAATGTTCACTGGAATTTCACCATTGCGGGAAAGAGAGAACCGCGACTCTCGTTGGCGTCCGGGGTTTCAAGCTTTGCCGTATTAGTAAGATGTATAGATCACGCGAAAGTCACATTACCGCGACAGTCATGTTGTTGACAGGCTGCTGAGTTATATAAACCGTCACTGTTCTGAAAGATTCTGTATCTTCAACGAAACTTACCTCTATTGACTTTCGAATCGTAAATGTCGGAAAACGCCTCCAATCCGCTTTTCGTAATTCTTGAAAAAATCACCTCGGGCATCCATCCTGCGGTCCCCAAACCCTCTTCCCCGTTTGCCCACTTCGTCAAAACAAAGAAAAGTAATCTCGCTCCAGTAATTGCGCGTCGATGGAATGAGATTCAAAACTCACAAGTTAACGTCGACGGTTCTGCTAACGGGACCTGTACGAACCAGGACCACTCTACGCCCCCTACCGCCGAGTTTTGCACGCGAATTGCGATGGAAGAATTTGGCGCGCTCTCCGAGGCTGAACGAGACAGCATCAGAGACGCCGTTGACAGAGAGCATCTCAGTGCTTTGGAAAACTATCATGAGGCAATCAGAAGAATATATCCCGCCATTAGTACATACAATTGGTGGAGTATACTCACACACTATATAGCTCGAAGAGAAAGCTGACTGATGTGAATAGGTCAGTCGAGGCGGTATCAGACCTCTTACAGCCTATTCTTTCAGGCTTGGAGGCCATGACTGGCATAACCTTAGTTGCGTGGGGTGGAGGTTTAATTCAGGGTGGGCTCGGACTCTTTAAGTCAGTCTTTCGTTGTCTTTCGATGCAAAACATCATCTGAATGATATCTCCTCCACAAGCATATCGAGCAGTGCAACATTAGGTGACGAACCCTCTGAACATCTCATGGTATTTCCGAAGTCCCAAGCCGACAATTTCGAGCAAGCCGCCTTAAATTGGATGAATAGTGTGCATTCTAATTTCATCTGTGCGTGACACATTATTCTATACAAATCTTGAACTCGCAGTAAATTCGTCGATCATCTTCGTGTAGACGATTCGAGATGCGCTGCATTGGAATTCGCAGAATACGAAGGTTCTCGTTTGCCCAGGGTTTTTGATACTCCCCAATCGGCCCATGCACCACGGGACTCAGAAGACCTTGCCAACGGAGTAGATGATCCGCATCTCGAGCCTCCTCAACCATCCTTTGCGCCGATGAGTTTCATTGGGCCCATGGATCCACAAGATTTCGCCAACGGAGCAGAAGATCCGCCTCTAGAGCCTCCTCCACCATCCCTTGGGCCCACAAATTCCATTAGACCTGTGGACAGAGAAGATCTCGTGAACGGAGAAGAGCGTCCGCCTCCGCCTCCGGAGTCTCCCCAATCAAATCCCACATTGACGGATTCCACCGCGCTGCGTGAGGGTCCAGACGATCTCGCAAACGGAGCGGAGGATCCGACTCCCGAGCCTATTCCACCAGATCACGATGAGCCTGTCAATACTCCGGCTCTCCTGTCTACAAAACGCAGGATTTCGGACAATCGCGAGGACGCAGACGGTGGTGATGACGAGAATCAGCAGCATTCGAAGAAAATGCGTTTCGATTCTGAGTCGAGTCCTCAATCGACATCCCAGCGCAACGCATCTCAGCATGACTCTCGCATGAATGCCGCCACCTCTGCCCAAGTAGTTCCGGTTGTCACTGACCGTGAATCCGTCCCTCCTATCAGCACCTTACCGCAGACCATCGCTGAGCGCCGTCATTCGTTCCCGCGAACTATTCAGCCTCCTCTGAAGAAACCAGCTGGAACTGCTAAAGCCGTACATGAGAGAAAATCACTTCCACCATCAGCTTCAGCTTCAGCAAAACCTCCAGGAACCCCAGCAAAATCAGCAGAAACCCTTGCCTCCCTCATTAAAAAGCTTCCGCCAGGGGACAAAGGATTTCTGCAAGGGCTCGGATCAATCATGAAAGTCGAGCTCGGGACCGCGTATACTCAGCTGTTAATCTTCCTAGTCCGGCTCGAAACCAAAATTGCCACTCATGGTAAATCAAAAATAAAGTTCCTCGATCGTACGTTCCGCCCAAAGGAAATCAAGGAGTGGATTAATCAAGGCCGAGGACGAAACAACAGAGTCCTCGTCATCGATAACGTGAACGAGTTCGCGGAGCAGTGGTGGGTTTGGTGGACGATCCTGCAGCCGAAATGGCGTGCGAAAGGCAATAATGGACGACCAGTAGCTGCGATTCCGGATAGTGCGACTTCCGAGGACTGGCGCTGCCTGCGTGTACCTGGTGGGAACGGTTTGATTTGCGTTGTGGCTGGCCTGTATTGGTGGGGGCGGAAACTCGAGGAAGTGAAGGTCGATACGAAGGCGAATAAGGAGAGTTGGAATGGGGCGGTTAATGATTGTTTGTGGGTTTTACAGCGTATCGTGAGTTCGTTCGACAAAGAGGGTTTGGATTCGAGATCTGGGGAGGTGGTCCGTGATGAGGATTTGGGAGACGATGCTATGGATGACGAGGACCCTCAATCTGAAGGAGATGAATTGGATGACGAGGACGAGAATTGAAGCGCTGATGAACATCTCAATTTTGCTTATGTTTGGCACTTTTCAGCACATGCACACTGCCCCTCGGCGAACTTATGTTATATCTGCTGGAATGTACTGACAAGCTACAACATCACGCGATATGTGCCGCGAAAAATCAACTTGGGTGCTTTATCTGCCCTTTCCCAAATTACTTGCGGAAGTCGTGAGCAGAGCGAGCGAGACATCAAACCAACTCTGGCCATTATTAGTGAAGAGACAGCTACTGTTGTACTGACGAACGAACAAGCACTCCTGATTTCGAAGCCTGAAGGCGCGATGTCAAGCCGCTACATGTCAATAGACCATTCTATGTCCCGACAGCATACGCTATAAGGTCAGCAGCCTCTTGAGACCTTGGGATTATTCGGCATCCAAAGGGGAGTGGATTACTGACCGCTAGCTGTTTAGCTCCATTCTTGTATACATTAAATAAATGCGGAATTCAACGTACCTGATCAACGTCTCCGTATACTCTACTCCAGGAATCTTTGGCCGACCCTTCTCGTCCATCTCTGGAAGGATATCAAAAACTGCCAACGTCGTGGCTATCACGATAAATACGATATTGTTCGCAAGATGAATGCCCGGACAACCGCTACCATGGAATATATATCAGGATGAACATCTTGTAGATGACGCCAATGAGTACTAACCGCCTTCCGAAACCGAAAGTGTATAAACGCGGATCGGGAGGGCTAACAGGATTCGTGCCCAGGGTTGGAAGGAAACGGTCCGGATTGAATTCAAAAGGTTCTGGGTACAAGCTTGGATCGTGGGTGAATGCCCTAGTGAAGCCAAATGATTTTGGGACCAGGATGTGCATTGAAAAGAACATACCAGATGTTTGCCATAATGTATGACCCGGAGGGTATGGTGTAGTTGTTGACAACGTCGTCTTCTCGTGTGGTCCGCGAAACTGTTATGGCCGATGCAAAGTCGACAGTCAAACTCTGGATGAAACGTTCCAAAATGTAAGCTTACTTAGAGGTGAGGGTGGGTGCCATCGAAAGATCTCTTTGATGACACACTCAAGGAACGGAAGACTTTCTTGGTCACTAAACGTCGGCAAAGAATGGCCTGCGAGAACGGTATCGATTTCTCGTTGGGCCCTCTTCTGTACATCCGGGTGGCGTATCATCAATAGGAAGAAGGACGAAAGGACACTGGCCGTCTGACAGTCTCGAAGCATTATTAAAGTTTTGGTCAACGCGAAATGAATAACGTGCAGTTTCCAGTCCCGCTGTAAGTCACATTGAGTGAGAATGAAGATCAGGCGCGAAGAAGTGTAGTTCACCCACCTCCACCTATCATCCCCGATGTCCATTTCAACCGCTCCAAGTCATCCGTTTTATTCTCAAGGTGATTAAATACAAAAGATGGTTTTGCGATACCATCGCGCTGCAGCATGTTAGGCCCATCAAAAGCAGAGGTAAGGCTGATGTACACACCCTTTGCTCGTAGACCTGAGCGAAGGCGTCTTCCATAAAGCGACTGAGGACATCCCGGTTTTGTTTGGACACCCGCTTGAAATCGGTTCCAGGCCATCCATCTGGTAACAAATTGACTGTAGTGCAAATTGATATTACTATAATTACAGCATTGCGCAATCGAAGGAGCTCACGGAGAGGGAAAATGTCCACCACATGCCTATTGGGTGAAATCAGGTCGCCCGCGACCCTCACGACACCACGGGCAAGAGCCGCAAGTGTGCCGTTGTCATCTTCGACCTCATGGCCATATGTAAACCGTAGTAAGGAAGCCGTTAGCATCCTGGGATGAGAGGTTAAATTATTTCATAGCTCAAGCTGAACGTGTTCCTACCCGCGGATGTGCTCGATGAACCCAGATGGATCATTCAAAAGACTTTTGGCGAACATCCGAGCCTCTCTGACGTGTGCAGCATGATAAAGATGGAGATGGCGACCGCCGAGTCCGGTATGGATCAACCTCCTACTGTGCCTCACACCCTCTCCGTAGTTCATGAATAGCAAAGTCTTATCGTAGCCGCTCCTGTACGAATATCAGGTAAAGTAGATAGATAGGAGCGACATGACAACCTACAGCTCAGCCATGCGCCGCCTCGGTCGGTCAGAGTATTTTGCATTCTCGAACATTTGGGTCGCCAGCTCAAACGAGTTTATGACAACTAGCTTGCGTGAAAACACTCGAGCAAATACAATCTCCCCTTCAGGAAAACATCAAAGCTTGTCATTAAGCAAGTTGGAGCTTTATGGTCGTACCGTACAAATCGCTCCATTCAGTGAATTTTAGCCAGGGTGTTTCTTTTGAGATTTCAAGGGCATTTCCAATCAAAGGGACTCCAGGAGGGCCAGGAGGGAGATGTGTATGACTTTCGAATTGCAGGAACTTCAAGACAAGGGACGTCGCAACGACCAGCAGCGCGATGAGAGCCAAAGATGATAGAAGCTCCATAACCTAGATTGAGGAGTAGATTTCCAATATATTAGGATCCTTTTATTAGACCTATCAAGCGTTCACGAGACCACGGTTACTAGGACATGTGTCGAAATGGGCACATACGGGGTTCTTTGAAATCTAGCGAGTAGCATATGGGCCTCTCGGTAGAAACACATCATGCGTCTTGAACGTTGTGAGGCTCGGGATAGCTATAGCAATAACACTGATAGAGAAGTTGGATGCGACAAGTAAATATGAGACGAACACTAACTGTGATCCGACCCACCATCCTTCGCTCACCGCATGGCACACATATCAATGTACCGCGAATGGAAAGAAGTATCAAAAGACTCTGAAGCGAGTGGAAAGAGTTTCTCAATTGATGTGAATGTGCGCAGGAATGGGCAAGTAATACGAACAAAACCAACAACTTGAAATCTGTAAGTGGCATAGCGGGCCGGAGTATCCGGATATAGCGGCACATAAGCCGCTTTGACTAAATTCCGTATCGCTTTCCACCTTCCTGATGCTCTTTGCTGTCCCTATTTCTCCTCAACTTCGCGATACATTCTGCAACATCACTCTCGCCGTATTCGGAACTGTCAAGGCTTATGTCTATGCCGCACCGCTCCACTTTTTCATGCATACCATATGCAGACAATCAAACTCGAATTCCTTTTTGATTCCTTTCCGTGTTTTCTATTCTAAGTGACCTTCCACAACGTTAACAATTTGATCAGCTCGACTTGTTCTTAACGTATCGTTTCGGTAAGCTCCCATCGCGGTTCAGTTTTCGCCTCTCCTCAATGGGACCATTCATTTGCTATGGCGCCTGATTTACTGTTTGATTCAAAGATAGAAGACGAAGACTATAGCTTCGCTTGCGCACACATCGTGGCTTCTATCCTATCTCATCAAGTTGTAGGTTCGTACCAGCACTGAATCGGAACTTGCGTGGAGTCCGGTTCCAAAGTTTGAGCCAGCTCATCGCCCACTTCCAACCCCGCGATACATCGGCAAGCTTTCTAAACAATCTAACGTTGCCCATATCAGAACCAGAAGAAAGAACCAACACGTAAACCTCTTATATTGGTCCCGGAAAACAATCCCCACGAAGCCGGGTTACATGGAGTGGCCAGGGGCATTCTATCTTGGTACACTTTTTTTCATTAATTTCCATCAATGCAGGCCAGATCAGTCCCAATTGATCCCACTCAACCCAGAGAGCCTATGCACGACCAATGGATGCATGCACTGTTAGATCAATTTTCCATGCTCTTCCAGGGTCTATTCACAAGACAATGACAGCGCTCGGCTTGGCCTTCGTGAATTCGCTCCCGAATATCCCACTGCTTCTCTGCTTCATCTTTCAAGTTACTCATGTTGGACCTCACAACCCCGGCGTTCGTTGCCCTACTTGCCCTCATTCTAGCGGTGGCGATTAAGTTGTCCCAGTCATTGAGGCTCAAAGCCCATCCTCCTGGTCCGCCCGGGATAGTATTTTTTGGAAACGCACTCCAGATCCCCAAACAAAGTCCATGGCTAAAGTTTACGGAGTGGGGAACTACATATGGTCCGAGCACGCCCAAAAGTCTCCCGCATAACTTCTGAAACACTTGATAAAGGCGATATCGTATTCGCGAAAGTGTTCTCGCGCCAGCTGCTCATCCTCAATTCGTACGACGTGGCAACACAGCTGTTGGAGAAACGATCGGCGAACTACTCGGACCGGCCACGACGGTTCATGGCTGAATTGTGAGTCTGCTTGTCTCCTAGGGAAGACATTCGCTCGCTAACGCGTGTTGTGGTTTAGGAGTGGATTTGGTCGAACGATGCTCTTCAAGAATTACGGCGAGGACGTAAGGAAAGGCAGAAGGCTTATCCAGCTAGGATTTGGTGCCCTCGATTCAGGAACATTCAACACTATGCACACGAAGTCGGCGCACGCATTCGCCAAGTTCCTGTTAGATGATCCTGATCGACTGCATGACCACATCCGCCGGTGGGTGGAAATCTCTGGGCTATATGAGGCAGCTAACTGAAGACTTTTGACCTCAGGGCATTGACGGCGAACCTGCTTCAATTTACCTACGGGCATAAAGTCGAGAGTGACGATGACGAACTTGTCCCTTTGTCGGAGGAGGTCATGAATATTACGGGAAAACTGGTTTCACCAAATAGGTACGTCGTGGACGTGTTTCCTATTTGTAAGTTCCATTTTCCCTCATCCAAGAGCTGTACAGCCTAGCTAACGTGAGTGCGATGCAGTAAATTCGCTTCCAGAATGGGTTCCTGGAACGGGCTTTAAGAGGGTAGCGAGGGAATATAAAGCCACGATCGATCGTTTGATGGGGACTCCATTTTTGAAGGTACAGGAGCAAGTGGTATGTCTCAGCCTCGCCGGTTAGCATGGTTTGTTGACGAACCCTAGAAATCTGGAACGGCGGAACCATCGTTCACGGCTAACCATCTGGAGGGTCAAGTCAACACGATGAGCGAAAGTGACCTCGAACATTTGAAGTGGGCAGCAGGGATGATCAACGCAGGTGCGGCTACAGATCCTTCTTCTTTCTCTCTTCCCTCATGGTGAATCTCGTAGCGGGAGTCGATACCGTAGGTCGTTGCTTTTCCAGTCACAGACAATGCTTCAACTCGGGAAGTGTAGACAGCGAGCGTATTAGCTTCGTTCTTCCTGGCGATGGCACGAAATCCAGATGTGCAGGCGAAAGCCCAACAAGAACTCGACACAGTCCTTGGTCCGGATGTCCTTCCAACGTTTGCTGACCGTGGCCGCCTTCCCTTTATTGAGTGCATTATAAAAGAATGTCTACGGTGGAATCCTCCTACTCCGCTGAGTAAGTATCAGTGTCTATACTTTTTTCTATCCCAGCTATACTAAATTGCGTGCAGTCGGACGTTCTGTGCGCAAGGACGACTTATTTGGGGATTGGGTAATCCAAGCCGGGTCTTTCATCATCGCAAATGCCTGGTACGGAAATTTGCTTATGCGACTGTTGCTCTCGATGATGTTTTCTTGAACACTATCCAGGGCATATACTCATGATCCTAGACTATACCCGGAGCCTTTCGAGTTTAATCCGAGCCGATTCTTGCCCAAGAACAACACCCCTGTCCCACCTGATCCACGCCTGTATATATTTGGTCTGGGTAGGCGGTATGTCGTTATTGATTGACCTCTGAAGTACGACTGATGCCATTTTAAACTGTAGACGATGCCCAGGCGTTGACCTCTCGAGTAACGTTCTGTATATAATGATTGCGACGACGCTCGCGCTCTTCAACGTACTCTCGGAGCTTAACGAAAATGGGAAACCCAAGCTTCCGGAAGTAAGGTATACCACGACTTTCACAAGGTGTGTTGAGTCTTGTTATGTTCATGATGCATACTAATGCCGCTGTTGGCAGTCACCCCTTGCCATTCAAATGTAGGATCGTGCCGAGGTCACCAGAGACAGCGAAAGCGATTATTTATGCAGCGGAATCCTAACACAACACGAGGGCTCCGTTCGGTTGCTTGTTCCTGAATTGAACGCTTGTAATGTATTCAAGAGCTTGACAAATATGGCTTTCAAGCCAAGAGTAACGAAGTCTAGTGGCACAAAACAGTATCAATCTTCATTAATTGTGGATCTACAGCCGACTTCGCTTCGTCGCTCTCCGAAACTTGGCCTCTTCAATGACTTTGTAAATTTCTTGTGCAATTAGCTTGGGTGCCTCTTGCACGACCTTGGCATGGATTTGAGATGACACGAATGAGATACCAGAACAGACTTACAAGGTGGTCTGCATCTGGCAGTTTCGACATCGACATTCCAGGGGTGGAGGCGATCTGATCCAAGGCAGCGTCCTTGGGCCTATTGTTTATGGGAGGTTCGATGATTGCCGTTCAGTGGGACATATGATTCGACTTACCGTAAGAAGCTTTTCCCGCTGACTATGACGTGGATCGGGATTTCCTGACGCACGGAAGGGAGTTTCGGCGCAACTATGTTCAATTCGGGAAGATCGGTGTACGCGAATAATTCATGCATTTTATGGCAGCTCAGTGTCACGCCCTCAGTACGATCTGGATAGCCACTAGTCGGTAGGGAGCATAGTCCATAGTCCTAAATCATCATGAGCATCACGAAAAAGGCAATTAATATAGAGGTTTAACATACCACATATGCTTTTAATGCGCGTTGGTCCCAAACTTTCCAGGGGCGGCGAGCAGCAAACCACTTGAAGGCTTCTTCCTTGGATGCCCAAATATCTCGTCGCGTTTTGGTGACTTCGATGAAGGCCTCGCTTTTTTGCCTCATGATAGGCAGCTTTCCGAATATCTCGCCTGGGGGTTCGACCATGATTAACATGTCAAGAAGCTTCTTGTGTTCTTGCTGGTACATTGAAGTGAGCCAGAGACTATACCCACAAGCGTTAACGATGACCTGAGAGGGGAAAAAAGGTAAGGCGCGCGTACGCAGCAATGGACCCCACAGAGTGGCCGACAACGATAACGCGGTCCTTGTCACTGCTTTTGATTATGCCTGATGTCAGAATACGCAAGCCAGTGCGAGCATATTCTTCCAAAGCTTAGGTTTGAACATAAGCGTCAACCCGTCCCGATCATTTTACAAAACTTGGCTTACAAATGTCGAGGAGATGCGTAGGACTGCTAAACAGTGCCTTATCGTTGAGAACGGCTGCTTCCCCGTGATTCGGACAGTCGAACGCCCAAGCCTCCTTGATATATCCGTGACATGCGTCCGACGCGTGCTGCAAGGCGCCTAACTCCTCGAGAAATGGTTCCCATGTTTCTTTGTCTATGCCAGTGAAGTCAGTTCCGTAAAATGAAACACGACGATGCGTTGATTACTGAAGCCAACTCCATGAACCAGCAGAAGGATCACGCCAGGACCATTGTCTGACTTGCGGTCAGGAAAGCGATACCTTTTTGCGGCCACCTTCAAGGGTCTGCTACCTGGATCTTCGCTACAAGGTATAATAAACGATTCGGTTTCCATGATTGGCAGAAAGCTGGGTGGTGGTAGCGGTTATCGAGGAGGGCAATAGATCCTGAAGACACTGGTCTGAGGCAAGTGCCAAGTAAGTAGGCCAATGGGCGTCAATTAAAAATGGAAGCCACGGGTAATCACAATCATCACATACCTTGCTGTGAAGTTGGCACCGGAAACTGATACAGCCGGTGCATACGCTGAAATCGCGAGTATTCTCAGTCTGATAGCCCATGCATGGTTCGTAAATCCACATGCCTCCTTCTGAATCTGAGCTCGCGACCAATGCGGAGTATTACAGGGTACTATCTTTATCAGAATCCGTTCAACAGACGGCGATGAACTTCTGTACCTCATCGAAAGAATCAACATTCCTAGATCCCGGCCACAATTGCATCCGAAGCGCTTGGAAGTTCCATAATAATGGAACTACGTGTGGAACTTCGAAGTGAGGCGCTGTAGGCGGCGCTGTACATGTTTGATCAAAGCGACGGTTTGGTTCACTTTTGGCTTACATAATTTATCGGAACACTCCGAGGTGACGGAGATCGGCAATCCATCCTTCCCTCCGACGTTCCAACTGAATTTGCTACTACTAGCACCAAGCTAACATTTCATCTTCGACCACGAAGTATGACAAATTTCCCATGCTCATTTCATACGAATTGATTGAAGCCTTATCTCTTTTGCCAGTAAAAATATTATACGCCCAACACGACACGTTGCTGTCCACCACACAGATGGCTTTTTGATGTACCAGAAAGGGTGGGGCACGAAATTGGCCTACAAATACATACTCTCCTTGTCATGGCGAAATAGACATAGAGATGGGCGCAATACCCAGTTCACAGCCTCGTCATCCAGTCCCCGGCATCTATTTTGCCTTCTCACCAGTGTACTTCTCCCCGAAGGCAAGAATCAACACTAGTATTCCTCAACGAACCTCTTTGCGAAATTTCCTCGAGGCCACTTGTCCAGCGTTATGGACTGACTACCAGCCCCCTTGGTGGCTATTCGGCAGGTCTGGAAAATATGCTATCTTTGCCAATTTTCGATGACATGGTCTCAAACTTATCTCGATTAGTGGCCACATCCAAACGATCTACGCTGCCATAGCCAATTTTGACAACATTGAGCGTGTTGTCTATGAACGGTGAGTTGCGCCCGTGGAAGGGACACGTGTGATTGGTTGTTGATTATTTTTGGCCAGAAAGCATCTTCGTCTAGTCGATGGCGGAACTCTGTGGGTCTTATTATTTCCTAAAAAAATGTTCTGAGTCCTGAAAATGCTTGTGCTTTAGTGGACTAGATTTTGCGCCTGACAGTCCTTGCGATATAAATGACGATACACCAATGGTCGTGGTGCTCCACGGCCTGACGGGAGGTGCGTCCAATTATATGAATATACACGGTTAGAGTTCAATATGCCACAGGATCCCAAGAGTCCTATGTACATTCTATTCTGACGCCCCTTTGTCGCCCACGAAGTCAGGGAGGCCTTGGCTATCGTGCGGTTGTCCTGAATTCCCGTGGATGTAAGTCCTTCCGGACTTTCCGTAGTCAAAGATGAATTATCAATGGATGTGAATTCAGGCGGCGGTGTACCAATCACCAGTCCGCGGTTCTACACTGCAGGACATACGGACGACCTCCGTCAAGCCCTCATCTATATCTCCTCTTTATGCCCTCATGCCCCACTTCTTGGTTTAGGATTTTCGATGGGTGGAAATATCCTGACTCGATATTTAGCGGAAGAAGGTACAGAGAGTCGTCTTGATGCTGCTTGTACCCTCGCATGTGTAAGTATTTTGCTTTTAGCGAATTCATGCACATCTGACATACATCGCTAGCCCTGGAATCTAGCTCGAAACAACGAGCTTCTCAACAAAGGGTTTCTCCGACGATACCTCTATGCTCGTTCGCTGGGCGCCAGCGTAATTCGACTTCTACAAACGCATATCGGCTCCTTCGCAAAATTTTCACATTCTCCCGTCACTAAAGCCCTTCTGTCAACCCTTCGCCTCAAGAATCCGACGATGGAAGAATTTGACAATTCGTTCACGCGTATCATCGGCGGCGAGCCACCCTTGTTTCCCATCTCCACAGCCGCCGAATATTATCTGTGGGCATCTAGCCACACCAAGCTCTGCGACATAGCGGTACCCTATCTGTCAATAAACGCAGCCGATGACCCGATTGTGCAAGAGATACCGACGGACTGCGGGGGCAATGGCTGGGTGGCAATGGCGGTGACTGCGCACGGAGGACACCTCGGTTGGTTTGAACGTGCAAATCGAATTGGAGGGGTCGATCGTTGGATTCGAAAACCTGTTCTCGAGTTCTTGAGCGCGGTTGCAGAACCCCTTGTTGACGTTAATCGGGGCAGAGCTGTGTATGAGGATGCGGGATATCTCCGAGAACTCGGCAATGATCACCTTGGATGCAGAGTTGTAGGAGAGGACGATCTCTAATATATCGCCTGTTCTGATGACTTTCGAAAGTCTGGCAATTCCACTGGACTCAAGTATATGCCGGCTCTCATTGAGGCATGCGGTGGTTGCTCTCCAAAGGATAACCATTTCGTTGAGGCCACAGGCTTCTACGTAATAACACGCTTTGAAGGCTAAGGCAGATGGATAAAGCAAATGACAGTGATCCATCTATATGGTACAGGTGACGCTAAATAAGAATAAGGAGGCTGAGTCCACCGTTGACCGAAACGTCCCAGCGTCGAAGGGTCGAAGTAAGACGTTGGGCTCAGTTAGACATGGACATGCCTCTTCGCATCCAATGAGGGCGTCTCTTGGGATGGTGCGGTTACTACAACTCGTGCTATTCAAAGATTGTTAGAAGGGATGATGGTTCTGTCGGTACCCAGAACTCACTCTGAGAGAAAGACGTTCCCGAGAGTGGATATGCTTCTGCAGCATGCTTCTCGAGGACTCGTTTGATGTTGTTCCTCGAGTTCAAAGTCACCTTGAGTGGTGAAAGAAGAAGTCAATAAATAGAAGCCAGTGATGGAAGCCGGATAATGTTCACCAGAAGCGAATTCACGTATACTGAGTGTTCTCCTTAGTTCTGACCCTTCCACCGTAGATTCTATGGCGACTTACTTTTGCTGATAATTTCAGTGAACACTGTTCAAACGTCAATGTAAGTATTTCCAGCACTAAGAATATCACAAACATGTGAACATCGTGGTTGAAGGTAAGGCATGGAACTAGTGTAAGACGAGTTAATCATAACCTGCGAAAGGTAGTTGGTGCATGGAATGCTTACCGTCGCGAATGTAACTATCGAGATTGCGCTAGTAACTAGTCCAACATTTACGCTGGGAAGACATGAGCTCTCAACCATATAACATCGAGCGAGCAGTCTAATGTACCTGTAGAGGATCAAGCGATCGATGATGTTTTCCGTGCTACGGACGCCAAGGTATATGAGACAATGCATGGGTGAAGGGGAGAGCGACTCACGATCTGAATCCGGAGCGCGATTGGTTCAAGAAGTAAACTAATGCGAGAGAGATCGCAATGTCACAGGTCATGGCTACTGCCAATTGGCTTGAGTAGAGGCCCTGTGTGCGAACGGACTTAGTGCCTGAGGTGAAGGAGCGGATGGACATGATCTGACCTCTACGAGCGGGTCATGCACATGAGTCAGTTCGGGATCCGTGTATCTGGTAGTAGTAATGCTTAAGTACGACGAGCAACGGTGTAGTGTCCAGGCCTTACAGAAACACATCCGCGGCTGGTTGGACATATGGGTTAGGCATCACATTTCGACCTTGGGCTGCTTCGTGGGGAATAACTTACTAATTCCTAAGCCTAAGGTAGGAGTCGTAGAAGTTAAGCTAACGTTCGCCATGTAAGCCTTATCAGTACTTACAAAACTGCGTGAAAGACGTGGCGACCTAGGATTTGTGAGATGTCTGATCTGTCGCGAGCAGAGGGGACTTACAATAATGCCGACAATAGGCAATCTGAACTTGTGAAGGTTGCTGACTGCCGTACCCGGCTGTCAGTGCGAAGTGTGCGAGTCAGCAAAGTAATTTACGAACCCGACCAGACCCGCCAGGCGTAGAATCTGTCAGCCTCGAAAATCAGTAGCTGTGCATGGTCGAGAACCAGGATGTCCCTACCCTTGGACGAGACTCGTCAAAACAACCTTTTCCACTGGTCAGATTGTGGCGGTAGAATGGTAGATTTACTCACTGTGATAGCAAAAGACGCCTGGAATTGATGCAGGATGATCACTTCATATATAAACGAAAGCAGGAACCAGCAGGCTCGACGTACAGCAAATGTTCTGGGAAATTTGAGTCAATGGACGACAGGCAAACGATATGGCAACTGACGTTCGAATTAAAAACATTCCCGCTAGTTTTTCCGGCACTTTGCAGACCACGAAAAAGAAATGCGATGCTTCGCCGACAAGCATCAAATGTACAGTTTCTAGGAGACTTAGGGGAGAATGATTCGAAAACATGCGCATGCGAAGTGTAGACATGACATACAAAAGGATTCCAACCTGTACTTGTCCGTCAGATAAACTCATGGCATAAGGATAGTATGCCTACCAGAATTTTCCTGTATATATGATCTACAGGATATGTGCGGTAGTAGTAAACCGTCTGGGCACATGTAATCCCGTATAAGCTGACGAGTGATGGCTTTTAGCCCCACTGTGTTTATTGGTGCATTTGTTCAAGCTTACGCGCATGAAACCATCGTTCCTGACTGAAGGTCAGGATGTAGGATCAAGGAAATTGAAGATAACTCACCAATCAAGAATGGCGATTCGACCGAGGCGAAGTTAATCAGCGGTGCGGGTACACTTGCTGCTGCCATGATTCCCCTCTTCAGCTTCGAAAGTTGCAAAGGATAAAGGGTGTCGCGTCGAAGGGAGAGACGAAGCCTGTTCGCTTGATTAAATGCAACGAGGCGCCGTGAGGCCAGAGTTGACCCAGATGAGAGATTCCATCTAAACTGCTGTCAACGGACGGACAAACGCAATCTACGAGTTGCGAATATCCCCGGATGCTCGGCTTGTTGTTTGCATGACAGTCCACAATGTGATTCGGAGGTCCATGGAGATCGGAAGATTTCCACACACAAGCATAAGCGGAAAATGAACTGGCTCAGCCGGGATCGGACGTGTGAACGCTGGTGACTATGTTAAGAATTCGTACCATGGGGTCGCTTTCACAACGATCATAGAGGTGTAACTGTAACTGCTGCTCGTATCACGAAGGCTGGATTCAAGGAAGATTTCACAGCAACATGCGAAATAGGTGGTCCCTATAATCAACTCACGGTCGCTCTATCATTTCGAAGCACCAAATATCTTCGTCAATGTTGGATTCCAGTTGAAACGAATTGATACCCAGAGTATGTCAGAACGATAGAGCTTTTTCCTCGCATTGGCAATGGAATAGAAAGACCTGATTCTGGTAGTGACATCACGCGATGGATTCCAGATGTATGGTGACGATAATGAATTGACAGGCACAGAGAACTGGATTAACGTCGAGAAGCCGAATGCAAAAGAAAGGTATCTGATCTAAGGAGCCTGGTAAGCGGGTTTCGCGGCAAAGGTTAAAATAGCATTCGAAGACGAAGCAAGACGAACAATTTTTTAGGGTCTCGTCTTGAAAGCCATAGCACATCTAAAGGATCCCTGGAATGAATTTCCAGGGCACGTCGCGACTATACGCTAACCACTCTTGATCGAATATCTTCTTCAATCGCTCATCCTCAATCTCCCCACGCCGTACCATGCTGACGATCGAAAACACACAAAGGACCAGGAAGGCTTCGACCCACCACCCGACCTGAGTACCCATCATGTCACATTGTCGTATCCAACCCTTTCGATCCAGTGACATAATGTTGACGCCGATGATTACGAGGATGAGGGCAGTGTAGGCTGGATGCCTTACAAACGCGTAGGGGCCTGTACAGATGAGACGATGATCGTGACGGATGGTGATTTGGAAGGTGAATAGGTTTCCAAGGGTATGGAAACACCAAGCGCGAACAAGAGCCATGCTTATGACCAGCGATGATCCGATTACGAAGAGAGGCGACATTAATCCGATTGGGAGGGGCTCGGCGGAATGGCAAAGGCGAATCAACACATGGGAAGACTGAACAGATCCAGGATACTGAAGCGCGACAATGACGGCTATTTGACAGAGAAGCGAGGCAACTACTGCCGTCTGTAGAGTCCATCAAAAATCGGTCGTGTGGAGCACCTGTGCTGAAACTAACCTTGGAAGCTATCGAGAGACCATGAGCAACAAATCCGAAAATACCATCGACATGAAGTTTATCTCTGGAAGAAGGGTAGCTCGGAGGTGTCAAGGAGTACCAGTATCCAACAGCCGAAAGCCCAGTAAGGGCTGCTTTGAGTAGGGGATGCTGCATCATGTCGTGCGTCTCCCTAGTTCGATGGTTCCAATTTGTACTCCTTCGTGGTCATAATCGGGAAACTTCGATGAGCAATCAGATTTCTTGTCAAGAGTAGGGCGGATCATGATGAAGCTGCGCCAACAGCATGGACAGAAACTTTCAAAGCGAACCAAAATGCTGAGAAACGAATGCTAGAAATTTGGAGGCTGTGAAATGAGGTGTGGTCAAAAAAGGCCCAAATTATCGATATCTAGGCAAAATCCTCCGACGCCACAAAGCAAAGCCAAACATGACCCACCTTGGCCTTAACTTTCTGATTTTATTGGGGTTTCTCTCGATGCTTAACTGTGTATGGATCATCGGACCTCCGCGATGTATGGTCGGTTCTTTTATGTTGCAGGAAAAACGAATAAGATAGGACAGCCACGAGGGAACTAATGATGGGCGCGCGGCGATGTCGCTGACTCTTCCAACGTCCTTGATACAATTATAATTTGGTTAACTCTGTCCAGGTCTCTCCAAAGTTCCGTTTTGACCGTTGTCTTTTCAAACCTGGGGCGCGAAGTACAAGCTATTGCTCTTGACTCTTCACATGTCGCCCCTCTCCTTGGTCACTGTGGGCAGCTGCTGCATCTCAGGTCTTGTAAGTTAAGTTGCATTGCTTCCGCCTCCATCTAATCCCCTTCAAGGTCACATGGCGCATTCTGAATCGCCGCGATGTCAGAGGGGACTATGCGTTTACCGCGTTCGCTGGAGTGTTCGGTGCTCTCTACTGGACGTTCCATCTTGGCTCCAACTTGCCTGCTAGAGAAGATTTATGGAGGGCTTTCTTGCTGTCCATGACTTATGCTGGTTCTATCGCGTTTATGACTATTTGTTATCGCCTCTCTCCTTTTCATCCACTTGCGTCATTCCCGGGCCCGCTTCTTTGGCGGATCAGCACCCTTCGGCTTGTCGCTTGCTCTTATCGTGGCTATCGGCATCTCACTATTGACTCTCTTCATAAGAAGTATGGCAGGTTCGTGCGCATAGGTAATCGCGCCTGCCTCTTGTGCTCCTGCAGTTTGAACTGAATTAAATTCCAGGACCGAATCACCTGTCAATCAATTCCCCTTCAGCTGCCAATGTTCTCTACTCGTCTCCTGTGATGGAGAAAAGCCACTCATACAACAGTCCTGGCCATGTACCTGGTGTTTCCTTATTTTTCAAACACACGCGGGAGGAGCATACTGCTCGGAAGCGTATCTGGTCTTCTGGTTTTACTGCCAATGCGTCCGTGGATTTCACATGGTCTCAATCTCACTTCACTGAATTGTCAGGCAGTTTCAAGCAGTACTGTTACCCGATGGACCGTCGAGTTTGGCAGTTAGTTCAGTTTTTGCAAGAACGATCGGCTTCCGGAGGCGTTGTAGACTTAGCAGAACATCTGGCTTACTGGTCCTATGATTTTATGGTAAATGAAATGTCAAACCTGCTGTGGAGACTGTACGACTGATTGTGACTGAAGGGCGAAATGGTTTTCGGTGGTTGCAATGATCTGGTAATTTGAACGAGCATCCCAGAAGACCTCCATCCTGACTTCCACCTAGGAACTTTTGAGGGATGGAGATAAAGAAAATTTAGTCGGAGGTGGAAAGATGGCAATGACCCTAGTCGATTCGTAAGGGTAGCTACCTATAGACGGAAAATTTACTGACGGAAAAGACAGCGTCGGCCAAGCGCCGTGGTTGTTGGATATCCTTTGGCACCTTCCAGCATCGGACGATATTCACAAGTTGCAACAGGCTTCTGAACGGATGATGAAGAATCGCATCAAGTCAAAAAACGTCGACATCCAAGATGTAGCCTCTTATCTGGTCTGTACTGCGCAACTTATTCATTGAGAGTAGTCTGAATTTCTAGTGTTTAAGCTCGCTGGTGACCCGGCAACTGGGGATCACATCCCAGAATTCGAGCTCGCTATCGACGCCCTCGTGGCGGTTCAAGCAGGTATGTACATGCAAAACTTGCATGACTACTTTTTACTAATATTTCTCTCCAGGGTCTGATAATACTGCGACTATCCTCGGTCTTGCATTCTTCTTTATCCTTTCCGACCCTCAAGTGTACCAAAAGCTTCAAGTCGAACTCGACGCACAATTTCCCGATCCTAAAGACTCTCCAGACCTTGAGAAATTGGCCGAAGTACCGTATCTCAACGCCGTCATTCATGAAACACTGCGACTTGGAACTCCCTTCTTCTTACCGCGCATCGTTCCGTCTGAAGGTGTTAACATCGATGGCGTACAGATCCCAGAAGGCTCAATTGTGGCGCTAGCGGCCTACACTCAACAGACAAGCGAGGAGAATTTCGGCGCTGATCCCTTGGTAGGTCATATAATTCTGGCACAAAATATCTTGTTCAATTCGTGACCTGACGCCCCAACAGACATTTCGCCCTGAGCGATGGCTTGAAGGAGACTTAAATAAATCCGCACTCGTTTCCTTCACTTCCGGCATGTTGCCCTGCTTTTCTTCTCGAATTTATTTCAGGCTCACGGCTCTTCAGGAAGGTTCGTTTGTATAGCGAAGACATTTGCTATGCACGAGCTCCGTTTCGTGCTTGCCCGCTTGGTACTCAACCTGGAGATTAGATTCGCCCCCGGGTTTGACATTGACCTTTTTCGCCGAGGCATACGTAACATGCGTACCACGGTGTTTGATCAGCCACTGCTGGTGACAGTCGCGCCCCGACATGCGTAATATGTTGTTACACTTACAGCTGACATCGATGTACAACCTGTTTAGGTGTTATAGACTTTCCTAAAATACATTTCCGGTCACACGAGCTCGCATGACGAATATACAATCTCTGAATCTCATGGACACCGTGAGAGGATGCCTTACCTTGGATGGATCTAAGAAGCTCAAATGTGCTCGGAAGCATATGCAAAATCCAAGCATCATTCATAATGAAATCGGCCACACATCCTGTACCATGGGCATATACACAACATAATCGAGTCCAATAAGTAGTACATACAACATAAACCCTGCAAACGACGACATATTGGAGCACAACTCAAAATTGGGCAGCCGCGTTGGCTGGGCTAGCACATCCACCAATACTGGAAGCGACGTATCAGCAACGAAGAAGAGCAATGATGCCAAGGTGCATGGGACCCACATGGGAAGCGGCCAGGACGAGAAGTAGAAGGTGTGTCGTCCGGTTTGCTTGCAATGTTCGGAGAGTTCCTCAAGGTCGAAGAATTCGCCTGGGCGGTGCCAATCAGTTGTTACGGTATATGATACAGAACATCGTAAAGTGATTACCGATGGGCATCCCCCACAGTCTGTGGAACATAGATTGTGCGTTAGACGTAGGGATCAGAAGGCACAGAAGAGAAACTTACGCGAGAATGGTCTGGAGACATCGATCAAGTCAGAACGGATGCAATTTTCGACAAGACATGCAGTTGTGATATTACCAACCTGATGCAGATGTTGTACTCCTTCTGGCGGGGGCCAGCGCTATGAGCCGTGAATCAGACTGAACAGCTGGAAGATTAGCGATCCGACCGTACCTCTAAAGCGGGTTGGTCAGAAGCTATGGCACCGAAATGGTTGTTCCTTGGCAGAAACATCAGGATATACGAGAAACGCTTGAAAAACTACCTGCATACCACAAGAAACGCTTCATGTCCTCGGACTGTTCAATACCAGCGCTGGCGTGGAAAAATGAGTATAGACTTGAGAACAGCGAAGTACGAGGACATTTCGTACAATGTTTCCTCTTTAGATCCTAACGCGGTGCGCTCTTCGTTAGTGCCTTTGTAGAACTTCTGGATGAAGCCAGCACGGATGAGCAAGATGTCCCCTTGTCTGAACTCGACACCCTGCTTCTTGGCACACGCTTCGAGCTCTGCAACCGTGATGGAATGCGCGGTGAACGGATCGTATGGTAATTCTGCGCCGGAATCCGTGTAGTATCGAACAAGATCAAGGAGTACGCCGCGTCCGCAGATGCCGTGTTTGGCCCAATCTTTAATCGCAAGTCAGAGAAAGGAAAGAAGGAAGCGCGAAGCAATAATGTTTCGCACTCTGGATGCCGAGCTTGCTGAGACTTGGGTCGATATTGAGAGGGTCAGGAATGGCATGTCGGCCAATGGGAAGGGAGTCTGCGAGTACCCTGAAAGTGTGCGAATCAATCCCTGCTGTTGGCGCGGTGGATTGGATGGTCACCCTTTATAGTAGACACCATGCTCGAGTACACCAAAGTGCTTCATCCCGTCCCACTGAGTACCGGATTGAGTGTTCTATCCCCTTTATCAGTTTCATCTTTGACGACAGCAACGAATAAAGAATACAAAGTAAATATCATCATCCCTAAGCGCCATGACACCAGGAACCTTGAGCAGGTGAGTAACCTCAGGCGTCTTGCGAGCAAACATGGGCTGCACCAAAAGAAAATCACTATACATCGAAGGACGTCCAAGGAAGATTAGCATACGTTCTCTGGGAAGTTGACAGGCCTGGAGAAATATTTGTGAACATTGCGAGATATTTACCTCGCAATTTGGAGGCTCACCAGTTCAAAGAGAAAGTTTTTCCGGTCCTAAGTATGCGGATTTGGATTCAGCGTTGCTCGTTGGAAATAAAGACGATGTGGCTCAACTGAATTTCCTCCTTCGCCGCACGTTTAACTACATCTTCCGTTAGCAAGTTCACAGTTCCAAGTTCATCGTTCGCCGGCCAGACGTCCCAAGCACACCCAGTGTAGTTCTTGAAACTGGGAAGTTCGTCGAAAGTTGGAAGAGACATCTCGATGAGTTGACAATGATAAGTTTCAAGCAGACACTGGATCGCTCGAGATAGCTTTATATGCCGAGTAGCGTTGCAAGGGGAACAAGTGGCCTCTATTCCAGAGCCCGGGTAAGGTCTTCCGAAGGTCCATTCATCTGGGAACTCCTGGATTACAGTAACAGACTGATGATGAACGTGGTCTTGTGTTTGATTGTGGGAGCAGCTGACCCTTGCCGACCCGGTTCCGGCCCAGAATTTATCTTCGATCATGTCAAAATTTCTCTCATCCACTCCAAGATAAGTGTCGTCGTCCTGGACAGCTGGTGGCGGTCGGCCTCGCTTGCCCATTGAACCCCGAACTAACGATTTGAACCCGATTGATTCGAGAAGTTCCCAGCATCACTGATTCCGTCGTTCAATTCGAAGCGTTTGGATGGAGAAATCAACCGTTGGCGGGCTGAGACACGAGGCCGGTTTTGGAGCTTCGAGAGCATTGCGGGGGGCATTAAAAGTGCATATCCCGGTTTCTGTTCGAAACCAGCCTACATCGTCGGCTTCGCTGTGGAAGATGTTCAAGATGGCGATGGAACTGAATAACCAATCGAAGGCGCTGCTCCAAGTTGTGCTATTGGCAGCGGTGAGTGGTTTAGTTTTGGTTCGTGGCACCACTGCCGGTTGTATGTTGACTTTGAACCAAAGGTCACTCATCAATATTTTCGACGATTCGAGCCCAAGAGTCTAATCTCTCTAGCTTCAATTCTCATTCTCGAACCGGCTGCATTCTTGGCTGTTTCAGGACTCGTTATTCTCAACGCTGCCTCAATATTCGCTGTCTACGTGACATTTTTGCTTTCTCTCGGATTGTTCATCGTCTTGCATCGAATCTCACCATTGCATCCGCTGGCAAAATTCCCGGGTCCCACTATCAATAAAGTACTGCTCTTTTGTCACCAGTTGTCAATGGACGAATCTCATGTCGGACATTCAGGTTACTCAACTGTGGAGTGTATGGGTTCAACGAAACGGGCATCAACACTTGGTGAATAAACGACTTCATGATAAGTACGGCCCCTTCGTCCGCATAGGTGTGTGAGTTGTAACGTATATCTTCACTCAACTTTAACCGTAGTTCGGTAAGGTCCAAATGAGCTTTCAGTTATAGACCTTGATGCGGCCTTAGCTATTCTGGGACCTGGCGGCCTTTCTAAAGGACGATGTCTGTCTTATTACGCCCATTCCTGTACAGTCCTGACCGTACTCTCCAGATTATGAGGCACGACAAGACCCTCGCGCTCCTGGAAATTTGCTTGCTCTTCGGGGACAGGCCCACACGGATCGTCGACGCCTCTGGTCCAGAGCGTTTACCAACGAAGCCCTCACTGAATACGAGCAACCGTTGTCGAAGCGGGCTCAGGCTCTCGTTGACCGTCTTGGGATGTTACCTCAACCCATAGATTTGTCCTTCTGGATTAGTCTTTTTGCCTTAGATTTCATGGGAGACATGGCGTAGGTTACACTGGGCCTTCGTTGATCCTGGCTGACGTTTTACCTAGATTTGGTGGAGGATTCGAGATGCTACGTGCAGGTGGTGATCCCGATGGGATGCAAGTTATGTTTGACAAGTTCACAGTGTACGTGATTCCTCGCCCTAGTGTTCACTGTCTCATATTTCTTCTAGCTCGCTCTCCATGCTCTGTCAAGTGCCTTGGGCAGCTCCAACGATGCAGCGACTCCCATTCCTGTCGAAGAACATCTTGAAACTGAGGCAATTTGCCGTTGACTGGGGAACCAGTCGTGCAAAGAGAGGTTCGACTACGAAGGATCTCTGGTATCATCTCGTATGCTTTTCACTTTCATAGCCCTCACCGACGTATCACCCATAACAATGCTTCATAGTCCGATGAAGCTGGTCTCGAAAAAGAGCGACCACAAATTCGTAATGTCATAGCGGACGGGGCGCTCGCCATGATCGCAGGCTCGGACACGACAGCCACAGGTTTATGTAACCTGTTCTACTTCTTGTTATCACATCCAGAATGCTATAAACGACTGAAAGCCGAAATCGACAATGTGTATCCTCAAGGGGAGAACGCTTTAGACACATCGAAACATTCCAGCATGCCGTACTTGACTGCTTGCATGTACGAACACTCCCATACCTTTGCTTACGTCGAAGTTGATTTTTTACCTAGTAACGAGACGCTGAGGCTTCTACCTCCTGCTCTCACCAATGGCCCACGTCAGGTCCCATTGGGAAGTGGTGGCCGAATATTCGGCGGACGGTGCGTACATTATTAATATATTCAAGAGCTTCGAAGGTGACAGAGAGTGAAAGGTATATTCCCGAGGGGACGCAAATCTACATCCCGCCGTACTCTATCCATCGCAATCCGCTCCACTTCTCACCTGCCACAGAAGAATTTGTTCCAGAACGATGGCTTTCTGGTCGCAATGACGAAGATCAAGTCTTTAACTTGTCAGCCTTCATTCCCTTCAGCTTTGGTCCAGCGAACTGCGTCGGCAGAAATCTAGCACGTCGGGAGATGATGATGGTATCCAGCCTCATTCTACAGAAGTTCGATCTACGCTTTGCGGATGGCTATGATTCCAACTTGTGGGTTGATCAACTACACGACCATTTCGTTACCAGACGGGGACCCCTACCCGTAGCCTTGACGCCTCGTTTCTGAACTTGAATATCAATTCCCATGTCTCGTTCGTCGGTCTGATGCTATTTGTAAATGTACAGATTTTCTTTTGGTACCAGCTCTCATCTATGATGTCGACTCAGTCCTGTCTATCTTGCTATTTTTATGGAGGGTCTGGAAGGTCGTCACAGATCAAATTCGACTGAAGCAGTACAACTTGGATTCCAACATCTTACGGAGACAATGTCCTTGGCGCGACCCACCTGCGAAATAACTGATTGGCACTCTTGATATCCTCCATCAGTTTCTGACGAGTACGGTGGATCAAGAATTCTGACGGCGCTTTCAATGGTCGTCACCAAGAAACCCAAAACTGGATGCCTGGAGGAAGCTCAGAAGGACACGCGCCCAATCTAACAGATTACTAATTTGAGATCAAACATCGCAGGCTCAAACATACCCCTCATGATGTAGGCTCCTTCATTTAGTTCTACAGCCGGCCCACAACTCCCGCCACGCTTGAATAATCAAATGAGTGAGCGAACACGCTCTGCGCTCGGAATGCAGATCAGATTTGGATGTTGTGATTTTTTTGTTCGTGCGTGGTCCAGCCATGTATACTGCTGAAAAACTCCGATGACATTCTTTCTCTAGTGAGATATGTACTCATATCACTCCCATCGGACTACGCATGTGAAATAAGCAGCGATGCATCGAATGATTACAGCTAAAAGATTCTGATTACGCTGAGCGATGGGCAAAGTATAAAGCGCGAATAAGGAGTCAGTAATACAACGCAATTTCAGTTTGCCTTCGACGCATGCGAGCCTTAGAAATGGCGGCGGCAACTGTCAGTGAAGACGAATACGACGAGAGTGAACTTCCAGCTTTCACTCCTATGTCTTGGTATATTCCTTGCACACTAATTTCGGTTCTCAATCTAATGATTTGACCTCCTTAGGTCCCTGAAAGAGATCAGGAGTGCCATACCCCCTCATTTATTCGTGAGGAAACCGAGAGTGGGCCTTGCCTATCTCGCTCGAGATCTTTCTCTGGCAATCATCGCCTGGACACTCGCAACATACATCGATCCATTTTTCACTCGCCCAGATATCAGAGCATCTTTCACGCATGCTGGTGCAGAGGTCCTGCGATGGTCTTTCTGGGCATTATAGTCAGCTTGTTCACTTCCTTGATCTCGTCGTCATTTCTCATGTTTGCTTATAAGTTGGTGGTTTCAAGGTCTAATCTTTACGGGGCTCTGGGTGATCGGACACGAGGTAAGCCTCCCTTTAATCGACCTTACGATGAGTGACTTTTTTTATGACCAGTGTGGCCACGGAGCATTCTCTGATTATCAGTTCCTCAATGATTCTATTGGATTCGTTAGCCCTCATTTTGTACTTCCTGTGCAAGGGTAGCTCACGGGACAATGAGCAGGTCATCCATTCGATGCTCTTCACCCCTTACTTTAGCTGGAAGATCTCACATCACCGTCACCACTCGAACCATGCCTCGATGGAACGTGACGAAGTCTATGTCCCGAAGACGAGAAGTGCCCTCGGAATCCCCGAAAATGCGTCGGCGTGCGATTACGATGAGATATTGGGCGACACTCCCATCTACACACTCTTCATGCTTGTTCGCCAACAATTACTTGCATTCCCAGCCTACCTCTGTGAGTCTTTTTATCTATTTCTCTGGACGCCGTGTTGAAATTCAGTCGTTAGTATGCAACGTGTCTGGTCAACCCAATTATCCAAAGTGGACCAATCACTTTGACCGTAAGCCGGTATTTTCTGTTGTATCGTCTCATTTATGATGTGATCTGGTCCCAGCGAACTCTATCTTGTTTACAAAGAGTCAACGGAACGCTGTAATAATGTCCAACATCGGGATTACAGCCGTTATTCTATTTCTGCGTCAAGCCTCCTTGCATTATGGGTTTTCCGAGTTGGTTAAATACTACGGAGTTCCATGGCTGGCGGTTACACATTGGTGTAGGTTGCTTGATGCTCGGAAATGCAATCCTCGCTAAACGTCTATTTCCAGTCATTATGATCACTTATCTGCATCATACGGATCCCGTTGTACCCCACTACCGCCAAAAAACCTGGAATGTTCAACGTGGCGCAGCTGCTACTGTGGACCGACCTGTTTTGGGCTGGCAAGGGCGTTTCTTCCTCCACGATGTCGCACACTATCATGTTATCCATCATGTATGTCTTGTTCTCACTTATTATTTGTCGTGGCACTGAAAATACGCGTAGTTCTTCCCGAAATTACCATTTTGTCCATCACTGTTTTGCTGCCTCTTACATATTTAAGCTGACCGTTTTTACGCAGATAATGGAGAGGATGCCACCCGGCACTTGAAGGCTTTCATTGGGGAGCACTATATCTCATCTGACAAGCCTGCCTTCCAAGCTCTTTGGGAAAATTATAACAAATGTCAGTTCGTAGAAGATTCTGGTGAGTAAAACAGGTCTTCCCTCCGTGTTATACCTCTACAATTTCGATTTTTCTGCAGGCGAAATACTATTCTACCGTGATCGAAGGGGCCATGCTGTCCGCAGTGCCCGTAGAGTAGAAGATTAGGTCTTCCAGTTGAAGCTCCGATGCTCAGTACCACTGCACACCAGAGCAGCCACATTACGATTATCTCTCCCTCGTTTTCCTCCCTCGTTCCGCATGATGAATAGAAAATTTTCTGTCCCCCATATTCTGAAGTATGACACCCGAATTTTTAGAGCCAATGTCATTCATCAGAAATGAAACTTTCAGGAGCTCTATTGTTGGTACATATCGAAGGCCTAAAGTGATCCATGTCTGATCTTTACTTGTTGCAACGCTTTCCCAGTCTCTGCGACCTTCTGGATATGATAACTACAGGGAGCTGCAGGCATAATTAGCACATCTAATTGGGCTGCGTGATCACAGGGGTATCTGCCATGCGAGCAAGACCTTCTCTGCTTCTTTCTCCTATGGAGAAGGCGAGGAAGCACCCTCAAGTCGGCCCACCCAATCGGGCTGCACGGACACCAGGGGGTATCTGCCATCTACCTTGCATGACCTTCTCTGCTTCTTTCTGCTATGGTAATGGAGAGGAAGCACCTCGAGTCGGCCCACATCATATGTCGGATTCTGTTCCTCGTCGATGACAGCGAAGTAATAGTGATCCGGTTATGCCGACACCTTGGATATCAGCCTGGTTCATTATAATTTTGGTCGGTGTCCACGACCCAATTCGGAGATGCTGCATGTGCGTCTGACGTGAGAGAGCCTTCATGCAGCATCTGACATGAGAGAGTTCCCAAGCCACCGCAGGAGCGCGCCCCGCCCTCTGATTAATGGTCGAAATGTGTGCCATCGCTACTTACCAAGAAGCAGGCACTAGAAGATGAGGCGAGGTCTCGGTTCCAAAGCACACTGCATTGCACAGATAAATTATATGGCGACGAGTCGATGAGGCAAGATCTCAATTCCAAAGTACACTGCATTGCACAAATAAATTACATGGCGACGACGAGTCGTTCATACAACATCAAATGGCACGTCCATCTGGTTAATAACGATAGAGAAGTGAACAGAAGATATACATCCAGTATTCCGGGGGCGAACGTGAAGCATTGCCTAATGATTATAACCGGTTTTCGCATCGAACCGACTTTGAGTCTGTGATACTCGTCAGCAAAATGAACCTCCTCACCACACGAGAGAAGAAAACGCACATGAACATCGTAGTCGATCTTATCCATGTCCTGTTGCGTGGACTGAGCGACCTCAATGACAATCGGACGCTGTGTTTCGCGCGTCAGCACATGCAGCTAGAGCGTGACCCCCAAACGTAGAAACAACGTCCGACCTTGTGGTTGAATTCCAAGCCCGACATGGCACCGTTGCTTGCGCTAGAACCTCCGATCGTGCGAGTGGCTTGAGAGTTTCCCCAGTGATCGTCCCTGGTGCTCCCTGCCTGGGAGCTGGTCCTAGAGTTCAGGCTATCAAAGGGCATGAGTTGATCTGGAGGGCTACAACGACGAAGTACTTACAGGGTGATCGCACCAATGACGAACACTAGTATACGGTCAATTCAGAATAGGATTGAACGCGCAAGAATCGGTGAATAGTACTCACGCTTAGTCGCCACGACATGGAAAGGAATCCAGTATAGGGTGCCGGGCAAGCCAACAAACTGGGCGGGGAGAAGGTTATCTTTAATGACTTAGCATCCATGAAGTCATCTTACCACGAAGATCAAGCAGAACTGCATGACAAAGGCCGCACCTCCGCGACTGAACGTATAAGAGACAAAAGTTTCGAAGGGAGAGCTGAGACTAAAAATGAAACCAATCAGATGTGAACATAAATTCGAGGGGACAGTACCATACGGCTTGAACACTGATGGCTGTGGGTTTAGTGCCAAAAATCCAAACGACAGAAGACCTGATATCGCGATTGCACTGTGGCTGACGGCCGCAATTGCCTCGAGGGAAAGAAGATTGAGTGGATTATCCAAAAGGAAAGAATATGGATATCACCTTGCTGGGGTTTGCTGCAAGGTGAGAAAAGTCTGGGTCTTGGAAGCTATGACATACCGATTAAGTCCATAGTAAAAGCAGAGTAAAAGTTACAGCACTTACAGACGGGCAGACATGACTGCATATGTGGAAAATCAACACAAAGCACTATTGTAGAAAGAATGTTACAGACTCATCCCGAGGACTGCGAAAGGTGATCCAAAGCATGTTAGAAATTTGTGTATGTCGTTCAGCGTTTCACTTACCAAACCCTACAGTAGAGAACATAGCCTAACGGACGTAAGGATGCCGATTTACCTCGATAAACGGAGTAAAACACTCACAATGGCGCCGCTGACGAGGGCATTTTTAGTCGCTGTACGGAACCGTGTAAGCCGGAATTACGGCGTCAAGCGGTTAAAAATACTAACTTGACCAGACGCTATAAGCGTAGAACCTTGGAAACGGGAAGGTGAGTTAGTAGTGTGAAGAAGTCAACGAGGTTGAAGTATTGTACAATTGTGCAATGAAGACAGCGATGAACTAATGCTGATGGTTAGCCCCTCGTTTCTTCAGAGCAAATTTCAGTACCTACCGCTAGAGCGAGCTGGGCCTTTATATCGAGAATCAAGTTCACGCGGACAGTGGCAGGAGAACAAACTTACACAGTAGGGACTAGGTCAATCGGTTAGCAGCAACGCGAGAGTAGAACGTGTGTTACTTACTCTGTCGCAAGCTCTGCGCCGCGCGTAAAGGGAAACAATTCTACCATGTAGTGATACAGCCTGTGCATGACTATGGTCTGACAGCTGCAGAGGTAACCAGCGTGAGAAGTCGACGTACGTCTGCGATACTAAGCGAAATCAGGCGTCGTCAGAAATCTACGCACTCAGGCTCAAGGCTGGAACTTACAGAGGACTGATACCGCCGTATCGAAACAACTGCAATGTGAAGTGAATTATGACCACTTTTGAAATACGTCGCTTCAGAGCGCACCATAGAAGAGCAACCTGGGATTTCAATCACGATGAGAGAGGAAGAAGGCTGCAACACGACGAACATACCACGAGTTTCAGTACCCAGAGGTCGTTCGGGTATCTACTATGGTACATATACGATTCTAATATATGTCGGATATCAGTAGTTAAGTCCGTCAGTCCATTCACAAACAACGACGCACGGAAAAATGTGAAACCATACAGAACCATTGAGAACATGTACCCAACGAAGAACACTCCAAGCGTGTGCTCCAGGTGGTCAATGCTGAGGCTGCCGGGCGTTGAAGGCGTGAGGTCGGCCATCTCAGTAAAGGTATCGAGATGGAAAAGAGCTGATTCCGAAGCGCCGTCAAGGCCGCCCTATCTGGCGCCATCTTATGAAAAAGGAACAAGCTATTAGGTCCTGGAATGGCAGGAGGATCAGTCATCAAGTCAGTAAAGATAGATCGGAGAAACGGGCTTAAGCTCAACAACAATCATTGTTGTAGGACATGCCCATTCAGCGTAGGAGTTCAAACGAAGGAAACCCGGGAAAAGCCGAGATGAACCAGTTCGTGCTAGGGATCGACTCTACATTGACCCGCGGACTTCCACTGTTCTCTCACTCTGTTCTCTCACTAGCCCAACCTGATGCGTTCTGCGATCAACTCTTTTCTTCGATTATGTCTGGCATTCCTCCTGATCACTGATTTAGGGCCCGTCTATGTCGAGTCCCACCTAGTGTTGATAAATCGTGTCCTGTAACACAACACCTCACATCGGGCTCAGATCTCTCATGCAGAATATAAAAATAACTACCCGGAATAACGTGGCGAAGTTGATTGAGGGATTTTGCATTGTGAAGCTTGCGAGAAGGAAATCATAGGTCAAAATCAGCACTTTGAAGAGCTTGGGTCCCCGAGATATTTTCTGAGTCATCAAATTCCTTATTCCTTTGAAATTAGATTTACTGAACTATTTTGGACTTCAGATCAACCTTCTCCGGTGCAGCAGCCTCCGTGGTGGTTTTTGTGGAAAGGCGTCGAACGTGGAGCGTGACGATCTGCCAGTTCAAGCCAAATGTGGTCGTCTTTTTTCCGCTCCGACAAGTTAGCCGAGCTGAGGTCTCCCGCTTTCCAAGGGCGTTGACTGAACGTTTTAGATTCACGAGGTCTGACCAAGGTCTGACTAACTCAAAAGTGTGGACAAGGGAGTCACGCGCACGGGTCACATCCCTTGAAGAACTGAACGAAATGGAGCAGCAGCTGCTTCTTCGGCTTCTGATAGGATTCCCACTGTTTTGGCGCTCTTTCCGGTACTTCTTGGGGAACAGGCAGTGTACACGTTGTCCTGCTCGATTCTCTAGACTACTTCGCCAGGACGAGCTTCACTGTACATACATATAAACACCTTCACGCTTATTGCTATGGGTGACGAAAAGCAGGAGGCTGTCATCGTTACTCTCCCCGCAAGAGACATCCAGCCCGTTCCCAAGGAATTCAGATTTTGGACGATAATAGGCGTGATAAACTTGTGCTACTTCCTAGCGCTCCTGGAGGCTGTATGTCGAGGTCCTTTGCTCTGACTTGCAAACGAAGACTGACCATATCCAAGACGTCAATATCTACTGCTTTGCCAACGATTTCCAGCGCCCTTCGTGGAAATGATTTCATCTGGGTTGGATCGGCTTTCAACATTGCAGCCACTGCATTCATGCCAATGTCTGGAGGATTAGCACAGGTATAATTCACCGTTCCCGGTTTCTCTTCAAAAACAACACTGGCCTGATGATTACGACCTGGAAAGATATTCGGGCGCCGCCCTATCCTCCTGGCATCGTTGACCATGTTCGGAATAGGAAGCCTCGTTTGCGGTGTGGCTCGTAACATGAACATGCTGATTGCGGGGAGAAGTAGGCGCACTTACACTGAATTCCCATGCCCTGTGTAACCGAATTCGAATTCCAGCTGTTCAAGGAAGCGGCGCCGCGGGTTTGATGTCTGTATCCAGCATCATCCTTTCAGACATCGTCGCTCTTAAGGAACGGGGCGCGTACAATGGCCTGTTACAACTGTCAGTTCAGTCAATCGTTGATCTTGAGGAAAGGCTGACTGTGAATAGAACGTGGTGCATTGCTGCCGGAGTAGGACCAGCCATCGGAGGGGCTCTAGCGCGAAGTGGGGCTTGGAGATGGTTATTCTGTTAATTCATTTCTTGTTTGGAAAATATTCAAGAACCCGCTGACGCTAGTGTCAGACCTCAATCTTCCCTTGGTTGGCATCGCCATCGTTCTCACTGTCATGTTTCTACATCTGAAATCTCCTCGCGACCATGTATGGCTTAAACTTCGTGCAATGGACTGGGTGTATGTACCTTTCTGCCTTGCGAGGAGAAGTTTAACCATAATTCTTCGGTAGCGGGAGTTTCTTGATCATATCAAGCTCGGTCTCAGTCGCGATTGCTCTGACGTGGGCTGGCCTTTCGTTCGGATGGTCTTCTCCCCAAGTTCTAGTCCCATTGTGTGTGGGGCTTGCGGGAATGGTCGGCTTTTTTGTCTATGAAGTTCGGCTGTGTGAACGACCAATTGTACGTCCCCTTTATTAGCATCCGATCATCTCTCTAAATAAAATTCAGGTTCCATTGGCTGCTATATCCAATATCACGAGTCTCAGCGGGTACATACAAGCTGCAGGGTCGAATGCCCGAATACTAATGTTTGTCCAGTTACTTCCAGATCTTCTTCGCCGCTGTTCCCTTCGTAGCGCTCGTCTGTGCGTGCCCAGCCATTGCCAGTTTCCTTGTTGACTGATTCTCGCCCGTTCTCCAGTCTATCTCCCAGTATACTTCCAAGCATGTAAAGGTTCCTCTCCCCTCCGATCAGGTATCGAGTTGTTCCCCTTGGCGTTCTCGGTCTGCCCTTTCTCGATATTCACAGGGTTGTCGGTGACGCGCACTGGACGATATCGGCCTCAGGCTTGGGTTGGATGGGTTATTATTGTCCTCTCGATGGGCTTGTTTGGATCCGTCGAGTCGACCACTCGCGTGTCGTTAGTGCTGGGGTACCAGATCATAGCCGGCATCGGGTTCGGCATCGTCTATTCTTCGACGTACTTTCCAGTCCTGGCACCACTGCCATTGACTGTCGCAGCTCATTCTCTTGCTTTCTTTGCTTTTGTTCGTCAGTTTGCTGGGGTGAGTCCTTCTTCTTCTTCGTAACCAACCGAGAAGTTGTTACTTTCATCTAAATACTCTTTTGTTATTGTCTCCGCCGAAGATCTGGTCAGTCACCATCGGAGGCGCGATCCTACAGAACACGATTCAGACGAAACTTCCGAGCGAGTTCACTGCTCAATTCCCTGGAGGCGCGGCTGTGTTCTACGAAGTCATCGCGGAGATCGACGCGGTGGATGAACCGTTGCGGAGCGAGGTTCGTGCGGCGTTTGGGGATGCCCTTAAGCTCACGTGGCTTGTCCTGACCGGCGTGTCCGGGTTGGGGCTGATATCTTCCCTTGTTATGCGAGGTCTGCCTTTGCATACGACGACGGATAAGGATTGGGGGGTCAAGGAAAAGTCGGGGGAAGGGGAAGTTGGGATTAGTAGTAGTTCGGAGGCGGCAAATTGACGTGAGTGTCATGGATGAGGCACTGTAATTCTTGTATTGTCGATTGAATAATGGACAGCTCAGTTCCTTAAAGTTCCATTCATATCAGGACTGTATGATGCGAGCAGCAGAAGGTCAAGGTACTGTACCATTTCGTGCGTAGATTCAGTAATGCATGACATCTTGGCATGAACTGAAGGTAACTAACGTCAACGGCAGATCAGTGAACTTTGCTCCAAACGTTTCTTTTAGGTGGCTAAATGAAAAAAAGTCACCGGGAAGCTCCAAGGTGTCACGAACCTCTGGAAATGGTGAACCAAGCACGCACATCATCGCCAGGTGCGGTATATTCGCCTGAGACCGGGGCCTCGCATAATCAATGCATAACTAATGGAATGAGCGGAGTGAACCTGTCCGGAGGACCGTAAAGCGTAACCACTGAACTGTTTCAAAAGTGAACGTGCTGCCTAACACGTACATGGCATGAACCTACGGTGGAATTTGAAATGGTACAGTAAGTAATCGAGCTAAGATCCCTCGTCGCAATGGCAGAAGCGTCACCAAAGCCACATCGAGCAAGAAGCTACACGCGACGGAACACGCTGCTTCCTTTGTCGATTTTGATATAGCAGAGAAAAAAATTAGGAGCCGGCTGCAAGTGAATGCCTTAGCTAGATTATGGGAGAGGTTTTCAAAAGGACGTAGACAGTAGTGGGAACAAGTAGAAACGTTTGAGGAACGTGGTGGTTTGCAAAAAGCGGAGGCACGGTCCGGCTTGGCCCGCTGTGCGTTGGCCTTGTTTACCAACGCCGTCTGAACTTGTCGTCGGCAGGCGGCCAGAATTCCAACCTTTGAATCGCTCAACGTCACTACTTACTGGAAGGGAGAATTTGCAGTTCAATGGCTCTTAGGACCTATATCTTCGCAGTTGGACAGGGGGGTCATTAGTGACCTGTGCTGACCTGTGCGCATCAGGAAAACCCGAACGTTCTGAATTTACTCTGAATCTGCCTTTTTGTGCTTGGGACGACAATAAGCAAGAATAAGGAGAATCAAGAGAAGAGACCTACTTTTTGGGTTTGAATCCATCTGGATTGCTTCTTTCACTGTCTTAAACTATTCTGAAATCACCTTTCCTCGATGATGCCAGCACACTCAAGATGTATTAAGATGAGAAAAGAAGAGATTCAGGCCTGAAAATCAACAAAAAGTAGGTCCCTGTTCTTACTGCTTCTTATTTCTGCTTACTTTTCGATTAAGCCGAAACAGGAAGATTAAGCAGGAATTCAGCATTTTCGGGTTTTCCTGATGCGCCAAGCAGGAACGAAAGAAGCAGCATCTCCACGAGAAGACGTGAGATGTCCAATAGTCCATGCGTGAGTGTCTCATGACCGTCGACGTTCGGACACTCAAGGAATTCTCCACAGCGGCATAACAGATTATGGAACAGTGGTACTATGCAAAACTCCCTGGAACAAACTATCAGTTTTCCTGTTTGCCATAACAGCTTCCCAGCAGTCAAACCTACTTCACTCCCCCAGATGTCGACCTCCAAGCCAAACGCTAAATACTCTCCGATGTTCCTAAAATAAACGAAGCCGAACTTCCTAGCATAACGTACACTGGTTTAGTGATTCATCCGCCGAGACCCCGACAGGAAGCCAGCCATTGGCACGTTTCCCAATCCAAGACGACTATCTCGTTCCCAAAAATGGCCGTAGAGCGGACACGCTCGAAATATAAAGGTTCATTCTGAGTAGAACTGCAGTACTCCACATCCTCCGCAATGGACAGTATCTCGAACTTGACTTCTTCTTATATCTCTGGCCTGGCTTTGGACAGCTCAAGTCCGGTCCCAGTCTCCATTGCCGTCGCGATATTCGCGATGCTAGTCTGGACCGCCGTTCTTCCATCCTCCAAGAACAACATCTATGAACTCGGGGGCTTCTCTATACTTACGGCCTGGCCGTTCTTTACGAAGAGATATGATTTCCTTCGAGACAATTTTAGGAAAAGCGGGCAGAGAATGTTTCGCTTTCGTGTCCTTCAGGTATCCAGAAACATTTCCTTTGAAGTTATTCTGAACGTTTAACTCCTGCGACACTCACAGCACCGGATCGTTGCGCTTTCCGGGGAACTCGGTAGAAAAGTATTCTTCAATGACCAGAGTCTTGACCTTCCAGAAGGATATCGAATTCTCATGGGCGGCGCACCCCAACTGCGCGATATTGAAATCGACAGCGATCATGCGAAGATAAGTGTCCTGGTAAAGCGTCTCTTGCACTTGTTGAGGAAAGAAAGAGTCAACAATCGTAAGGCTAATTTCTCTTCTCTTCTACTCTGTCTGATCAAATGTTCTAGTTCTTCCAACCTTGTTCGATGACGTCCAGCGCCGGATGAGCGACTGGGGTGATGAGGGCTCGATTAACCCCTTCAAGGAGCTCTATGAGGTACGTCTAGGCTGTCAGACAGTTCAGGTGTTTCAATATTTACCATACAATCAGCTTGTTGTCCAAATGACCGTCCGTCTTGCCACCTGTCGCGAACTCTCTGAAGACAAGGAGTCTATCTCCAAGCTCGCTAAGCACTACTGGACACTGGAGCAAAGCGCCACCCCATTTGCACTCCTCTTACCGTGGTTCCCTGGACGTGCGAAGAAGGCCAAGAAGGACGCAACGATGAAGTTGTACACTCTGATTTCTGGTTATGTTGACCTCCGACGCCAATCACAACATCCTACGTCAGATGCGATCGATGTTCTGATCGCCCAGGGAGACTCAAACGAAACCATCGTCGGGGTGAGCTGTCTATATGCTACAACAAGCTCGTCCACCCAGCCTATAGCTGACCCCGATATAGTTCGTTCTTGGTATCCTTTTTGCTGGTGTCATAAACACAGGAATGAATGGTGAGCTTTGTAACCTGTGGTGCGATTTGCTGCTTACGACCACTGGATGTGATAGTCTGTTGGATTCTCCTCTACCTGGGGATGTACCTGGACTGGAAAGCCAAAGTTTCTGTCGAAGTTCAAGCCCTTATTTCCAATCACACCGACACTGTCTCGAGTGATCCGCTTCATAAACGCCTCTCGACTATCCCAATGAATGCATGGGAAGACGAAATGCCGGTTTTGGATTCGGTCATCCGAGAAATCCTGCGGCTCGTCGTCAACCCCACTTTCCTTCGCCGCAACCTCACCCACGACATCATGATCGACGGGGTGAATATCAAGAAAGGCGATTTTCTGGCTTATCAGGCGTCTGACATGCATGCCAACCCAGAGGTTTATCCTAACCCTGAGGCATTTGACCCTGGAAGGTACGACATCGGTCGAGAGGAGGACAAGAAAGTGCCGATGGCTTTTTTGGGTTGGGGAGTCGGTGAGCAAAACTTTACAATGAACGTTATATATAGATGTTAGCTCATGATACCCGCAATGAAATCAAGGACGGCATCCCTGCGCTGGGATGAGGCTTGCAAAACTAGAGTTGAAACTGGTTATCGCCCTGATCTTTGCAGGCTATGAGTTCGAAATTGTCGACAAGACCGGGAAACGACCAATGGCGCTACCGCAGCCAGATAAGAACGACCTCCTACGGGTTTAAGCTTTCCTCATATCCACTCTATGCCACGCTTATATTCTTCCTCGATAGGCGCGGCCTTTAGGGGAACCTTGCTACATGAAGTTCAAGCGCATCGCGGATTGATTCAGATTCAGGCCATTTGCAGTGAAGAGACGGCGACTGTTGTACTGATGAATGGATAAGTGTTCGTGATGCTGAAGTCTAGAGCCGCGATGTCAAGCCTTTGCTTGTCAATGAACTATTCTATGTCCCGACAGTGTACGTTGTAAGGTCAACAGCCTCTTAAGCCCTTGGAATTATTTGGCGTCCAAATTCATAGTGGATTACTGTCCGCTAGCCATTTAGTCCGATCCATCGTATGCTCTACTTCCGGAATCTCTGGCCGACCCTTGTCGTTCATCTCTGCAAGAATACCAAAGACAGTATATCACCTTCCACCTGGGGTGTTTTTTTTTTTTTTTTTTGGTGGAGCGTTTGTCTTACGACGGTCTTCGGCAACTAACAATCAACTCGTACCCGCCTGCGGGCACAAGGTTAGCCCCTCCGACCCGCTATGGAGACGGGGAATTTCACCCCGGTTCACCTGGGGTGTTCCCTCTTTTTCATATGCAGTCAGCTTGGCATCATCAGTACAATGACAGACGACGAGCTCTGAGCGGTGCTAGGTGTGCCATATAGTTATCCTGCGAACCGCCAGCTACACTTGCATCGGTGACTCTGCATTGGGAGATCCGCGGTGCTCGTCTCAAAGACGAGGCGCACACCAGTCCAGCTCAAGAAATCGTACTCATACATATGCAGTACTATGATACACTACTCCGTATTGCCAAGATGATTATCGCGACCTTCCATCTTTCCCATAGCACCCTATGCAGTTGCACTATACCGCTCCCCAAACACGCCCTCTTCCATCGCCTTGATCTCTGTCAACATCAAGCAAAGCAAACACACTAATCAGCTCCCATAATCCCAAAAAGACCGAAGATAATACATACGCAGGGCGACATGCTTCGAATGGAACCGGCAAAGTGCAAGGTTTCCTACACACCAACGACCGATCAGTACCAACCCCAGCCCAAGGAACAAAGGGTCAATACGCACCCAACATACACCACAAACCCTTCACGCCGAGATCGCGCCACACGCCCTTGATCTCGCCCTCATCGTCGAGTCCCCAAACGGGCTTCGCAGCGTCAGCCACAGCGTCGCCACACACTTTGCGTAACTGTGCACGAGAGTCACCCAACCTGTAGCGGACAATGCGTTAATCCAATAGCCAACAAACGATCAATGACACTCCTAACGCACCCAGTAGCGAAAATGATAACATCAGCCGCGAGTTCACTCCCATCCTCAAACTTCAATCCTGTCTCAGTTAGCCTCTCGATGTTACTCCCGCTTTTCAGCTTGATCTTCCCGTCCGCAATCAATTGGCTTGCACCAGTGTCTGTACAACCCCGCCATCGCCATGAGCTACGAACGAGTGTGAAGAAATGCAAAGGGGGAGACACACCGAGGTAATATCCACCCGCATGATCCCATGCAAGAAGCCCAAAGCCGGTACCCAGGATCCCATCATTAAGCATGAAGCCGCGCGCACGCAAGCCGTCGAGAATTGGTCTACGAGGTATACACAGGTGAGTGGTTGTGACTTATAATAAGAGGAAGGACACAGAAAACGTACTTGTCCAGCTCTGCGATGATCTTCGTCGTGCGCTGCGCGAGTTCAATGCTCATATGGTGCGGGAGCGACGCGTTGAGTCTGTCCGCGATTGCGGTTGGGACTGCATTCTCAGAGTATACACCTGTATAGTTATATAGACAGGCGATGAGCCTCGATGTGTAAGGAAAGGGTGGAGGACATAGAACGTCGGGCGAAGTAGGAGGAGAAACGGAAGAGACATAAGTGGTTGAAATCGTGGAAAAGAAAGGGAAGAATGAAGCAAGACAATGGAACATACCCTCCATGAGGACCTTCCAACCGTTCTTAGTGCTCATGACGTACGTCGAGCTACGCTGATACATGGTTACATCTTGAATATGCCAATC
The DNA here is from genome assembly GCA_013433165.1 of Hypsizygus marmoreus. NCBI lineage: Eukaryota > Fungi > Basidiomycota > Agaricomycetes > Agaricales > Lyophyllaceae > Hypsizygus > Hypsizygus marmoreus. Next base: position 299,955 of record CM024084.1, on the reverse strand, counting down.
AGCCACTAACAAACACATAACTGGAAAAGATAATAGGATACTCACCGACTCCATTCTCATAATAGTCGACCGCAATATCGTGGGCTGCCCTTTACAGTCAGCTCACAGAATACGAGGTCAAGAAGAACAAAACCCAGTTGACTCACCAGCAGTACACGCGCCAACGATCACAACCTTCTTCCCCAAATGATCCCTCGCACTCTTATGCCGATAGGAATGGATCATCTGGCCCTTGAAAACATCCTGCAACACACCACCCCATAATCAGCACTCGCAATCTCCAAACACCATAGCAGACATCATTACCATCCCAGGAATCTGAGGTATCGGCGCTTCCCCGCCTCCCAAGCCAGTGGCGAATACAACATGGTTCACGTCAAACGTGCGCTCGGTCCCATCGCCGCGGCGGATCACGACATGCCACTTTGAGGTGGCGGGGTCTTGTTTGGCAGAGACGACGGTGGAGGATGTCCAGACGTTGAGCTCGAGTGCTTCAGCATATTGTTCGAGCCATTTGGCGAGCTGTTGGTGGAGAGTCATCATCCGCTTCTGAAGAGGATCAGGATATCCTCACCTTTAGGGCTGGGGTGTACACGGGCCAGGTCGGCGGGAAGCTAGAATTGGGTTAAAAACAGTGCGAAACGGAAGTATGTGCGGGAGGACGTACGGAAGGTAAGGCATATGATCATACCCTTCAAAAAGAATTCAGCGTCGGCATCCAAAACATGGACATAGATACTTACAGACAGGATCATGCAAACACAACGCCTCATACCTATTCCTCCAATTATCGCCCACCCTTCCATTCTTCTCCACCACCAGGGCAGGTACACCGAGCACCTTCAACCTCGCCGCAACTTCCAGCCCACTCTGTCCACCCCCAACAATAACCACACTCGGCGTCTTTCCCGCCGCAAACTCTACCTCTCGCTTCCTCTCTTCCTCCCATTTTCCATGATTGGGCTCGAAGCTCCTCAACGGCCCAATCGCCTCAGGGAATCCCTTCAGATCCTCCAGGTTCGTAAACACGGTATGTGCCTTCCACACGATCTCGTCCTGGGATGCAGAGGGGACAGGCACGAGCCGTGCGATGCCCGACGCGATACCGACGTCCGTCTCGAAATCGAACATCAAGGCGATCCACGCGAGATCCTCGAATGGTTGCTGCAGCCCCAGAAACGCTTTGTTGTCCTTGTCCTCCGGGTCACGCAGGACAAAGGCGCGTGGGTGTATGGCGGGCAGGCGGTCCGTGAGGAACTGCGTGATGCGCTGAATACCGGAGAAGGTGCGGAAGTCCCAGGTGAGCGCGAGCATGTCACGGAAGAAGGCGTTGGGAACAAAGAGTGTGGAGAGAGCTTGGGCGTCGCCGGCTTCGGCGTGTTTGGAGAAGGCGGTGAACCATTCTTTGGCGACGGCAGTGGTGTCGACGATGTCTGGCAGGCTTGCGATGCCGAGGCGAGAGAGGGTGGGGAGGGGCGTGTTGGGGATTGCGCTGCTGTTGCTTGCCATGTCTACGGCACGAAAGTCTTTGGCTGGCTGATGTCGAACTATAGGTTTACTTTATAATCCAGAACGAGCAAAGAAAACAAGCCAATTACGCACCTTTTAAAGGCGAATCCTTTCAGGATATCGATGACGGGTAACTGATTATCTGCACTGTCTTTATAAATCCGGATAATCCAAGAGAAACGTCACGACCCTACCCTTTCTTACGTGCGAGGTGACTCCCCAAGTGAATCAGAGGTGATATCGATAGCCTGCAAGATCACCTGCCCTTTATAAGTCCACTGTACATAATGAAAACATCACATGCATACCCATTAGGATGCGAATTCGCAAATATTAATATGACATGCGGTATGATGCGCTTCTAAGAATTGGAAGCATTTGCGGATGCCCGACGCGATCCACAGTATTCGGAGGTGGCGTGCAGCGATGATAGAATGTTGAGTTGGCCATGCTATAGAGAATTGGTGCGCGTCCCGACATTATATGGGACGTCGAGCATTGAGGATTGCAGTGGTCAGGAGAGAACGACCCTTGGTCATGAGTTGCCGGCTTTCGGGTACTGACACTCCCGGCTGTTGAACGCCTGACCACCCTGGCAGTCTCTACAATGTCGAATGCAATAAAGGTACTATATTCATGATATACCTGTTAAAAGGATAGGATATCATCCAGCAACCATTCTACAAGCCGAAGCAAAAACGGGGTGTCAACGTACACGTTACAACCGCCCCATCGTGAATCACTGGTCGCCGAGTACGATCCCATTCACCAATCTCTCCGTAACACCCATCATCGCACCCCCAATCCAAGCCACGGCCGTCCTGACATGGTCTATATCAGGAGCACCCGCACCACCCCCGCCGGAACCGCCAAACCCGAATCCATAGAACCCATTCTGCCCGCCCCGTGTCCGGACACCATACACCGCCATCGCGACGCCGAGCACCAGCACCGCGGACGCAACAATCGTGCCCGTCCTCCTCTGAACACGCGTTCTGCTTCGCCGTGGCTTCTTCAACTTCCGTCGTGGCCGTGACTTCTTCTCCTTCTCGCTCTCCTTCTCTTTTCCTTTGCCCCACCCCTTCCGCCTCCACAAGCCTCCCTTCTCATACACTTCTTTGTCCTCTTCCTCACTCTCTCCCTCTTCCCCACTCACTCCGACATCCTCCTCTTCCATCCAAGGATACACCACGAGCCCCGGGACGCCCACCATCACCTCTGCCTCGTCGTCCCCGGGCAATGCGTCAAACGCCTCGCTCCACGTGTGCACGACGCTTTGCGGGCCCATGATAGAGGAGAGCGCGAGTGCGGGATGGGTGGGTGGGTAGAGCGCGTAGAGCTCATCAGCATGCGTGAGGAGTGATGTGAGTGAGATCGGGGCTGTGGATGACGAGGGGGATGGCGGTATGGATGGAGAATGTTGGCGTGTGGATGGGCGGGAGTAGGATGGTGGGCTAGTGCTGGGGGTTGTTATCGCTGATAGCGGTAATGGTAGCGATGCTGCATCCACTGGGGTCGGTATGTCTTCAACAACAACAGCGTTCGTCGCGGATTTCTCCACTGATTCGGATCGTGAGGGAGAATGATATCGCGGTTCCTCCGACTGCCCCATGTCTGGGACCTCCACAGCTCGAACCATGTCGTTTTCGTCCTGCAAACTATCCTCCGCCACAAGTGTCTCCGGTGACTGTGCCCGGCTTCCTTCATCCACCAACGTCGTCCCATTCAGCAACATTTCATCCACACCAGCGTCCTCTTCTCGCTTCTCCTCATGCTCCACAAGAAGCGCATCCTCTTCCTGGTGTCTCTTCCCGTTCTTCTCCTTCATCACGCCATTCCCACATGGGCTCAAGCCCATATCGTCATCTTCCTGTTTCACTTCCATGCCTTCTGTCTCGTGGTCAGTCAGAGGCGGCAGCCCGCTTAACACAGAGTGAGCCATGCCCATTCCGCCGTCTTCGTCTTCATCATCCAGGCGCTCTATGTCTGGCTTTCGTGAGAGTATGATCTGTAGGTAAATAGAAGGTTAGTTCAGAAAGATGAGCACTTCAGCATAGAATGCATCAAATTGGCAAGACATGGAAAGACAACAACACAAAAAACGAGCCAAAGACGGAAACAGAAAAAGTATCGGAGGGTATGAAGGGTAAAGGAACCTACGTACTGCAGTAGCCAGATAGACAATGATAATCGGGGGACGACATAGAATATAGTCGAAAACATGTTGAATGAGGGATAACGTGGGCATATCGTGTGCAAACAGTGTAAGGAGGTTGGAAAGTGCGAAAAACGGAAGTGGAGAGGTTCTACCGTGAACATGTTGTCAGCTTCATCTTCGTGTCCGTTAAAGCAGGGCGTACCGTTCAAGATTTTCAGCAAACTCAGGATCCACAATGCGGATGAGGTTCTTCGTCACTCTAATGATGTACTGCTTTAGCGTATGTGATCATGAAAGCCCACAAACCAAAACCATACCTGAGCAGCCCAAGGACAGGCTCCAACGTTAGGCCCATCGAGTCGCGCAAGCGATGCAGGCTGATCTTCTCCGCACACACGAGCCGCAATTCGGGTGGTAAAGTCAGAAAGAGCACGCTCACGATATCGTGATACCCCTTCGACCCTCATCAGCACCAAACTCGAGCAGAAAAGATTACAACGCAATGCACCTGGAAGTAATTCAACTTGGGCCGTTTCCGGAAAATCGACACCAGCAAATCATGCAGCTGCTCCTGCATCGTCTCCTTATTCCCCACCGGCGCGTCTGCACAACCAACATTCAGTCCTGTGACTTGGGACTGGGAGGGAAGTGCAGGCAAGGCCTTTTCACCTACTGGGTATAACACGAAGCTACGGTCGGTATCCAGTCGAATCTGGCGCTCGTCTGTATGCGGTTCGCGCTCTTCGACCTTTTCTTCTTTTACTTTTGCTGCATCGACTCCAAGAAGCTGTGGCCTATACGTCTCTTTAAATATATAATCATAAACGCCCGTAGGAATTTGAGCATACCAAAGTAAAACCCTGTCCTGACCAAATCCGCCTGGCTGGAGACTCCGTCGACGCAGTTCATCCCAATCTATCGTCGTCTTCATTATTGACAGCTGCACTTCGTATTTTTCTTCTTCCATCCATAATATGAGAGGTGGTATAGGGGTATGAGCCTCTTTTGAAGAGTCCATACTGTAGAGGAAGAGAGGCAGGTTAAGAAAGGAGGATGGTTTGAAGAGAGAGGGGAAGAGCAATTCACGTGTGCTGCTGGCAGAGTCACATGACCGATTTGGCGTCGCGTCGTGACGGTCGAATGACATTGCCTGCATTACGAAGGTCAATCTTTGAAGGCTTGTCGAGGCATTGGACCGATTTGACTACCAATAGAACGGAGAGATATGTCACCTTCCCACCGAAGAATTTCAAGCCCTGCCATGTTATTTCTTCCACTTTATGTTATGGTACTACTACTTTGGAGCAGTGCGAATCAATATCGCATCATCATGAAGATTTATCATTTCAAGTTCCTTTCCATAAACTAGGGTCTTCGCGCATCTATTTCTAGGCTGCGATATAGATATTGGAGGTATTCAACCACACCTAATTGCTCCACCAGGCCTAGATTCTCAAGACGTGAACGCCGGGCGATAAGAGATCCCAAACTCACTGGAGCCATTTCTTTGCAGCAGTAAAAGCAATGCATAGCTCTCGGTAGTAAGCACATCAAAGTCTAAGCGCAACAGCCAGGACGTCTAAACTCCATTCCCTCGTCACGCACCAGGCGAACATCTATGGGCAGGGCAGGTGCTGGGTCCCCGCTTTAAACAGCTCCAACGACATCCTCAACGCTCTTCTCGCCTCTCACAACTGCCTGAACGACAGGCAGCGCCTTCGCAAAATCATCAAACAAAACATGCCTGATACCTTCCCTGGTGCAATACGCCGCGAGATCATTTTCTCCGTCATCCTTCGTCTTTACGAACAGCACATCGGCATGCTTTGCCGCTGATATATCTGGTACAAAGTTCAAAAGGCCGCATGTGAGAACTCGACTCGCTGAAAATTTTGATATGATGGGAAAGCGAACCTGATACGCCGTCGCCAAAGAAGAAGAGGGTCGGCGGCTTCGCGAGATCGCCATACGGCAGGATCGCTTGCGACTTGTCGTGTCCGAACCCGCTGTTTCATTAGACACAATATTATAGTGATTAGTGATGACCCGTTTGTTTGACCGCGGCGGGAGGGAAGCTTACCTGGATGGGTGACGGTATTTGATCTCCCACCGACCATCGGGGTGGACGATGGCGTCGTTGGCAATGATCTCGATTTCACTCGCGTCTTCTTCCCCGACGAGTTTCGAGAGGACTGCGCGGATTATGGGAGCCATACCGCTGTTGTTGGTAAGGCGTTAAGAGCATTACCTGTTTTAGGACTTGGTGAACGAACCTGGAAACGATGATGACCGGGATATCATTTTCCTTACACCAGGCATAGAAGTCTTTGAATCCAGAGTCTAGCTTGATGTCTAGTCGGTGATTAGAAGCGCCGTTCAAGAGGCGATCGAGAATGGGAGGTACCTCGACGAAGGAGCGTTTTACACTCTTCAAAGGTATGACCATTCGCCGAAACGCTTTCTAGCATCTCTCGGAACGCATCTCTGCCAGTTCTTCAAGTCAGCCAAGGCTTCCTCGCACCAGGCGTTCAAACAAGACGTACCTGAAAGTCGCCCGCCCAGATAGGATCTCCAGATTGCCCTCGCGGCGCTTCTCTTTCCCAAATCCAAGGTTATCGGTCATATCTATCACAGATGTAATCATTATCGCGCCCATTTTCTACTTGAAACACACCAATGGAGACTCACAATCGTTAGAATCGCGTGTGGTGATCGTGCCATCCCTGATTAATGCACCACGAATTAGCACGGGGGACAGATTGAGAAGGCCAACGAGATTGTGCAGACCAACCAGTCGGAGAGGACAACGAATTTTTTGTCCTTGTGTACGGGTGGGTAAGGGAGCGTGCTTTCTGGGACCAGCGTGTCGGCCATGGCGCAATGAACGTGGTTGGTCACTTGGTGGTGAGGTGGAGAGAAAGTTTGTCACTGATTTCATTAACCCGAAACTGTTATCTTATCAGATCGAATTCCATTCGAACAGCCTTTTCCTGAAATACATATGGCATTCTTCAATGTTCATTGAACACTCCAAAAACATTAATATTACTATGAACAATATATGAAAACATAGAGGATAGATAGGGCTACAAGTTCTAAAGGTCAATATGTGCAGGGTGAGGATCGTCCTCGTCTAACACAACGAATAAATAAAGGACGAGAGCCTCGAGAATATCGTACCAAATCTAGGGATCACAACGTGCAACAAAGCGACAGCAATAAAATGACCTGTCATGTATGGAAAGGCCAAAAAAATATAGCAAAATGAGTAATGCTTGTGAATCACCAATCCAGGACAGGAGGGAAGAACTTTTCGATTAGGCCCTCATAATATGGCCGAAGTTTCACCGGGTCGCAAGGGGAATCAGTTTTGCTGTACAGATCGTATGGGTTGAACGCGCGGACAGCAGCAAGGACCTTTTCGTCCTTGTCGTTAGTGAGGTGCGAATAGGCACTCTCACGGTGCCAGGGGTAGAAGCTATGATACCGGATCATGGCGAGCGCTTCAGCGGGGAGAGTACTCTGGTCTTTGAAAACATTGTAAAGGTACTGCGGCGGAAGAACTTAGAGACCGATTAGATAGAATGGGGAATAAGACATACTTCGTCGTGACCCCAAGAAAGCATGACATTGTCAAGGCCGCAGTGAGGTTGGTAGATTCCGTACTTCGTGGAGTAGATGCTGTCCTGGGAGTCGGGGTTCGCGGCGAAGGTCTCGGGGTAGATGATCTTGTCGGAAAACTGGCAGCCTACAACTGAATTGGCAGAGGGCAGGTCAGGACCTCCGAAAGGTACGCCAGGATGAAATAATATATACCAAATGTATCCTGTAGTTGCGGGTAAGTTACATCGGATCGATATAACAGTGAACAACGCATTACTCACACCAACGACATCCCATTGACCCTCGGAACCAAAAAGAAGCAGGAGTTTGCCAAGGTCGTGTACCAGACCAGCGACCTAGCGATTCCGAAAGGCGTTGGGATTCATGATATATCAATGAGATATACATTCAATGACAAACCTGCATCCACTCTGGCTTCCCATCCCGGCGAATAGCCTCAGCAGTTTGGAGGAGATGATCGATTTGTGACAGGTTTGTCTAAAGGAGCAAGAAAGTTAGCGCTGAGTTCAGTATGAATTGCAAAAATAAAGTTGGACGAACATCAGGATCTGACTCGTCGATCAGGGTGTTGAGCATCTCGATCGCTTCCCAGACACCCATGCGAGCCCTCTTCTTGGTTTTGAAGTCGACGCGTGCTTTGATATTGAATTCGACTGTCTGTTTTTCTATGGATCGACACCCAATGTCAGTGACGCGAATACTCGGACTTGATGAGAGTACGCACCATGCTGCTCCCTGTAAAAGTTCTTGACGCGGTCACATGCAGCTTCGTAGTCTCGGAACTGTGCTTTATCCTTGGCCTCGTCGAATTTAGACTCTTCGTCCCATAGTCTGCCTTTCAAGACGTTGACTGATGCAAACATACATATAGGTCAGTCCGACGCGAAGAAAAAATATTAAGAAGCAACGAACCATCGTCAATGGCATCTGAAGTGACATCGAGATCTCGGCCGTTGTGCGCAGTTCCAGGCATGTCTTCGAGAGAAGCAAGATGTTAGAGAAGAGAGGTGAGTTGGGAGGCGGATGGCCGTTCCCGTCGAGATCGATCCGCTTATGTAGGATTTCAAAACCATCGACCAGGATTTGAACGCGGCCTTGACAGGAGACACTCCCATCTGATTTGGTCATATCAACGGGACCAGTTGCAAGAAATTTTTTCTGGTTGGCATCGCAAAGATCGGGCACGGATAATAACGTTAACCACAGTTTCAGGCTGCAGGGAGATTGCTGAGCAGCGTCGATGACTCCAATCAGTGGAGGCAAAAGCCAGAATGGGAACAGGCACGCGAGAATCACGGTGGTGTGGCTGGCTGCCGTCGTGCCTGGTTGCCACGTGTTGTTAGGTTTGCTATTCCACGTGGGAACGCGTCCCAAGGACCTCCAAGGACACTCCCAGACCCTCAGTGGCTGAAACAGATTGCATGCTATTGCATGGCTCATGACAAGCTCATGATGGCGCAGAAAAATCTCATGAAAGTTAGCGCAAAATTTCGCACTCCTTGTCAGGTTAGAACGGAAGCATATTTCCGAGGCGGTGTCGCATCTTTCCGCGTCATGATTCATCAACAACACCCACACAAATTTTGGTGAGGTCGACTGTCGTGACTTTCAAGGTTCGTGGTTCTAGACGGTAGAGAACATCGATATCATCGGTGAGTTTCATCCCAAGATAATTAATTAAAACTCCATTCGTGAAACCCCACCACGATTCGTTCTCACTCGCACGAGAAGATCACCACAAAGTCGGCTCATCCCTCGTGGTACGCTCCTATTTTCAAGCTTGCTGACTGCGACTTAGATCTTCCGAACTACATGCCGCCGGCCGTTGTGTGCCAAGCTGAGTCAATCTTCGCACTGAGGGCCGCGAGGTCCGGGGTCGTCGCGTCCTTGCTCGTCTTTACTCCATGGTTGTCGCTTCAGGTCATCGCTGAGTTGAGATAAGTCATGACGCAGATAGAACAGTTTATAACCTCTGTTCCTGACCAGAAGAGACCTGGGGTAAAGTGTTTGCTTCTACTTACGTTCACCGTAACCATGTGAGAACACATCCTAAAATACGTCCGTCACCAATTCAGCCGTAATGCTTCAATACATTCCTCCAAAACAAATCAGAGTATGACAAGCGTGTGCTGGCACCACAAGGGACGCTGCAAGGTCACTGTTTCTTGTATGGGGGCCAGTCCTCGAATCCAAGATCAACGGCTGTGTAATAAAAAGGGTCAGTAACTATGCCCCCGGTCGAGAACACGTTCATAACATGAGTGATACATACGCCAGGGAGGAGTGATGAACCTAGACGAGATCACGATGAAAGAGGTCTCAGATTAATGTTCATAAACAAGGAAGTGAGATCGGACCTTCTTTGCTTCCCGCTCGCTGCAAGCCCATCTAGTTCAGCGATATCAGCTTTCCCAAGCTTCTGGGATGCAACCAGGGCTCCTGTTAGGTTTGAGGTGATGCGAGAAGGCGTGACGGATTTCGGAAGGACTACAAAGCCCTTCGCGACTGGGAGAGAAATTAGACCAATTTGTGGCGCACAGGTGGAATGAATATACCGAGATAGCCGATGAGGACATCTGATGGGTTGAGAGAATGCTTAGTCGCGATCTCAAGGACCTTCTCGTCCGTGAGGAGAGGAGAGTTAGTGGATCCCAGAGGAGAATAGGCCTGCGGAACAATTCCTTTCGATTTCAGGTAAGTGATGAGCTTGTGTTGAGGGTTGTAGACATGAAGTTCGAGCTAAAGAATCCGACACCAGCTCAACAGGCCATTTGAATGGAACCTATACAGAAGGAACATACCTGGTCAACAACGGGGATAACTTCGGCTGTAGACAGGATCTCTTCAAGCTTGGCCTCCGAGAAGTTAGAAACCCCAATAGCCTTGACTTTCCCTGCGTCGCGGAATTACATGTGAACAACCGCTGACTTTGAACTCGACGGACTCAATAGCTTCGCGTACCTTTCTTCAGAACCGCCTCCATCTGCTTCCAGGTGTCCTTAATGCTCCAGGAATGGTCAATATCGCGTGTACCGTCAGGCAGAGTTGGGAGAAAGGGGTGATTCCCATTTGGATTGAGAGGAATCGGCCAGTGAACAAGGTACACTGAAGAATGACGCGCTCCCGTTCATTGCTTCAGTTTCAAAGTTCACATTCGGGGGCTTACGATCGAGGTAATCAGTCCCAAGGTTCGTGAGGGTCTGGTCAAGGCATTCTTCCACGCGTGAATGCCATGTCCCCCAGAGCTTACTCGTAATCTGAACGGACGACTCGTCAAGAGAGTGGACTATCCTCGCAACATAGATGCTCCTGTACTCACGAAGATTTCAGACCTAGGGATACCAGAGGCACGAATACCTTCGCCAACATATTTCTCGTTCCCATAACCCCTGATATACAGGGTCAGCAAATGAACACCGCGGTGGTGTGAAATCCTCGGGTGCATACCATGCACAATCAATATGCCTGTAACCCGCCTCCTTGAGGGCGTAGGAGACCGCGGCCGTAACTTCTTCGGGTTTCGACTGCCAAGTGCCTGGAGATGATGATGATGAGCTCAATCATTCGGAGTTCTGCGATAGACGGCATACCAAGGCCGATGACAGGGATTTCGGTTCCATTGTTCAGCTTGATCTTTGGAACGGACATGGTGTGGCGAAGCTTTTAGATGGTGAGAGATAAGATTACTGGGAAACGATGTCGATGAAGCACACCTTTATAAGAATTTTGGTTAGGAGCCGGGCCGGTACGCGGTCCGGAACAGACCATGCGCGTAAGACGCGACCATGGCGAATCGAGGACAAGGAATTCAGAGATGCATTGTATTGAATCGCCCTCGAGAACCTCCTTCTGCTGGCTCACATCTAAACCTGACCATCCAAAAAAAAGTTGTGAAACCTCATTCACAGTATTGGGCCATTGACAAGTTCCCGACATGCTCGAAGCCTTAAACATATGTGGACGAATCGTGTGTTGCGTGATCTAGTCTCCTTCACACATCAAGCCACAATACAGGCATTGCTACAGAAGCACAGCTCACTGATAAGTGTGCTGTGACTGGGCAAGAGGGATCGCTGTAGTGGAAGTCAAGTTGGAATCCGCAAATTTCTGGAGCAACAACAGACCAAAACAAACACGTCTTTGCTTAGCGCGCCACCTGTGACTTCCCGACTCGATTCTTGAAGAAGTTGTGAAGAAGTATGCAACGTGCAATACTTAGCCACCGGCCCCTCTATCCAGGATCAAAGCGCGTCTCCTTCAATAATCTGACGTAAACCCACGATTCCTGCAGTATTATGAAGTCGTCCTCTCGCTATCTCAGTGCCACCCAACATTTCTACCATCGCTTTTTTCTCTCAAAGACACGAAGCTATTTGGAATGGTTTAAGCCTGATTCACTTAATGCGGAGGTCAACGTGGCCGTAACGCAACCGGAATGGGTGCCAATGTGACAAGTTCACCTTTCTGCCTCCACGCATCTACCGCGCTTTTTCTTTCTTCACTCCCACCCACTCTGTATCATGGATCTGGAGAATTTTAACGAGCTTGATAAAAATTTCGCTGACGTGACGCCTCCAGAACCTTGACATTCTCTCCTGACGAAGCACTGGAGGAGATCGACCTAACATGGTTTAGACCTGCCACACGTAGAGCCAGATGGATGGACCTACTTGGAGATTATGCAGGCAGTGAGCTGTTCGTGATCGATGGTAGGTCTTTTCTCGATTTCTCGATTTCTCGATTTCATCTGGCTAACGCAGCGACGCTTCCCACAGGAGAATCGCTCCTTCAGATCGTCCTCGATGACCCACTTCTTGCGATTGGTCGTCCTCGTGGTAACCACGCCTAGCCCTCCGGGATACCCGGTGGTAACTTTAATCATTTCTCAGAACCTAGTTTCCAGATTCTCCGCGCCTTTCATGTCTTGGAGCGGACGCTTGGTCAATTCAAGAAGAGATCGGCCGAGTTTGAAATCGTTTTTTGGAAAGGTTTTTATCGATTTCCTTTTATAAGAAAAATTCAATGATGAGCTTTTTGATACCCTGAATAGACACTTGCCACACGACGTTGAAAACCGGGGAAGACATTTTCACGGTGGCATCTCGCATGCTTGCTCGCGAAATTCTCCTCAAGCATCTAGCAAGATTACCTTTCATGGTTCTCGTCTTTGATGACCTAAAAGACGCTGACTGGCTTCGGTATGAAGCGACTAAAAAGGTGGGACTGGTTTTGAAGTTTCTGCTATTGACTCTCATCCTCAACGTCATTCTCAAGCCCATGTTCATCATGATCAATGATGGTGGCATCAACGATGATAGCCTATCCTCCGTGGCTCGTCAGCGAATTCTCACTCATCGGTTGCTTGTCTTTGGACTACTTTCCCGGGGAATTCCGATTGCACTCTTCAAGGGAGCGGAATATCGCGACTCAAAGGTACTCTAAATTCCTGAAACATGAGAGAAACTCCATTAAACTCATTCCTTTAGATCCTCACTTTTGTTTACGAGCAAAATCGGAACTCTGCGGGGCAGATTTCCAAGGCGCTGTTTGATGCTGCTACCAAGGCAAAACTGACATTAGATGCCTTGCTCAGACGCCAGTCTCTTTCCCATTCATCCAAGAGCAATGTTGGAAAACATCTGAGCCATAAGGAATTCCACGATGCAAATGAAGTTCATGAGAGCGATCATGCCCTTCTCGAGACGATTCGTAACTTCAATGCCAGTTGTCCGCCGAATTTTCCTATCGAGCTCCTCTACTTGTTCACTGTCCACTGTGTTCTCCTTCGGTCCATTTCTGTTCAAGAACGGGCTCGGCGATTAGAAAATTTGCCACAGGAACTCGCTTCCCTCCTTCTGACCAACTTTCTTCCTCGACTGTTCCTCATCGCTTCCAATGCATTGTCAGTCTCGCGAGCGTCCTTTGAAGTGGATGGCAGGGTATTGTGCTCCCTTGTCCGATTCGTCATCCTGCACCAATCGGAGAGCTTCCCGGCGCTGATCGGTCAGCCTGTTTTTGCTACCGTTCAGAGGCTTTGGTCTAGCATAGGCTCTCCAGGCATCAATCTTGCTGCTTTGCGAAACAATTTTCCCAATTTACTCGACCATCCGCTGACGTGAACGCTGCGCGCTTCGAGGTTCAGCCACTCCGCCTTCTCCCGTTCGACAATCCAATGTTCAACACTGAGCTCTCGTCGGTTAAATTCCCAGTGGAAGAAGGAGATGGACCACAACGCGCTCCACATCTTAATTTCGGTCTCGGCACTCTGTTTTCCGATACTCAACACTGGCACAATCAAAAACCCATTTTACCCAGCTATCTTGGAGGATCTTCTCCGAAGCCTCTGGACGAATGTCATCGTCGCCGTATTTTGAGACAAAATCAATGTTTCATGGCGACCATGCAAGCTCAAGCTGGGACTTTAATTGGGGCATCGGGTGGTAGTTTACAACAGATCGTCATCCCTGCGGTGGGCTCGAAGGTCACTCAAACAACCTCGGCTAATGTAAAGGTATCGATGTCTCGCATTCGTCGCTACATGCTAAATGAGCTTATACCCCCATTCATTAGGCAACAAAAAAGGAAAAGGGGCCGAAACTGTCATCGGCAGATAAATTGCGCCAAAAAATCGCCAGCCAGAAAACTACCAGCCTAGAGGAAGCATCAGACATCTGGTGGCGCGAACAGCTGAACTCTCTCTCCAAACTCACGACTAGTGAACAGGTCACCCGGATGAATGCCCTTTTCCGGAACAAACGAGGCGGGGAACGTGTGATGGGTGCAGAGATGCGCCTATATAGAATCCATCTCGAGCTCAAATCCTGGTTGGAGAACCCCAGTTGTGACTCTGCATCGGTCCGAGACAAATACTCTGTCTCGATCATGTGTATGATCAAAGAGATATCGAACCGGCAGTTTATCACCCTGACGATGGAGAAGGCTCTGGGATCGGTTCTCTGTGCTCTTGGTTTTGGCGATTATGTGTCTAGCCTTCTTTCCATCTCCGAACCTTCTGACAGGAAGATCAGCTTCAAGTTTATTAAACTCATCAGGTCGAAGACCAAGGAGTCTTACTACGGGTTTATGCACGTCACTGAGCATCCTGTAATATGGCAACTTCGACTGTTCGGCGAGTATATGGATAGAAGTATGGACAGTGCACCCGATCGACGTGTGGCGTTCGATCCCGATGCATGGCAACGGCAGGTCTTGGATTGTGTTGATGCTAATGACTCCCTTCTTGTTGTCGGTACGTCGTCGAGTTTGCGCTCCACAAGCCGTCATTCGAATAATTCAATTATTTAGCCCCAACAAGCGCTGGGAACCATTTATTTCATTCTATGCTATGGAAAAGGTTTTGAGAGACTCTGACGATGGCATCCTGGTCTACGTCGCACCAACCAAGGCTCTCGTCACTCAGATTGCGGCGGAGGTCTATGCGCGATTTAGTAAAACCCTCAACGGCAGTGCGTCAATTTCTTTCACCTACAGTTTCTTCTAATACTCACCATTGTTCGTAGAAAGCTGCTGGGCAATTCATACTCGTGATTACAAGATTAACGATCCCCAGAAATGCCAGATCCTTGTGACGGTTCCGGAGATGCTGGCGATCATGCTCCTCTCACCGCCGCTTGCCCGCATCTGGACATCGAGGATTAAGAGAGCCTTCAATGTCATCGGATTGAATTCTGAATTTTAAATTCTGCACAGAATTATATTGGACGAAATTCACTCAATTGGCCAGCAAGCAGGAGGAGCGGTCTGGGAGCAGATTATTCTTCTGGCACCGTGCCCGATCATGTTCGCTATCCATGCAGTCCTTCGGATCTTATGTTTACGTCTTTCTCCAGAGGACTTTCTGCCACGATTGGCTCACCGGAAAATTTTAATAGTTGGCTACAGTCCGTCCAAGAGGCACACGGATACAGGCACCGCTTCATTCAGTACCCACACCGCTACTCCCATCTTCGAAAGTTCTACTATACTCTCACAGAAAGCCCCTCCTTCCAAGGCTTGATATCACACAAACCGACAGAGCGTAATAGGTTCCTGCATCCGGTCTCTTTACTATCTTTTGGAGCTCGAGTGCTCCCACCCGATCTAGCGCTAGAAGCTGGCGATCTACTGAGTCTTTATCATGCGCTTGTAGCTCATCAAGTCACCGGCATCCCTGACATGACTAGATTGGAGCCCGTCACTTTCTTCCACTCCAAGTCACATTTGCTGCGACAAAAAGATGTTCTGGAATACGAAGTGGAAATCAAGAATGTCTTATCGACGCTTATCACTACGTTCGACGTACGAGACCAATCATCGCCTCTCTACAACGTAGTTCATGGGCTCGAGGATCCCAAACTCGCTAGCAGTGGATCTCTCGCGAATGTTTCACCATCACGTCAAACGTTTACGAACAACCTCATCCATCTACTTGCTGACCTTCACTCTAGAAATGAACGAACTAGTGAGTCTGCTACCAATTATGCTATCCATCCATTCCAATGCCTTTTGAATACAGCCAGCCATTCTGTTCAATTTTAGTCGTTCAGATTGCGAGATCATGGCGAAGGCGATCATCTCTTCGCTTGAGGCCGCGGAGAAGAAGTGGCGATCCAGCAGTCCTGAATGGCAGAGGAAGCTCAGGGATTGGGAACATTGGAAGTCACGTTCGAAGGAACGAGAGCGCCTCGCTGAAAGAGCCAAAAGACAAAAGAAGGGTGGTGACGAAGGAGGACCGGCTGCGGTTGACTATTCACGGGAAGGCACATTCAATCCTGACGATCCATCTGAAGACTTTTCCTTTGCTGGCACTCACACTGTGTATTCGAAAGCCGATCTTGATGAAGACGTCTATGAGATGACTCGCTGGACATCTACTGAGTCATGGGCGCTAGATGCACTGAAAAGAGGGATCGCTGTTCACCATGCAGGAATGAACAAGCATTATCGAAGTCTTGTCGAAAGGTGCATATCAAACTACCCCCGCAATCTCTATTCAATGTTTAAAGCATGTTTTAGGCTATTTAGACAAGGCTTTGTACGTGTTGTAATTGCCACAGGTGAGTACTTTTTCATAGTTCGTGGTCGTCTCCTGTTCCTTAACAACCACTCCAATCTATTAGGTACATTGGCATTGGGAATCAATGCACCTACGAAGACATCTGTATTTTGCGGTGACTCCCCGTTCTTGACAGCTTTGATGGTGAGATTCTTCCGCGATTGTTAATCGAACGATTTCTTTACTCTTGAGCTGTATAGTACCGTCAGTGTGCTGGCCGCGCGGGCCGCCGCGGTTACGACCTTTTGGGGAATGTCGTGTTCTATGGTCTCACTTTGGATCGAGTCCAGCGTCTTGTGCTCTCCAAACTACCGAATCTTGGAGGAAATTTTCCGTTGACTTCAACGCTCACGCTGCGACTTCTAAACCTCTTGGAAGGATCTAACTATGCTGAAGTTGCTGTGAAAGCCATTAAAAGTCTGATGTCCCTTCCACGCATCACGTTCGGCTCTGATGAAGGGAGACATCAACTACTTCATTACCTCAGATTTAGCATTGAATTTCTTCGGCGTAGTCGATTATTGGATCGAGAAGGGAAACCTATGAATCTGTTCGCTATTGCGGCTCATTTATACGTGAGTCTGATTGCTTTGTACTGTGTGCTTTTCTGACTGTGGTGCAACAGTACACAGAACCCAGTAACTTTGCGCTCATAACTCTTCTTCAAAACGGCGTCCTGCACAGCATCTGCAGACAATCAAGCCTGGTTTACGCACAAAAGGATTTCATGATGCTGATGGCACATCTCTTTGGTCGGAGGTACCTTTCGAGAATTTACTTTAACAAGGACAACATCGCACAACTCTCCAAGAAATATCCATCTCTGATAATCCTTCCGCCACTCCACAAAGCTATCCAGGATATTATGGCCAGTCACGACAAGGAGATACTGGACATCTTCGTCGGCTATGCAGTATCGTTTGCGTACAGAACACGCCGAGACCCTTGGCTCGGACTCCTCCCTTCCAATCAGCCACATCAACTACTCCGCTGATCATGCTACGAACTCAACGTCCACGTTTCGTACTTATCTCAAAGACAATGCCATCGTTACTACTGCACGCTCACAGTTCGCTGCCAACTCCGGGCATGACGACGAGTTCAAGAGTGCTCGCGAGCTCGCTCACACGGCTCGAGAAGGCTTGTATCTCAATGAGTACGCGATACCGTCGCTCAGCCAATTCATCTCGTCCGGCCACGACAAACAGGTCGAGGGAGATGGTTTGGAGCACTGTCTGAACGCGTACATATACGATTTCTATATTCACGGCCAAGTCGCAGCCTTAGCTGCAGCCAACGGCATCAGAAGGGGGGATGTGTGGTATCTGTTACAGGATCTTGCGTTGACTTTGATGACCATCAAGTCGTCATTAGAGCAGCTTCTGGTCAAGGCGTCACAAGGGACTCGCGATACGTCTATGCCTACGGCAGAAAACGAGCTCGCCGAGACCGACATCGACAGTGGCTACGGGACATTCGATCCCGCCGAAGCAGAACGGGAGCCCGAGGACGGTGCTGATGATGGCAACGAAGGCATAATGGGTTTCCGGCGGCCGAACGGCGTGACTGACGCTGACTGGAGGATCTACGAAGTTGTCAGCGGGGCCACCGCCGAATTCGAGGGCAAATTCAAAGCGATGTGGGCGTAACTTGCCGTCCTCGAAAATGCTAGCATGCTTTCAAAAACACTCTTCATAGGATTTAGAATGTGAGGTATATGAAGACAATGCAGGGCAAGGAAAACTGATCGCATAATGTCACGATTTGCAATTGTGGTTTGGGTACAGAGAAAACACGTTATGCAGCGAATGAGCGATCCATGTTTAAGAGTGATTTGTAGAAGGAGCTGATGAGGACTAGTGAGAGAGGAGATTTGCGTAGAAAGAAAGAAATTATTCCGAGAAATTGTATCAAACAATACCAGCAAACATCATCCACCCCTCCCGGTTAGGATTAGGTTGGAGACCGCGAAACCAGCAATGCGTACCCAAAAAATCACAACGTCGCATGCCATCTTCCTTGGCTTGACCCCATCGACCCTCAAACGTCAGTTGGGAAGCGAACTGACGCGTCCGATCCCATGTCTCAAATTCATGTTTAGAAACATATTGTTGAAAGTTATTGAAGATGGCTGTGAAAACGTCGCCGACAGTGATCCCCCTTGGATTATACACCATGAAAGGCCAAGGAAAGAAGGGCAGAGGATCATCAGCAAGGGCGTTGATGTACAAGTGGGTGACGAATGGATATGTTGCAGGTTGTGCGAGATCACTGTCGGTGATCGGGAGGGTCCTTCTGCTTTTACCTATGAACACCTTGGTCAGAGGTGTTCCCACGTTCCAGTAGATAGGAGCGGCGCCAAACACATAATGTTGAAGGTGAGGATTGAGCTGGCATTCCCATGGGAAGGGAAGGGGGTCGCCATTTCGGGGCTCTACCCAACGCTTTGGACGAGGGGGGATAGCTGGATGAAGAAGGCCAGCAAACCATCGCTCCGCATGCTGAGTTCCATCCGGATCGACAAGGCTGGCGAAAATCTCCTCAACGTTGACAGATGATGGTACATTCTCTGCGGGTGCTGGTACATCTTTCAGTTCGGGTTCTCAGTGAGAACACTTGGCCTACTGACGATAATTCTCGACTACGACGCCGTTCAGGACTGGGCGGGCGAAATAGCCCCAGGCCTTCCATTCGCGCAGCTGTACTTCTGCCGGCAAGATCACATCATTACCGGCGACATCTTGAGAATGCGGAAGGGAAAGGTTCGTTGAAGCAGATTGAGATAGAGGAGATCTTCGTGAAAGAGATCCTTCAGAAGGAGAATGTGGAGCAGGCAAAGGACGAGAGATAGCTCGCGAAGAAGAAGAGTGTTCAGATGGTGAATGTAAGGCAGGATAACGTCGAGAGGGTGATAGCGAGACAGGAGAGCAGTCCGCAACGTTGCGTTTCACTGAGCATAGGTAATGATCAATTAACCCTGGTGGTTGTAAGGAATAGGTCGGAATCTCACCCATCCAATCGGAAAGCAGCTGCAGGATCCTGGCAAGGCGGTGATGAGGTTTCTTTTCAAGCGGCGGCGTCGTTAGAATTATCGACTGGGCATCGATTTCTTCCTTTTTCCTCTCCCATGGAGCCTCGATAGGTTGAATGAAAAAATATGCTGCGGTGTTTGGTTTATCTAGCAAAGGGCTGGCGATCCAAGCGGTTGATAGATCGTCGATCCCTCTGTAGTGACCACCATACTGGTTCCAATCCGGTGGCTTATCAGCATAAGCTTTGGCGCGATTATCAATTCGAGAGTCAGACATAACAGCGAGGTTTTAGAACGAAACGCAGATATAGGAAGATTTTAGCCACGCTAGATGAGTGGCTCAAACTGTCACAGAAACACGCGGATATTTGGGTAAAACACGAGGCGGCCGGGTGGGTCCAAATGACTTCTTATGCGTCAGGCTGACCCAACAGCGCTAGAGATGGGTTCGAGATTGACTCGAAGAACAGTGATGTTGAGCAGAATGGTCATTATATACTAGACGAAGAATACAAGATTCACTCGCGATTGTCGAAAGAACAACAACATTTACGGAATTATCCGAAGCTTGGAGATAAGATTAGATTCATCTCCTTATATGTAATTTTCGTCCCCTCTTGCAGTAAGTACATATTGTCAGGAGTTACAAATGCTGAGCTCACCTTGAGCAGAGCTGCAGTGTCTACTGGTGTTTCCAATCCGTAGGGCCGAAGTAACGGTACTCTGAGGTACAATCCTTGGAGCTCACCCACGAGGCTGTCAACGAACTTTTCGCGCGCTCTACGGTGCATTTCGAGAATCATATTTCTGTCGCTTTGCAGGCGTTGGGCTCGCCGACTTGACGCTAGAATGTAGGTCCTCAGCGCTGTATTTCAGATTGGCGCCATGCTGAGCGTTCAGTGTTAGGGGTGTCGTTCAATGTAAAGGGTGTGCGTCCAGAGAGCCCAGATCTCGCAAATTGATGCCAGCGCTGCAGAACAGCGAGGAGAGAGAGAAGGAAGGCTTCAGCCCATATATATGAGCTGATGCTTGCCATCACTCCCCGCAATACGCATCGGGGTCGGGAGGTCATACAACACAAAACGCTTCATCATAAATTGAAAGTGAAGGCGGACATACCAGCTAACCCATCTCAGGTTTGACTACAGAAAGTTAGTCTCTAAATAAAATACCACAGATTCGGAGTGGGCTCGGGCGTCGGGATCAACCCCTCTGGAAACCTAAAAGGAAATTCGAAAGGCGAGAAGAATTGAAATCAGACGGTTCCCTTCAATCCGGTGTCTATCTAGGAGAGAGACTACCCGAAGAGCACATCAATTCAATCCTGTAGATCCATGCTGATGACGGGGAGAGAGGGCGCTCAAGCCCAATGCCTTGAGCGCCGTCGAATGAGACACGCGCCCACTCACGAAAACAAAAACAACTTACAAGCGATCAGACCCACAGATACTCCGAGATTTTGCGCTGGTCAAACAAAACAAAAGGGCCAGTAGGGAAACTCAACCACGAAGTTCAGACATTGGCGAAGGAAACGACAAAGATCACCTTACGCATGGCACTCTTCAGAAAGACACTTTCCTTCGATTCACTGCTAGCTTGTCCCTTAGAGTTCACAAGAACCATATGTCAAAAGTACAACGGACTCAATCTGGGGTCAGGATCTAATTATCCGGAGAGCGTTTCACGCGCCACGACGAGCGGAAAAGGTGCGCCCCTCCTGATACGTTCTGTTATCTTGATTGGTCCAGTCTTTCCCGTGCCTGGCACGACAGGGATCCACAGATGTCTGGACCCCACAAGAATGCGCTGAAGTATTTGAGGATGAACCTGGTTGTACCGCGTGAATGCTCAAAGACAACTAGTGTCTGGAGGTAAGGACCATGAGCTAAATGGTAAGAAATCGTAGGACCCATGATCATATCGTCGCGGTCAAGGAATAAACTCATCAAACCGGTATTCAAGCTGCATGTACGGCGAATTGCATCGAAGAGCAGGCATGGGAACGCCCTCCCCTTCGGTTTGGGAAACTTGAAAATGAAGGCCGAACCTCGGTGATTATGCAGGCATCACCGATTCGGGATCTTGGGGAGCAAGAGGAGAAATTGACGATGTTCATCCGGTAGTGGCAGATCATGAGAGAGGAGAGAAAATGTCAAGGATAATGAATTGGCAGGGTGTCATGGAGTCGGCCGTTTTGAAAGATGCTACTGGGAAGAGGGTATGGAATGGAGGGTTGCTGTCGAGATTTCGAAGGAGAAAGGACACGGGTGACCGGAATTGAGGTGTGATGCAAACGAGATAGACGATGTTGAAAGACCGGAGAGAGATCGTCGGAACACGGGTGGAGATTTGACGCGGGGGAAAGTTCAAATGATGTTCGGACTTGTGGCTGATTTGTTCTGTTGTCGAAAGAAAAAGCTGAGGCAGAAGAGGGAACGAAGCGGTGGTCCGAGCCGTTATTAGATTCGTAGATTTCAGAGTGACATGAAGCATAGGACACTATGAGAGTTGATGATCAAGGGACCTGGATCGGTGGTGGACTGTGTGAAGCAGCCAGTTCGAGAGAAAGGCCCTCCCGAGTCCCCACCGAAACATACACAATCGCATGGTCCGAAATGTTCGAAGTAAAGCTCGGGACACGAGGTTAGCGCCGAGGTATGATGAGTCAGGGGCATGTCCACGTCAAGGCATCCTACTCGACAGCATGTTTCGGATATGCTGATGAGGTCAACAGTCAGCAATCGCAAGGGCATTGCGAAGAAAATTCGCTCACGGGTGCGTTTGTAGACTGTCAAAGAAACCATGAGCAAATCTTTCAGTGCAACATACTCGTGGGAGCCTCACGTCGCTCAGTAGGGTCGCCTTCGTATGGCGTGTAGCTCTCCCGCTCAACTAGATCAATCTCCCAAGTAGCGGCATTCCGCGGTAGTGAAAGCTGTTCTGAGCGTAATGATGCCAAAATCTCAGTCCTTCGGAGAATCATTGCGGCCTCGTCACCACGCTCCACGCTACGCCAAGCATTCGCTCGATCCCAGATGGTCTCTCGCCCTCTCAGCATATCCCTCCACTCCCAACGCGGATTGCGGAAAAAGGGAAGGACCATGAATCTCTGATCACGAAAACACGGCTCCAGGAGGTGTATCCAGTTATTGTTGTCGAAGACTCCGTCGCTATCGAGGACGAGTACAAACTGCTTCAGAAGAGTCGAGGCAATGAGAATCTGGGTAATCTCTTCAGCTACACATGCCACAAGCTCTATGGGAAGATTTAAACGTGTATGTGCCGCAAGGTGGGTGAGCTGAGGCATATCCTTTACGGACGTCTCTCGATATCCGGAGAGGACAGAGGTATAGAGGTGCGTCACTTCTTGAAATAGAGGTTCGTGGAAATTGACTGTAAGGGGAGAGCCGAAGTGGAGGATCATCATCTGATTGGGGCGAATGGGATGTTGACGCAACCAGTGGGCGTTTGAGGACAGGTTCTGCGCGGTGATAACCAGTTTCTTTACTCGGGAAAATGCGGGAGCAACGCTTGCCAACGCAATCTCGACTGATGGGAGGCGTGTGTTGACTACGAGTGCAACGGATTCGATGTCGTAGGACGAGAGAGGTCGGGGAGATGTATGGAGCATGGACTTCATTGCTGGTATATGAAGCTTCCTCTTCGGTAAGAGGGTCGAGGCGAAACGAGTTACATGATCTGGTGAGGTGAAGGTGACAATGCGAAACAGCATTGGGAGAACCCAGACATTAGTGTAACGAGATACGAGTCGAAGTTGTCGAGCTGTCTTTCGGTTTGTGGAGGCCAGATACAAGATTATCTCTCGTATGAGTTCGGTGGGCAAGCGCGACCAGAGGTCGTTAGAAAGAACATCACTGGAACCGCAGGTCATTGGGGTGTCCGAATTGCAAGAGGTACAGTAACAACAGAGCTCACCTCTGAACAGACATAACGGAATCAGTTGGAGAAGTTCTTGAGGAGAGCACAGAGCAGAGTTTTGGCGTGGATCAAGTGTGGATTGCGACCTACAAAGTCACAAACGTTGGTATGTCAATACGGTGGCATTGCAAAGAGCAGCGACCATGATGATATCGAAAAATCAGCCGGCCCTGAAGACACACGTGACGTCGATGGAGCCGTTCTGAGCCGAATTAATCTGGTGAAGCAGGGTGAAGTCGCCACTTGGCACTGATGCACGAGGCAGAATGCAAGGAACATTCAAACCTGTTCAGCTGGAGGCCGAAGCGCCCTACTTACTACTTGCAATCCCAAAGTACCCGCGTCCCCACATCGGCGAGGATTTCTTCAACGGACCCCGGCCATACTTATTCCTTAATCGTCAACCTCTCCTGGATCGGGGCGAAGTATCCGATACTTCGTGAAGCCATTGCCTTATGCTTTCAATCCTGCGCCAGCTCCTCGGGTTAATGATGCCTTATCCGGAGCTTGTAGACTCCGGGTAGTCAGCTGAACATTGACGGGCGGAGGTCACTTTGCCTCCGCGGACAGGTAGCGGGAGCGACGTTCAAATCTCGGGTGGACCATATATCGACAGTCCCCCGAGATTCACAGATGCGTAAGATCCGCTGGAACCGAATGTCCAGTTCAAGACGGCGAAGGTTAATCGACCTTGCAGCGGCGTTGAACAAGAACAGGGTTGAAGAGGGTTGGCCATAGTTGCGTCATGCCCTCAGCCCCGACGTCGCTTTCCTTTGCGATACCACACGGTCGTCCAAGAGGAAGGCAGAACCGCGGGCCGAACTTCTCGAGATCCATATGCCCAGGTCGCCGAAGGCGTTGAGCATAATGGTACGTTATTCGAGGTTTATGGAAACCTCAAAGGCCCGAAGGCAAACGGAGAAAAGAACCTCAATGGTCAGGCTCTACGATGCGCGCTGAAGACTAACCCATTCGATCAGATAGGTTTATCCATCAACATATCCATCGATGAATTCACAACTCCAATGTTTATCGGTCGGCGATGCTGAGAATTATTCTGGTCAGGACGGTCGATAATCTTCGAGTTAGGATCCGACGCGCAGGGTCGCCTCATTAGGCAGTGGACACATTGTAGACGGGATTTAATGTTTTTATCAAGTGATAATGCGCAATTAGTTGTAACCTCAAGACCCGTTGCGAGATGAGGAGGCTATGGAAGCCAGGGATGTCGTTCGCATGCTATGGGGGCATGACGTCTTTATCGTCGCATTCCGTCCTGGCCTGCCTATTCACGTTCCTGCAATCTGATAACGGAGCAATGGCACGGTAAGAATAAACACCTCAGGGCTGAAGGAACTTACCTTTAGTCGGCGTTCCGAGGTCAGGATAGACCATGCATTGGTATCAATATCGCGGCTCCTCGCCGACTTCGTTGGCAGCATACAGGAACGCTACTGGCGCGATATCATTTGTTTTGCTCCCGTACTTATTGGTCTGGTGAACGCTTTGGCCAGGATGGGTTCAAATTATGGAGGCAGGTTTACATGGTGGGATACAGTTGGAATTGGGAGGAGATTCAAGTCGCATGAAGTCATGACGCGTTGTTTGGCAAGTCCCTGGGCACGAAATACGAGCAAACCCTCGCATTGTGAAGCACGCCTGTCAAGTTGCCAGTCCATAGGCGCCGAAAGGCGATGCCCAAGCTATGCGCAAGCAAAATTCCATGCATGGCCAACTAGACAGAACTTTGTACTATTCTCGATATTCTGATTCATCGTCCAATAACTTCTCTTGTTCCTGGATAGGTACATTAACGCACTGCTGCGTAGGTCCGCTTCTATCACATTCAGTTAATGTGCCAGGCATCTAGGTGTCTCGGCATGTCAAATTCTCGCGCGAAGTTCATAATGGTGAATACATTGTACACCGATCAAGAAGCCTTCCGTCCATCCTACATCATGACGACAGCCCGGAAAATCCAGCGCTGATCGGGAGTTGAACGACAGGAGAAGCTGCACCTCTGAAACAAGTACGCAGCCAGTTCGATGTTCGGCAAGCAAGGAATGCCGATTCTGAAAAGAATGCGCATCGAATATCAAGAAAAATTACTGGAATTCTAGGGACAGCCGCAGTTTCCTAGCCAGACGTCAAGAAAGCCCATCGGAAAGGTGGACGACACTTGAAGCCAGGGATCGATGCAACAAGACCTATGTAGCTTCCTAGGCATCCATTTGAAGTTCGGACGACAGGCTGCACCGATTCTGTGGAGAACGCAGTGAAAGGAGACTGTCTTCCACTGGAATTATGTTCACTCGGTATGCCTGAGAAACACAACATCGATCAGCGCGTTTTCTCCGTTATATCATGATACGTCATGCCCATGGATACAGAAGGTCGTGATTTTTTTGAGCGAATTCTGAACACGTCCGTGTCATCCATAGTTCCTCGTTCTTAGGTTAAATTTTCAGCAGAGGCAATGTCATGCAAATGTCGATCTTCAGTATGCCTACTGATCATCAGAAATCACCGGTAACCCCGAACGATGCCGACTTGTAGACTTACGGTGATATATGTTTTAGTTAGCCTCTCTTCGGGAGCGCAATGAAAATAGACATCTTTAGAGATAGTTCGATCGTCCTCGATGCCCGAGCAATCGAATTGACCATGTCATGGCCACCTCGGCGTGGCCACGTCTTAAGGCCAACCTTTGAACAGCGAACCACAGCCAACGGAGAAAGTTGGAAAGCCGAATTGACGCCACATTTGCCGAAAGGATGATCCCCTCCTCAGAAATCGGCATAAGGCTTTCTAACCTTTACACGCGCAGCTGGTGCTAGAATAAACGCCCATAATAAAGCCCGAAGTGGAAAATCATGTAAAGAAGACTGAAGGAAGGCCGCAAGAGGCCGCAACCCAATCATATCACCTTCCTTTGTTAAATCGCGCGAGCAGGCGTGTGAGCCTCGTGGAACGTTCTGCACCCAAAACGACGTCTGATGACTTGGCGACCTGTCCCCGTTGTCCAGTAGCGCACAGTCGCACACAAGCTGCAGGAACGACGTCCGGTGCCCACGTCAACCAATGGCCGGTGGTCGATCTTGTCTCACGAAGCGGCGGCAATCCGGCAAATATGAAATTCGCTTTCCCTAAATTTGGTAACCCGAACAGACATCAGCGCAGTGTGACAGATGTGAAGGGAAGCGCGGGAGGTGAAGAAAGCAAGCGAGAGAAAAACATAAACAGAATAAGGGTCTCGCCCAGGTCGCCCGAGTCTTTTTCAGCTCGGTGAAAATGAAACTCACCGCACTCCCACGCGCTCGACAGAGCAGCACATGATAGGCTGTGGCGCATCACACGCTTCTGGCAGGGTGTGTGGGTCGAGAAGGCACGTTTCGTGATGCTCGGGTGATTTTCGCGACGAGGAAACAAGGGGGGATTACGGGAGGGAAAAGGTAGAGATCCTGATAAGGATATCGTAAAGGGCTTCATCACAACAATAACGCACGCGAGACTCTCTTGCCGTTTACGGGGTGGCTGATGGACGATACACGTGTAATCATGCCCGACTCGGAGATCGGATGGGTATGCCGATGGATGACAAGAGGGGCATCCAGTAGATTCAGCTTAGTCTGAGAATCGCAGATTGACCGAGCCGTCCTGCCGATTTAATTGAGGCGAAGCGTATTCGGCGGGCGTCGTAAAACGTGCTACGACGACCTCGCATCAGACCGTCCCGGAGATAAAGCGACGCAATGGAGCCAGAAGAAGCGATTTCGTGAACGGAAGCAAGAGAGAAACACGAAACCACGATATGTCGAGGTGAAGGAAACCAAACTGTCAGAGAGGCCTCGTCCAGGAACAGTTTTCCATCGATCTCGATCGGTAAGATCCGGGGTACTTTGGCACTGTGTATTTCAAAGTGGCAAGGCAAACAAGCGCATATCTATCCCAACGCGTCCGACGCGTCCGTTCCACTCGCGTTCACCTTCCGCTGCTTCACGTATGTCTTGAGAACACAAGCATCGCCAGAACCCGACCTCTTACACCCCTTACACGTCCGACCGTGCTGCATCATCAGGACGTGCAGTCCATACTTGAGTTCTCCAGGTATACGGAGGTCAAGGTGAGCTTGTGTGAGGACCCTGTCTGCCTTCTCAGGCACCCATCCAAGGACCTTGCTCAATCGGAAAACGTGCGTGTCGACCGCGAAAGAGTCGCGTCCGAGGCAGAACAGGAGTACGCACGATGCGGTCTTGGGACCCACGCCGTCGTATGAAATGAGTTCCTTCATAATCGCGTCGTCGGACAGCCGTTTATCCTCACCGGTCTCCGCGAGATGCTGTAGCGAATAATCTCCATGTTTCTCCTTTATCGAAGCGAGAATATTCTGGATCGTAGCCGCTTTCTTGTTCGCCAGCCCACCTTGACGTATAGCATCAACGACGTCGACTCGTGGCGCTGCCGCGATGGCAGCAAAGTTATTTTTTCCAAACTTTGCATCGAGGCTCAATTTAGCGGAGGCGGAGTTGCGGCCGGACGTGTTCTGTGAGAGAATGACGCCGATGAGTGCTTCGACGACGTTTGGGACGTTTCCGCAGGTTTTGGCGGAGTTGCTTGTCGCTGTAGGTGTTTTACGGACTGCATTGTGGGTTGGATGTGTCCTGGCTAACAGGTCGTGCACATGCTGAGCATCGGAGGGAGTGGGGTGTAGGAAGTTGGGAAAAGGGGAGTCGGACACGTAGGATGCATGAAGCTTCAGTTTCTTTGCTTTGTGAGGCGAGCCCAGTGGAATCAATGCGGAGGTATCCAGCACAGGAGTTATTGAACGAGAACGCTTCATTGCGAATGAAAGGAGAAAAAGAATGCGTGGTGGTCAAGTGGTGGCAGTGTGAAACAGATTGGTCACGCTGACGCCAAATCGCGTGTGGTCACAGTGTGACGAACGCGTGTTCCCCTCAATTCTCCACCACGTCGCGCCCGCTGTCCGCTAAATTGTGCACCTCACTCTCTCAAGTCCTAGTTGGGGACTCCATAGATATTTGAACCCTTATCTGACCAACGCTGGCTTACTTCTGACCGTGACCAATATCTTCAGACTCTCGCTTTGGTCTCCATCGTCAAAATGAACTCGAAATGACTCCACTTCGAGCCTATAATATCCTCGGCATCCCATTCCCTGACAATTCCCTCGATCTCCAGCATCCCAGAATTTTTTGGGGGGACATGGCATCCCATGACCGCCAGCTTCTACATTGTCCTTTAAAACCGGGAATACTCGCGGCACGTCTAGTCTCCAATCTGTGTCACCATAGCTTCTAGCGTGTCTCATATCACCCCTTCGAAACACGTTGAACATTGTCCTTGTGCTACTCCATTCGACAGAGCGTGAGGAAGCTGGCGGCCGCGAAACGAGTCACAACGACTGGTAAATGAGAGAACTGTGCTAACCGAGTGAGTATTGCAATACTATAACCATTTATACACAACCTAATCACATAGGCCAATATATGGACATCAAACACCAGTCCCTAAATACTTCTGCCTGTCTCTAGACGCAGTGTTCCTCAGCCAAACGAGCTACGATCGAAGTAAAAAAAGCACATGCAGCGCGTGACGATCCATCTTCTATCTCAGCACGTTGTCGCATTGTTCGCCCATCTGGTTCTCGTCTCTGATCACACGTACCGACCGAGCGTGATTTATGTCGGGCTTTGTGGGTCCCAGAACATTATATCACTGCCACGATGCCGTATTTCCCCACTTCACGCAACATGTCATGACCATGTCCCCGACACTGGCATATGCATCCGAGACAAATTCTACTCAATAAAGGTCGTTAACTCCCCAGTTCCCGCGCTCCTGCGTGAGTACCAACTTTCTTACTCACGCGTAAGCGCGTTATGACTCGACCCGCGACTTTTGTACCGACGCCCGATTGAATCTCCCCTCTTCTTGGTACCTCTTCTCTGTTGGATCTTTGTCTCGAGAAGCCTTTGCCACCTTGACGTGCAATCTTATCGCACTTTGATGTCGACTCATATTTCGTGCGAGGTGCTCAAATGTTCATTGTACGCCATTTTGGATGGTGACACCCGCTCTTTACGGCCGCTGTGTAACTTCGATATGGTTATTTCGTGAGTGGTCGTGAAATTTTGGGACCAGGTCCTGGGATTTGACAGCGTTGATATACTGGAGCGTTTCACGTTATGCCATCTGCCATTTCACGTTTGCCGTGAGTGCTGCTGTTCAGGTGATCATGGTAGTTCCGGCTCGTTTTCTGAACCCAGGACGTTCATACCCTCGGAGGAGTGACGTTCTGAAATTTAACCGACCGAGGGTGTAATTTATCTCGGCGCCTGCCCCTTGCACCCACAAACCACATCTAAAAGGCTACATCTTCGAGCGATTGGATCTCTGAATAGAAAGGCGGCTTTCGAGCACACCATTCTGTGTGGTGAAATTTCACCAATTCAAGGTCTCCGTTTTCCCTTTCGGGCGGACAATGCATGTTGCATCATCAGCATCGATTCCGATCGCTGATCTATATCTCGTTTATTTTAGGGCGGGCCCTCGATATGTGAAATGCCAACGAGAGCGTCGGGGAATAAAATGGAATTTCGAATTGTGACTATTGAAAAGTATAGGCGGAAGCAGATAGTACGAAGACGATGTTCCCCGCTCCCGTTGTTCTCTTCCACCGACGAAAGAATGTGCTCAACGTTCAGATTTACTGATAGGAATAACTCGGGAGTTAACGGCCGACTGGAGGCGGCTGGACAATTCTATGTTCTACACGTGTAGAGGGTTTGACGTGATACTCCGGCCAATATTTGCCAGATTGGGATATGTATTGACCGCCGCGCGTAAGTGAAGGCTCGCATATGAACGCGTTTGTCGAGACAGGATAGTCGGCGGTAAGGAATCACAAGGTGAAGGGAAATCTTGGGGAAATCTATGAAAAGACCGAATGCTCCGTAGAAATGAAGAAATGAATAGAAATGTCAATGATACTCGGACCATGCGTCATGCTTCTCCTCGGAGGACGTGCTGCAAGGATGAACAGTAAGTAGTTGGGCGGATGTGAGTAGCAGAGCGTTGAATTGGCGGTACAGAAACGTCAGTCATTTACTGGAACACGATCGATAGAGAACATCTCATGGACGTTAGAGTTGCTGTGTGGGCGACACGGACAACTTTGTCGATACGAACGGCCGGGTCAACGCTCCCAAATCGGGAAGTGTGAAGGCACTGCGCCAATTCCGATCGTGCTGATCCCAAATGCCACGCGGACAAAAATATCACAAGATCGTAAAATGGGAGTATTTTCGACATCAGATTAATTCACTTCGGAGGCAAATGGACTGCGCCAACATTTCTCGAAGGATACTGTACTGCCTACATAGCCGATTTCTCCAGCGAATGGGAAGCTGCTTCAGAGAAACATATACTGTACACTGTCAAGGAAGACACTTGAGAGACCGGACGAAGACAACGGAGCGCTGATTCCGTTCCCTGGAAAGCTGATCGTGTTTGGAGACGACCGATTGACATTTCGCGGGAGGATGCCCAAAAATCGTCACTAATTCCAGAAAGGGCGATTCTACGTGATTTAATCGATGCAAAAGGCAGCTGAACTGTGGAAGATTAACGATAAGAGAAAGTAGTTAGCGGCAACAATTAGTTTAGATGAGAGCTGGTAAGGGTGACTCGCATACGCTCGCATACGACCCCGGCCCAAGCAGCCGTGGAGCCCAAGGGATTGGCGACGTGACGAAACAATAGGGACTTCCTCAGGGTCTGATCATGACTCCATTGCAGTGC
This sequence comes from Hypsizygus marmoreus, assembly GCA_013433165.1. Lineage (NCBI taxonomy): Eukaryota > Fungi > Basidiomycota > Agaricomycetes > Agaricales > Lyophyllaceae > Hypsizygus > Hypsizygus marmoreus. Next base: position 268,818 of record CM024084.1, on the reverse strand, counting down.
CAAATAGCCGGAAACACAGCAGCCATCATCCATGCCATATCGGGCGAGGTACCTCGACCATCCCAATTGGGAGCAAACAATGGAACCATTTCCCACCACCATGTACTGTTACGACTCGTGGCCAACCAGATACGGTATGGCATATAAAACCGTTCGCTCTTTTTGTTCTGGTGGTCGTGCCCCGCCGCGCAATTGTTCTCGCCCGATCTCCAGAGACAAAGAAAACGGACTGCCACTGGTAACTGCGAAACCTCATTATTCCTCTTCTCCTAGCGCGTAGGAGCTCCTCTCAATTCATCTCCCCATTATCCTCTCCTCCTCTCACGACACGAGGTGACTACTCACCTTTTCACGCAACCTTCATTGTCCTCCCGAACAATCATGCCCGCCCTCCGCACCCGCGATACCCAATCCCGATGTAAGCAGTAATCAGTTCACTAAATCATGTCAAGGAACAAAGCCACTGACCGTCCTCCAGCACTCGAAGTGACGACGGACGCACCACAACCCCCGACTCTCGCCATCATCTCCCCGACGCCACGCGCCTTCACCTTCCCTACAACTCATAATCTCTCTGACAGTCCTTTCTCCTCTCCGTCTCATTCACCATTCGAACCCGACCTCCGCACACTCGCTTTATCATCATGTACAACACCTCCCAATTTCATGCGCACCCTTACTCCCGACACACCTCTCACATCTGTATCACCATCACCATCCTCGCACAAACGACGAAAATCATCATCATGCAGCAGCGACGTCGAGCGTCGGCCAAAGAAGGGAGACGAGGACTATATCAAGCGACCAGAGAACGCGTTCATCCTGTTCCGCCGCAAGTGCTGTGAAGATCGCCAAGCCGCTCAGGAAGAGGCAGCATCCGATGGCCCAACCAAGAAGCAGCGACAGGCCGATCTCTCCAAGACCATCAGCCAGCAGTGGAAGGGTCTGAGCGCGGGGGAGAAGCAATACTGGGAGCAGTTGGCGAAGGAGAAGAAGAAGGAGCACGAGCAGATGTACCCCAACTACGTGTACCGACCCCAGCGTGCCAAGGACAAGGATGGCCGGTCGAAGAGCAGGAAACCCAAGGGGCGTCGTGGCGACTTGGAAGAGACCGATTCCGAAAGCGTCTCTTTCGTCCTTCCGGTAGTCCAGCACCATAGACATCACGGCCGGTCCGCATCTGCGCCCACCCCTCCTCCATACCAGTCGATCCAGATCCCGAACGTCTACCAAATGACGCCTTCGTGCCCCACATCGCCTTCCCTACTTCCCATGATCAGCCGCCGCTCTTCCCATCCTGACCATCCCGAAGATCCCATGGCCAGCTTCGACTTCCACCCCAACGACAACTTCATGCCACCGTCGTTCGGTCAAGCCGGACAATTTGAAGCGAGTCTTCAGGTGCGTTTTGCTATAAGTTCCATATCTTGATCTTGTGTCGCTAACCCTTGCATTTCGATGTAGCCGTCCCAGTTCCTACGCGACATGTTCACCATTTCCGGTATGACGCATCGAGACTCGCTGCACCCACTGGAAGTGTCGCAGGAGCACATGCTCCTTCCCCCACACCAAGTCATCTCGCCCGCGACTTCGAGCGCGTTGGACTCCAGCTCATCGGGACCTTCATCGCCAAGCTCTGGCCCCTTCACCCCGCGATCCGCACTCCTCTCCTCATCCTTCGCACGCCTGGACACCTCGTGTGAATCCGAGCAGCCGCAAAACCAAGCGGAGCTCGACCTGCAGATGGAGATGCAGTTGCAGGCAGAGTACGCCTCGTACTCGTGGGAAACGAACACAATGTGGCCGACCAATACGGAGCTCCTCCTCGGCGACAACGACTTTGACTTGGGCATGATCCCGCCGATCGATCTCGGCGTGCCCAAGTACCACGAGTCATCGATGCCCGCGGGAGGATCGACGGAGATGGACCAGTACGCCCAGGAATACACCCAGGAGTATAGCCAGGAGTATAGCGAGGGATACAGCCAGTCCCAACAGGCTGCCTATGCCCAGGAGGATGGACATAATCTTGACGGCGTGCTGGCGTTCGAAGAGATGATGGCAGAACACGGCTTCTAGAACGTCAACAACGGATGCTGCGCGTCGTTCGTTGGCTTTTGATCGGACCTTTGTGTATGGATATGCTGTATTTTTCTCCCTCACCACGCACTGACCGCCCCACCCCTCCGTTCGATCCACCACACCTTGGAGCGCGGGTTGCGTTTGTTGTATGACTTTTGTTCCGCTTTTCTTGTTCATATCTGTTCCTGTCTCTCACCTTGCATCAGTTGTAACCATAGTCGCTTTCACCACCTCATACCTTACCATACCATTTTACGTCTATGGGGGATGTGTCCGTCGAGGCGTACTGGATACCATCTGCGGCCATCCTCCGGGATGCGTCTCGATGACCCATCCCCCACATCATCATCATCTTTCTCATGCGCGACACGTTACTTCTTCACGACCACCCTTACATTTACCCATTTCATGAACTTTCCGCCTGCACCATATCCATACCATTCCCCCCACTCTCGTGTTATACCCCCGTCCCCCTCATCCATTTCTTCCTCTCTCTCGTTATCTATCACGCCCCATCCACGCTGCGGCGTGTCCGCCCTCTTCTCGTAGTGTCACTCATCCTCCCATCCCTCGCCTTACTCTATCCTTATTTCCGCTCAATCCATATGTTTGGCACATCGAACCCAAAAGCGTCCTCCCTGTGCATGTGCATCATCACGCGTCCAGATTCTCAAAGTTCCTGTCAAGACTCCCAAGCTCGACAAAAGACAATAAGAAAAGAAAGTTGGCACCCTGGGCTCTCCTAAGCGGAGCGGAGAAACGAACGAAATAATTCATCTCGAATCGGAGGTATTGGAAATTTCAGTTTGATGGAAGCAATTGCGATGGATGGACGAAAAAGAACACTCTTGCCCGGTTTTGGAAAGGCAAGTCAGGCGAACGGCGTCAAGGCGGCCACCCTGCCTTGAGTGATAAGGATTAAAAATCCCCCCATCCCGAGTTCCTAATCCCATCCCATGTCACCGTGCGAGTTCAGGTCCGACGTGAGTCAGTTGTTGTACGCTCGGTGAGAGTGTCGTGCCGGCAAGAACAAAAATGGTTGAATTGTTGAACCCAAATCGTGTAAAGATGGGTACGCTCTCCATGGGAAAAAAGCTAGGCGACCCCGTGATCCTCGTGGTTCATGGTGTGTGCGTCGTGTTCGGGCAGCGGGGAATAAAAGACAGAAATTAAAGTTCTGGTACTGGATTCCATGAGGTTCACGAATAAAATTAATCAGCCGGCGGTGGAAAGAACAGATGGGTCCCCTCCATCAACAGTCTGTCTATCTGGCGAAGCGAGAAAGGAACTGGGCAGCAGGCACGGACTCGGACTGTTGGTGGCGCAGGGCGCAGGGCACTCGAGAGCATCGAATGGGCAGGGTCAAAGGGAGTGGCGTACGATTTGTCGTGGCCCCTTCCATATGCTTGGGAAGTCAGAAGCAGGCGTACGTTCGACGTGGTGGAAAGCATGTGAAGGCCTAGACCCATACGATGCCCTTGCTTGGATAAGCGATGTGTACTTCGCTGGCCGCGGGCATAGGAGTTACGCCCGAAACGACGATGACGGGATTAGGTGCGATGACGAGTGGTCGGACCCGTATTGCCCCAGATACATGGTATTCACCGGTCCGGGCAATTATGACCAACGTAATCGAGGAACGAGTTTGGTTGGTCCAAGATAGAATAGTCGTGGTCGACTGTGCGAAGTCAAGGTGAGTTAAACGATTAGCAATTTAAGTATGGGAAATTATACTGACCGAAATGCCAACCGAAGCCTTCGACATCCGCTATGGAAGTGATCGTAGTGCACTGAGTTTATGCGACGAGAAGAGCACAACAGCGACTGGGGTCTACTAGTTGAATGCATTGTCCTATGAAAGCGATGAAAGCGAGTGGGCTGTCTGAGTAGCATTGAACAACATGAAACCCGTCACAGCGGACCTGCAGCATGAGAAACAGTGGCAACACGGGAGATGATGGGATACAAGGCGATCTGTGATGCATCCGTTAAAAGAGATGAAGGGAATGAAATCGGGCGGACTTCACCAAGTCGGATGACCACCAAACCTCACAGAAAACAGGCGATGGATGTAAACGGCGACCGAGTTCAACTAAGAGGGGAACAACTTTCAGTATTCAGCGAAGAGGTGGAATGTGGGATGGATCTTACCACGGGGATGCAGGAGAGAAAGCATTCGACAATAAATACATGACGGGGGCTGTGGATGCTCATACCTGTTCCTTGCGAGAAATGAAGGAAATATCGCTCCAAAGCACGGGGCAATAGAAACCTGAGGAAAGAATAATGAGAGTACAAGACGGAGTGAGGGGGTGAAAGCGTTCCTCTTGCACCTGCACTTTAAACCACTCAAGCGTCCAAGCAATCCCCATCAACACGAGTCTGCAGGCGTCAAAACATTGATCAGACGGCGATAGGATGTAATGTGACAATCTGAAGGGGTGTCCTGTCTTAGTAGAAGAGAGTTGCTCTGAACCAGAACGTGAGGTCGAACCACATCTAGCTTGTCCTGGCACGCCGAAGACATGAACGACACTACACTAGATAGCAAAGAAAGTGAGAACGGTGGACTGCGAGAGGAGGGAAAGTTTTCACCTCAGTGTGGGTCCTTGTCGTTACCGTGCGCCCACAGACAACCGCGTGTTAACAGCGCGTTAGATGTGCTGCCGCGATCGCCTCGCGGCCTCCTAGTGATCAATAATCAAAGCATAGAATAGTCTTTCTCTCTCGTTCATTCATGAAAACAAACTTGAATTTCGTATTGGCGACGCTCAATCGACATATTCATTCAGAGAATGGTAATTATACGATATGTCTGCATAATCTTCTATGAAATGTTAGAATCTCGGCATAATATAAGTGTTATAAGACTTCATACATACCTTCGGAAGACATCTTTCGGTTTCCTCCTCCGTTGAACTTGACGTGGTGCTTACCATTGCAATGACATACATCGAGGACGTGCCTTGGGCGTCGAACACATACTTTCCGCCAGAAATACGTTCAGAGTCAAAATGCAGTATAGACAAGTAGGCAGGAAGAGACGTGAAACTAGATGGACGAGGAGAAATCTTCGACGTTCAAAAAAATCGAGAAGAGTCACCAAGGAAACCCAGGACGCGGCGTAGGAAAATTGGACTTTAGGGCAGGGAGTCACATGATTCGCCCGTTGACATCGCGTTTCGTAACGTCAACGTTGAACGTTTATCACTTTGCAGGTTCATATCTACAGGTCATCCTTCTATGCTTCAAAAGTGGCAAACCCTATCATATAACAGTATGGAAAATGAAAGTAAATCCTTCACGTTTTACTATCTCAGGCGAACGTCAGAGCTAATTTCAAACAGGACAGTCTCTTCAGCAGGGCATGCTTGAAACTACCGCTTTGTCCAAAAAGCGTGAAATTCACACTATTGTAGGCATGGATATGATAGCTAGGGACATTCAAGAAGAGGATTCTCGCGCCTCACGCGCTTTGAACATCAACCGACCTTGATCTACTATGGGACATGACGGTAGGATCAATAAGGATTTCTTGAACCTCTTCAATACTGATAGTCTCTCCAGAAACGTCATTTCGAGACTGCCACTACTTTTAGCACGCCTCGTTGCAATCATCAGCACAGCATCGAGCGCCTCCACGTCGGTGCCGCGAACGTTTGCATCAGAGCAACTCTTCATCTAGGAAATCAAGCCTGATGTAAGGCCGGCCCTGGAGACCGGTCTGCTACCTTTAGCGCCTGCGCTACTCGCGGCTTTATAGCAGAAGCGAGCTCACTGCATGACAGTTTGACGTCTGTCCGTTCCCCACTGCCCAGACCTCCTCTGTTCCACGTGTGGCTTCAGTGCTTCAGCTGTCGTCCCAGCACGTTGCCATGCAGCTATACCTTTGGTTATCATGTCTTGATCACCGCATCCTGAACCACTCGACAGCGATCACGCAGGCCATTTGGCCATATTCTCACCCGAGAGGTTATCTCCTTTTGTGACCGTACGAACAGGCGCCTTGGCCCTTGACTCCCGGCTCGAGGCGCCCTCACTTCTCGCACGACACTACTTATTTCCTACCAATTGAGGGATAAATTCGTGGGTTTGGAGCAGGTTCAGGTTAGACATTGTACACCATCTGGCAAATGCTCGTCGGCGCTGTTGCTGGAGAACAGCTACTAGAATCATGTCATGAATAACACTGCGTTTCGCGCCGATCCCGACGGTATTAGACCTGCAACATATGGAATGTGGCCTTATTCAGATATCTCAGCCTTCGCGCCCGATAATAATCATAAATGGACATCTGGACATCATCTGGGCGTCTCCTTGCACATGGTTCGATCAGATAACAGACCAGCAGCCCTACTCCCTTGGTCTTCAACTCTGTGAATAGCGTTTCGGCACTCTAACTCAATGAAGTGCCGTGGCTCTTTTGGCGCTCGCGGTTGTCAACTCCAAGATCCAGTTCTCAAACCACCTGCGGAGTCGAGCCACCACGCCATGCGAAATCTATCATCTTTCCCCCGTCGCCAGGCTGCAGTAGCTCGCCTCAGTACGTATATGGTTATTGGTGCTTCTTCTGGACTGTTTTGGTGACATCGGCGGGAACTTCTAAAATCCTCTAAAGCGCTGCCAGAACGGAATGGACAGCAGTGGCTGAATCGAGCTTTGCACGAGCAATCTTTTCCTTCGATTCACAGGGCACTTGTTTTATCTGTCATGAGAATGAAGTAACAGACTTCAACGCTGAATGTGGGTAATTCTCAAGCGCATGTCGATATTCTTGGACCTCCAGTTGGGCCTGGTATCAGCCGGCCATATTCCATCTCCATATCCTATCTCATTGCCGACAGTGGCGCACTGGTTCATGTCAAACAAGAATCGGTGGCGAAGTAATGCATCTCCAGTGGTGCCGTGAACATCTCCAATATCCTTGCCGATCTCACACATCACGAATGGCGTACTTTTTCGCCCAGGCGCAAGCGGTATATTGTCTGTCTTGCATTGTGTGGTTCAACATCTCGATTACAGCATGTGTATATTGGGACCATTGACATGCTCATCCTGGCATATGTCCCACAGTAGTATTTCCTCTGTGCCATGTTGGTTTGACTACCTCCCTGACAGAGCTTGTTGGTTATGGAGAACCACATACTGTCCCTGATCGGGAAGCTGGTCACGGTCACATCCCATCCACCCAGAGCTCGAGAAACATGATTTCGACCTCAAACTTGTTGCTCAGACCATGTAAATATGTCTCAAGAATATATTGAATGACCCCAGGGCAGTTTGGATTAGCCTGGAGCAAGCAGCATAAGGATTTGTAGCTGGGTCTCTGTTTTAGGTCAAGAGTAGGAAGCTGGTCACCTGTAATAAATCTAGAGAAGAAACAACACTGAAGCCCTAGGGACTGGTAGTTATCTGCCAGATATCCATACCTCCGTGCTGAGCCAAGAGTGGCCCAATTCTGAGATGAATCAAGCAAGCGAGAGCATCCACAAGTGATGAGGATGATGTTTTGGTCATTTTTCCCACGGTTCCACAAAAGACGTGGGTGGCTCATACAATTTCTTCTCAATCGCTCCTAATTTATTGGATTTCAGAGGATATATAGTCATACTCGAAGGTACATGAATTGAATTTTCAAGCAAGAGAGCTGCTGTTGAGCAAATTGGCCGTGACCAGGTACCCAGGGTGACCAGGTTCCTGAACTCCGACAGTACCAGCCGCTCTGACCTTAAGCTTGAACAATTGCTTGTCTTCGGATTAAAAATCGTTACACTGTATGTCTATTCGGAAGTTCCCCATTTATTTTTTGTAGTGATAGATGTTGCCATCTCTCTTGATGCGTACAAAGCTGTCTCTACATGGATCCGTTTGGGAAAGTCGATCGTCGTCGATGTCTTGGCGGCTTCAAGTGCAGTATCACATGATCGTGGCACGCGTTTGTTCCACGCTTTCACCACTTCCAAAATTCAACATCTATCTATCCCGAATCCATTCTCCCTAGGCACCAAAGCAGCCTTGCGAGAAGACGACAGCAGAAGAACTACATTGCTTCAGCACCAAACAGCGCTGTCTTGGCGTCTTTCCTCCCACAGCCTTAATCTCACATCTGGCGATCTTGGGCTGTGCACCAGTTCTGTAGCTGAGGATACTTCTGACTCAGTGCATTTGTCGGCGTGTCAACCTCTGCGCCCGCTGCTACCAGCCATATGAGAGGTACACGTGTCAAACTAGCCCTACGATTTGCGTCTAAATTCCGCCATGCGCCTCCACACCGTCCATATACCTGTTCTCTGTTCAACAGGAAGCTATGTTTTGCACCGAGGAGAGGAATTTGACATTTCACCTCATTCGTTCACATGGCTGTATTTCGATGATTCTCCCAGTTGCGAGCTTGCTTTGTTCACATGGATTGAACCAAAATGCTGTGCACGCACTTCTCCCGATCGGGATAGCAACTCATTTGAAGTCAACGGTGCTCTAGCCACATAGGGACAGCTTTGATTCATGTCTCTGAACGAATGCGATGAGGCCGCCCGCCGCCGCTACATAAAATCTGGGACGCCATGAGACTTCTGAGACAAACCAATAACAACTCATGTTCATTCCCTTTATCTCTGGAAAGGAACGGATACCTAGGAGCCTCCTTCGACGCAAAGGTGGAGGTGGTGGTGGCCATGGTGGAGGCGGTGGCCGTGGGGGTGGTAGCAGTGGTGGAAGTAAAGGGATTAGTGGTAGCTCTAGCGGAAGCTCGAAGGGTGGCACGACTTCCGTCCCTCTTACGTCTGGAGGAACGTCTTTGGCTGCCAGCCCTTATGGTTCTGGAGGAGGCCCGAAATCTGTCATTCCGGCATCACTCCCATTCGGTGGGCGCACTGTTGGTGGTGGCACCCGGAATGAGGTGTACGGCACATCGTTAGTTCCAATATATTTTCCGCTTCGGAAGACACTGACATCAGCATTCCAGTACTTATGGAAGTGGCTACCCAGGCGTGAACGGTCGCGGTGTCCAAGGCCGCGGCTTTCCTTTTGTGTTCTATCCAGTCGTTTTCGGTGCTCCCGTAGGAGCTGGCTCATATTATCTATATCGCGAGGAGGAGGTATGAGGATTCTCAATCGCGCTATGAGATCTTTCTAATCGTTCTCTTAGTATGGCAACGCAGATAATTCTAGCCGCCCAGGTGGCCCACTGCGTCAAGTTGCCTTTACATCTCCCACTTCCACATTCCATGTTATGTCCGACAACGCTACGATGGTGTTTCTACAGAATACCGTCTACAACAGCTGCCATAGCTCTGTCGTCTTCAACGTCTCAGAAGTTCTGCCATACAACTCATCCCAAACACCATACCCAAGGCCCGAACAGGCTATCCAGTTCTACCGCGCGAGTAGCGTCGTGCTGACGCTTGATGGGTACAACAACACTGCTGCGCTCGGATCCGACTCTTCCGTTCCACCCGTGCCCCTCCCTGCGAACGTTGACATGAAGCTATTGACGTGTATAAACCAGACCATTGGGGCATCAGTCCCGCTTGTGGGCAACTCAGCCACAACATCGTTTACGCCGCCCTCTGTGATTTTGTTCTTCCTTGTATGGGCTATGTGGTGCATCACGAGCCTTACTTAGCGATTTCTCGTCCCTTTTCGCACCAGAGTGCTTTATTTTGCCTGCATTCGACTTCAATTATACCCCCTCCTTATACCCATCAGTTTGAATATTGGCTCCAAAGACATACCCAAAGATTCTGTCCTAGTTTTTTCAACCGTGGTACACGACATGAATTCGCCACAGTTATACTATGTACATACCACGCACTGGCCATGTGCAATACTATTTTATGAGTAATTATGAGCAACTTTTTTCGCTTCGTCGTCTCAGGGATCAGTCAAGTGAGCCTCGTTAGCCATTTCGAGTGGCGTTTCTGATAACTCGGTGAATGACCATTAAGCTACTTCAATTCGAATGTGACAGCCCCTCCGTCTCCTGCATTGCACACAATCTCATCTGGCTCAGCGAGCATGGTTATGATTTTTTCCCCATTGATGGCCCCTCTTTAAACCCTCACAGGCAACGGCGGAGCAGCACTACAGAACGGATACTGGACGAACGGGTACTGATTGGGCGGAGCCGCCTGAAGAGCAGCGCGCGCTCGTTCACGACGACGGTTATACTCATCGACTATGAGGCATATCACCAAGCCAATCACAACTATTGCAACTGGTATGGCTATGAATAGAACCGCGATCAGAACGTTCGGGTCAAAAGGTGTGTGGTCGACCAGAGGAACGGAGGAGCCGATGGTGTTGTTGATGCACGAGAACAAGTTATTGTTCATGCTAGCGGGAAAGGCAACGGGAGGAAGAGACGGGTCAGGCCCGAGTGCAACGGTGTTGTTGTAGCCATCGAGCGTCAACACGACGCTGCTCGCACGATAGTACTGGATGGCCTCCTCAGGCCTGGGATATGGGAATGCTGAGGAGTTATATGGCACCAAGGAGGAGGTGTTGAAGCTGATGTTGCTGCCGCAGACGTTGAGAATTGTAGGTGACAGGAAACTCAGCGTCATTTTGTCCGTGATGATGCGGAATGTGGAGATAGAGGTGGAGAAGGACGCCTGGTAGAGCGCACCACCCGGGCGACTGGTGTCATTGGCACTGCCGTACTTGAGAGGAGTTAGATGGAGATTGACTCGTGTACAGGGACCATACCTCAGCTGTCTGATACAGATATGATGGCCCTACTCCGGGCGGTGCTATGAAAACCACTGGCCAGAACACGAAAGGAAAGCCAAGAAACTGAACGCCACGCGTGGTTATTCCAGGATAGCCACTACCATAGACACTGCATGGGTTGTGAGCTGGCGAATCATAGAATTTGAGCGTAGTTGCTTACGATGTCCCATAAACCTGATCCCGTTTCGGGCCACCAACTTCACGACCAGGGAACGGCTTTGATTTCGGTATTTTGAATCGCGAAGCGCCACCATCCTTCAAGCTGGCTGTAAGCTTCTTGCCACCAGACCCAACCGCAAAGGATGGACCACATTTTGAACATTTTTTGTCGTCGCCCGAGATGAACAGGAAGGCCATGGGGGGTTGTCTGAGTTGTGAAACCATATCGCGTCTGGCTTTAAGGATCTACACAGATAGGTAACACCGGATAAGGTATGAGACCTGCTTATGGTGTAGATTTTCAGAAGTTTGAAACACTGGTGTACCATTCCGTCCGAGGCGATCGAGTGCACCCGTCTGTTGCGAGCCACAATTAACTATAGTCCTTCACAGAGCTGACGTCTCCAATGAATAAAAGCATATGAGGACTGGCGATCGCAATAAATGTTTGAAAAAATCTGGAGATCATCGCGGTGTCTGTGAATAAGCCCCAAGTCTAGTACGCTGGCTGGGTACGTTCGGCCAGGTGGTAAATCTGATTCACTGGGAGGAGAATCCAAACGAACGTGACAAGTAGACCCCCTCGGATGACACTGATGTTATCAGTAGTCATTGATAGCTACATGAACTGCTGGGAAGTCCCTGAAAGTAAATCACGACCACTTGCAATGTCTTCAGATGTAACAAAGTTCTATGCCGGGGTATTTGACAGGTCGCGATGTCGGTGCTGCACCCAACGAATCTGTATCGTCCGAAGATGAAATAAGCATCCCAATGACCTGAACAACCGGCTCCCTTCGAGGCACATGGGTAGGTACATATTTCTCCATAATCTCGATGCGCCGCAAGGTGAATCCTAAATGAGTGGATCGTGAGATGGCCGTCTGGAGCGGGACGAGAAGGAATTGGCAGGGTTGATGTTTACCTTGACAGTATGTGGGTTGTCGGATAAAATTTTATTTGTTAATGAGTTGGAGTCGAAGTGTGGTTCAGGGGAAACTATGCCAGCCTATGCCTGATGCAAAGAAAAAGCCACCGTCTAAATGGACAAGACGTTCGAGGGAGTGCTTATCGAGCGAGTATGGGAGATCTGCATGGCAATTAACGCAGGAGCGACACCCCCAACAGCGAAAGTGTCTTGAGCGCTAAGATGTCAACGTCCTTACTTTGGCGCCAGCACTTGGCAATCAGGTTCCGATCTAAATGGGAGACGGTAAACGGTGCCGGTGATGCGTGTCTGGGTCTATTAGTATCTGGGTTCGTATACTCGAAGGAGTGTCCTATTGCCCAGGAGTCCGTACTCCGCACTGCCTTGAGGAACAATGAGAATAAAGCTGCCGTGGGAACTTCCAAGGCGGTGCAATTTTCCATGGGGCCATGACGTCCGCATGGAACATAAAGTCAACGCGATGACAGCAGCTCTGAGCTGAGCGCATCTCTTTCCTTCATTCAATGTAAGAACTTAACGGCTATTTTAGAAAGAACTGACAATGCATTCCTAGACATCCAGTTTGAGTGATGTTTGTGCCATTTGTGTCAAGCCCCTCGAAGAAAAGGGCGAAGCAGCTCTATCGAAGAAAAGGCGGAGGCGGACGAGGGGGAGGAGGAGGTAGTAGTGGTGGAGGGAAAGGCGGATCTAGTGGCAGTGGCGGCGGCGGACGCGCTCCAGTCAGCACTGGCGGCTCCACGAAACCCGCGACTTCTTATGGCGGTGGTGGAGGAAAGGCAGCACCGATTCCAGCTGGGCAATTGTTCGCGGGTCGCACAGCGGGGGGTGGTACAAGAGACCAAGTTTATGGAAACAAGTACGTTATTTACAACGTGACTTCCTCGACATACCCCCGATATTGAATTTTTTTCCAGGCAGTTTGGAAGTGGTTATCCAGGCGTCGCAGGCCGTGGTGTTGCAGGCCGTGGTTTTCCCTTCGTTTTCTGGCCTCTTGCCTGGGGAGGTCTCGCTGGGGCTGGGGCTGGTGTATATCTCCACAACTCAGAGGTATTAGCACTTCATACTTTGCCCAGGATTGCAGTTCTCACATCTACTTTCTCAGTATGGGCGACCGAACAATAGTAGCCGTCCAGGAGGACCCATGGTCACCGCCGCATTCATCTCAAGCTCGCAGAACACGACGTTCCGCGTCCTCGCCGACAATGCCACGGTGACAGAATTGATCACTGATATCAAGTCCAATTGCTCGAGTTCCCTGAGCTCGTCTAGTTCATCGTCCCCGTCTACATATGAAGATTCGCTTTCTGCATTACCCCAACCCGAGCAGGCCATTCAGTATTATCGAGCCAGCAGCGTGGCACTCACTCTTGACGGTTACAACAACACCGGTGCATTGGGCCCCGAGGGAACACCTGACACGCCTCTCCCGACGAACATTGACCAAAATCTCTTGGACTGCCTCAATCAGACCATTGGAGAGGCTGTTCCTCTCATAGACGGAGCGGCGAGATGGTCAGCTCCTAACTTGGGTATTTTCGGCTTGTTTTGGGTCTTGTGGTGTTTATCATCCCTTGTTTGAATCACGTCTGTCCCCATTCCTTGTAGTTATGACCCTTAATACTTCACGTCTTCATGACCTATGTATCGGAGGACAATGGTCGGATTTCAAGTACGTGATGACGTCTATTGTATAAGTTTCATGCTCACTTTCGATCAGTTGTAAACGCCAGTTCCTTATCCCACTTCCTCTGTGTGGTTTTATATCATATCTGGCGCCCAAATACCAAAGGCTGGGATCCGCTGGGGTTCAAATATTATCATTCGCTTTCCTTGTATTGTTTACGATGGTATGGTGCCGGCTCCTGAAAATTGACATGGCGCTGCAGATTCTGTTTAACGTCTATTCGGTAGCAGGAACCTTGAACTTCCCGGCATATCGTACTTCCCAATTCTTCCGTACAGTGCAGTGATCAACGCACCGGACACTCCTCCTTTCGTTTCCCTCCTCTGTTTTCTCTCCAAGGAAGTCTTACATTTCACCCGGCGAGTACAAGCAACCACCCGCACCCTGGTTATGTTCGTACTCTGCTTCTGCTCTCCTTCCACCAGTCTGCCTTCTGCTCTATTCGGTGTTACCAGAAATCTCAACGTGCCGACAGTGACAACCGTGGGCGGTTTTGAGCTTCTCTGCATGATGGTTCTCATGCGCCAGGTTAGATGCGTGACCAGCGCCTGTTTTCTTGCTCTCTATCTCCAAATACAGGCCCTCGAGTAGGATCGTCGAAAGAAAGGACTTCAATCTCTCTCGTAGTACCGTGCATCTTGTGGCAAGAGGCGTCATACGTAGATACGCTGAATCTCTGAAAATGCCTCCCCAACGGCCAAAGCAGGTTTAACAATCGGATCGGCATCCTCATCAGAGATTCACAATGTTCTTGACGTCCAGGTGGTACACGTACGCATCATATTGTATTTGACATAATTGTTAGAAACCCTGACAACGTTGGGCATTATTTATCAGAAACCTGGAATGGGGGGCCAAACCTGGTGAGGGATACATGCACCTCCAATATTGTTCTCATTTAGAAGCAAGAATGTAAGAAAGAAAACGAGGTGGCCGCTGTACCCAAGAAGCTGAGCGACGTTTGTATGAGGCACGGGCCCAGCGGTTCGGATTTACTCGGCTCTGATTTAACATGAGGCATAAGCAGACCACATCCTAAATGACGGGTGCATCGCTCACAAACTCCGAGCCGCAGGCTAAGAACTTCAAGAAGGCAAGTGGTTGACGCCGTCCTCAAGTATGTAAAAGTAACCTAAAAGCCGCTGACAGTTTGCTTCCTCTATTTACTGCCAACACTTGTTCCAAACAACGCACGATTTTGGGTTGTCTTCGTTCAGAATTTTCTACGACGACGACAATGTCCACATCCAGCATACCCCAGGAAATTCTCGACAAGATTATAGATGAATTCGTCGATGACCCAGAAACGCTAAAACGATGCGCGCTATCTTTTCGATCTCTCCTTCCTCGCAGCCAGCGCCGTCTATTCTTCGTAGTCCGCATTGAGAATCTCGTATTTTTCCGTCGACTTCGCACTATCCTCACCAAAAAACCTATCCTCGCGACGTATATCCGACAGCTTGACTTCAAACAATTTCCGGCATGGATTGCAAATAATTCTCGTCTCTTGTTGATTTTCAGAGTAATGACATCCCTTGAAACGCTCAATATCGCCGCAGTCACCTACTCCTCGTGGTCTACGATATCACATTATTTCCGACATGCGATTAGTGACCTCCCATCTCGCATCCGTCGGGGTTCCTCGACTACAAATATGCTGATGAACAAGTGCGCAATAAAGATGCCCAACCAGCCAGGCGCATCTTTTGCTCAGCTTAGATCATTCAGTATCGACGGGATACATTCTCTCTCGTCACTATCCTTGACTGTCATGCAAGCATCCGCTCGTACACTAGAAAAGATAGAGCTACGCGACATACCCCCACGAATGACCAATTTTCAAAGTGCGTACATGTTCTACCCTCCTTCTCTTTCTGTGTTGACGAACGACGAGCTGATTTGCAAAACATGTTGACAATATGTAGGAGAATGGCTCAGCTTTGACTTTACCACCTTGCCACAACTTCAATGCCTCAGATTCACATTCACTCTCTTCCCTGACGAAAGCCGGTATGTCAGCGCGAGCGGGTCGCTATTGGATCTCTGCGATTTCGTCAAAGTCAACCCGTCAGTTTCGTGTGTTGAGATGCTTCAGCTCGTTTATGTAACCCGCCCGGCATGCTGCTACGCCTGCCAACCCAACTTTGCAGAGCAGCTGGCCGGTATCGTTTGGTTCTGGAATGAGCTGGACAAAACCATTTATAGAACGCGACCATCTGCGGTCACCCCGTTCGCAGTGGAGGTTATTTTGGAGATGGGTGTCGGGACTGGTCAGGAACTCGTCAGTCTAGGTGATGCGTGGAGAGAGGCGATTGGTAGGCGGATGCCACGCACGGCAGCACGGGGTTTTGTGGTTCCGATGCGTGCATCAAAATAGGCAATCGGTAGGCGACCATCTTTATAGAACGATGTAGGAACGAATTAATGATTTTCCTATTAGTTGATCATCACGTATGACAATTTTTCTCTTCATTTTTGTAGTTTTCTATTGCTTGGATGAGCGATGGCTCAAATTACCATTGTTTGACTTCCTCACATCCTTTACGGTGATCGACCACTTCTTTTCCTGCCATCGCGGAAACTGGTGCCACCGGGGAGGTGCTACATTCCATCTTTCATCTAATCTCAGAGGCAAGCTTAGATTTCCGGAAAATGATCGTCTGTTCAACACACGAGGGCCTTCGAATATACGGCTTTCGTCTCCTCTTTTCATGATGGAGCCATCCAGTGCGTATAATTATTACCATTTCGGTTTGGTCCCCCGTTTGCGGTAACATTCTGGTCTCTTTCTACTTGTCTTCTGCATTGTATTGCCACGGATCTGAGGACAACAGAGACAAATGTAGGTAGCGCTAAGCTTCTCTTGATATCTCCTATGTGTTGTTTTCTGTGCATCTAGATATGATGGCGACCGGCGCCTATTCCTTTCCTTGTTCTCGTAGCATGCATCGTTACAGTCTACGCTCCCAAAGTGTTATTCTCTGGTACCGATACCTAGAATAACGACGTCGGTCAATATGCCGTGACCTTGAGCAGCATGGTCCAGTTTGTCCGCTGCACAGCAGATAGTGTGGCGCAAGGCACATTTTGGGCGTCTTCCATGTCATTATCTCCAACATAACTTATTCTTCCTCCCATAACAACACCGACAACAGATAGTGCGCTTTCATCCTGTTTCGTGACATTTGCTACGAGGCTGATTATGGTAGCAGCTGTTGTTATGCCGTAGATCCCAATTGGGCGAACCCTCTCCTTCTGCGATAGGTGTCTGAATCTCGAGGTCAGTGCACACATGCGATATAATTCTTCGGTCTGACTATACACAGCCTTGACCGATTATGGAGAGCGGAGATCATAATCGTCATATCATGGACTAGAGATTTCCGCATCAATCTCAATACGCGCTGGTCCAAGCCCAGCTTCCATTATACTCAGTCGAAGGCTGTTCGATTCATCGCGAAATTGCCTTTATTGTCTTTTATAACAGCTCAGCCCTTTCCTGACCTCCCTCTTGTGACTCACTAGTAACCACGAGGCCTTCCTAAACTGTTGTTTAGGCGGTGCCATTTGTCCTCACAGGCTCTTGTATCCCAGTTCTACAATATATACAGGGACCACGCAAGCTGTGCGATTGTTATCTGAGCGCTGCGCCTACTTCGAGGCCACTCAGTGGCCACACCCTTGGCCCTTCCACGCCGCAGTACTACGCTATAAATACTACCCAAACCGCACCACCAAAACCTCGCCTCTCCCACATCAAACAAATCCCTGATGTACATCCCGATTCTGTCTTCGATCTCTAAACACCTGGAACGTAGGAAGGGTGGAGGTGGTGGAGGTGGAGGTGGAGGCCATGGAAGCAGCGGCAAGGGTGGTGGCAAATCAAGCGGTGGTAAGGGGTCTTCGGGTTCCAAGGCCATACCTGCTGTAGTCCCGTGGATGAAGAGTCCTGCAGTGTCCTACGGACAAGGCGGGGGTCACCCCATCATCATTCCCAACGGCGCCTTGTTTGCTGGCCGTACGGCGGGTGGCGGGAATCGGACCACGGTTTACGGAACGAAGTAAGTGCCAGGCTAGGTCTTTGAGCTTATAAGGTACTGACCTGTTTCAAGGAGGTATGGAAGTGGATATCCAGGGATATCTGGTAGTGGTGTCCAAGATCGTGGGTTCCCATACATTTTCTGGCCAGTCATCTGGACGAGTCTGTTCATCGGGTCTGCCACGTACTTGTACTCAAACGAGGTCAGATCAAACTCCCTTCCTTCTTCGAAAGCCCCTGCTAACTGCACACATCATTGATAGTTCGGTTTGCCGGGTAACCTCGATCGACCTGGTGGCATCATGATGAACGCGGCTTTCAAATCGGGCGTCACTGGAACCGTTTATCGCGTCGTCGCGGACAATGCCACAGTGGTCGCGTTATCTCAGGAAATCAGTGCGAAGTGCTCTGGGTCGATTGCTGACTCGAACTTTGCTCCTGTTGCTGATTCGGGGGACGCGTCTCAAGCGAAACCCGAGCAGGCTGTCCAGTACTATCGCGCAAGCTCGGTCGTTCTGACTCTTGACGGGTATAACAACAGTGCTATCTTTGCATCGAATGATACCCCAGACGTTGCTCTCCCGTCGAACATCGATACTCAGCTCCTCAGCTGTATGAACGACACTATCGGGAAAGCTGTTCCGCTTGTTGACTTTGCACCGGTAAGGATGCCGTTTCCGAAGATCGTACCTCTGCTGGGTGTGATGGTGGCATTGATCTACATGATAGACGACCTGTGATGACCGTGTTCCTTGTTGGTTTGGTGTTTTGTACTTCGGGCAACTTGCCTGGCTGAATGTTATTTCTCCCTCGAGCTCCATGGGCCGCGTTTGTATAGGAAATACGATGTTGTTTTGACTATATTTTCCTGGATAGTGCACTCATCTAAGTTTACCTGTCCTACCCACGTCTTATATGTTGTGGTGGGTAGCGACGTTCCGGCTCATTTTTTGACCTACAAGGCTGATAAACCAGTTAGATGTTAGACCTTGTGCTGGAGGACGAGAGGAATATGACATACCGTAATATATGTGTGCAAAGATTCTGTCCCCTTAGTATGCATCGAAGTGCAGATCGCATGGGCTGTGCATGGGCACAACTAAACGACAACTGTGCTTGACCATGCGACGTTGCAAGTGGATCTGTTTTTGTATGGTCAGAACAAATAACGCGATGATCACCAACGCGAAGGTACAGGGATGACTTTGAGTCGGACACAAGGAAGAAAACTTGGAAAGGCTCACTGTACTTCGTAGGGTAAAGCGTTGAGATCTTGTTTAGGTAGCTAGCGGCCACAACGATCATAAAACGAAGCCGCGGCGGCTTGTGAGGTCAATTAGATTCCCTCTCCAGAAGGGCTCGTCCAGTATCCCAGAGTCATCCATTGGATCTATGGCTCCACTGCCACAATTCGCTCGAAGAAGAAACTCTCGCGATGTTCCTTCATATACAGGCGGGCGATGACGTTCTGGGAAGGGTATGAGTAAGCATCATACTTGACGCCCCCTGCCACGATCGTTTGAAATACTATCGATATGAACGACATCTCAATTAGAAAATTGGAATATATGAGGAAAGTCGAAGAAAACATACACTTATCCAATATCCCCAGATCTCACGCGGCTTTCCATATGTATTCACATTTAACCTCTAAGTCAGGATTTTCGTCGAGGTCGAATGAATGTTGACTGGCGAAGTCGCAATCATGTCGAAACAGGTTGCGTCGAAAGCCGTAGATACGGTATTCTGTTCGTTCGTTGACGAGAACGTGTTCTTCACCGAAGGGATCCACGTGAAAATTATGAACGTGAAGTTGGCTTAATTTCTCAATGATTTGGAGACTGATCGGCAGCTCATCAGGATGAGCTGCGGTAAAATGAAGGGAGTACATTAATTCATGAGGCTCACCAGTCTTTTTTGGCAGATCCTCGAATTTTGCCTCGAGCGGCTCGCCACAATCCTCCATGACAATGCAAGAGAGTTTTTCCTTGTGTTCACATGTTCCTGTGCACAGCGGATAGAGCTTTGGAATGGTGTGGCCTTGGAGCTCTCTAAGTGAAGCTCTGTAGGCCTAAATCTCTCACGAACATTGATTTGAATTGTCCAAAGCAAACTTCATAGCGAATACTGACCGCTGCGGGTAGTGTCGTGGGCAATACCTCCCAGACCATTCGCCAATTGCCGGCGAGGCGAAACCCCTGGCGAAACCGTCTGGCGAAACCTGGCGAGACTGGCGAGGTGAAAATCCGCCTTCCTGCTCTTTCTGTCGTTAAGTGTGACGTTTTTGAAACCCGAAACCATTTTTTGTCAATTGCCACACATTCAGCGAGTGCCATACCAGTAGCAGAACATTTTCTACCCTGAACGCGATCAATGTTATTCGAATTTCGCATCGAAATCATTTCCAGAGCACACCGAAAACGCCCAATGTGAAGGTCCCGGAAGAGCAAACCCTATGCTAGTCGCTAAATAATAAATGATGAGCCCCAAGTCAAGTTTATTGATGAATTTCTCGCAAGATACACTGGCAAATATGTGATCAGCTCCGAAAATGGGTTAATCAAGACCAAAATCAATATTTGACAGAGGGTTTCCGACAGATTTTGACTCGAACGCACTGATTATGGACCCCCTTTCGCCACCTTTCGCCACCCCTCCTTCAGCATTGTGGTTTCGCCACCCGGCAATCGCCAGGTGGCGCCGCCTGGCGCGGCAAAATGGCGCGATTTTGCCATCAACACTAGCTGCGGGTAAGTAATACAACCTCCTATGAATTTACTTGGCTCCATTTTAGCGCGAAGCACAAGCGGGCCACATTCCAAGTGAGGCCAGTTGGTGCTGAGAAGAGAGACATCGGACATGCAGTCTGCAGTGAATTCCACGTAGAGTTTGGCCATCCTGCATGTTGGAGCTTGACATTGAAGGTGATTGCGTTACCGTGACGACAAGCCTTTTGTTTAGTTTCCACCCTCATGCCAAACAGCCCCTGCTTTCGGGCTCAGGCTCGACGATGACGACGCCGACGCCGACGACGACAATGTCCTCCTCATCGAACGCGCTACCCCAGGAAATTCTCGACATAATCATAGATGAAGTCAACGACGACCAAGAAACATTGAAATGCTGTGCGCTCTCCTCTCAATCTCTCCGTTCTCGCAGCCAGCGCTATATATTTTCCGAAATCCAAATTCCGAACGTCGTTTGTTTCCGTCGACTTCGCGATATCCTCATCAAACATAGCGTTCTTGCAACATACATCCAACGACTCGATTTTAAACAATTCCCCTCATGGATCGCAGATAATTCCCACCTTTTGGCAACTTTTCGTTCGATGACATCGCTTGAAACGCTAGCCATCGCCGCAGTCACCTGTTCTTCGTGGTCTACGTTATCACAGTCCTTCCGAAACACAACCAGTCATCTCAGAAATCTCCCATCTCGCATGTGTTTACGTTCCTCGACGCTGATGAACAAGTGCACACTAGAAATGCTCACCCAGCCAGGCGCAGCATTTTCTCAGCTAAGATCCTTCAGTATTCACGGAATGAATTCTCTTCCATCACTGCCTTTGACTATTGTACAAGCATCTGCTTGTTCAATTGAAAAGATAGAGTTCTGTGACATGTCGCTATTAAGGAGTAATATTGAAGGTGCGCATATGTTCTATCTTGTCTTCTTGTGATGGCCTGAACATGCGAACGACGTTTAGGGCCATGGCTCACATTTGACTTTACTACCTTACCAAGGCTCCAATGCCTCACGTTCACATCCACCTTCTCTTTCGACACTTTCTCTGATTCTTTCGACGCTTTCTCTGACTCCTTCTACACGTCTCAGATAAACCTCTGCAAATTTATGGAGGCCAACCCGTCAATTGCATGTGTCAAAAAGCTTCAGCTCGTTTATGTTACCGACACAACGTCGAATCTGAGTACCTTCACCAATCCTTCCCCTGCTACTCTTTGGCATCTAGTCGATGCAGTTCTCGATCGCGGACGATCGACGGACACCCCGTTTGACGTAGAGGTTGTTTTAAAGACACCTGCTGGGAACAATCAGGGGCTCTCCATACTAAGGGGTTTATGGAGAGAGGTGATCGGTCAGGAGATGCCACTCACGCAAGCACTGGGCATATTCGTTCCGAGTGGGCCTTTTGGTGGGAAGCCGTGCTGACATACTGTTTTACAACCAGCTAATCAATTTTTCATCAGATATCTAAATCGAGCGACGCTCTACTGCATCCCCGGAGTTTTGTATCATCCAGATGAGCTGGGGCTCACAGTATCATCCTCTACAATTATACATCGCTTACAGTGATTTTCAATGATCTACCTATCTCGAGGACTAAGGCGAGCCTGGACATTCCCGTCTTCTCCATAACTTTGAATTTTCGGTCAATTCCCGTCTGATCAACGTCAACACTCGATAGCCTTCAAATTCAACTTATCCCTCCATCGCTTTTTGCCAACGTAGCCGTCCGATGACTAACGAGGTTTCCTTCGAAGGTTCCGTTGAAAGTAGCCTACTCTCTTCCCACATGTTTCTACACTCTGCGAAATCCTGAGTCGCCGCAAAATCTGAAAACGCTGAAGACAGTGCGTGGTTTCCCATACTATTTCTGGCCTATCGTCTTCGCAAACACGGCTGTGGTTGCAAGGCATGTTGCGTCTGCTCCAAATTCATATCTGAACGAGGTCAGAGCATATCCCACTCTTTCCTCGAAAGCCCTGCTCATCACGCACGTCTTCGACAGTTCAGCCTGCCTGGCAGCCCCGATCGACCTGGTGTTCTATAAGTTATGGTTCTTCAATACTTATGGAATGGTTTTTCTTTGACTATCATGCAAGCATCCACCGGGTTGTCAGCCACGTATCTCTCATTCATTAACGTTCCCTCATATCCTGAGCTCCCTTAGAAGTACACGGGATTCCGACAAGTGGTTGTGTGTGCGTATCTGGGCAGGGGCCTTTACAGCAGATGGGCCTCGACGCTCGCTATTTGTTCGATGCTTAGTGCACCAAGCCTGATATTTGAGTAACGTACAAATTGTCTTATCTTCATTGCTGTCTCATCAAGCTACGCGTTACAGGGAACTTCCGTTACAAATACCAAATTCATCGTAAGTAATACGTGCAATCTGGAAATACCCGAAAGTGTTTAAATAGAAGGGGTGCATGTCGAATTTTCCTTTACGACTTATCCATGTCCATCCTGAAGATCCAATTTGCTCGTGGATGGCTCTACCAGAACGGGAATATCCCACTCGAACTCCTGGTTGAGGGTACTTTGCAGCTCAACCGCGCTTGTAATTCAACACCAGGAAATGACGCTGATTCTCGCCAAGTTCAGTGCGCCACAGTCACCCGACTTATTCATCGTACAGATCACGCGATTGTTTATCAAGCACTGCTAGATAATGCCATCGCCGTCGTTCTGAAACTTGGTGTCGGTCCTGCGTCTAGGAGCAACATAGAACGTGAAGCGGATTGCTACGAAACCCGCTTGAAACAATTCTGGGGCACGGTCATTCCTTTTTATTATGGGCTGTACAAAGGACACGGCCCGCGATCTGGCAAACCAGGCAACGATATTTCCTGTCTCATGCTTGAGTATGCCGGAGAGTCTCTCCCGAACCTTGATTCCTTGCCCCTGGATGAAAAGTGAGTCCTTGCCTCAAGAATTTAGCGCACTATTGATTGATGTCGATTTGGTAGGCGCAAGATAATGACCATGCTACGGAAACTTCACTTAGCCAAGGTGCACCCAAAGGACTTCGGTGGACCAAATATCGTTCAGCAGAATGGGTGTAAGGCTGGCGCCCCAGTCTTACGCGCGCGGACCTTTAATGCATCACCTGATCGTATGAACCTTATACTATAAACTGATAGACTTACAATACCTGTAGAAACCTTATCTTATCTTAGATCATCGTACCCTGTAACTGCACTTCGTATACGCTCGCGCTCTCGAGAATACACCGTGGTCCTGTCAACTCGTGTGACCGCGAACCAGTGAGCCTAATCGACGACAGGCTTTCAATGGGGCATACCGGCTGATTGATTTTCACGATGCTAAAATACACGATTGCCAGTTCAATGGGGACCTCCAATGGAATGCCCGCCATTCAGCGCGTCTCCGTTGTGTGCCTTTGCAAATAGCTGGCCAGAATATGGGAATATGGTATCCTGGTCAGTGAAAATGCACCTTCGATACA
This sequence comes from Hypsizygus marmoreus, assembly GCA_013433165.1. Classification (NCBI taxonomy): domain Eukaryota; kingdom Fungi; phylum Basidiomycota; class Agaricomycetes; order Agaricales; family Lyophyllaceae; genus Hypsizygus; species Hypsizygus marmoreus. The sequence continues at coordinate 244,961 of CM024084.1, read as the reverse complement.
ATGGTATTTGGCAACAACTAATGGTTTGTATAGAGCCCAGCCCAGAAATCACACTGGGCATGGATACCCTTGCTGCTTTTCAATATCCATCGCAACAATTCATAGATGCGGTTGTCGAGCCGCACATGTTGGAACCGCATAACGCAATGTATTGCCATGCATGGCTGAGGCATGTCCGGATCTACATGAATGAACACGATATACCCGTCGAGAATGACCATGGCAATAAGGAGCTCAGAGCATATGCGGATTCCGTACGTCCCGCCATGCCAATAACGCGGGCGGAAGCCGGGTCAATGAATCGAAAGAAACCGAGAGCTTTGTATACGTAGAGGTCTTGTAACGGCAGCTGACCATATGTATCGTCGTACTTGAATAACCGTTGTATCTTGCCGCCAAACAAGCCCCATGCTTTTTGCACAACCGACGTATGGACACCCGCCGATGAATCAGTTGATTCAAAGTGAAAGAAAACCACATCACCCCATTAACTAGACTGCTGATGGTTCCGAAGCTTGGTATGAATGAAAACGAATCTAATCCAGGTAAAAATTGTCCTTGCTCAAATACTGAGAGAACCTGAGAGGAATGTGTAGCGCTGCGTGGGATGAGTTGATCGAGACAGATGGAAATTTTGGGAAGACAAGGTCGAATTGGTGGGCCGTGGAAAGTAGATGCCTCTGCCTTGTCTGATCCCCAGATCAACAAACAAGCCAGTATACCAGCACAGCTATCCGGGGACGAGGTCGATCTTTGATTTGTAAAGGCACGAACGCAGAGGATCGTATAAAAAAGCGATGAAAGGCTAAACAATACTTGCGCCAGAATTGTGATTGCCTGCCGCGATGCATGCATTGGTCCTCGTATCCTCATTGGAGAAGTGAATGTTTGAGCGTCCAACAGTCAGACTGGCGGCAGTCTTCTCTGTAGTCGTCTGGAACGTGGTTAGCTCGACGACATCTTCTCTGGTGCTATCTCCATCGAACGCGAAACCCAACCCAACACGGACAACGATGAGGACAGGAACCATTGCCTACAATGCAGAATATCACCTCAGGAACGACCTATTTACCGAACAAATCCACGTACACTCAGTTGACTGAGAATAAATTCCAGTATTACACCAGCGTTCATTTTCTCCAAGTAGATGATGAGCTGGATGAGTGCCGCCGAAGTGTATATGGCGCCTGATTCGACAACGAGCCATATGAGTGTCATATAACGGGAGCTATTGCGAGATCCTCCAATGGCGAGGCGGGAGGCGTAATATATCCTACTTGCGATGAGAAACGTCGCGGTGATTTGAGTCACAATGGTGAGCACGAATGTTGAAGTGATCCAGGACAAGATGTCCGACGTGAACACAGAGTCGGCTGAAGATGAGGTATTCGCCACGATCGTTTTGATGCCACATGCTGAGATGATCCCCATCAGCAAAAATGATCCATGTTACAAGTACAGGTACTCGGGCATACTGGCTGTTCCGATGAGGAAGAGGATCTTAACGAAGGGTCAGTAAGGCCTTCTTCATAAGCAATAACCTAAGCTCACGGATGGAACGCAAATCTTCCAATCACGACCCCATATCACGTAGACTCTCCACACCTGATTGGTCAATGTCAGACGGGACCGCGGTAGACCCAGATCCGATGCGTACCAAGAGTGAATCTCCAAGTAGAGTCTGTGCGAGATCATGATCAGAATGCTATTTGAAACGTGAGAGACACCAGGCCGCACATTAATGATATAAATAGCCTTCCGCTCGGGGAACACATTCTGTCGGAAAAATGCTGGTGGTCCACCTTCCGTGTCGCGCTGGTAGACAAAGCCTTGCAAGAGTTCGTTCACCGCAAGCGCGACGTGAGCGGTGGATAAGATGAACATGCAAGTGCTGAACGCGAGGAGGATCCTACACAACGGTAGTTCGGCGATGAGCTTCGGGGTTGAACATGGAGTACTCACGCTGACGATACCTCACGGCCTCGGATGTAGGACCTGTTGAGAAATATCTTGCAGACAGTACCGTACAAAACAATGCTGTGAATATTTAATACAGAACCAAAAGAAAAAAAGCTAGAACACCAACTGAATTCCTATGACGAAGATTGTCAATCAGTTGTCAGAACCAAAATGTTCGAAACATTCATCCTTACCATATAGTACACCTTCACACCACACACCTCCGATGTACGCCGCATCAGCAGGGATGTCGGAAGGCATGATAGCGCAGGTGGGTCCCCTGACTGAGAAATGAGTTGTCTGCACAATGTCCTTTAAGATTGAACGGCTGGACGTATGTCAAGGTTGGCGCAAACCCTCGAAAGATCCATAAAGTAGTTGGTCGTGATGACCAAATCGGTTATCTGGCGCAAAGTCTGATCCCTAGGAAGAAGAAGCGACAGCTGGGAAAGTCGTATCACAGCCTTCAGGATACCCAAGAAAACAAGACAAGAATCATGGGACTTGAATGCCCATCCCTGGCGTTATGAAACGTAAGGAATTTTGGCATCCGCAGCCACATAACTGCATATGTCTTTCAAAATATCACCCCAGAGGCAGACGCCGCCCATGTCCTCCGCACTGCAACATCCGAAGGTGTTTTGTCGATTCAGCAAATTTCGAGACTACGAATGGATATGTAATCCAGAGCAGTGGCGGGCTTGCTGGACCATGGCTCACTCTATAATGAACGTGGCGCTTGCATTATGACCGCCTTCAGGCCCCAGGATGAGGTAGGTTGCTGCATGCGGTAATGGCGAAAGAATTGCCGAGCATGCGAGGAGACGAAAATCCGTGGGAAAATAGTGCCAGAACAAACTAATGTTTCTTCTCATCTCATAATTTTCGATGTTGCGTATCGTGATAGAGGTCGCAGCCTTTGAAGATCTACTGACAGAAAACATGCGGATGAAACAAGAATAAGTTGACGAATATTGGAGAACGAATGAAGCGGTCAGTGATGATGATGAAGAAAATGTGACTCAAATAGCGGTAACGCCATCGATCCTTTGCTTTCTCCACCACAACCATGTCCATTGACCTGAGCTTAGACAGGGTTCAGAGACTAGTGCGCCATCTCCCGACGTATACGCGACCAACATGCCACATCGCAGGAACGAATGGCAAAGGCAGCGTCTCATCCATTCTGTCATCGATCTTGCGAAACTCTTCTCCTCCACTATCGGTCGGTCGTTACAACAGTCCACACCTCGTTTCCATTTACGATTGCATAGCGATCAATGGCGAACCTGCGGACCCATCGGTTTATGCTAGGGCAAGGGCAACCGTAGAACGTGCAGATAAGGAGCATGAAACAAAGCTAAGCAGTTTTGAGCTGCTTACGCTAACTGCCCTTTTCGTGTTCGAAGAGGCGCAGTTAGATATCGTTGTGATAGAGGTGGGGATGGGCGGGCGTCTGGATGCAACAAACATCATCCCTGATGAAGCAGTTCTCGTTTCGGCATTGACCGCTGTTGATCTAGACCATCAGACATTCTTGGGGAATACGGTCGCGGACATCGCGAAGGAGAAAGCTGGGATTGCGAGGAAGGGACGCCCGTTTATTTTGGGTCCACAAAAGCATGCTGAGGTTGAAGGAGTTGTGAAGAATGTGGTTGAGCATGTTGGAGGAGATTTCGTGCCAGCCTTGCCGGCAACCAAGCGTGACTGGGAGGAAGAATCGGATGGTCCACAGCCATCGGGATTTTCCTTGTCACCGACGCATTTTTCAGCACCCCCACCTCAACCAGTGACTATATACATGCCTTGCTTTCCGACAAACGTCAAGGCGCTACTGCCCCTCTACGGCGATCATCAGCTCGATAACCTGGGAGTCGCAGTATCTGCCATATCTTCGATACTAACTCACCGTTCATCTGCTCATCTCAACCTTTCGGCTCGAGTCACGCCTGAGACTGTCGCTCTGGGAATCAAATCCGTGCGGTGGCCGGGACGATTATCGTTCCATGTGCTCCCAAGTGGACTCCTGGAGACCTCTTCTGCGTCTCTGGTTGTTCTCGCAGATGGGGCTCACAATTCGGCCTCGTCAGCTACCTTGGGGGCGTATATTACGCGCCTACTTTCCTTCGCAGACAAGGAAAAGCCCATTACGATCACGTACATCCTTTCGCTCTCCCACTCGCCCCCAAAAACGCCTCTACAGACGTTGTCTCCCATTCTCCCGCCCACCCTTCCTCAAAGCCTTAACCAGAAGATGAACGTAAATGTCGCCTGCCTGAGATTCACACCACCGGAGGGAATGCCGTGGGTCAAATCTGTCGCCCCAGCTGACCTCCACAATGTCATTACGGCCCTCACACCCGATGCTCGGGTATGGGTTGCCGAAGATGACGATTCTCCTCAACTGATGAAAGCACTGGAGTGGGCAGCCGCGAACGGTGGGGATGGTATAATTGTCATCGCTGGGACCCTTTATCTCGTCGCGGACTTCTATCGGTTATTAGGGCAGGTCAATCCACGATAAATTCAAATGTCTTGGTTGCATTTCGAATGTGTCTTGTCTTCACGGTTGTCTCCTTCCCTTCATGACCTTGCTTTTTGTGGTCTCGTGGAATCTTCGTATCAACTCCTCTGATTGATGGAGGGGGAGTTGGAACAAACTCATTCTACTCAGATCGATCTGGTGTCCATTGCAGGTCCGACACGAGGCAAATCTCAATGATAAACTGTTCTTGTGACCAAGTGTATACGGTATGCATCCTTATGCAGCTTTCGTTGAAGCTGATAAACATACTGATAAGCGAACAGGTCATCGTGGACATCTACATTCCCTATAGAAAGTCAGCGTAGGGCTGTTTGACCCGTCATGGTGTTTCCCTCGCCGTGTTTTCTCTTTCTCCCCGTTCTAGACAGTATCAAGCATATGGAGGTATCTACACGGTTGCGGACGAAGGCCTCGGAGTCCTCCAAAACCCTCTCCAAGACCTGCGCCTCTAACCATAGGGCAAGTCCGTAACAGATACATGATAAGAGAAAAACCAAGACGTGCATCACCAATAGATGAAGAGAATAACCAAATCTAATGTATCGTCAACGACTTTTCTAAGAGCCCGGCCGTCCTCTCGCGTTGAGCTGACATTTTATGCCGATGCTTGCATAATCAACCCTTTCGAGTCGTTGATCATGGAACGCCATCCTGACGCTGGACAACGGACACCTACAACGCACCACGAATATGTGCGACAATTTCGTGGGCTTTTATTGGAGGCACGTCGCCATTGCCGGAGATTTGGATTCTTGGAGCATAGCTACCTCGTCGATGACGCCTCCGCGTCCATCCGGCCCACAGGAAATCCGGACCGTCAGTTGTTCGCGTGATAAAGATCTCGACAGCGAGGCTTTAAACCCGTCATTTTGCCTTCACTGCAAACTTGACTATTCGACGCTCACCTACAGCCGCTTTCTTGCCGACCTTGCGACGAAACCCTCGTGAACACTTCCATCTGCTCATCCGACATGTGATACGATTCTCAAACAGTCACATCTCGACAATTTACCGAGTCGAGGACTGTTGACCAGACATCGACTATCCGATGTATTTTTGAGTGTGCAAGGCACACTTTCCCAGCCACCCGTCCACTTCCATCCCCGCATTCTCACCGCTCCCAGCGGCTTCTCAGAAAAAAAACTATCGCACCGCATTCGCGGTGCCTGGCGTCTTGCTTTCTATTTCGGTCGTCCGTTCTCCGTGATTGCGGCTTACTCATTTAGCGTTTAGGTGTGCATAGATGGACAGACTTTTGATAAGTGCGTGCTCGGCATCGGACATCCAGGTAGGCTTAGCGCATAGCGCTTTATATATGCGTCCCGCGCGGAGTGCAATAGCTTTACATACTAGTTTGTAACCTGGTCCAGGTCAGTCCTTCATTGGCGGAAATTTTGGGTGGAACTTATTATAGCTTTGGAATAGTAACTATGCTGTGGCGTTTAACGGTGGACCAGCATCGGAAGGATCATCCCACCAATTTGAGCAAGGTTCCTGACTCTCTCGATTGGGATCAATACTTTCTTGCCTCGACATACCATGGCAAGCCCTGCTGGACATAGATGAGTGAGGATGCACGGACTTGACTTCACTGCTGCACTTTCAACAGTGACTCATAGGCCCATGAAGTGCTTTATCTCACAAGGGCGGAGACGGCCATTACAAAAGGAATATTTTAGTTACAACACGGCTAGAACCCGGAAGACTACCGTAAAAATAGCCCATGTGTCAAAGGAACAGGTTTCAAACGACGAGATCCGTTCACTAATCGAAAAGATATCGCAGTCCTTTAACTAAATACCCAACCAGTAATCTGTCCTTCCCTGCGACGCCCAACTTCAATTTCCGGCAACAGGAAGCTTCCTATGCACGTCTCCACGGAGGAGCAGGGGCTGAATCATCGACGCGCTTCCATGCTGGAGCACCGTCAGAGCCTGCTACACGTCGCCATGGGGGAGCCGCGGTGGATTCGGAGTCGCGCTTCCAGGGTGGAGCAGGTGTGGAGTCGACTACGTCCCTTTTCCAAGCAGGAGCGCCGTTCTGATGAACACAATTGAGAACGAGGAATGAAGTGGCAGTGTAAAACACGTACATCGTGGTCTACGGAGCGTCGCCAGGCGGGACTACCATCCTGAAGGCATTTAAGTCAGTGTGGGTTTAGAAAGGAGAAGGTTGAAGTGGCATACAGTCGCTTCGTATTCACGTCTCCAATCAGGGGTAGCCTCCTGTCGGTGAAATGAATGAGAACCCAGAGCGAGAGATAATCAAGCCAGAAGGCATACTGCACGCTTCCAATCGGGGGTCTCGTCCTAAATTCAAAAACGAAAGAAAAAAAATTAATATGGTAAAGGAAAAATGACGCTAAACAACGCACAGCACGTTTCCAAGGAGGAGCGGCGGCAGAGTCAACGGTTTCACGTTTCCAGTCAGGGCTGCCGTTCTGAAGAGAGTTCAGGTGGGATTGGAGTTGTGTAAGAAAAATAGCATACAGTAGACGCGACGTCCTGGTTATCAAACGTAAGTCAAGAATCATAGAAAGGTCCAATGCACTGCTTACAATCGGTGCAGCGTAGACGGTGGCACTAACCAACGAGACGAGGAGGCAGACGATAGTGTTAGAGCGCATGGTGGGCTAGATGTATCGAGAATGTGTGGAGCCTGGGTTGGAGGCGGTGGACTTACACTGGGTCAGATGTACATGTTATATAGTAATGGAACATAGCCTAATGCGCTCCTCCGGATTTTTGTGTGCCTATCACGAAGCATAAGCATCACTGTGGTGGTGCGATATCCCCATCAAGACGGAAGGACTAAATACGCGGATATAGACCCGTAAAGCATGAATGCATGAACGATTGATGAGTTGCTGAATTGTCTTGGTTTGAATAACCGTCAGTGACCGTCTCGTGGATAGGCGACAGAGTATAAATCACCTCTTTTTCCAATCAATTTTCGATCGAAGGTACCCTAAATCGCGGTCCTACAGTGTTTAACATACATATGCGCTTTGCTGCTGCTGTATTTCTCTGTGGGCCCAGAATCATCTCCCAGACCCAAACACACACACGAGGATCCGGTGACGAAATAATCACACATGGTAGCCCGAGATCTCGCTGATTAGAATATCCGAAAGTGTGGACGCATCAAAAGGCGTTAAATTTCGGATGGACGATCAGCGACAAAAAAGAGACGCAGGTTGACGACTGAATGCGACGTGCTGTTGGCTGGGGATAAGGTATGAACGTGTCGCGATAATCACAGACGCCAAAGATGGGCTGACAATCTGAGTCTGTATCGGACTTGCGTCGCCCCAAGAGAGTGACGTGAGCAATAGTGAACGTCAAAGAACGGCGAGTTTGAGGCGGAATCAGAACATTCAGAATCTCGGTATGCTCAGTGCGAGCGAGTTGTGCAAGAGTGTGCCTGGCCTGCTTGTGACCCCCCCACGTTGCGAACAGTTCGTGCCTCGAAGAAGAGAACCACAAGGATGCTCGATTGGTCTCCAAACGTATTATCCAAGGTTACATTTGAGTCCCAAACTTTTGCCGAGAAAAAGGCGTGTGATTTGGTGGTAATTTTTGGAACTCAAATCCACGCGATGCGTGTCTTGTGTCGTCGGGGAGAATAGCTCGACATGACGTCGATGTTCTTCCTCACTGCTTCGCGGATAGTACCAGGCGAAAGATGACGTGCGTGTCCGCGGGCCTTTCGTGCCGGCATTCGTCGTTCGGCGGGAACTCCCTCGTCTATGTACGCGGGCGGCAGAACGGACAGCCGACGAAGAATTGAGCAACACAGCGAAGGAACCCGTAACAGCATATGAAATGGGTCAGAACATGGATTGCTGCATATGGATAGTGTCGCTTGACGAGGTCGGACGGTCTCCTCGGACGAAGCAGAATTCGCAAGAACCAGGTCAGAGTCGAACTTGAGTATGTGTAAGGCGGGCGTCGCTTACACCAAGTACTACACCAGAGATAACGCGGAGGATGCAAAGTCCTGTGGTTCGCCAAGGATCTGCAAGGACAACGGAGCATCAATCGAACCGGAATCGCTGTGGGCCCGTACGTGCCTAACGAGCCTAATGCCTAATACAAGGATCAGCGAAAGCAAGATGGTACCTAGGAATTTCGAGGAACTCTAACGTACGCAGCAGAAGAATTTGCACTTAACGCCCGAACGATATAGAGAACGTGCGCACAGAACGATGTAATCCTAAACCGGCGAGCATGAGAGCTACGGTACAATCGCAATCGCGCGACGTGAGAGACGGAACATGGTAAGCACATGCACACATGGCTCCCGACAAATTGACGCCTTGTGGTTGATCGAACCCAAGGCTGAACAAACAACCGCAAATGCGCGCCAGGTGATTTTAAACGTGATATCGATCCATCCCACCTGTGCCCGTTCAGGTTCGCTATCTAGGCCTGAGGAGGACGAAGTGGATGGTGAGGAGCTCGGAGTCCGAGTCATTACTTACTGGCTTCAGCACCCTCGTACCTTGAGCGATCTTCGCCGCAGCTGCTTTTTACTACTACGTCCGACTCCGAGGACGACAGGCGTGTGGACGCATTCTCCAAAAATATTTCTGCAACTTTCTTGCTCCCCTCTCTGAGATGAGCTGACGTCTCCGCTCGTCTCGTACCACCGTGATTGCTAAGAAGCCCCGCGCCGCGAGGGGTTCGAAAATCGAAACATCTGCAATTACTTATCGGGAGCACACAGCGCCGTCTGCATACGACAATGGGCTTCGAGTTCGAATCACTCGATACTTCGCGCCCCGACCCCGGGCCCACAAATGGAATGAAGGCGTTCCGTGCCTTGGGTGCGATTTAGGTATCGGGATGTCTGTGGGCCATGTGCAAGTGTCTTTGTGTAACGTGAGAACGTAGCCGTCTATGTCTACCTACCGTACAGACGGGCAACCTGTCGACTCGGGCAGAGTGTGATGCGGAGCTCGACATTCAGCAGGTTACCATGCCCGTCCTTCATACAGGCCGTCCAGTGTCCATATGTCCACGCCATGCCTCGGCTATACCTTAGCACCGTGGACACAAACGACGTTCGACGTCGCCACCATCTCGTCGTCAATCCTACCATTGCCAACGTCCCAAATTCGAAGTTCTTTACACCCTTATCACTATTGGCAGATGCCTATGCCGTTGAACCCCAAGGAACACTTGTACTACGAACCAGAATTTTCGTTTAGACGTCTTGGGCGACAGCTACAGCGGACATGGCACATGGGTTCGAATTTCGAAGCCGGAGATCCTGGGTTTCCTTCGAAAGGACGATAACGGTATACTGCACTCCGTATGTAGGCATATGAGCCGACATCTGGAGTGCGCCATCCACGAGTCCAAGGTTTTCAAGGGCGAAAAACTCGGAATGCCCTATGAGGCAGACGGGCGGACGAACTCAGCACGGTAGTACATCGAACTGGACAGACCACGGGAATGAAAAACGGGGACTCGGTGTTGCGGTCATGAAACGTTCGGCATTGTGGCAAGAGCGAAGGGAAGGCCTAATTCGTACACGAAGATCAGAAGTCGACGGACAACAGTGGTCCGTGGAATAACTGATGCAAAAAATCGAATACTGGCGTCAACGGAGCCGGTGCGCCCGATGGCCATGTGGTCTTTGTCTATTATCCATGTGGCGGCAGGGGGAAGGAGGGGTAGACGTTATGAAGACGACGTCCAGGCTTGCATGTGTTTATGTTCGTCGGTGTACTGGCAGGACGGCGGTGGACAGGAAATAGCATTTAGAAAGGTTGATGGAAATGTCAAGTCAAGGAATGTGTTCAGTCGTAGTGCGTATGCATATCTGCAATGTATCTGAATCTGAGCACTAGCCTTACTTATGGAGGGACCATGCGTATGAGTTCGCTGCGTGGCTGCAGTGGGTCGCATCAGAATTGCGAGGGAGAAGACAGCTGTCTGTTAGGTAGTAAGTTGACAATTCTGATACAAGTCCCCGATGTGCTCACCACTCTAGGTAGTACAGTACCATCAGATTCGCCACAGGGAAAACTCCTGCCGTACTCCAGAGAAACGCGTGGGATGGATCTGCCTGAATGCTGTAGACGGTGTTGGATTGATTGCGCAACAAAACTTTCGCATCCAACATCCTATTCCTACCCATACTCCACATTAATATTCAGCTCGCTTGTATTCAACGAAAACAAGAAAAACAAATATAAACCGTAAGATACATTACTGCCAGGTCATTCTCCTTCACTGACTGCCATCAGAAGCCGTGGCCGTCATTGTCTAACAGGAGACGAGCAGTTGGTGAAAGTAGTGGGCCTCTTGGCGGTATGTTCTCACCAGATTGAGACACCAAGGTGCGACTTTACAAGCACAAACATTGTTCTAGAAGGCAACCAGTTTCGTCACCCCAAGCAGCACTCTACGTCTCTGCTCGAACCAGGCTCCCTAGGCGGCGCCTAATTCAGCAAGAGAAACGGCGCATATGCCACTCCAAATGAAGGCAGAATAGGGGTCAGCTGATGCTGCGCAAAACACCGGCAGATGAGCCCTATCGATAGAGGGACGTTGGAATACAAAGATCGAAGGCAAGGCTACAACGGCCCAGCTGTGTGAGGTGAGTACGAAGTGAGCGACGAGCTTCGGGATACCAGAGGAATGAGGGCAGCCTCATGCTAAAGGCCGGAGAATGCTTAACACAGTGAGGAGGCTATTAGAGGCACCGAGTTTGCCCATTGCAAGCCTGCTTGAGGCTAGCAAGTAACAGATCGTCCAGAATGCAATGCGTCAAATATGTCCGCCAACGAGTGTATAAAATACTCACGATCCATGAATGTCGATGTCGATGAGGTTTGCCAGGATCATTATGATTTCCGTGGGGACGACTCGATCATCCAAGTGGGAACTGCGGTGTTGGATATGACGAACAGGTGGAGGAGCATGCCTCCATCGTGAGGGAAGATCTAGGTGGCCACGAGAGGCTGTTAGAGGTGTATCGAACTCGCCCGTCGCTAGCAAGCATCATATTTTCTAGATGGCAACACGTCAAACATGACCAGCATCGAGTGTGTCAATACGTACTCACGAGCATAGGAAGCTCCATGTCAATAATGATGATAGTGATGTAGGGGTGCGATGCCGAGCAGTGTCAATGACAAAAAAAATCAATACAATTTGCTGTGGGGATTTGAGTCATTGAATCAGCAGTGGTGGATATATCATATGACGAACAGAAACAGACGGATACGTGCTTCCACATTGTGAGGTAAGACCGTACGCCTAGGGGACCACCAAAGGTCACAGCCACCTAAGTAACTCCTGAGGCATTCGGTCGCACAATGTTCGAGGGAAAGGTGTGGGCCAATAATACACAAGGGCGCTGTTATGTACTCGGATCCAACGAGGGACATAAAGTACTGCCAATCACACCGGGTGTTCCCACTGTTGAACCAGGATAAACAAAGACATTACTGGCACAGCAGGAGAGCGAGCGAGTGAGTGAGCGAGTGAATGAGTGAGTGAGTGAGTGAGACGCATTTCAGGACGTGGCGAGTTATGTACGAGCCCCGGGCCTGAGGCCTGATGACGGAGGAGAGCAACAGTTTGAGGAAACCCGCAAGAACCTGGACCGCGTATTCTGTACCCCTTCATGAACATGCTGAACACATAACAGAGTCTATCAATCGTCCATGGAGGGCAGCACGTTAACGCCGACGCGTGAAGCCATCACTGCCGTCGAGACTTCAAGTAATCGAGGACGCGGATAGTTTGATCCAGAGATTCAGACGTTCGGATGGAGGATGGGGAGGGTCGACCGAAACGGAGAGAGGAACGAATGGAACGAAGAATAACGAAAAGCCCCGCTGCGTGTTATACTAACATATCGTACCCAGCACGTCGAGGGAGAAAGAAAGTAAGGGACAGCCGGACCGAGCATCCCTCCCTAAGCCTAAGCATGGAGGTGGGCAATAGTTGGCGACTTTCCGCCCCACGCACGTGATTCCCAAAATGGAAATTCTGAGTAATCGCCTTGAAATGGCAACTGGCCGAAACAAGCCGAGGACTGAGTTCGAACTTGACATTTTGGAGAACTTTTTTGAAGTCAAACAGAAGAGGCACGGGCATTGCTCGCGCCCATAGGTATACAGCATGTGTAGGAAGACAAAAATTATATAAGTACTGTGATTGGTATAAATAATGCCATTAACAACAATGTACTACAACATTCTTCATTATACTAACTGTCGTCTACGCAGGGACACGATCGCGATGTGAGGCGCAGAGCATCCCACGACGCGTCTCGCTTGTGGCACAGCCCAGATTGCACCAACTCCGAGCTGTGTACAGGGCCGTGTTCTGGGGTCGCGCCGTAGGTCCTTGACGCGTGTGGTCGGCAATGGTTGTGGACGCGTCGCGACTGTCGTATGTCACGAACGCGAGTTGCAGGGTGCCGCTGGTCGACAGCGCTCTAAATTGCGTAGAGCGCGTCAAGTTGGGGGGAGGTGGGGCAGGTGGATTGCGATAGCTTACGCGTGGGGAGTGGCACAGTGGATGAGGGATGTGGGTCAACGGACCAGGATGGGGGTTGGGAGCAAGACTGTACTGTGGCCCACGTCGTGCGGAGCTCAATTCGAAAAACAAACTCAGCAGCTTATGTAAAGTTCTTCCTAATTTGGAGGTCATGTGCGTGGGGCGGAAAGTCAAAAGCTGTGGGCAATTCCCGGTTAGCGTGATGCCAGTCACACGCGTGTGACGCGCCGATCGTCCGTCCTCCCACTGACCCACAGTGTTGTACAGAATAAAAGTCTCCAGCAACACATCCGTTCGACTTGATTCAAGGGACAAAGTTTTACTATTTTTGAATCTCTACAACTTGTATTAAACAGATTTTCTATTTTCATTTGTTAACACCTTTAAAGGGTCAATGCTACATTCAATTTCGGCGATTTTAGGGAGTTAACGAACTAAAATAGACAATATGTTCAATACAAGTTGTAGAGATTCAAAAATAGTAAAACTTTGTCTCTGGGATCGAGTCAATCGGATGTGGCTGGAGAGAGTTCTATTCCGTGCAAGTTTTCCATATCCTTGCCAGTAAACCACATAGATCCTTTGTTATTCTCACATCCAATGTTGATTTAATAAAGAATATGCAATCTAAGCTGTCTATAAGCAATGGTTATGAAGGAGAAGTTGTAGTCTGAGTGTTGAGGCAAAAGCGTGTTTCGACGGTCGATGCCCAAGACGCGTCGAGTGTGTGAACGCGTGCGTGACTCGGTTGACCTTCATGCACTTGACAGTACCGGAAGCGATAACTTTCAGGCTGACGAGAACAACTTATACCCAACACATTCTATATGATGTAGTACAACTTAGGAGGTGAATATATGTGATCTAATACCTCGCTGAGCTGGTGGGAGTCCAAAAGGTATTCTGGGTCGGCTTTTGTGACGCTTTCCGTCACAGTACGTTACGTCACGCTCCTGAACGGGTCATAGGGATTGCCCACTCTAGGGTTGCGTAAGAAACCTAGGGTTTCTTACCAAACACGTTTTATGCGGGTTATATACTGGTAATTAACCGGTATATTACCACCCAGATTTTGGGCAAGGATTTTGGAGGTAAGTTACCCAAAATCACATGACATGGTGACCCAGAACCCAGGTGGGAGGGACAGAATTTCAATGGATCCGGATGCAGAGGGGACAGGTCACAATGGATAGGATGTTCAGAATGCCAATACGATACCTAAGGACAATATTCTCCAAATTCATCACATCGATTCTGGACACCGACACAAACATAGTATATCTGGGGGATATCCCGAGCAGATCAATTCGCACGAATTTGAGACTCAAAATCAAAGTTGGCATCTGGCAGTGAGTTTCTTCATTGTATAACCAGAATGTCTTGAGGAGAATCTGGTATACAATGACTTAAGGGCTTCTATGGGAGGGTGAAGGAAAATTTGGGATTGCGGGAAGCCAAAAAGCAGATTTGGTGCGTCACGTGATTACGTGATTGGGTAAAATACCTGTAAGATACAGGTAAAAAACAGGTACCCCAGACCCGACCAGGTAATTTACTAGTAAAATACTGGCCGACAGGTTTCTTACGCAACCCTAGCCCACTCCCACTAAGCACGTGTAAGTGCAACATCAGCACGTGATTCCAAACGCGCGACGCGACTCCCAGCATGGTACATATCCTCTCACGTTTCGCGGGCGCAAAGAACACAAAAACACAACAAAGACTAGACACTTTATATATTCAAGAAAATACCACAAAAATACAGTTAATTAATAGATATCGGAACCTGCGGATCGGTGGGTGGGTGGAGCGGGGTGGGTCGGGAGCGAAGGGTTGGGAAGAGGGGAGAGGGGAGGAAGAGTATGCTATATTGTATACGAAACCAAAACCAAAACCAAGACTTAAAAGGCTACATCAAGCAAGTATCGAGAGAAAGAGACAGAGGATAAGGCTACAGTTGGTATGCAGAATGCGTTGCAGGGTGTCGTGAGTATGAAGACGTGTAATGGAGATTGTTGGGGAATACGATGGAAAGGAGGTGGGAGGGGAAGAATTAAAAACACGGGACTGGCCCGTGTAGTGGTATCATAATACGGTCCTTCGCGAGAGCGAGACAGAGAGATGAAAACATATCCAAAAAAAAGCATCATGAAAAAGCAAAAATACCAGGAACAGAGAACAGAGCCAGAAACGAGAAAATCCTCACGCAGCCATCCCCATCCCTTGCTCCATGCCCATCCCCTGCTCCATGCCCATACCCATCCCCATCACTTGCTCCATCTGCTCATACCCCCCATCATACCCCTGCGGCGCAAACAAACTCTCCAGCTCCAGCTCCCCACCCACGTTCCCAAACCCATTATCTCCCTGCCCAAGCTGCTGTTGCGGCACACACCGCATATCCATCCCACCACCACCACCCACACCACCGCCAACATGCACCTCCTGCCCACCATTACCATTACCACTAAACTCCAATCCCAATCCCAATCCCAATCCATCCACGTTAAACACCCCCTCCACCCCCATATGCATACCGAGAGCAGGATCAGACGAGAACGACCCCCCGCCAAACTCCTTCCACATGTCCGCGAAGGCCGCGGATGCGGATTGGGGTTGGGGTGCGTGCACTTGCATAGGTAAGGGGTGGGGTGCGGGTAGTTGGTGAGGGAGAGGGAGGGGGAGGGGAAGGGGGAGGGGTAAGGGGAGAGGTTCGGAATATGCGGGGGATCCGGAGTATGCTGTTGATGGGTGTGAGGTGGAGGTGTTGAAGGAAGAGGAGGAAAGGGAAGAGTCGGGGGAGTCGTATGGTGATGATGTGTTGGCGTGGGGTGCCCAGGACGAGGCGAGGATGTCGTGTGGGGAGATATTGTCCAGTGGCCCAAACGAGCCTTGGGATTGGGCGTGCTCGTACGCGTTCATTCCATTCATGTGCATGCCCATATCGAACTGGCTTTGTTGCTGTTGTGGGTGCTGATGGTGGTTATCATAAACAGGAAACGCAAACCCCGCAGCGGCATCAAGAAAAGACGGCTCGAACAACGACGTATCAACATCCGGAAGCGGCGAGTCGTCGCGCTGGAGCATCGTGGCCGTGGTGGTCCCAGGGAGAGGGAGCGTCCACGAGCGTGCGCCAGTCGCCGGGCGGGCACTGGATGCACGCCGGGAGCCGAGCATCATGCGCTGTTGGCGTGCGAGGGGTGTCGGTGGACGCGAGCCCGGTGCGAAGAAGGGCGCAGGCTGGAAGGGCATACCGGGGAAGTGCGGATAGTAGTCGTTGGGGAGGGGTACGGATGACGAGCGGCGGTGGTGGAAGACTTGCTGCTGCTGGTCTTGCTGAGTGTCCGTGTGGCGCGAAGGGGTCTCGGCACGCATGAGGTCGAGATCGCGTACAGCAGCGGCAAGCTCATCGCCCTTCTTGCCTTCGAGAAGCAGCTGTGCGACTTCCTCGCAGCGCCGCTCATCCTCGACCGTCGTGAGCGCCTTTTCCTTCTTCTTGTCCTTGTTCTTGTTGTGTACGGGGCGGAACCGGTATTCGGGGTACCGCGCTTTGTGTTCTGCCTTTGCGTGTTTGGCTTTTACTTCCCAGACTCGTTTTTCCTCTAGGGGAAGGGAACGCCAGCAGTTGCCTTGATTAAATCACGATATAATCAGTTACGGTACGGTTTGACGTGCGAGTGCGATCAGGACGGGACGGAGGGGTGCTCACCGATGATTTTGGATAAGGACCCATGATTCGTCTCAATCGTCCCCGGGACGTGTTTCTGCCTCACAAAATCAGCGCGGAAGAGCATGAATGCGTTCGGCGGCCGGGGGATGTACCCCATCGACCGGCGTTTGCCTGGTGGTACTCGGCGTCGTGAGGGCGGAGGGGCGGGGGTGTCGGACGGGGGGAAGAGAGCGGATGTTGGTGAGGAGGGCTCGGGCGTGGATGAGGAGGAGGACCCTTCGGGTGTTTCGTAGGTTATGGGTGTTACGTTGGGTGCGAATGTCACGGGGCGGGGGATGCCGTAGATTCCTGCTTTGGCGGGGGTGAATGCTATGGGAGGGCGTAGTTGTGTCAGGTCAGGGTGTCCTTGCATTCATCTTGTACAAGAAGATCACTCACAGATGGCAAGCGACGAGCGGCGTCGACGGGCGAGACGAACAGCAGGCATGATCTGGAAGTCTATTACACGCACACACGGTCCCTTGTATGATGAAGAACAAAGTGAACGAAAGAAACGAACAAAAAAAAACGTGTATGGCGCGGAGGGAGGGAGGGACAGGGATAGCGATTATCCCAATTCGAGGGGGAGCGTGAGGGGCAGAAGGAACGTTATTGTTCTGCACGGGTTTTATAATCACCTGAGCCCATCGACAGAGAAGAGATCAGGGCGGCCGCAAGCTGCACATCTCTTCGGCCAGGGACCCCGATCACCCGACCGCATCCGAATCTGATCCCGCAAATCCTTCAACATGTACAAGTCCCTCTACACCGCTCTTCCTTTTCACCTCATCAACACACTTGTTTTCTCGCCTCGGTTTGTGGGCGCACACACAAGAGGTCTTTATGTATCCTGCATTCGTTGAACAACACGTAGAGACTTACAACACCTGCCGTTTGTTCTTGGGGTCCCTACCATCCCAAGGTTAAGATTTCGCTTCGAACTGAATCCAATCTTTTCTGCTTTCGTGCACTCCCTTTGTCGACGGATTAGGGACTTTGTTTGTCTGTCCCCCCTCCCTCCCTTCTCGTTTTTAGACGCTCTTGTTCTGGGAAGAAGGTTCTGACCTAATCTATCAGATCATCCAATGGAAGGATGGGATGGGATACGTATGGGCTTGACTGATCCGAACTGTGCACATTACACATTGCATGGGACCACCGAGGAGGATCTGGGAGTTGGGACTCGAGGTCGACGCGCATCATCCCCACCCACCCATCGGCATGATATTGGGGACCCACATATCACAACTAAACGCGTCCTCGAAACAAATCCACTAGCGCCTCTCACCTCCCCAAGTCCTTACAGTCACATTTACACGCCACCATTATACGAATTTAACTTTACTCCAGGGACGTATCCCTCCGTCTATATCCCCGTTATCGGCGAACGTGTCCCCGGCCTCCGGACGCACGGAACGGAATATTTACAGGAATAACATAACCACCCGTCCTTGTCCTTGTTCCCCAAACTGCTGCCCAAGTACTATCCGCGCCCGTTGCTGCTCTTGCACTCTGTCCTTGTACTTGTAATTCGCAATATTCCTGAAACGCCCCTACCCTCCCCCCTCGCGCGTTGCTTGGATACACGTACCAGTACATGGTTGCTTGTGCGTCGTTGTTTGTGCCAGGCGGGGGAAGGATGGTTGGTTACTCTTTGCCCTCTTGCCCTCTGTCTTGATTTCTTTCTTGATTTGGGACGTAGCCTCTGCAGGATCGAATCATCCAGTGTATCGTGTATCGTGTATTGAACTCTGCACGGCACACATCCAGTGCATCGTTGTCTGGTGTGGTGTTTGTGTCAATGGCCATAACTCTTCCTTGCGCAGCCGAATGAATCAGTTCAACCGCGAATTGATGTTGTGTTGTGTTGGGATCTTTCAGTGTTGTAGATGTGTGTTCACTGTTGGATTCATTGATCTTTTGGATTCGTTGATGTTTTTGCTATGCATGTTGGTGATCATCTTGTGTTATGTTCTGGCGCGGCGAGTGCGATCCCAACTCGCGATGCAGAAGCAAAGCCGCTCCCAACGCCCATGCCCATCCTGTTCTGTTACCATTTCTGTCTACTTCTCTTATTCGCCAAAGCCGAACCCCTGATCGATCCTTTTTCAACTCCTCATCATCATCATCATCATCGTGGTCGATATCACCCCCCTTCCCTTCCTATATGCATCACAAACGCGGGATTCCTCTCACAAGTATGACTCGGTTATGATCCTACACCCGAATACATGATAGACGATAAACTTGAGGCATCCCCTCCCCCTCGCTGCACACACTCGGGACTCCCTGCCCCTACCCACTGGACGCCTAGGATACGGGATCCATGACTCCCTGGATTCGAATGATGACTCGGAGCACGAGCACGAGCTTGAAGCCGTATGATGATCATCTCTTCCCGTGCGCGTTGATCATCTCTTTCCGTGCGCGTTGATCATCTCTTTCTGTGTACGTTGATCATCTCTTTCCGTGTGCGTTGATCGTCTCTTTCTGTGCGTGTTCAATTCGTGTTGATCATCTTCGGCAGACGCACTTATCTTTAGTAATCCAGGACCAAATGCAGGATGCGGGATTCAAGATAAATATTCGCCTCAGACTTCGAACCCCTTCCCGAATCCCTGTCATCACCACTACTCTCCCCCCTTAATCATCTCACCTAGCACCGATACACACTGTAAACCCAAGGCTCGAGGTTCCGAGCACCCAACTATCTCTCCTCCTGTACGGTGCACTATGCGACGAGAGTGTGATCGTTTCGCGTATACGCTGATCATCTCTTTCCGGTACATATCCTGTTCAGCGCGGCCCTGTCGATCTCAACTCCCACCTTGGCTCGTTGCGGGACCCGGGAGACTTCGTCTCATTGATACTCTTCGGAATATGTCAATAGCATATTAACGATGGTGGCCTGCCATTTTGATATCTGCATTTCGGATTGGATTGGATGGTGGCGTGCCTGCATAGTATCCCATCCAACCAGCCTATAACAATGACGGAGGGAACGACTCGATCTCGTCTTTTCCTGCGCAGCGCAGTCCCCGTCGTGATACCTCGTACCCTCCGCCCCTTCCCCCATTCGTCGACCATAAAATGCACCGAAGCTTGGGGGTGCTGTCGATGGATTTTGCGATAGGGCCCAAGATGCATATAGGATCGGACATTGCATCCTATCACGAGTACCCAGTCCCTATACCTCCATCTCCCGTCTCCCAAACACCCACATCGAGAGCACAAGCACAAGCCTGAGTCCGAAAGATTGCCAATCCTAGACGGTCAACTCACATGATAGAAATTAGAACCTGCACCTAGATCTCAGCGCTGTATATCCACGAAAGACACAGTCCGGAAGCGCAGCGGTGACATTTGCGATTGTCGCAAGCTCTCTGCGTGTTCCTGTTCGATCCAGGGCCGGCGACTATGCCCGGTCTGAAGAGCTTATATTTTTTTGTGGTCGCTTCTTTTTTTTCGACGGCCATGGTGTGCATACGGCATACATATATGAGCTTCCCCGTAGCCTAATAGCTCGAGGCTGGATTGATGTACTGTACGTACATCGTCATGATGTTCTTTCGACTTCGAGGCTGAGGGATTTTCTGTTCGATTCGGGACGGCGGGACGGGGGAATTATGGGAAATATGTGAGCTCTTTTTTGCTGAGCATTTGTCGTTCGCAGTGGGCTCTATCTCGCAAATTTGAAACCATCACCGCGCGCTTGATCATACTCTCGTGTCTCATACATCAAAAACTTGAATTCCACCTCACTGTAACTCGTTACGGGATCGGGCGGGGGGTTGCTTTTGTTCTGAACGTGCTGTTGTCTTTTCTTTGCTTTTGTTTTTCATATCTGGGATGGAGCCAACGAAATTAGACGTCATCTACATGCCCCATCAGTGGTCAGACCATAGGCAACGAGATGTCATCTTCCCGTGCGGGTGGATACGCAGGCCTATCGATATCTGCATCCCTCCTCCCGAGAGTATGCCGCACGTCCGTACCTCATGCCTCTCTCCAGATTGGCGCCATCTCGATATCGATATGGTTGGTCGTCAAAAAGTACCGAATTCACGAAACTCGAACACCCCAGTCCGATATAGAGGTAGGGCATAGGATAGCACACAACACTCCGGTAGCGCAGCGGTCCACTCATGGTGTCGCAAGTTCTGTGTATCTCCCTGTTCGACCCAGGGGCCGGCGACTATAAGCCCCGTCTCAGCCAGAAATGATTAAATTTTTTGTGGTCACTTCTTTCTGTCGACGGCCATGGTGTGGATATGGGATACATCTATGACTCCCCCCATAGCCTAATGGCTCGAAGCTGGTTACGGTGTTCTTTGAGCTTCGATGACGAGGGTGCCCTGTTCGATCCGGGGGTGGGGGGATCAACGAGAAGTCCCGGTTTGGTCTTTTTGCGGTGAGCGTTTTTGGACGTCCATTCGTTGTGGCTAGGAAACTCGGTTATGTTCTTCTTTCTTGCAAGTTGTTTGGCACTACGCACGAGGCGACGCTACCGGGCATCATGTCGGAGGACTGTCGCGGACGACCTTTAGGCCGTTTCAGACTCGGAGGACCTTGACGGTTTGCCTCATGAAGATCGAGCCATCGTTTGAAAGACTTGTGAAATCTTTCCCCTCGCTGTTCTCCTCGAGTAGTCCATTTCTTTCGGTATAGTGGTGTAATATCGGTTCTTTCTTTCGATTTGAATTGATCGAACCTTCAGCGGAGGTGCACAAGCATGGTTTGGTGAGGAAAATACGATGGTTATTCAAGTACAACAATAACAAGGTCAGCTTGTATGAAAGCAGCTATGAGGCCTCTACAACAGTCCCAGTTTCTTCGAACCGCTCCATGAATTGGGCCTCCGCCCGAGTTAATGGCATGATGGGACGTACGGAATCCGTATATGCTCTAAGCTCTTTATTCTCGTAGTCGTTCTCCACAGGTATGCCGTGATCGTCCATATAGATCCGTACACCCTTCAGCCACACATAACATTGCATCATGTTATGAGGTTCCAACATATGAGGCTCGACGACGGCATCTATGAATTGTTGTGATGGATATCGAAATGCAGCATATGTATACATCCCCAGATTGACTTCTGGATCGGGCTCTATTAAAATTATTAGCTATTGTCGAATACAACTGTCTTCGATGGCACTCTTCACAAACCTGGATCCCATACTTGCATGTCGTCGCCTGCTGCCTGCAAAAACGAACAAGGCACATACGTTGTGCGAAGCTCATGCCATTGGAAGTCTCCCTTGAATTGGCATCCGTGCACTTTGAGATTGTGAAAATCGATTAGGCGGTACGCTCCGTTCTGTTGAACAATATTTCGTGCATGAAAATCTTTGGGGTGCAGCTTGGCGACGGAATGAAGTTTCCCTAGCATCGTCATTATCGTGCGCCTTCCAAATGCACATCAATTAGTAACTTCCACCATACCTCGGTGACGATGACTTACTTATCATGTAAGGGCAAAGATTCAAGGTCCTCAAGAAACTCTCCAGCATATTCAAGCACGAGGCAGGAGATGTCGTTGCCTGGTTTGCCTGGTCGCGTGCCTTGTCCTTTGTATAGTCCGTGAGATATCGGAACAATAGTACCCCAAAATTCTCTCAAGGAGGTCTCGTAGTTGTCCGCTTCCCGTTCTACTCTGGCCCTCGACGCGGGTGTCACACCAAGTTTCAGAACGACGTTGACCGTGTTGTCCAGTAGTGCTTGATACACATTCGGGTGAGTCGAATAGTTGGTGCGTTGAATGAGCCGAATGACTGTGGCAGATTGGACTTGGTGAGGATGAGAGGTATCTCCCACCGAATTACGAGTACACTCGAGTGGCAAGAAGCCGTCAACCAAAAGCCCCAGAGGAAGATTTCCGTCGTGGTAGAGTTCGCCAGCAAATTGAATCTTCAGGACTCGAATGGCCATGAATAGGTCTCGAATGAAGTCTCTATGATGTACACCTACCAGTGCCAAAGCGAACTTGAAACTTGAAAAGAAGATTGTGGTTGTTGAACCATGTTTCTGTGCAGTCACAGGGAACGTGAGCGGCGGCCATCTCGGCCAAAAAATACCTCTTTCGCACGGCCATCTTCACTGTTCGGCCCGTGCAAGAGGCTTGCCCTATGGTAAGAAGTGCCCGTCTTGAGGAGTATTTTGAAAAAACTTCAAGACCATGTAAGTACCTCCATATACCTGACTTAGAACGGGGAGAGAGAGAGGAAACGCCCCGAGGTAAACAGATGATGGGTCGAACAGCCCTGTGTTGGCTTTCTATACGGAATGTATGTCCACAATGACCTCCTGTTCGCTTATCACTATATCGTTCAGCTTCAACGAAAGCTGCATACCGTATACACTGGATCATTTCACAAGATCGATCTGAGCAGAACAAGTTAAGAATCATTTCATATCCCCATCTATTGATCATTGCACTTGATACGAAGATTCCACGAGGCTACAAAACCCACACCTTCTAGGGGCGACCAAGAAGGTGGAGTTATACTGAATTAACCTGCCGTAATAACCGATAGAAGTCCGCGACGAGATAAAGGCTTCCAGCGATGACAACTAAACCATCCCCACCATTCGCAGCTGCCCACTCCAGTGCTTTCATCAGTTGAGGAAAATCATCATCTTCAGCGACCCACATCCGAGCATCGGATGCGAGGGCGGTGACGACATTGTGGAGGTCAGCTGGGGCGACCGATTTGACCCATGGCATTCCCTCCGGTGGTGTAAATCTCAGACAGGCGACATTTACGTTCACATTCTGGTTGACGTCTTGAGGAAGAGTGGGAGGCAGAATGGGAGATAGCGTCTGTAGAGGTGTTTTGGGGGGGGAGTGGGAGAGCGAAAGGATGTATGTGATCGTAAAGGGCTTTTTCTTGTCCGCGAAGGAAAGCAGGCGCGCAATGTACGCCCCTAATGTCGCTGACGACGCCGGATTGTGAGCCCCATCTGCGAGAACAACCAGAGACGCAGAAGAGGTCTCCAAGAGTCCACTTGGGAGCACATGGAACGATAATCGTCCCGGCCACCGCACGGATTTAATTCCCAGAGCGACAGTCTCAGGCGTGACTCGAGCCGAAAGGTTGAGATGCGCAGATGAAGGGTGAGTTAGTATCGAAGATATGGCAGACGCTGCGACACCCAGATTATCGAGCTGATGATCGCCGTAGAGGGGTAGTAGCGCCTTGACGTTCGTCGAAAAGCAAGGCATGTGTATAGTCACTGGTTGAGGTGGGGGTGCTGAAAAATGCGTCGGTGACAAGGAAAATCCTGATTGCTTTGGCCCATCCGATTCTTCCTCCCAGTCACGCTTGGTTGCCGGCCAGGCCTGCACGAGATCTCCTCCAACGTGCTCAACCACGTTCTTCACAACTCCTTCAACCTCAGCATGCTTTTGTGGACCCAGAACAAATGGACGTCCCTTCCTCGCGATCCCAGCTTTTTCCTTCGCAATGTCCGCGACCGTATTCCCCAAGAATGTCTGATGGTCTAGATCAACAGCGGTCAATGCCGAAACGAGAACTGCTTCATCAGGGATGATGTTCGTCGCATCCAGACGCCCGCCCATCCCCACCTCTATCACAACGATATCTAACTGCGCCTCTTCGAACACGAAAAGGGCAGTTAACGTCAGCAGCTCAAAACTGCTTAGTTTTGTTGCATGCTCCTTGTCTGCACGTTCGACGGTCACTCTTGCCCTAGCATAAACCGATGGATCCACAGGTTCACCATTGATCGCTATGCAATCGTAAATGGAAACGAGGTGTGGACTGTTGTAACGACCGACCGATAGTGGAGGAGAAGAGTTTCGCAAGATCGACGACAGAATGGATGAGACGCTGCCCTTCCCGTTCGTTCCTGCGATGTGGCATGTTGGACGCGTATATGTCGGGAGATGGCGCACTAGCCTCTGAAGCCTGTCTAAGCTCAGGTCAATGGACATGGCTGTGGTGGAGAAAGCACAGGATCGATGGCTTTACCTTTATTTAAGTCACATTCCGTTCGTCATCAATCACCGCCTCTCATCCGTTGCCGAACAACGGTCAACTTATGCTTGTTCATCTGCACGCATTCTTTCAGTGGATCTTCCATCAGGGTTTCAGCACCCAACAAATGGAAGAGAAGAAATTTTCGGAGTCAGTGCCAAGACTATTTTCCCACGTACATTATTTTGGTCTTCTGGCGTTGTTTCGTATCTCGGCAGTTCCTTCGCATGCAGCAACCTCCCTCATTCTAAACATTCCAACTGTGCGACGTGGAGGACGGGTAGCCTCTGCAACTAGTGATGTTTCGGAGGACGTGTATAGCTCATGTGGTTGCGGCTGCCAACATCCAAGCATGGGCGTTAAATATTAAAGTCCCATGATTTCTGAGTTGTTTTTCTAGCTACTATCATTGCCCGAGTGTTGATAAGTCACCTAGTGTTGATAAATCATGTCCAGTAACACAACAACTCACATCGGGCTCAGATCGCTCATGCAGACTGCAAAAATGACCACTGGGAATAAGGTTATGAAGTTGGTTTGGGGGATTTTGCATTGTGGAGCTCGAAAGAAGGAAATCAGAGGCAAAAATCGGCACTTTGAAGACCTTGGGTCCCCGGGATATTTCTTGAGCGATCTAATTGCTTATTCCTCTGAGATCCACTTCACTGAACTACATTAGACCTCAAATCAACTTTCTCCGATGCAGCTGCTTGCGTGGTGGTGTTGGTGGAAAGACATCGAACGTCGAGCGTGACAATCTGCGACTTCAAGCCAAATGTGGTCGTCATATTTGGGCTCCGACACGTTAGCCGAGCTGACGTCTGCCTTTCCAAGGGCGTTCACCGAAGCTGGGCTTGAAAATCAGTGTGACCCGGGCGTTACGAATTTATCAACACCCAGTGACTTTTCATTCCACGTCGCGTTCTACAACCACCAAATCGTTAAACATACTAACACCAGGAGCATAGAGAGGAGGAGCATAGCTTTCTACTGATCCAACATTTATAAAAATCCGTTAATTTTACGCTGAGCTACACCATGGCCTTTAAAATTTTATCAACACTCGGGCAATGATAGTATTCTGAAAGCGGTGATATTTTCCCAACCGTTGTTTCTACTTCTCCAGGAAAGTCTAACCCTTTTGATCATCAAGACCAACTGTGCTGTGCATCTTTCCAGGGTTTGTGGGGACCTTGATGTATGTCCGCTATTCACTCTTAAAGGGCGTTGTGAAAAGGACTCGTTTCTCAGCCAGGCGACCCACCAGCGCTATTATGCCTTCTGACATCCCTGCTGATGTGGCGTACATCGGAGGCGTGTGGTGTGAAGGTGTACTTTACGGTAAGGACGAACATTTCAAATGTTTTGGTCTTGACGCTGGTTGACAATCTTTGTCATAGGAATTCAGTCAGTGTTCTATCTTCTTTCTTTCATTTCTGTACTCAATATTCATAGTATTGTTCTGTATTGTACTGTCTGCAAGATATTTCTCAACAGGTCCTACTTTAGAGGCCGCGTGGTATCATCAGCGTGAGCACTCCATGTTCAACTCCGAAGCTCATTGCCGACCTATGGTACCGTTGTATAGGATCCTTGCCGCGTTTAGCACTTGCATGTTCATCTTATCCGCCGCTCACGTCGCGCTCGCGGTGACCGAACTCTTGCAAGGCTTTGTGTACCAGCGAGACACGGAAGGCGGACCACCAGTATTTTTTCGACAGAATGTTTTCCCCGAGCGGAAGGCCATTTATATCATCAATGTGCGGCCTGTTGTCTGTCATGCTTTAAATGGTTTTCTGATTATGATCTTGGGTGGACCCTACTTGGAGATTCACTCTTGGTACGCATTAGATCCACGTCTGCTGTGGTCTCGCCTGACTTTGACCAACTAGGTGTGGAGGGTCTACGTTATATGGGGTCGTGATTGGAAGATTTGTGTTCCATCTGTGAGCCTTATCGGTTACTTTCCTATGAACTCGGCCTTATTGTCCCTTGATTCAGATTCTCTTCCTCCTCGGAACAGCTAGTATGCCCCTCCAATTGTAAAATGGAACATATTGCTAACAGGGGACCATCTCAGTATGTGGTATCAAAACGATCGTGGCGAATGCCTCATCTTCAGCTGACTCTGTTTTCACGTCGGATATCCTATCTTGGATCACTTCAACATTCGTCCTCACAATTGTGACCCAAATCACGGCGACGCTTCTGATTGCAAGTAGGATATATTACGCCTCCCGCGTCGCGATTGGAGGATCCCACAATAGTTCTCGTTATATGACAATAGTGTGGCTCGTTGTCGAATCAGGCGCCATCTACACATCGGCGGCACTCATCCAGCTCATCACGTACTTGGAGAAAATGAACGCTGGTGTAATACTGGAATTTATGCTCAGTCAATTGAGTGTACGTGCAATTTCTTTTAGCTAATGCGCGGTTCTTGGAGTGACTTTTCGCTTCATAGGCAATGGTTCCTGTCCTCATCGTTATTCGCATTGGATTGGGTTTCGCGTTCGATGGAGATAGCAACAGAAAAGATCTCGTGGATCTAACCACATTCCATGCGACGACTAAGGAGAAGACTGCTACTAGTCTAACTGTTGGAGGCCCAAACGTATATTCCTCAAATGAGGATGTAAGGACTGATGAATGCTCCGCCGTAGGCAATCGCAACTCTGGCACAAGTATCGCTTAGGCTTTACTCTTCTTGCGTACTTTACGATGTCGCATTTGTTTTGCTAGGAATGATTCAAATATATCATGTAAGTTACTGTATCGTTGTACAAAGGTCGTATGTTTATAGTCAGACAAGCAATGTATGCATGTGTATTATGGTAGTGTGGCAGTACGACAGCTCACCATCCATGATATTCGGGAAAGACTTGTCGAGCGAAAGTTTCCAGCGTCGCATCAGTCCTCGAGCCGGGGAGATCATTGAGAATATCGTAAACGATATAAGAAAGTAGAGGACGATACTGTGACCCCATCTCATCTGGATGATTCAAACTCCAAGAAGGCAGGAGAGCGTCGTTGGATTTATCTGCCTAATGAAAGATGTGGTTATCTGGTCATAAAACAGTTTATCAGCAAGGCTTCCCACGAAGACTCCCAATCGGAGCAACAATTCCCTGTGCTCGCGTGAGTGGCATCTCCTGGCCAATCGTCTCTCTCCAGAAACCACTGAGCGTGGCGAAGTCCTGACTGTTCCCACCAGGCGTCTCTAAAACAACCTCTACATCCAATGGAGTGTCCGCCAATCGTCCGCTATCTAGAACTACATCGACCAGGTGCCAAAGAGCAGCCTCGGGGAAAGTGAAGGAGGTGACGAAGAGCGAAATTGGGTGGGTAACGAAAACGAGCTGAAGCTTTTTGACACGTGCAACCGACGGATTGGCCCAGATAAACTTGTATAAATTGATCAAAGACCTGCGGAGGAAAGCATTGAAGGTGTCGGAACAGAGGGTTGATGTGAGAGTGAGGCATCGGAGCCGTGGTGAGGTAGTAAAGTCAAATGCGAACCATGGTCCTAATCGTTGTTGGCATTTTTAGGGACGACACAGAAAGGCAAGGCAGATAGAACGTGTGCGCACCTCCAATGTCACTCATTGATAGCGACATGTCGCAGAGCTCTATCTTTTCAAGTGAACAAGCGGATGCTTGTACAATAGTCAAAGGCAGTGATAGAAGAGAAGTCATTCCATGAATACTGAAGGATCTTAGCTGAGACAATGCTGCGCCTGGCTGGGTGAGCATTTTTAGAGTGCACCTGTGCATCATCGTCGAGGAACGTAAATGCATGCGAGATGGGAGATCCCTTAGATGATTGGTTGTGTTTCGGAAGAACTGTGGTATCGTAGACCACGAAGAACAGGTGGCTGGGGCGATGGCTAACGTTTCAAGCGATGTCATCAACCGGAAAGTCGCCAAGAGGCGGGAATCATCTGCAATCCATGCGGGGAATTGCCTAAAGTCAACTCGCTGGATGTGTGTTGCAAGAACGCTATTCTTGATGAGGATATCGCAAAGTCGACGGAAACAAATGACATCCGGAATTTGGATTTCGGAGAATATATGGCGCTGGCAGCGAGGACGGAGAGATTGAGAGGAGAGCGCACAACATTTCAATGTTTCTTGGTCGTCGTCGATTTCATCTATAATTATGTCAAGAATTTCCTGGGGTAGCGTGTTCGATGAGGAGGTCATCGTTCGTCGTCGTCGTTCGTCGTCGTCGTCGTCATCGTCGTCGTCGCCCGAAATCAGGGGCTGTTTGGCATGGGGGTGAAGACCAAACAGAAGAAGACTCACTACGATAAGTCGGATAACGCAATCACCTTTGACGCATTCCAACTTCTTGTTGCTTCCAAGTGAATCCGACACGCAGGATGGCCACACTCTACGTTGAATTCCCTGCAGACCGCATGTCTCTCCTCTGTGACAACACCAACTGGCCTCACTTGTAGATGTGGTATGCTTCGCGCTAATTGGAACCGAGTAGATCCATAGTATTCGCTCGACGCTAGGTCCACGCCCGAACTCAGCTTCCATACAACCGTCACCCAACTTCTCCAGAACGGCATTCATTTCATTACCTTCCGTTCTTTGGTGCTTCGTAAGGATGAAAGTGCTAACATCAATCTGCCTCTCTCGGTCATCTCGAAGTTTGCCTTGGACAATTCAAATCATCTTTCGCGAGAGATCAGGCCTACAGAGCTTCACTTGGAGCGCTCCAAGGCCGCGATATTCCAAAGCTCTATGCACTATGCACAGGAACATGCGCACACAAGGAAAAACTCCGTTCCATTATCATAGAGGATGTGGCGAGTCGCTCACCGCAAACTTTGAGGCTTTGCTGAAAAAGACTGGTGAGCCTCGTGAATTAACGTATACTCGTTTAATCTGCCGGTGAGCACAGCTCATCCTGCCGATCAGTCTCCAAATCATCGAGAAACTAAGCCAACTTCACCTTCATGATTTTCACATGGCTCCCTTCGGCGAAGAGCACGTTCTCGTCAACGAATGGAAAGAATACCGTATCTACGGCTTTCGGTGCTATCTATTTCGACATCAATGCGAATTCGTCAGTCAACGTTTATTCGACCTCGACGAAAATCCTGACTTAGAGATTAATTGCGAATAAGTATGGAAAGCCGCGCGGAATCTGGGAATTTTGGACAAGTGTATGCTTCCACTCTTCGACTTTGGTCTCACATGCACACTTTCTAATTGAGATGTTCATTATGATAGTATTTCCAACGATCACGATTATTCATACCTTTCCCAGAACATCATCGACCGCCTGTATATCAAGGAATATCGCGAGAGTTTCTTCTTCATGTAGGATCTGCGGGAACCTGCATTTGACAGCGAGGATGTCGACCGAATTGTTGAGCATGCTCTGGTCATCAAAAGGACGTTCTCAGAGATCGACGACTTGTGATGCTTCTAGCATGCTACCGTACAGTCCCTCGTAATTTCTGGCCCTTAGACACGCGGACATGGTTCACGAATGCGTCGCGGTATACCTTTGCTTCAAAAGAAAAGTCTCATCATTTCATG
The DNA here is from genome assembly GCA_013433165.1 of Hypsizygus marmoreus. Lineage (NCBI taxonomy): Eukaryota > Fungi > Basidiomycota > Agaricomycetes > Agaricales > Lyophyllaceae > Hypsizygus > Hypsizygus marmoreus. The sequence continues at coordinate 214,670 of CM024084.1, read as the reverse complement.
CTCCCGTCTGACGATCTTTGGATGGCGACGATGACCTTCTTGAAGAACGAGGGGTGACCCAAACGTCAAGTGCATGGTATTGTACCAACATGGCCCATTCTGTAACACTGTCGGCAACCACCGATATTGGACGAGAGGGTCAGGGAAATCAAGAATTTCTTAACGGAAATGAACGGTTATCTCGGCCGACAAATCCTCCACCTCACCGTCATCATCCACGTTCAACGATCCACCTCGACATTCCGATGAACGCTCTCCACATCCAGCTTCCAGATGAAAGTGCATCTAGTTTTGAAGACGACAGCACATGGCCACATTTTGAATGCTTTCCGCTTCTTCTCCATGCTGAGTCTGGATCTCAGCCTGCCGGCATGACCACGTTTCATGCAACCGTCAGAGAGATTCTCAGCCATGCCTATAACTTCATCATTCTCCGTGCATCGCTCTCAGTAGTCCAGGATTTCAAGAGCATCGACACTATGGAGCAATTCGACGATTTCGTGATCCTGAAATTTGTCTTGGATGAGAGCGGATCGTGTGTTGCTCTTCTCCGGGAACTTAAGGCTTACGAGGTTGATCTCGTAAGTCTGCAAGGCTCTGTCATTCCGAAACTCTACGGACATTTCACTGGTCGCTGTTCACATCATGACGTGAAACTTTCTTGTATTGCCTTGGAGGACTGTGGTGAGCCTCCGATGCAGGACTTTGACAAATTGTCATATGAAGACCGGTAAGTCGTGCCCCCAAACCCCATCTGGCCAGCTCCGCCAAACAATTACTGATGCAAACTCGATCACAGGGTCCAGATCATAGAGAAACTTGCACAATTCCACCTCTGCCGATTCCGCATCGACGATTTTGACGAACAATACGTCCTCGTTAAGAACTCGAATCGATTTCGGATCCACCACTTCCGAGACGCCATGGTCAAACACGCTTGCCTTCAAGTCCCACAGGAATCGTACGACCCATGCGAAAATCCCACTCTGCACTTTGCATGCCATATGGTGCGGAACGTTGCGACGCAGTTGGAATTATGGGATTGCCGTATGTCGCCGTCATTCGCTTACTTATGAACCTGACATCCAACTCTCGATCTAGTCATCCCGAAAGTTACGATATTGGGTGAGAGGCATGAGCCGGAGCGCTTTCCGTCACAGCAAGTCATCGACAGCCTGCTGGATGCAGAGTTCAACAAGAAGATGTGGTGGGTCAGGAAACCAGTCGTTCTTTGGCTTAAGGAGGTTCGGAAGTTCATTGATCAGGCCGGGCTCGATCAGGAGATAGACAGGTCCCGAGTCTTGGAACACGCAGTATCATGTCGACCGACTCTTCCGGCGACTATTCAGGAGTATTTTGAGATTCAACTCATGGAATCCCAATTTTCTTCCAAGCCTGTCGGTCTTTGACTATGTCGTCGAGCCATAATTGTGTCGTTTGGGTCAGTCAACAAACTACTGCTCTACAGTTCATTGAAATTTCAGATCTAACCAGAACACAAGACTACGAAGTGTCTACCAATCGCTAGGATCCTTGCGTGTAATCGAGTTGGCCTCCGCCCAGGAAAGAGGCATAGTGGGCTGTATTTCCTCTGCATACCCTTTCAGATCCTCGTCTTCATGATCATCTTCCACCGGTATACCATATTCATCCATATATTTTCGCACGTCTCTCATCCACCCAATGAAATGCATTTTGTTAAAGGCAGCCATCATGTGCGGCTCGCACATCGCGTCTATGAACTTTTGTGACGGATATCGATCGGCGTTTAGTGTCGTCCTCCCAATCACCACTGTGGGGTTAGGTTCTGTGTAAATCGTCAACATCGAGGTCATGCTATGACTACAAGGCAGTTGTTCCTTACTTAGATTCCATGCGCCCATATCCTTGCCTTCCACTCGTAGATATGGACACCCAACGTCTGCGGAGGAGTACTTGTGCCATTGCCAGTCCCCGTTGAATTCGCAATCGTGTAGGGTGAGCCGTTCGAAATCGATAAGGCGGTACACTCCATTGTTTTGAACAACATTATGCAGACCAAAGTGGCGTATGCGTAATTTGGCTTGAAGATGCAGTGCACCCAGCGTTTCTAGAATTTTACGCCTTTCAACGGACACCCTCATCAGTTAGATTTGACTCTCAGACTCGGGAATGCTCACCTTTCTTCTTGAGGCAATTCCGGATTCTCGAGAGGCTCTCCAGCGTATTCCAGCACAAGGCAAGAAACCTCGGCGTTCCAGATATCGGACTGCTGGCTGCGTGCTTTGTATAACCCATAAAACGTCGGAACAACTGACCCCCAAAATTCCCGCAAGTGCATTTGATAGTTGTCCGCTTCGGTTTCTAACTTCGCCCTTGCCGGCGCGTATACACCGATTTTTAATATGACATCCACAGTCTCATCTAGCACCGCGCGATACACGATGGAATATTTCCAGCCCCAGTACGGAACTTGAATTAGACGGCTGACGACGGCAGAATGAGCTTCATAAGGGTCGTCTCCAACCACGTTCCGAGCACCGCCCTCGAGTTCAAGGACGCCGTTCAGCAAGAGCCCAGCTGGAAGCCTTTTATAAAGGAGATTTTCGCTGGCAAAGATTATTTTCAGGATGGCCATGGATCGTTACCGGAGGAAAGGGTGTTTGTGCTCACCACGTTCACTAGTACTGACATGCTCTTGAATACCTATCCACGTGCCCGAGTCGGATCCGTGGATGCGCAGGTACGCGAACACGAAAATTCAAATGTCCTTCCACGTGTCGATCCCATTGCCCGAGTAAATTAGGCATGGGGTAATATGCTCATTCGGAGTCATCCCTCGTTGCAATCAAGAGGCATAGGATAGAACCTATGTATTTACCCGGTCAGCATTCGATGATTCGACAGAGTTGGGAAGCTTAAGAGGGGACTCTGAAGAACAAACCTTGAATGGATCACTACGGGCCGGGTGTATGATGTTCATGTTAACTGCGGCAGGGAGGATTGTTGGATAAAAAAACACGATGTGGACCCATAATGTCAGGTCCCCGGGTCGAACGGAGGACCTCATGTTGGAGTGGATGAGGCACGTGTGGTTAATCGAAACGGTATTTACACCAGCCAGACATTCCTTCACACTACTTGCCATGTAATCCAGGCTAATCCTACCTACCTACCTACCGAACACAATGGTCGCCATCCACATTGAATTTCTTCCCAATGTATCCTACCTTTACGACTTTCCACATGATGTGGTTTCTGATGGCATGCTCCATCTCGAATCGACCATTGGTTCCGGAGACTATCAACATCCGCACGACCCACCCCGGCTTGCCAGAGTGAGTGAACGCTTGCGCAAAACAGACCACGAGACTGTCTATCTCGCGTCTCTTGATGATAATAGAGTTGTTTTCAAATTTGTGATGGGTGAAGAGCCACAGGCCGATCTCGAACAAGAAGCAGAAAAATACCGAACTTGTTTGAAAGGGTTCATGGGCTCCATGGTTCCGTTTTTCTATGGGCTCTACAGAGTATGCAGTCAACGGCCTAATGCCACGGACTACAATATTTCATGCATCATGCTCGAATATTGTGGAGAGCACATCTCTGAAGGTTTCTACGAGTTGCCTTCCGAAGATAGGTAGGCGGCTCCATTTTCAGCGCTCCGATGATTTTGAAGATGTTGTCAGACTGGAGATTCTGACGATGCTGGGCCAACTCCATCTCTCCAAATTACACTATACCAGCTTCGGGGAGCATAACATTGTCGTAAAAGATGGAAAATATCGCTTTGTTGACTTGGACTGTCTTGATGACTGCCACGAGTGCGCCTTTGACGGAAACTGGAAACTGGATGCAGTAGATACCGCAGATATTGGCTGCAAAGATCTGGAATATATAGGTCGAGATATGGGTGTTTGGGACCACAGTGAGCCTCATCTGTTATTGAATTTCTATGAAACGTTACCCACAGCTCACGAAAATCACAGATATACCTCCTCCAGTCACGATCGGGAATCAGAAATACAGATCAGACTGGTATCCATCTCAGGAGTTTATCCACCGCTTCGTCGAAGCACACATGACAGCGTCGTGGAATGAGAGCTGTCTGCGCAATTGGTTGATACGCGTGCGGTATTTCATTGATCGCCGTGGTATACCGGCTGAGGGTGACTGGGTGAATGATGAGGTGTTAACGTACGCTGAAGGCATTCGCCCGGAAATGCCCCTCACCTGGGAAGAAGCGAAGGAGCTGAGCCGCAAGAAACTTCGAACAGTGTAGAGGTGCGATTCATGCGAAGTGTACTGTTGTTCCTCCTTGTATTAATCTGGCTTGCCACTCCACGGCGTCAAGTCATCTACGCCATCTTACCTGTGAATATCATATATTGGTTAGCATTTTTGCACCTAGTTGAGAAGTTGGACAGAGCGAACCTTGAACGGAGGGTATCACCTGTCGTCTATCGTGTAGTACTGGCATTCGTATGATCCACGTACTCAGCGACAAAACGGATAATGAAGGAACAACGGCCTTCTGAGAACGTCGGATCCTCGGCACCCCGCATATGTGATCCAAAACCGAGTGCACTATACGATGGTGTCATAGACAATAGTAATATTTGTTCAGAGTACGTCATTGCAGAGATGAGAGAAGAAGGCTCACAGCAAACCAGAGATAGTATCGTCTTCATCTTGACAGTCGCGGCATCGCTGAAAAAAAAAAAAACCAAAGTTGGACTCAGATGTCAGATGGCCCGAGTCGAACGGGACACCGCTCGCCTGTGTGGTGTGCAAACCGATTGCACCATCCGACCGTCTAGTAGATATTGATACGAAGGTCACAAGACCGGCCGAATGAACAAATGAACAAATGGACGACACCGGGCGGTATGGTGTATGATGTTCATTATTCGGACGATGGCCAGTCCGAATCGTTGCATGATCCCTGTGCGCAATGGGTATAACCCTCGAAACCCTACAAAAAACTCCCTCTTGATTACATGATCGGATCCCCGGGTCGAACAGGGCACCACGCGCTTTGACCGTCATTGGCTTAATCCGTGGTGTGCGAGGCACGTACGCCATCTGACTGTGAGATTTGGTTAGTATTTGGCTATACAGTGAGATGAGATGAGGTGAAAGGAGGGAGGGGACCGAACCTTGAATGGTAGTATATGATCCTTGTTGAATCTATTACGGGTGAGCTGGGAGTGGTTAGAAAAAGAATACCGCTACACGGCAAGGCATGTCAGATCGCCGAGTCGAACGGTGGCTCTCGCGCCCATCGGAAGACCTGATGTGTGGGGATGATCCGACTGCGCTATCTGAACGATTCATTGATATACAGAACTTGAAGTGGAAACCAGTTTGAGGCCCAGGAAGCGAAGTAGATGTGAGCTTGAGCCATTGGAGGGAGTTGTTGTTAGTGAGTCAAGGTGTGCTTTGATTTTCGTGATCGTCAGATCCCCAAGTTGGACAGGGCACCACGGGACTCGATTGTTATTGGCATAGTCCGTGGTGCTGCGAGCCAAGTATCTGACATAGGCATATGAATTTGGTTAGCATTTGCAGAGGTGAGATGAGGGGAAGAACAAACTTGACAACGGCGCATGATCCTCGCCGAATTTGTTGTGGCTAGATAGAGGGAAAAGCTAGAAAAACTACTTTCCAATACTTTGATGTCAGACCCCCGAGTCGAACGAGGTCTCCCACGCCCATTGAAGTATTTATATGAAATAATCCAACTGCGCCATTTGAACGATTCATACGGAACCGAACCTGAACATCAAAATGGCTTGAGCAGTGGTGGCGAGGCCCAGGAAGCGTGGCAGGTGGTGAGCTCGAGCTGATGGGTGTTGCGGTTCGTGGAGACGCATGCATATATTCAGTCGCATGGATGGATAGACCCCAATACACTCCAGATAAAAGTCGTAAATCATTAGTCGTGCGTAATACCCAACAAAAAAGAAAAGAAAGAAAGGAAGCGAAACCAAAACAACCCTCTACCCCACCCGCCTCACACTACCCCAACGCCCACCACACACCCCACACCAACCCCAACAATCCCAACCCAGGTATACCTCCTTCCCACCGTGACCCCGCCCCATCAATCAACGGCGCCGCGAGCCCAATCGTCTGATTCAAACAATCCATAAGCCGTACATCCACAGTGCTCGGCATCGGCGTATCCTGGCCACCCTCATCCGCGTGTACAGCCGAGTTATTATACCCGTCCAGTGCGAGTGCGATCGTCGAGGCACGGTAATACTGCACGACCTGTTCCGGGTGCGGGAGGGTGTTCGCCGACGAAGACGTAGAAGGGGAGGAAGAGAGGGTATAGGGTACCGGGGAAGAGGAGGTGCTAGAGAGGTTGAGCGACGATGAACAGTTGGCTTTGATGTCCGCAATGAGATCGGACACGGTGGAGTTGTCCGCAAGGATCCGGAATGTGCTCGATGTGCTAGAGGAGGAGAGGAAGAACGCGGAGGCCATGGGGCCGCCGGGACGGCTTGAATTGTCGGGGAGACCGTACTGCGTGGAGAGTGTCAGCCTGCTGTTGACGGGAGAAGGGAGAACTGGGGCAGGGACCAACCTCATCATTGTAAATATAATGTGCAGTACTCGCACCAGCGAGACCCCATGCAATCGGCCAGAAATAAAACGGGAACCCGCGTCCTGCGACGCCCCGCCCCGCCACGCCGGGATACCCACTTCCATACGTCCTGCGTCCATCCATCCTTCCATTAGTCTTCCCTCTACATAAGAAAGACAGAAACAACAACGCACCTGGTCCCGAATATCTGACTCCTCGTCCCTCCACCCGCTACCCGACCCGCAAACAGCTGCCCAGCGGGTATGACTGCAGCCTTGCCTCCGCCCCCACTATACGAGCTCGACGACTTTTTCTTCCCACCTGAGACGATGCTTGGGGATGATGTCTTCCCGCTTGACTTGCTTCCACTGCTGGACTTGCTCCCCGAACTGGAGCTCGACTTACTCCCAGACCCAGAACTCTTACTCCTGCCTCCACCGCCACGCCCGCCTCCGCCGCCTCCTTTCCGGCGGAAGAGGAAGCCGCTGCGTTTTGAGGAGGAAGAAGAGGTTGGGGTGATGAAGGGGACGAACATCAGCCTGTACGGGATGAAAGGAGGTGGAAGGTAGGAAGGGCGAGGGGTTTATAGTGCTGAGCGGGAGGAAGAACACGAATTGCAGGCTTTATGCCTTTTGTAGATATAAGTACGGATGCATGGTTGTGCGGACTCGAAGGGTCAATGGGCGGCGTACTAGGGACGGAGAATCGGTGTCCGAATCCGAGGAACCCGGGATCCTGTGCAACCGTCAAAGGCTGTTCAATGTCGGACTCCCTCGCTGGTGGACTCCATTAATACTGATATCGTCGCGAGGGTCTCAGAGGTGATGTTCTTGGAAAAATAAGCTGGCAAGCGCCTGAGATTTGGTGATAGCCTCCACGGCGTCTATCAGCGTTGCTGCCGCCTACCTATTCGTTCTTAGTTTGCCAAGCCTAACATAGAGCAATCCAACTCCGACGCTGTGATGTTTCCTCTCAACCACGACGTTTGGCATGATCGCGCACGCCTGTGTCGTGCGTTACGATTACAATTCTTGACTCTCGGATACAGCGCCTCCGCAGAACACCGTTCCCGTCCGCATGTGCTATTTTCACCATCATTGGCCAAATTCCAAATCGGCGATCCCTCAACACTGCCTAATCGAAGACGGATATGCACGGAATGCGCCTACAATCGCCAGTACCTTTACATCCCGGAGGAAATTATGCTGGATCTTGCGCGCTCCACTCAATAACCCAACATATCGCCCACAATTTGTAATTTCGAGCTTCGAGATGAAGGTACCCCACGAGCTCTTGGTGGACAACGCCTCTCTTATGTGGCGCCCTTTTCCTCCTCTCTGTCTAAACTCCCATCTGTATCCCTCATATCATCAAGCTCTGGTAGCACACCGGGCTCCGCGCCTCAACTCGAACCAAGGCACCCCCCGTTCGACCGTTAAGCCGTTGAGAGACCTGTTTTTAATATATCTACGGCATATGTAGCGGATTTGCGTTCGATTTCTCTAGAACTAATGTTGAATACGGGTCACCCTCGTCCCGTCATATGGGGTTTGATATGTCCTGAACTCTCGCACTCACTGTACCGCCTGAGCTGAAGTGCATCGACACCGATATAGGTCCGAATCCAAATAATGGTCTGGTAGTACACCGGGCTTCGCGCCTCCGCAAGTTGCTTGCCCGGAGGTGCCCCGTTCGACCCGGGACCAGACGCCAGTAGCATCTCCCCGCTATTTTTTTTCTATCTACGCCTTTCGTGTTTGAGTTCTCAACTAAGAGCACCTCTCCCTGGTGGCGAGCCTCATCCATCCATCCACCCGTCACATCGCATTTGGTACGTCCCTGAACCTTTTCCCTCTTCTGCACTGTCTGAAATAAATCTCAATTTCATGTAGGTTTCCGTAAAGATCTGGTAGTGCACTGGGTTTCACGCCTCAATGTCAAGTTCAAGTTCACCTTGCTTGCATTGGAGGCTCCCTGTTCGACCCGGGGACCAGACGTGACTATTACCAACCCAAGTCTTTTTTTCTACCTACATAGTGCATGCTTGAATTCTCGTAAGCTGAATACGCTGAGACTAATTCTCGTGCTGCAGCTCATCATCTTGCTTTTCGGTATGTACTATGCACTTGATTCCTCTTTTCTGCAATAAACTGACTTCCACACGGATTGCTATATGGATCTGGTAGCGCACCGGGCTTTGAGCCTCCACGTCATGTTCACCTTGCTTGCCCGGAGGCGCCCGGTTCGATCCGGGCACCAGATGTTCTAGGAAGAGAATGTTTTTCTTTTTAAATTACATCTTGAATGCTTGAAGTTTTTAAAGCTGAATACATTCCTTCCCAGGCCACATCACACACAATATTAGCGCTGTATCTGGTATGTCCTTCAACCCAGGCACTTCTCCGCACCGGAACTAATCCAACTCCTGTGCAGATTTTCCTAAGGGTCTGGTAGCGCAGCGGGCTCCATCGTCTCTCTCACGAGGCACTCCGTTCGATCCGGGGACCAGACATATATGACTACGCCCGTACATTTTCTCTAGCTATTCATATCCACGACATCTGGCCCACATTCAGATCCTCTGTGCTGAATGCGGTCCCTGTGGACAGAATTCCGTCGTGTTGTATCGGTATGCACGTCCAACCCTTGGATTCACTGCATTTCATCTGAAATAACTCGACTCCAGCGTAGATGATGGTAAGGATCTGGTAGCGGAAAGTGCTTCACGCCAGTAACTGACCGAAGATTTTTATGTATATATAGGGTATGCACATTCAAACACTCTAAGGCTCCAAGGGCGTCTTTCTCCGTATCCAAGCCTCATCCTGCAAATCATCGGTATGTCCTTGGACCCACATCCCACATCCCACTCACCCCAAACCTGTGAGCCCTGTTCGCGTGGCACAGAAAAAGGTCTGGTAACGCACCGGGCTTCATGCCTCCACTTTGGAGGTGCTCCGTTCGACTCGGGGACCAGACATATGGTAGTTGCCTATTTATTTTTCATGCATAGGTATCTGTTTTGCCTGTTCCTCAAATCTAAGTTAACTGACTGCCTCCCTCTCCAAGCCTTAGCCCAGCGCACAAGCTTCTTACCGCAACGACCCATATTCGGCATACCCAACTTCTCGCCAACTTCACAACTAAGGTACATTCATTCCCAACCATACGTTTGACAAGGTTCTGATATGCAATCTCCAATGGCACACCGGGAAGTCTTGCTCCACCTCGCAGCTCGTCGGCGTGAAGGCCTGTTCGACTCAGGGCTGGAGACTGTCTCCTATATCTGTTCGCTTTTTACAATAACTGCAAATCTTACGATGCTTGATTGCCTCTACCCAACTATTCATGGGCAGATAGCATGGGTCTGGTAGCCAAGTCGTCTTTCGTGGTCATAAACACGGAACAGGATATTACGACCTGCGGTGCTCCCTGTTCAAGTCGGGGAACTGGATATGTTATTATGCATATGTCCTCCTTTTTGTCTTCTAAGGATTTATACGCACTCTGAGACAGGTGACAGATCTACTCGTCTTCACTTCTCTCGGTAAGTGAACGAGCTCCTCAGTGCCCATCACTCCCCGCTTGTTGCTTACTTTATTCTGTTCTAGATACGGAATGGCTCTGGTAACACAATGGGCTTTACACCACACATGGGGGTAATGCTTCGTTAAGACGTGGGCCTGCCTGTTCAAATCCTACACCGTTATTTCTTTTTGACTGTGTAATGCATTTTGATCTTCGGGGTGAACTTCCGTGTACACAGTACGAGACTCTCTCGGGCTTATCTCCGCTTTCTAGGCCACGTATCGCTCATAAACTGAGATATGAAGACCGGCACCGTAGGACCAGCTGCCGACCTTTAACAGATCTTCCAAGTTCGATGTCCAACACTCAGCTCTCATGTCCCATGCCAGCCATGCTTCCAGTCAAATTCCTTCCCAGTTGTACTTTTCATCTTCCCTCAAAAGTACTTCGCAGCGTTCAATTCAGCTCGTATCATCTGAGGAAGATCCAAGCAGCGCACTCGAGGTCTTGAAAGTCTAATGTTGCCTGTGATGGCATATTGCGGACAACGTATTCCTGCATCGTTGCGCTCTCTACCATACTCTGATAGGTGCGTTCGCTTAGGCTGCAATCGTTCTTCCCGTCACTGATAACTTTGACGGAGGACTATTCTCGTGCAGCTGAAAGACCTCTGGGTACCACCCATCCGATTTTGAATAAGAGAGTAGTTGTTGTGATGAATGGCGTTTGGTTGAAGGCGCCTATTTGTTCCTGATTGCCAAGTACACCATTGAAACCAACTCCGACGCAAAGACACGCCGCCGTTCTTCTTAACTACCATGACTGGGACTTGGTAACATCGCTCTCGCCAGCTCGCATGAATCTCAGACAGTCACAACACCCCTGCAGAACACCGTTCCCGTCCCATTTTCACCGTGTTCGCCAGTTTGCATTTCCACCAGTGTTAGATCGGATTTGCACCGAATGTTCAAGGTGCGTACTACCTCGTTGCAAGGATATTTACGTCTTGGGATTAATGTCCCTGTCGAAATGCACACATTATCTACCGCCAAACGCCAACATGTCACCTCATAATTCAAATATGATGCGTAACCTCGAGATGAAGGCCCCGATCAACACGAGCTCTGGACATTACGTCTCTGAATTATGGTTGTGAACGAGAATGGCTGGGGGTGCTCCCTGCTCGAGTCGGGCGACTCGATATTGGAAGCATTTCAGTAATTCAACTTTTTGTCGCCACTCAAAATTGGACTGTTGCATTTTCAAGTTGTTTTCTGAGGATTTCTACCATACGCTTTGGGAGCAGTAACTTCGTCTTTCGTCTGTTAGTAATTCGCTAGCTCCGGTTCCCTTGTTCGCTACTTAATACTTTTTAGAATGGCTCAGGTCACGCCGCCGCATCTTGCCGGGATGGTTGAAGCAGCTCGTGGTGCGGGGCTTCCTGTTCAATTCCGAAGCCAGAGTCCTGAGCCTCGCGCATGTCGTTCGGTCACCGCGTGGCACAATTTTTATCTCAACAACAGTGGATTGTCTCAACATTCTTCTCTCGACTTGCTCTCAACTCGATGGCCATGTTACAGATCGAATTTCTGCCCAATGTCCTTTACATGGATACCCTCCCTCTGGTTGAGGGCATCCTTCAGCTCAAATCTACAGAGAACACGACATTTTTGTCTGGAAGTGTTCAAACGGTTAAAGCACAACAGTGCATTTGGAAAAACAAGCACTCGACTGTTTTCCCGGCATCCTTAGACGACTCTACTCAAGTAGCTCTCAAGTTCGCACTTGACTTTCAATCACGGTCCGATCTCGACATTGAAGCAGAGAACTATGGTTGTCTGAGGAAGATTGAAGGCTCCATTGTTCCAATTTTCTATGGCCTGTATAAAGCACGAGGACAAAGTCCTGATAGAGACGACAACGAAATTTCTTGTATTATGTTGGAATATTGTGGAGAGGTTCTCCCCGACTCGATCGAAAATCTCCCGTTCGTAGAAAGGTTAGTGAATTGTGATAACCGTTGCCGTTCATTATGCCTAACATCGGCAACTTTCAAGGAGGAAAATTTTGACTCTACTTGGGGAGCTTCACCGCTTTGGATATGATCAGAACGACTTTCGAGAGGCGAACATCGTTGTACAAGGTGGCAAATACCGCCTTATCGACCTTCATAGTCTGGTGCCACATGCCTGTCAGTTCAATGGCGACTGGAAATGGGATAGCCAAGATATTGCATACATTGGCTGCGACATTCTAGAAACTGTCGGCGTGGATAGGCGAGTCTGGTCCACGCGTAAGTGACACTAATTTTGAATGAATCTCAATTAACCTGACATTGTCCAGGCAAGCATCCCAGAATCAAAATCGGTCATAAGGTATATAGCGCATTCGTATTTCCATCCCAAGAATTCATCGATACCCTCGTCAAACCATACATATCGGATTCTCGGAACTTCATGAAAGCTCAACAGTGGATGCGAAATGTCCGAATCTTCATGGACTATTACAAAATCCCAGTTGAGAACGATGTGCAGAATGAAGAACTTCTTGCATTCGCGGACGAGATTCGACCTGAGATGCATAGGAAGGACTAAGGCTGATAAAATGATGTGCTCTGCAATGGGTTCACTGTTCGAGTAGTGGTATGGTTACGATTGGCGGGGTGCATTATCTGATATCATAGGATTCTTGATTCTGTTTTCCGACTCTAATATACAATTCAAAGGATATAAATATTTACGCCCACCTCTGAGCAGCTGTCGCAAATATGAAATAAGTGTGTGAGATGACTTGTGGCAAGAGCCAAGCGACGAGGGCCTCGAAAAAAGGTTTGGCGGAACCAGGCGTGTTTGAAAGACGAGCATGTCGTTAATTGTCGCCTTCCGGCACTGCACCTCCCGGGGCGCACTCTTCACTCTGTTTTGTTTTTACTACTACTTGTGCGACGTTTCATTTTTATGTGCCCTCCACTTTCCTTTCACACCCCATAGTGGCTTAATGGTTGCATTATCACTCTATCAGAGAGTACTCACTCTCTCCCGGCGGAGCCCTGTTCGACCCAGGCATTGGGGATTGAGAAGAGAAAGAACGATGTTTTTTCTCTGGCCTCTCTGGACACTCAAGTGTGTCCTCGTTATATATTCCCGTCCAGTACGCATATACCTGTCGATGTCACATCTCCTGCAGCTAGGCTTTGCCTATCTGTCAATGTTAACTTAGAGAAGTTCTTACTCACGTGTCTTTATCCAATGTATATGCCAACAACCTTTATTCTCTACACAGCTCTCCGGCCGGAAAGGTTACTCACAAGGCGTGTTCTCTATGCACTTACTTCTCATTGACGATTCACCCTACACGATTCCCTACATTTTGAGGACTTCGATATGTCAGCCACCAATAATTCGGCAAGCAGATGGCGTTGATTTCATGGTCAGCCTCCGACTCACTAGACCGTTGTATATAGGCGTGGCTGACGAACTGTGTCCCTCAATATTCTACTATCAAGCAACGCCCACCTCAACATCCTTCCCACCAACCTCAGAATGAAATTCACTCTTTTTCTTTGCTCCATCGTCTTATCTGCTGGGATCTCTTCGGCCACGGCTATCTATGATGGCAAAGACATAGTACGCATTCGCGAAGAGGTCAGTGCCAGACTTTCTCGCTCCCTACTTGTGCTCGAAGACTAAGATACATTCCTGTAGTCGCAACCTACTCACTTCTGTAACCCCAAACGTCGCCGCGAGGCCGTATCACTCCTCCGCGCTCTCAACCCAGAGACAATTGACCACTTCATGACCACCGATCGCTCCGAATGGCGCGAGGCGATTGACAAGCGCGGATACAAGGAAGAGGCACCGCAAGGATTCGTGTTCGACGAGGAGGAACCGGACACCGTGCCTCTGTATCGTCTGTATAACGAAGACGACCACGACCACTTCTACACGACAAGCCGGAAAGAGCGATCCAAGGCGGTTCAAGAACTAGGGTTCAGCTTCGAGGGAATCACGGGATACATCTACGAGTCAGAGATTTGTGGAAGCATTCCTCTGTACCGAATGTACAACGCCAAGGCGACCGACCACTTCTACACGTCGTCGAAGGAGGAGAGGGATAGCGCTGCGCAGGCAGGGTGGGATCCTGAAGGAATTGAAGGATACGTCTTTCCCGCTTGATTCGATTCATTGCCCAATTGGTTGTATCCAATTCTGTGTACCAGTATTTTTGAATCCAAAAGCCTCATGTTCGTCTGAAATGCTTTGCGAATCAAGTTGTGTCCCAAATGTGGAGGTATTAGTTCCCTTCCCGACTGTCAGTCATTCGCGCTCCTAGGTATGTAAGGCCTGGCGAATATTAAGACCTACAAAGCGTGCACTTGCTCCGTGCAACAGGTGGTTTGCACCTCACTCTTTCATTGTTTCTTCTCAAGAACGTCGAGCAGTGGCGTCCGCGACGACGCCGCGACTTATCCTGCCACCCTTTGATAACGTCGACAAAGTTCTAGAATTTACCGCGGATCGCTCGTCGATGGGTCAGGTGTGGTCCTCAAAGTTGCTCTGGAAAAACCTTCATCGAGGAGGTTCGGCACAGAACTATACGGAACGTTTGAAGGCTCTCCATGGATCCGTTGTCCCGTTGTTATTTGGCCCGTTTCAGAGATGAAGACAGGTGAGTATTTATCATCATGACGAATCATTCCTGAATTTGAATGTCACCGTCACTTGTTAGCAAGACAACAGGTCATACCAAAACTGGATGGACTCCACCTCCTGGGATGCCGCCTTGAAATAGTTCATTGGATATAATATCATTCGCGCGAACGACGACGGACATTCTTGCTGAGGAGCATATGGGTAAGATTTGGAACAGTCCATATCTGGTCGAAAGTCCGCGAATTCATGAATGAACTTCGGCGCGAATGCATCGGTTTGTGCAAGAGGACGAGTGGGACGATAAATCTGGAGATGAGGACATTGTCGAAGGTATGAATGAAGATGGGAGGGATGTAAATGAGCGTTCAGCTCAGATACGTATCGTGATGCCGATTTACCACTGAACGAAGACGCGTCGCCTCTCACCCTAGAGCATGCGATGGAGATACAGCCTGAAACGCCGGAGACATTTGAGGACACATCGACCATTATTCGACCTGAGCCAACTGCGACCTTCAACTCCCTATGCCAAGTATTGTGCGGCGGAACTTCCTCATGATGACCCCTTTCTTATTATGCAGTTAATTTTGTAGGGACTCATGTCCTTGGGGGTCATCGAAATAAATACGTGCGTTTCTGTGAAATCTCTGAAATAAACATAGAGCGACTCACAAGTCACAGCCGTCCCTAAGAAGATGTATAACGACGACGACGTCGAGAAGCTTGGGGGGCATCTGTGGGACGAAGTTTTCGTCTGCGCCTGCTTCAAAAGCTGGTAAAGGACGAGTGAACGCGGTACTACGGGCATACTATAGAACGCAGCATGAATATGGATACGGATACAGTTGGGATTGAAGATCATCATACCATCACTTACGTTCGTGAGTTTAATACTTTAATAGTTCACGCAACCTGGTAAGAGGTTGTAGCAGATTGCTCGCCTAAGATCGGGGCCATGTCTAGAAAACCCACGCGTCAAGAAGCTCCATGCACCCATGCGGATAGGAAGCCGTCGAAGAGCAAAGGAGTATAGGACAAGATATTCCAGTACCTTCTCAGAACGATACCCTCGATAGAATAGCGTGCAAAGCGAATAGGGTCGGAACCGCCAGGGAGGGCTTCTTGACAGAAATTGAAGGAGGGCTGATAGCGCTTTCACGTTCAACCCACTGGATCACAAAGAAGTCAAGAGTACTCCTAGTAATGAAGTATTTTTCATAATTGCTGCGATTCTGGCACGTCTCGCTGAACAATCTTGAGGATATGAAACGTCAAACCATAAAAAAACTGGTTCGAAGCAATCCTCCTGGTGATTGCCGTAAGAGAAATCAGTTGAGTCGCATGTAAACGTCTACAGCACGAAACGCACCTTCCTGCTCATAGTAACACAGCACCATGCCACTGTTCAACCGACCAAACCAACGAAAACCTCTGCCGATCGCAATTCAAGTGGAGACCGAAGTCCAGGTTGATGTCGACCTCCCGAACCAAAATTCCCACGGTGCAACAAGAGTCAGCACGATCTGGTCACCATCACAGCCACATCATCCACATCTCTCCTCACCGCAGCCAACGACGACCACGTCCTTTTCCTCCATGTCTCTGCCGCGAGCACACTACGATCCTCGACGGGTCTGTCTCAACCCGTTTCCTGAGTTTTCACTTGGAAAACATCGCCGGACTGTAGGGGTGTACCTCGCAGGCGCTCTTGTGAGTGGATCGTTTGAATTGTCGCCGTTGGAACCCAGATATTGACGAAAACTCTGGAAAGTTTGCGCTAGCGAATTGGACTTTCCTTGATGCTGCTGTTCTATCTGCACACGCACATTCGCCATGGGGGCAGCCCGACGCACCGCCCCCTGTGCACGTAACATTCGTGGATTGGATTCCGGGTATCTGCTCGTTGCTCGGATATATCGTCATAAACCTCATCGACAAGGACCGTGTACGAGGAGAAGAAGGGTTTGGAGACTCGAGAGCAGTATGGAGGGCGAGATTGTTCCTTTTCATCGGGTTCGCTCTTATGGCTGGTGGGCTGGCTGGTAGTGTGGTGCGTTGCATTTGATTGTGGCTTGCCAGCGATGGCGCACTGATCCGCTTCCAGACTGTTTTGATCCTGAAGTACATCCTCAACGGATACCCGGAGCAGTTCACCTACTACGGCTACGCCAACGTCTCGCAAAGTGTGGCGCTCATGCTCTCCGCCGTTGTGCTTTGGATCGCTCAGAGTGGAGGCAGCGAATATGAATACAACCTTACGCTTTGATTTCAGATCTCCTCCCTTGTACAGATGTATGACTTGGTTGAAGGCTAATCGACATTCTTCCCTATTTCTATCTGATTACGGTTCGGTTGAGGTATTCGCTGAAAGCCCAACCATCCCACTCTATCACTCACAGCTACGTGGCCTCACTTCGAGCTGAATCCCTGCCTCAATCCCTACCTCGTCAAATCAGAAGGAAAGACGCCTTGGGGAGCTTGTTTTGTTCTATGGGATTGAGTATATTCCTACAAGGGGTATCTAACATATGAAGAACACGTATAACACAGGAATCCGCTCATTAATGGGTCATCGAAATTTCCACTCGTCCCAGGCCCACTCGATCTAACAGTCTCAGCCCACCTTTGCATCCCCACTTAACGGGCTCTTCGGTTCCCTCACCATCTTCAGAAAGCACCACGAACGCATATCAATCAGTGACACTGGCCCGCTGCTCAAAGGAAGAAGGCAAGACGCACAATGCTAACAACAACAGGCGCCTCATGCCACGTCGGATTCTGGTCGCCCAACACCACAGTTTCTACTGTCACAAACCCATGCATATTATAAAACGTCGTGTTGTTGATGTTGGAAGACTGCAACCACGTCGTCTGTGATGCCCAGTCCGCCTGTGCGTATACAAATTGTCGTCCACCAGTCTGAGGTGGACAAGAAAGAATACTGACCAGAGTTATAACAGAATCCAGCAGTGCCCCGCCGTAGCCTCGCCCCTGGTATTCGGGATCGGTGCATAGGCTCTGAACATACCACATCGTGTCCACTCGGTCGCCGAACGTTCTTTTTACCGCCTCGCTCATTTTGTCCTCGAGCTCCTTGCGGCGCTGCAGATGATAAATAGTTGGTTTCGTTCGTGAGCATGAAAGCTAGGTGCGAGGACGTACCTCTCTCTCCTCCGGTTTGATCGTCAAGTCTCGATGACAGCGTAGGACTTGCGTTATCCATTGTACGATTTTTGTGATAACGTCTCTGCGGCGCGTGGTTTCCTGCGGAGGGGCGCTTTATGTACGTGGAAGGTAACGACGGGTTTTCGATCAGGTGCGGACCGGTGGTGATGAGAAGAAAGTTTACTCACCCGACGACGTTGGCGATACCTTTATCCACTGTCAACATTACCTTGGTCCGAATGCAAAGGACCAGGTTCGCTACTATCCGAAGGCGTTCTGACATCCGCTCGGGTCTTGTCTGGTTGCGGTTCTTCACTGTGGGTGTCAGCTGTTCTGGGTAGGATGGAGGACGAGCAGGGCATCCCTCACATTTCGAATGTACCGAACAACAGGATCTGGTGCGCCTGTTATGGCGAAGGTCCTAGCTGCGCTGAACACATTGCCTAGAAAAGGCGTCGCGTCAATGCTTCCATTGAACCACCTACTATCTTCTACTCACGGTATCGTAATGGGGTCACCGAAAATCCAGGCTTGGGGGATGATGTGGCTGGCTTTTTCTCTCCAGACATAATGCAGGTAGTAGTGATGCAAGTGATGGATCCCCAGCAAGGTGGAAAACGGATGCCACCTGGAGGAGCATCAGAGTGAACTGTGCTTTTATACTGCTAAGAAAAAAGGGCAGAAGGGTACTCGCGGACTGCGCATCAACGGATCCTAACAAAACGCAGCAAACGTCCTGGGTTTAGTGCAAGTTGAACGCGTGGAGAGTCTACGGAGTCAGATCCTGGTGTTTAGAGGGCTCAGCTCGCGCGTTTCACGGACACCTTAGTCGAGAAAGTCCATAAAATAGTGGGGTACGGTAGGAGTACATCGGATTGAGGATGAGGAGAGCAAGGATGAGTCATGAGAGATTCTGAGAGGAACGTTCATGACTAGATGGCATTAGAGTCATATCAGATTGCTGCGGCATCAATAGAGGGGCGATAGTTCCGCGCTTGCTGGAGAGTATGAAGAATTCCATCATACTCACCGGGGTCACTTCCCGTCGCAGCCCGAAAAGGTTCAGCCGTTGATCTTCAAGGTTTGGGCAGACGAGATACCGGAGAAACTTTGTCTTGATTTCAACACGTTCAGATCATAAACTAGACAATAGGTTTACAGTCCACATTTCAAAGATCAAAGACTCAGCCCCTAGCTCAAGTCATTGCGCGAACTTGTGCGGCACCTTCAACGGGAGCGAGTCCAGTCCAGCGATCTTTTACGAAGACTACAAGGAATTCCGACTTAAGGTAAGGCCACTGTTGCAGGAGACTAAGACTCACGTTCAGTGCTGAACGGGATTTTGGCGAAGTCTGAGAAATTGCCGGTCTGTATAGCCTGGGCGTCGCCGAATGCGACCGACTTGTGGGATATAGCGCTGCCACAGTTGCCACAGAAGATGCGAGAGACTAGAGCACGCAAAAGGTCAACCAGCTGTCTTAGCTCGTGGACAACCGAGAACTTACCAACGTTCCCACTAGCAGCTTTCATGTCGTACGTCTTGATTGGACCCGTAATAGTAACTTCCTTCTGAGGCGCGAGAATGTTCGTGCTGAACGCACTGCCGCTTGTCTGCTTACAGTCCAAGCAGTGGCAGATGATCTATAACGAGACATTCGACGTGAGAGGAAGCGCGACGAGGCGCACTATAAGCATGAGGTGTGCGCTGACCTGGTCCTTGTGCTCCGAGTTGACCGTGACAGTGGTCTGGCCACAGAGGCAAACTCCTTGATGAGGCATGATAATTCTGAGGTTAGATGTGAAAGGGTGAGCGGTTATGTGGGGTAGTGTGAGATAAGGACGAAGTGGCGACTTTGAGACTTTTTATACCATCTCGACAAATCCACGTCATGGGGACAGAGGTCACGAGAAAGGCAGCTTTACTTCTTTTAGATGTTTCTTCGAACTGCTGACCACAATTTTCGTTGGGAGAATGACGGAGCCTGAGAGTTATCCGCTTGATAAGTTGACCATACCAAATCGTGATATCTCATGCCATGGTCATTTATAAGTTACTGCTTCTGGAGCCGTTGCCTTTGAGATTTCAAAAATAGATGGGACAGGTGGAAGGTAAGTATAAGATTCCGCCTGAAATGTGGATGGTGGTTTGAAGAAGAGGATGCAACGTTGTGACCGTCACACTTCTCTTTATGTTTTGAACCTCCACCATCAAAATCCTGAATGCAAGTCGTGGCTTGGAGGGATCGGAGCTCGCCATAGCCTGAGCGTTATACCCGCCGTATCATCGGAACAGATGATATGGTTGGCACCTGACTTTTTGCGAAATGTCTTGGAGGCATACTCTAAGGCGTACTCAGCGAGTACTAGTACTCGCCCTTGTGCTCTACATTTTGCTGGATGACGCCAACGCCTCACAAAAATTTCGTAGTGTATTTAGCCAACACCGAACATACGCGCAAAGACTTTGATGATAGCTTCAAGGATTGGCTTGGACTTGGGCAGCTCCTTCTATGGGAGCAAGTCCAGTCCATCGATCTTTGATGAAAACTGAACGACCTTGTGAGTAATGTCAAACCCCATAAAAAAGACATCTTAACCCACTCTCAGCTAAGAAAGGAATCTTGGCAAAGTCGGCAAAATTTCCTGTCTGCACGGCCTGCTTATCGCCGAAATACGCTGACTTATGGGAGATCGCACTTCCACAATTGCCGCAAAAGACGCGGGTCACTGCGGGATGCGGACTTGGTATCAGCGTTTGGTGAAGCTTGTCGATGTGGATGATGGCGAACCAATGTTGCCAGTGGCAGCCTTGGATTCGTAGGTCTTGATAGGTCCGGTGATAGTGACGTCTTTTTGTAGGACAATAGCGTTGGTCGCGAACGCACTACCGCTAGTCTGGCGGCAGTCTAAGCAATGACAGATGAGCTGGTTGTGCAAAAAAAATGCATCGATGAGACCGGACGTCGAAGGTGCGTGAGGAGAAGACTACCTGTTGTTGCTGGTCTGAAGCGATTGTAATTTTGGTCTGGCCACAGAGGCAGGATCCTTGGTGAGGCATGGTGGAGCGTGCTTGAATTCGGCAGTTGAGAAGGAAGATGTGAGTCTGGTATCTGGCTTCAAAGACAGCTATTGGGTGGTCCTTTTATACGATGTTCCTCCGTTGACCCACCTGAAGCGTACATCCGAGGTCACGACTTTCATGAGTAAGGTGTCGCTCAAAATCAACCTTTCTGATCTGCCTGTGTGTGGGGCTGAAACCTTGATGGAGCATCTGCGCCGATCGCGCAACTACACCGAGGTATATTTCCTCGTTTTGAACCAAGCCAGACCCATGAAGTCTTACTTCCGACCTGATAAAATATTTTCGTTGCGCATCATATATCAACTCAAGAGAGGCAGGAATCGCTGAAATTTTCGGTCGCGCTTCGTGCCTTTCGTTACTTGATGTAGGTGCGAGCTTGCCATTTAATCCTCTGTGGGTTGATCTGGGTGACGTTAAAGCTCAAGTTCAATTCGGTCTGAAAATTGTATGCTCGTGGAAACAGTGGATTTTCTAATCTCTGATGTCGAATGTACCAAGTTGCTACGAATCCGAAGTTCGTGTTTCAACGAGCCAACTCAAGGCATGGTGTCGACTTGTCCAGCATCCTTAACGGGAGCGAGGCCAGTCCAACGATCCTTAACGAAAACTATGGGCGTAACTTAGGTGGAGTGCAGAAGTGAAGCTGAAGCGAAAACTCACTCTCAGCACCAATTGGAATCTTGGCGAAGTCTGCGAAATTTCCGGTTTGGATGGCTTGTGCCTCGCCGAATGCTGCTGATTTGTGCGAAATCGCGCTCCCACAATTTCCACAGAAGACACGCGTCACTGTGACAAGCAAATATAAAACTATGCGGTACATGGTGAGCCAGTGCAACATACCGACGTTTCCGCTAGCAGCCTTGGCGTCGTAGGTCTTGATTGGGCCAGTAATTGTTACATCCTTCTGGGGTGCGAGAACGTTGGTGCTGAATGCGCTACCGCTAGTCTGTCGGCAGTCAGTGCAATGGCAGATAACCTAAAGAGGTAGAAAAATGAGCTCAAATATAGAATCATAGCTGATTATACACGTACTTGATCCTTGTGCTCAGAGGCGAGGACGATTTTGGTCTGTCCACAGAGGCAAGCTCCTTCGAAAGGCATGTTGAAATAACTGGCGGGTTGGAATGCAGATGAGAAGATGTGTTTGAGTGAGATTGAGAGATAAGGTAGTACGTTCAAACAGGAGTGCTTTTATACGATCCTTGGATCTCCGAATCCCAGCCCTTGCACGCCGTAGCTAATCCGTAGCTTGTAATCATGACGCCCACAAGTAACCCCTGCATATGCCGAGTTTTCGGACACATCAGAATAATCAATTTCGCCTGGTCTGTCCAAACGCACTCCGGGGTGGCGGTGGCTGCAAACTGAGAACATGTGATCAACTGGACAAGCACACCGAGAAGGATGGCCTGAGGAGCAGCAATGGCGGCAGTGAGGTCAACAGACGTTCGTCGTTGGTTCCAGTGAATGGCGTTCGCCACCGAGTGGGAGGATTAGCATTTGATCTTGAAAGTCACGTTACATATAATTTGTGGCACAGTCACGTTTTGATATCTGCAACCACCACATGCTCGTGAGCATCATCGCCTCTGAAAATTCATGCGCTGGCGTAGTTTGCCTCAAATTCACATCTACCCTGTGTGGCCTCCCCGGAAACTCTGGGTGGACCCGAGCTGTAAGATAACGGCCTGGACATTTTGTGGATCTAGGTGTGTAAATTCCGACATCCTCTGCCATAATTGAACATTCGTCTTCAGATAATTACGGGGTTGAACGGTGTTGAGCCTTCGAAAACCTGCCCCTTCATCGGCCTTCGAGCGTGTTTCGAATCTCAACCTCGGCCCTACAGTGTTTGTGCCCGTCTTCGTGTTTCCCGATGTCCGGGAAATACAGGTGCTTTGTCACATCACTGACAAGCAATTGGTGATAGTTTCCCCCTAGTCACGGGGAGTATTGACACCGTCCAGCACTCACCCAGCGCTTCGCTGTAGCCGGCTTCGCTCTTTATGGGCCTGTCCCATGTGGGTCAAGTCGTCTGTTTACCCCTGCATCTAAGGATTTACTCGATTACACCTGCGTTCCCTTTTGCCGTGATCCTATCATGCTGGAGACTCGAGGCTCAATACTCTGTCGTAAACTCGAGTGAAAAGTACCCTCTGCTAGACGGCTATATGTTTTGCTCTCCAGATATAAGAAGCTTTCGAGAATTATTCTCAACCTAAGCCAGGCAACAAAGCCACAATTCGGCGGGACTCCGTCTGATTGGGAGAGCCGCCTTGAGGTGACATCACCTGCTCTTATGCTGAAGGCATCATTCTCTAAGGACTCAACTCCGCCCTCAGTCATGTCTACGATACCCAGCTTGAATATTCCTCAATTTCTTCAGTATTCATGCGGGTTCTGCGTACAGCGTCTCTTACTTCTACCCATCTTTTCCATTTAATGCCGACAGTCAAACCGGAAAAAAGTTGTCCAGCAATACCATGCTAGCACGATTGCACTCTCGTTAGATGGGTATAGTATCGCCGCTGTCTATAAAGCGGAGGGCGCCCACGACATACTGCTGCCTGTTGCTGTCCTCTTGAACTATTGGGCTGCATTGACAAGGCAGTTGGGTTGGCTTGTTGGCGTTCATTATGTTCTTCTTTGAACGGGCCTTGTATTTGGTCGTAAGTACCATATGGTGGATCTTCAAAACTACATCATTAGCGGTCTAATACTCCTCGATATCTACTCTTCGCAGACTGCCATTCCCTCCCACCAAATCGACCTCTCTCGTATCCAATCAGCTGCCGATTAAGTGGAATTACCTTCAAGGCATAAATACTCGCTATCTGAATTGAGCTCCACGACTGGTCTTCGGGTCATTTGTGTACGTTGACCCTGTTAGTGAATGTTCTAGATGATGCTTGTATGTTATCACGGATGGAGATGATAGACTGAATCCACGACGCGCATGCCGTCTGAACGCGAAGTGGGACCTGGCATCACATGGCCCTCAGTTGTCTTCTGATGTTTTTTGGAGGTGTTATTTTGGGACAGTTAGTAGTAGTAGTAGTAGTAGTAGTAGTAGTAGTAGTATCAATACACTTTGTCTTTAATATAACACAATGTCAGCTCCCAAGTGACCGGTCACACGGGCTGAAAGCTCAACGGATCTACAGGTTCTACAACAACTTTCTCAGAGAAATCAGATTCAGGTCAACACACTCATAATAGGACACACAAAATATAGATAAAGACCATATTACAGATAGGGAAATGAACCAAATCAAAGCGGGAAGATATATCCTGCAATTCCTTCACTGTTCCACCCCGCCTGCGCAGCATTATCCCTCTCCTCCTTCGACGTCGTGTAGAAATGATCCTTGGCCTGAGGGTTGTACATCCGGTAGAGAGGGACACTCCCACAGAGCTCCGATGGGTAGATGTACGCCGTGATCCCCCCCGACCTATATCCTAAATCATTGACAGCCTTCGAACGCTCTCTCCTGCTCGTGGTGTAGAAGTGGTCTTGAAGGCGTTTGCTGTAGAGACGATAGAGAGGGACGGTACCGGGCTGCTCGCGGTTGAACACGCGACCTTGGGCAGGTTCTTGTTTGTACCCGAGCTTGTTAATCGCCTGTTGCCATTCGCGACGGTCGGTGGTGTAGAAGTGGTCGGTGATCTTGGGATTGTAGGCACGGAGCAGTGGAACGGCCTCGCGGCGGCGTCTGGGGTCACAGATGTGTTTGCGGCGCGGCTATGTAAAAAGATGTCAGCCGCTGTGCTTGGTGTCTGGAGAGTCAAAGTACGAACCTCTTCACGCCAGCGGGCTATGAGCTTGTTCTCTTCGACAGGAGCGGCCAGAGAAAGGCTGAAGGAGAGTAGGATAGAAACGGCAAATAGAGTGAATTTCATCTTTAGAACTGTTGGTAGATTGTCGAAAGGACGTAGTGATGTAGTGGTGTAGTTGTAGAAGGCTGAGGATTCGATCTGTCAGCCTCAGGACTTTTTATACAGAAAATGCGGGTGAGGCTGACTAGATAGAAGAAACAAGTCCCGTCATGTAATCACGACTCCCGCTATCGCGGGAGATGCGGAAAAAAGAGGTCGCCCTCATTGAACACGATCAAAAGCCCCTTCGCAACAAGAGTCGGAAACCGCCGCTCAGGAAGTTGACGGTGAGCAGGTATCCTCCAATAACGCAGAGTGACGCTGGTTAAAAAGTGAAATATAGGCTTAGCGAGGTTTGCATCGATATCTGACCATACGTCATCCTCGAACTGGGAATATAACACTGTGATGGCCACCTCTTGAATTTTATTGTGCGGAGAAACGGTCTCTAGAAAGGACAACAACCACCGTGGTGAGTTCAGATCCTCGAATACTGTGATCGCCAGCCGGCGTAAATTCCACAATGGGCTAATGTCCATCACCCGCGGTAATGATGCGATAGCAGGGGGATTGGAACCTATAAAGTTACTTTTTAGGCGCGAATAAATGAAAGCAAATCTGCAAATACCAACCTTGGCAATGTACGGATACCGTCAGCTCCTGCAGGGTTTGAGCGGAGCAATTGATCACTTTCTGGAAGCTCGTCCTATCTTCGCTCGACCACAGCGCCGCGGCAAAGGAGCGTAAACGGGAGAGACGAAGTGATGAGCGTGGATTGGTTAGGACATCGACAAGCGCCCGCGTGGAGCCTGCGCCAGACCCCCATTCACCTCCAGACAGCGATTCCAGCCAACCTGTATTTGGACCCGAGGGGACCGGTAGGAAGTGGTGGACATGACTGTTGTTGGAGTGAGCAATGACTCCCTCGATGGAGATGCGCCGGAGTTGATGGCATCGCATAAATACAGACAGTGGGAAGCCCTGGACGCCAATTACGGATACTGAGACCAGTCCTCCCTGATTTAATATGTTGAGAAGCGCATATCTCAAGGTACTATCCAATGCGATCCACTGATTTTCAGAGCAGAAACTCCGTATTGTGAGTGATCGTAGATTTGGGAACATTGTTAGTGCCCCAGCGAGCACTTGGTTGTGATTTCCAGCATGCCAGAAAAGCCGGAAACTCAGAGATTCGATATATCGTTGAAGATGTGGATTGAGGGAAAGAGATGTTTGCAGCTTCGTGCAAACGTCGGCGCCTTCGGTGGATGAATCTAGCTCGACTGCAGCAAACAGAAGCCTCTGAGCGGTTGGGAGGAATGACTGGCAGACGAGCGTGCATTTCCTTAGCGTCCGCACATCGCCCCGTAACTGGGCAATGATACTATCAATCAGCTCTTGTGAGAGATGAGGTATTGGCATGAGATTGCTAAACATGTTTCGGCGCTCGTTTTTGATGCTGAAACACTCCGGTTTTTGCCAGGTGCGTCGCTGTATGGTGGAACGTGAGGTTTTGTGATGGGCACGTGCCGTGACCGACGCGTTATTGTCTTCGATTGAGGAGCATTCGAAGGCCAACCATTCTTCCTTTTCTTCCCCTCCCTAAACCACCCCTTGCATTTCTTTCCCCGCCATCCCCAACACGATGCCACCATACAGCACTATGTCGCGTAACTTGCAGCACTATTTCGCGTGGCTCGGGTTTGCGAGACTAAATTGTGGAGGGGAGAACCAGAAGACTTCGAAAAAGCATGGCAAGAACGAGGTATAATCTATGCATCCAAAGCGTATGGGAGGGGTGTATGCTTGAAAATGAGGTCGGAGTTTTATGGGACATGGATCATCGTGGTCTTGAGGTACGTCGCTATTGACCGCATTGCTGCAGGTACTTCAGTATCATGAGCATGGGTTTGGTATGTACCCAATTCGACCGACTTCGCGGGAATCCTGGATTAACGAGTCGAGAGGTCGTGACTAGGTTCTGATACCACAGACAACGCGCATATATCGACGTTGCGTTGCCAGGTGCATCTGGTGAGTGCTGTTGGCTGGTCTCCTGGTTTTCATGATGCGCACATGAGCGCAGTATGTGAATTAGAAATTGGAACACGCATACCTAGTTTCAAAGCATTTGTGAATACTACGCCATGGATACAGCGCGGATACATCGAATCCATATACGAGGGCTTCGTGAAGTAAGTGTTTTCTTCGCGTCTCCAGGGCCCTTTACGTATCTCGCGGCAGGAGAGAACGATGCGAGAGAGAACCTTGTGGTTGAGCGCAGTTCGGAGCGCGGAGTGATCTATGAGATTCAGATGAAAACCGCATTTCTTTTCAATTGAGCTGATGGAGCTTCGTTTGATTGCGATAGGCGTTACTAAGGACGTAGGTCAGTCGTGAGCAGGAAGGGAGAAACTTGGGTACAATACATGAAAAGGGCGAGTTCCGCTACAACCTGAACATATGCCTTGAGGAGGGCAGAGATAAAGCTGGGAGCCACGACAGGTGCGTAGATTTTTAATCATTTTTGTTTGGAGGTGGCCTGTCGGAAATCATTTCGGTCAACCATTGAACCAGATGGTACGCATAGCACGAAAAAAGGAAAAGGTACCTAGCTGGCGTCGGCCGAGGTTATTCACAATGGACGGTGAGCTGTATTTCTTAGATAGATTATCCAACACTCCCTCCATCCGTCACCGGCTAAGTTGAAGTTAGTCGCTCATGGTTTCAATCTGAAAATCATGAGCGACTATCTCCAATCCTTCACAAAGAGGAGATCAGATGCAGTCACGACATCTGCTCATTTCCACAAATGATAAGGAAACAAGTGGACATACCGCATAGTCGCTGCCTTTGCTAGGTACGTTTGAAACAGGACAGCAGCTTCGTGATGAAGGGACTTCGCGAAGGCTAGGAGAGAGAATCGCACGCCTGCAAACTGCGAGTGCTTGGATGGCTGCTTTCATCTCAAAAAGCATCTAGTATCCCGCTGGCTCTCATGGTGCGCAATCCTTCCTTCAACTTGGACGTTGCTTGCTTGGGGGCTCGCATATTATAGGTGTACCTGGCTGCCCTTGGGCGTCTCTCGCGCGTTTCGGGCCGGGATGATGAAATTTCAGTTCAATTGTGTTTAGAGTCCGCTCGGAAACTACCGTATCCTACGATTGGCTATCATCACGAATTATTTGCAAGCCGACAAATAATTCAGCGCTCTCCCCTCCAGCCTTGTCACCATCGCGAACGAGCAATACGACGGATGCGTCATTCGACTTTCTTCTTCTTTACTTCTCTCTCCTATACTCCCTGGATGTCTCCCTGACTGACCACCACCGCCCTGGAACCTAGAAGTCCGTGCTTGCGAGCCTCAGCAGGTTTTGTCATTCGAGGCACCGACAACAAGGACGCCTTGACGGCGGCGGGAGGCCCCAATATGGTGAGTATGGTGTTCGCGGCATTGATCAGCCCCATAATTTACATAAATTGAAGGTCGTCACAGATTCTAGTGGACACAGCTCAGTCATGCACATACAGCCCAGCTAAAATCCACGTACCAAGATAAAAGAACAATCTTATTTGGATGGCAAATTTCACCGACACTCAACGACGAGCTGCCCCATATGCGATCCCGCCTCAGTGGCCCTATTCCCCGTTGACGTCCTCCAGCACAGTTTGAGCGATTCCAGAACTCTGGTCCTCCCTTCCCATCCACCACTGCTGCGGCGTTCTCCCTTTTGGCCCCGCCCCCCGCCACGAATATTTTGGCCGTCGTTCTCCTCATTCATGATTATGTCGGTGACCTTGTAAAGAGCATCGAGCACATCACCCACTGTAACGATGAACGGATTGGTTGGAGATGGGTGGACCGGCATCGTCGCTCCATATCGCGTTATCATGATGCTCAGATACCCTAAACTAGGGTTCGTCGCGGGCGCAGAGCGGTCTGGAGCGCCGTCGGTGGACAGCTGGCTGAGATGGTTCAGCACTGAGAGCGACGACGACAGACACGCGCTCTGGAGGATCGGGTGGAGTTGGATTGGGTTGAGTTGGGCGCTGGTGGTCTTGGTGTGGTCAATTTGTTGGTAATTCGCGCGTGGTGAAGAATCCGGCCATGGCGCCAGCAGCATCGACCAGGTTGTTGTAGGTGGTGGCGACGTTGGCGACATGGTCGTCGGCACTGCTGCTGCTATGGCGTTATCCACGGTGTCCTCAGTCGGCAGTGGAATTGTTCGGTACAGTGGCCGGGAGTGCGGTGGCGGTGCTTCCGAGGACCATGGCGAGGTTTTTGATGACGTCTGCACTGTCCCGTACGATGTCGGCGACCTTATCGAGTGCGGCTCCCATCGTGTTGGCGAGCTCCGAGACGATGAAGACGCTTCGTTCGGGTTGATGTACTGCAGGTGATGTTCTGGAGCACTGGCGGATGGTGGTGTTGGCCAGTAGGGTTGTGCCTCGGCCGTCGTCATCGCCGTTGAGC
This sequence comes from Hypsizygus marmoreus, assembly GCA_013433165.1. Classification (NCBI taxonomy): domain Eukaryota; kingdom Fungi; phylum Basidiomycota; class Agaricomycetes; order Agaricales; family Lyophyllaceae; genus Hypsizygus; species Hypsizygus marmoreus. The sequence goes on along the minus strand of CM024084.1, from coordinate 185,322 downwards.
GCCTTGCAACGTGTGTTCTCGCCGCACGCGTGTAGCTCGATGACACTGGCCATCACTATCGTCAACGATGGTCGCAAGAATTGATCACAGAGACGAGCACCAACCATCGTAGTATGCATCTCGAGTTAGAGGCGGAACGGATGTCTGGGCGTATTTGGTGGAAAGTGGGAACGGCATTGGAGGTTGTGGAAGATGGAAGATGGGGTTCAAGAGGTGATGGATGTCATTCTGGTAAGGTCCCTGGTTATAAGGAATTTCTGCCCGCGTCTCACGAGCTTTGACCAGAGCATGATCGACTGAATGAATGCACGTGCCGACTGGTCGCAGGTCGCGTCTTTTAAAATTGAGACGTGACGATGTCACTGGTACAGTAACATTGACCGTGGCTGCGGCGATCGGGTGTCCGTCCTCACGTTCAGCTTTCTTGTATTTGGGGCCATAAGCCTTCATCCTTGAGCTTAGTTGGTACCGCGCTTCGTGTCAGCGTGAACCTTGTAATTCTGTCGATTCTACATGTATGGTTTATTGGTCTCTTTAAACTGGGTCGCCGGGATCAGCCTTACTGCAACTTATAAATGATCTTTAGCAGCAGCGGGAGCAAAGGTTATGTGGAACCTCTATCCACAGTGACCCTCGTAAACGTTTGGTCACTGACATAAAAAATATCACTAGATATCGAGGCGAATCTGACGTGACGGCGTCGCAAGATGATCACAATGTTCCGAGATCTCTCAACAGAAATATGAGACAGGCAGCATTTATAACCATAAGCTGATGCCCCCTAAGCTGTCCGACTTCTTACGCTCTCAAGATGAACTTACGAATGTCATGATTGCTTGCGGCCCATACGATCGAAATTCGTCCAATGACAGGATGATGAGTGGTAAGGGTGTAGTGATTTGATTGGCATTTTCAAATCTATACTGAAACTTAAAGCTTAAAGGCTGACGGCTTCGCTCCTGTCAACTGCAGGTTTAGGTCGGTGCAAGGGATTTCGGAACAAATGGACATCCTAGAACGGTATTCGATCTCTCAGCTCCGGTTATGAGAGTGTCATGCTCATGACATTTGTAAGTAAACGATGTCGTCCATAACCAAATAGATGATTTACTACACTGCCATGATCTATAGCGGCTATAAATAAAAAAAGAACACATTTTAGGCTAATGTGTTTTGTCACAGAGAATACGGCTACCATACTGTGCCCACAGCGCGAGAACGGTTAGACACCATGCAACGCCGAGCCAATCTACGGTTTGAAGGCGTACTACATAGACTGTGGGGGGAACAAGACCTCGTCAACGAATGTCTCCAATCCGGTAGGCAGAGATAAAACTCAAACATATATTTTCAAGAGTAGGGCGAATTTACCACACGACGTAGCAACTTGGTCACGCAGTGGGAAGAATTTATTTCTATCAGCAAGAGTAAGAAGTGTAGTGTATATCCATGTTAGGGAATCACAACAGCGAGGATTTCTGACTGTCAAAGAGATCAAGCCGCAAGGACCTAGTGTGGCATCATTTTTTGCAATCCATCAAGTGAACATCCCAAGAAAGAGAATATGGAAGTTGCGCCCACAAGTGAAGCCCTGGAACTGATGATCAGACGATGCGCGACAGTGGGAAAGCTCCGAAGGAACGAACGACAAACCACGCCACATCTCTAAACAACAACGTATCGCAAAACCACTCACCTCCATTTCTACCTATTGAATTGAGTGATACCGAATCATTCCTAATATCCAAAGCCTCGTACCGAGCTGCACATCATGGTCAAAACGCGCTCAACACGCTGCTAAACACGTGATATGTATGCCGTTTACGCTTTCCTTTGTTGTACGAAGCCACCTTACCCTGACTCACACTTTCCTCGCCACTTCCCTTCTCTATCTCGCCACTTGCCCTCCGATTCTCACCTCCCAGCATCCCCCTTATCACTCCACACCGCCGCCTAGCATGCGAGGAATTTCAATGTGCACGCTTAAACATCGTGAACATTGGACCCAAAGCAGAGAATGGCCTTCAGTGCATAACCATCGCGTCATAAAATCGGACAGGCTAGTGGCACAATACCCGCATTTTAAAGAGCCCCGGAAATTCCTGTTAAGATTTAACAGCTTCATCTGGTGCCAACAGGCGCCGACGATATCCGATGATAATCGGAGTCATCCACGGCGCCAATAGATCCACAGCACATTATACCAAGGATGCCCCTCCCATCTTACACCGTCATCCAGGACGAACAACAGGCTATCGTCACAGAAAACGCGAAATCCTTTCCTCCTCCAGCATTGCCCACTTGCAGGAGGACGCCTCAGGTGAACCGTGATTATCTTTGGACATGAGCAAGCTATGCCAGAGGTCCCCACGGCGCATTTGTGGCAAATAAACTCACCTCGGTCTCGGTGTTTGGTACTGGCGCCGTTCCAGGTAGTGCCTCCTGGGTATCGTCGATATTTCTGACAACATATTTGTGAGCCGCCGTCAGCAAAAATCTCTCTCCGTCATCGTTGAGAATTTTGAGCCCAAACACCCTACTGCGGAACCGACAATCCGTGCATTCTACAGGACATGAATTGGAATTTGAAGTGGGAGGAATATACGGGATCGTCGAATCCCTAGTCCCGAGTGCAGCCCCAGCCAAGACATACACCTGGTGTGGCGTGGCCAACTGTCTCTGTCTCCGTGCTTCTGTAGATTGGTAAATCTTGGGGATCGACGATTCGCCGTTGCGAGGTGAGTTTCGAACAATATGGATGACAAGCATGCCCACACCGCATATGAAGGACACCCTTGGGAATCGACGAGGCGATACGTTGATACCACCAAGCCCATACCCACCTACGGGGTCTTCACCGATTCGGCATCGGTATTGTATTTCGGATGTATGGAAATTACCATCACGAACCTCCTCGCGAACGTCCCGAGCAACCCGTACTTGACTTAGGGAACGGGCTTGAATCGCTACAATACCTGATGCTTGGTGAGCTCCTCGTCAGTGAAGACTGACAAACCTCACCGTGCTGGCATGGGGAAGTGGCCATTATATCCCAAGGCATGACAAACGCGTTCAAACATCGGTGTCACTGATCATGAGCACTTGCAGCTCGTATCAAAAGAGGTGACGGTTGCAGAGGCGTGACGTTCTCAATTGATCTATTTCAAGACATGCGGCATATACTGAGGCTTGATGACAGCTAGGAGGCAGAGGATATCGAACTCAGGCGACTTCGCAAGCCTGAAAAACAAAATTCAGTGTCAGTGATCAGTTCGACCTCTTCAGCAGTGAAATACCACCTTACGGCGAAGCATACCCTCGAACCAGAGCTGCCGTTGGCAATGCGACGAGGTCATGCGACGCAAGTAGAGCAGACATGTACATGAAACGTTCAACGGTGCGTATGAACTATCGAAACTCGTTGTCCAGACCTGTAGCTGTATCATTATATTTGACGTCAGGCAGCAGAACGGAACACACCTCACTACACGAACTGTCTCTCCGCCCAAAAAATGGTGAGATCGGCACGTAAGAAAACGAGAACACCACGTTGAAAATGTGGAGGATGAGGATCAAAGGTATGTACACTGGCATCAAGAATTAGCCGGGGGGCCGGCAGGTATTGGCGAACGATGGCGCAGAGCATTGAGGTAAGAAGTGAGTGCTCCCCCCCTCAACGACACTATCATTCTTGTCCCTGGTGAGAGATTCAGATAATCAATATGAACGCTGATGGGTCAGTTAATCTTTCATTCCTTGATCGGGTGACATCGAGGCGAAGTTTAAATTAACGGTGAGACCGAACTTTTGAGCTGGAAGAAACTAATACCATAAATACCACGAATTTTTCGTGAGCAAAGCGGTGATGTGGAGTTCACAGACTCTCAAGGTTGAACTTGAACTTGGGAAAGCGGCGGTCTGCGGCGACGGCGAGGTTTTCGGCGCAACACGTGATTTCAAATAGTTCGAATCCCATACGAGTCACGACGACTGATGTCTACGTATCATGCTCCTTACCTCCACTATCGCAGTATCGGCACCACCAGAAACCTGCTTCGATGTCTTTCCATGGTGATTTCTTGGTCTTTCTCCCTATGTTGAATGGTTGGTGTACCTTGTTTGGCTCGAAAGCTCGTTCACAACGGTATCATTGACAGATATCCGTGGGCTTACTTGCAATGAGGGCCACCTAGGTTGTTAGTCTAGGCAGTGGTCAAAACGCAGTCTGACCCATTCAGGTATTTGTTTCACAAATTTATTCCGGCTGGTACACATTGATTGCTTTCAGGGCTGAACCAACGACTAAACTCTGCGAAGAACCGACATCGTCAGCAAATACTGTGTGCAATAATGACCGAAACAGGAATTACTTGCTCCAGGAATGACTTACAATACGATAACGCTTAGCAGCGCGTGAATCTGATCTCCACCGCAACCTCGACCGTAACCCATTAATTGACACGGAATAGCCAGGTATCACTGTCCCTTTGAGGTTCTAATCCGATAGCCACCTCATACCTCTTTCGTAGGGTATTCATTACAAACAAGCCTTCCCCCTTCGCTGCTGCCTCGAGAATCTCTCCGTGAGGCAGGAATCCCTCTCTTGCCCCATTCATCGATGCCATGGTGTTCTCTAGCGCACGAATAACATCCCCAACCGTCACGCATGAGCCTCTGCCTCCGGACGCACGTACTCCGATTATATCTCCAGAATGAAATACTTGGATCGAGAGGAAATTCTGTCCAGGCTCCGTTGCAGGCGCGTAATGGTACTCGCCACCTCTGTACGAAGAGTCAGGTCCAACCCGGGCCGCGGAAGTCGAGGTGTATAGGAGGAATTCATGAAGCTCAGGTCGAACCTGGTTGCTTGGCAAGGGAATGGTTTGATACAGAGGTCGGTTGAGTGGTGGCGGCACATAGGGAAACGTTCCCCGGCCTGGTGAGGCGTTATCCCATCCGCTAGTAGTTGGGTTGTGGTATTGTGGACTTGACTGCGTGTGGCGAGTTGTGGCATAATGTGACGGAAAAGAGGAGGGGTGGTATGGTGGTCGGTGTGGCGCCGCCGGTGGGAGTGTAGTGGGCTGGGACAACACTATTCGCTGCGATGATCTCAAATTCTCCAAGCTCTCCACATTCTGCGATTCGCTTTGGTATATGGGGTTCGTGGGTGTCGCAAATGCTTCATAACGGTGGGCCCTTCTCTTTGGATCTTGCGCCCCAGTGGCGTAGGCGCTCTGGGGGGCGTCCTGGTCCATTAGCGGCCTTGGTATCTCAGGCTTTAATAGCCTTGCTGGGCCATTTCCGTTGGAGGGTGCTGACCGGTGCTGTTAGCACCAGAAAGGAGAGGACCGTTCATGAGAACGAACTCACTCTGCGATTTCAGGGAGATCAGAGCCGGAGTCTGGGCTTTGCCCTGCGCTAGCGGGCTTATGGGACGATTCTTCATGCTCTGTTGATGATGCATTCAGGTCTTTAGAGTCTTGGACAAGGTATGTGGACAGCTTTCGAAGTTGGCGATTGTCCGCTGAATTTGCTGCAGAGCTCGCATCTGTTGTCACGTAATTGTCACGTTACCAAAGCGCGTCGTTTCCTCTCTAATTTGCCCCCTCGATACATCCTATAGTTCTTTCGGGATCGAACTACTTTCGTCGACTTTTCCTTTCATAGGCGCCTCTCGCGCTTTTTTCGCTTAATTTTCGAGGGGCATCCTCCCACCCGACAACTCGAACATATGAATTCGGCCAAATTTGATCTATTTCCTCTTCAGGTGAACACCTATTATAATCATTTTATGATGCAATGAACATCTCGCCGTTGCCGCATCTTTGGGAGAGCACACGTTCAAGCGATCTCTATCCAAAGCAGTCACGCCGCTTCCCCACCCCTGAAAATCATCCGAGCTCAATTAACTTTCTGCGATCGTCCAGAGTTACATCAACATCAAGTCATCATCGGACCGCTGCTACCTACTGGCTATATGCTCTTGTCACGACCTTGCGTGAGTCCAGGCGAGATGGAATATGTCGTGAACGTGTTATGTACATGGGTTTGAACAAGCCATTGTTGACGGACGAGCTGCAAAGTGGTGAAACGACATTTTGCCACAGAAATGGGTCATCGATGAGGATTGAGATAACGCCGCCATATTTTTTGATTTATCGGATGTAAATAGGTACGGTCAATGTAATTTTTTGTACCAGAAGTGATGCTGAAATCGAACTGAAATTTAGTGTCAGTGCACGATAAAAAAACTCATCTGTATTTCACAGCTCACCTATCTCTGTCTTTCATTGGGGATCACCGAGTTTCAATGCCCAGATGTCGTGACCCAAATGAGTCCTCACTAGTCCCCCCATCACGTAGAGGCTTCGCAAATGCATCAAAGCCGTCAAAATCCCAAGGCACTCACAGATGGGGACCCCATTGACATCAAACTCGGGATTCATTTCATGGCCAGCTAATTCGGTGTATTTTTTGAAATACTCTTTGTCGATGGCCCGGAGGACATCGCCCACTGTGACTTCATTACGCTCTTTGTCGGCGGGGACGACGGTGAGTGGTCGGCCGGTTGGGTAGATGACGACCATAGACTGCAAACTGGGGTATGTGGCAGGCTCACAAACATGATTGCTTCCATCGATCGGTGGACATTCTGCGTATATTATACGCGGATCATATGAGACTCTGGAAAACTCGAGAGCCTTGTTGAGAACCACAGGCTCATCGACGACCTCAGGCAGTCCAACACATGTGTAGAGTGACTTGTCGAGATCAATCGGAGGCGGCGCCTCGTGCCGTCGTACCTGACGTACAGGCACAGAGGCGATGGGCTCACCAACAGGACTGTCATCATCAAATGGAATCGGCTGCATGGGCAACGAAGATTCCGTTGGATCTTCGTCGGCTGATCCTGCCGGATAGACATAAATCGATTGCTGTTGTTCGTCCTGCGCTGCCCAGGGATTCTCCCATCTAGCATGACGCCGCATGGGAGGCCGTCGCTCATCTGGAACTTCTGTATATGTTATCGTCGACAATCCATTCGACAACCAATTCTGATGTGGATTAACTGTATTAAATTCAGCCTCAAGATGCCTCGCGTAGGGATGAAGAGCATCTCACAACTATGCAAAGGCGCTACGTGCTGCTCACCCGACACTGTGTCGTCGGTGAGGAGTATGTGATGGTCCATACCTTCAAGTCCGTAGGGTGATTGATGATTGTTAGTGAAAAGAAGAGTTGGCTGTAGGGGGGTGGTCGGAACGCACTTCAACACCTTTATGTCTTTCCAATCATGTTCGTGACCTTGTCATCTCGCGTCACGCCTTCTCATATTTTATCTATAACTGGTGGTTTTCCCAGACACAGCAATCGGCTATTCTGCGACGGACCGAATCGATCGATCGAAAGAGAATCAGTTAAATGCCCAACAAGACGCGATCGTCGCGGAAGCTCGAGTCCATACCACTTCTTCTAGATTCAAGGCCAAATCATACTCACAAATATTTCCTGGAGCTGACTGATGAACGAAGGAGAGGATTTTAAGGAGCATATTTGTCCGCAGGCATCCGTTGAGGGCATGGCCCAGTAAATCAGGAAAATCGTAGTGATCTGCCACTTTCATCCAAGGACCGAATGTTAGCTCAGCATTGTGACCATATAATACTAAAATGATGCCTACAATTGGATACGCCGATAACGAAGACTCCGCTCGTTCGTTCTTGATGGGCCAGACACTCTGGCAGATCATTCGAAAGCTTTCTTCGACAATTCTGGGATTAGAAACTTGGAGCCATTCGAATGGTTGACCTAGAGAAAGGATTGGGCCTTCATTTTGATATATGTCATGAGTGAATCCCTTTGGAGAAATCAACGCGTTTCTTGCTTCTCGGTGGCGCAGGTGTAGCACTATAACTCCATTTGCCGATATGTTCCCATGCTACCACTGTACGTATTTTTTATTCAGTTCAATGTCAAATCACAGGAGAGGATGGCCTTTCTGTACTAATACAGGTTATTTCGAGTATGCGGCGGCGGTGGGGTTGTAGGTATATTTTGGGAGTGGTCGTCGATCGATATCTGCACCTAGGCTTAGAGGGACGAGAGGAGAAGATTGATGTGCCTTTCCCTTCCTCGATCGGAGTTGTCGGAAGCACTAGATGACAGTGGGCTCGTACTAATAGGCAGATAAGCGGAGACAATACAAATGGCGACTTTGCCCGGACGTCGCTGATTCTTTCGTCAAAAGGAGACCTTGGCTGGTAGGAGATAGGTAAGTAGATACTTAGAGACGCAAGCCTCTAGAAACCTTCATGGAACTGACTTAGGCAACTGGACGAAACGAAGCGATTCTTCTTGGCGCCTTGAAAGTCGGGCAGCCGAATCTCAAGGACGAATCATGATGAATCACGACGAAAAGGCTGGCGAAGAGTAGAGTGCGCGATTTAGTCTCAGTAGAAGACGGCATTGGACTCATGTAAACATTGCAGGCAGTGGTCTGGGATGAGGTTGAAGTGGGGATCCGAGAGAATTCAGGAACAAACTTTTGCACGTGGCAATCAACCACCGCATAGAGTTGCTCACTTTCCGCATTGAACTTTAATTTCAAAAAGGAAATTTCTATTTTAAACCTTTGACAGGTTGTCAAGCAAGGGACAACAAAGGCGCGATCAGAGGGCGGGAGTGCAAACACGTGAAGTGTAGGCCTCGAGTACTCGTAACAAGTTCCGAGCACGTATTGGACAGACAGTCATTTCCTTGTATTCAGAATATATCAAGTTGTCACACTGAGTTCAGCAACTAAAGTTCCGAGGAGAAGAACAATAAGAATGAATTCTCATTGATAGTCAAGTAAGTGCTACAATGGGACGACCGGTGGGAAGGGCGGCGACGCTCGGCGAACATAGATGAGCACAATTCGTCTGAACGCACCGTCCTCGTAGCTATTCCCACACTCCAAGGAGCCCTGGGCGGGTCGTGTGAAGCGAGCTGGAGACAATATTTGTCAGTCCTCCTCGAAGTAGAGCCAGAGCACTTGCCTTGACTGCTGTCGCAGTCCACCGCTCATCTACCACATCGGCAATACTGCTTTCACAGCTTACTTGAAACAGAGCCTATGCGTAGAGCGATGGCGACAGGTAGAAGTAGGCCAAGGCGCAGTAGGCACTGATGGTGGTCTCGTGTTGCCCTCCGAGAGCGAAGTAGGATAGCGGGTATGTATCAGATGGGCCCGGAACTTAGTAAGAGTCAGAACATGTTGATTGGTATAGGGCGGGGACCGTTTCGGCTGCAGGCAGTCAAAGAGCGCTCGACCAAGGCGCCGTGTGACGCGATGGGGATGATGGCGGGAGCTGGCACAGCAGCGGTGAGTGTGAATGACTAGCAGCCGTCTTTCCCGAAGTTTGGCAAGAAATTGTGGAAGGCGGGGTTACTGTTTACGGTATTGTGGGTTGGGCGATGGGTGGAGGGAGAGAGGCGTGGTGTGACATGTGACCGCGTTGTGCCCGACATCATGATCACGACGTGGCTGGCCGCTTGGATCGCCCAAGCGTCGGGGCGGCGGGATTGGCATTGTTTGTCTGATCATCAAATTTCCTTTTTAAAATTAAAGTTCACTGCGGAAACTCAAAATTGACCGCATAGCCACCCCGATCTTGATCGTCATGTTTTTCCTCTCTCAACCACAACATCACAACATCGCGTTCTTGAGCTACACTACGTGCTTATCAGAGATATCGCTTGAGAGAATGTTTAATGGGTGTCCTGTAGAAAAGATTCCTTCAGGCATGTTTGACGTTCGTTGAGCCTGCTCCCCGGACCCCGCCGCACCCAACCCATTCCATATATTCTCTCGCCCACTAGAGGCTTCCACCCTCTTCCACCGTTCAAATCCTCGGAAGAAGTCTTCGACACAGGTGAGCCATCGTCATCATGCATGTTCAATCCCACCGTTTCAACTCACTCATCCGGAAGAACATGCATCTGGCCATTCTCATCGACGCGATCTAGATTTTCGATCGATAACATCATTTCAACGTCCGACGAGGGCGTCTCAGTTGCACAACATGACGTATGGCAACTTGACCAGAGCCCATACTTCCAAAAATTTAGGAGGAACATGAAGACGCTACACGTCGAGTTTCCACCATCCGATACTCCCGCTCCCACGAAGCGGATTGAGGAGCTATGTCACTTCCCCTGTGGTGCGATGGATCTTACAGCATCGATACCTAGCAAGACCGCTCCCGGAGCTCATTTGGACACGCTGCAAGCTACAGCAACCAGACTGGTACATCCCAACGATGATTGGTACGGGACGAACGCCATTTATTACGCGTCGCTCCAGGATCGCTCCGAGGTCACATTGACTTTCGCCCTGACCGAGGCTTCCGCCTCGGATTTGGAGCTGGAGGCACATAACTATGCCATTCATCTACGGGATCTTCAAGGCTCTCTCGTACCGTTGTATTATGGGAACTTCAGAGGACAGTGCGAACACGGGAGGCGAATATCTTGTACGGTGTTGGAATATTGTGGGGAGCGATTGCGGAACGTGTTTACAGACCTTTCCTTGGAAGAGCGGTACGTCCGTTCCTTCATGACTGAGATTCGCAGAGCTGAACATAGCGACGGATTTCAGCCATAGGATTCTCGGAAAGCTCGGTCAGCTGCACCTACGCAAATGCGACCTGAAAGAATTCTCGGAATACAATGTCCTGAAGAGTAAGGAGGGAAAATACCGCCTGATTGATTTTGTGACCCTCGACACGAACCACAAGGATTGCGGGTTCACTGGTGATTGGATGTTCGACAAACACGACTCCAGTCTCGTCCGCTGCCCCATCTTGCGCGATATTGGAATCCGAATGGATGCGTGGAAATCATGTGAGCCTCATCTTCTCCCTCACTCCTCTTCCCGTTGTATTAAGCACACCATCGCATTCAGCTGGAGAAACCATTGTGACGATTTGCGGCCAGGAACACAACGCAGCGAAGTACCCGCCACAGAATATCATTGACGCTCTCACAGAGCCGTACATGAAAGAGTTCTGGAACGAACCGTTCCTGCTGCAATGGTTTGAGGGGATACGAGACTATATGAATACGCTGGGGATCCCGCATTCCTCTCAGACTGATGAGGAGGAAGTTGTGGAGATTACAGAGGATATTAGGGCATTTGCGGAGAGGACGCGACCTAGGATGCCAGAGACCTTTGAGGAGTGGACGACGATGGGTGCTCCAACGCCGTGCTCATGACCACATCGTGATTTTGTCCATGTATCATACAGTACGACCTGGTCTAATATGGAGCTGGTTCTACCCAAGCGACTGACAATTCTATAACTGAGACTCTGAATTCTGTGGCTGGCAATGAGACAAAGAGAGCTGGAGGAGAAGGTGAAAAGATGAATGAAAAAAAAAGTTTTAGGGCCTCCAAATCAAACACGAACAAACAGCACGTCTTTGCTCTGAACTTCACCTGCACATTCGGCAACACCACCATGAGTGGTATGATTCTGTCTTTCTCAGAAGTTTTTATCTCTGAAATACTGTCTTAAGACGACCAGATCTTCCTTCCTTCGCCTCCGTTCGACAGTATCTCGTCGGTCCAATATTCACCAACAAACCCGGACCAATTGCTCGTGTCGTCATGGGACGCGGTACGCCCTAATTTACTGGTCGAGGCATGAAAGGTCCTTGACACATATACTATTATCCCAGACTGTTCGATTCTATGATGTCGGAGAAAGGGGAGGAAAGGGCTCGGCAGAGGCCAAGTTTGAGCACAGGGCAGCAGTACTGGCGTGCTGTTTCTCGGACGCCACACACGGATTTAGTGGAGGCCTGGACACATCGGTTCGAGAGTACGTCTGCATATTTGTCTGGCTTCCCCCCCTGATAGTATCCACCCGACAGGTTGGATTTCGCAACGGAGAACATACGCAATCTCGGTCAGCACAACGACAGTATCTCAACCATGGCCTACTCTCGTGATTCCAGTGCGTTCTGGCCCTGCGTCTCTATCCCCTATCTCTGATGAACCCCCTCGCAGATGCTCTGATAACCGGTTCATGGGATCGCACTCTCCGATTCTGGGACTCCCGCGCCGCAAGCCCTCAAACAGGATCACACGATACACCCGAACGGGTATACCAGCTCGGCCTCGTGAACAACACGCTTGTCGTCGCGATGGCCAGCAGACTCTTCAACATCTACGACATCCGCAAGATGGACCAGCCTGCACAGCAGCGTGAGAGCAGCCTCAAGTTCATGACGCGGTCACTAGCGTGCATGCCAGACGGCCAAGGCGAGTCGTATTCCACTATTGGTGCTCATTTTTTAATGAATGTCAGAGCAGGTTACGCTACCGCGTCGGTGGAAGGCAGGATAGCTGTTGAATACTTCGACCCCTCACCCGCCGCACAAGAAAAGAAATACGCCTTCAAATGTCACCGCCAAACCATCGATGACGTGGATCACGTATGGCCAGTTAACTCCCTTGCTTTCCACCCCATGTATGCCTCTCCCATTTTCTTCACTTTTCCTTTCCGGCTGATCCAATTTGCCTCGACGCAGATACAACACCTTCGCCTCGGCCGGCTCCGACGGTACCGTGTCCATATGGGACCACAAAGTCAAGAAGCGCTTGCGCCAGTACCCCAAGTTTTCCAACCCTATCTCATCCCTTGCCTTCAACTGCGATGGGACGAAGCTCGCTATCGCCGTAAGTTATACTTGGGATGAAGGGGAGGCGGGGCTTAAGACAGCCGAAAATCCTCTGGTTGCTATCAGAAAGCTTGGTGACGAGGTCAAGGTACGATGACTTGCCGAAGTGACAAAAAGATATGCTCGCTGACCCCCTGTATTTTGCTTTGGCAGCCCAAGGGGTGGACTGGAAACTAAAGAGATGAAAGGTTGAGGTTTGTGCCGTGTATGATGTGTATATGCCCCGAGCATCGTCTGTCTGGCACGCTTGAACATTGACATTGTTTCAGCTTTCTCAATGGATCGTTGCACAACAAGCTGGGGGACTTTGGCGAGAGCTGAAGTCGAAGAAAAGAGTCAATTTGCGGTCTCAGGGAGATGTCCCGATTTCAGCACGTTCAGCGATGCCAATCTACTGATGGTAACGTGGTCCTACGATGGATATAAAGCGTCTGCATGTGAATGTAGCAAATATCATGGAAGTGACCCAGTTTGCATTCTTCCAAAACTCCGAGGTGTTTGACCAAAGTTGTCGTCCTTCGTCTGAGGGAGATTCGGAATGTGAATAGTCGTTCTGGGGATCGCGCGTGGGCTGTCATGCATGGATGTATTCTTCGCACATATCAAAAAGTGTAGAGTGCATGGGGGTATAGGAATCTCAGCGGTATAGGGAGACACGTTTAGCAAGGCATCTCCGAGGTAACGGTGGATGTGGGATGCAGAATCTCGAAAGCACATTGAAAGCAGGAGCGGGAAACAAGATAACAGTAAGATGACGAAAGAAGGAAGAACGTAAATGGCGTAAAGAAGGAATTGAATATCGGATAAACAAAAACGAAAATAGCTGAACGACTTGGAAAAAAAATTGAGGGGTGCGCGTGATGACAAGCATCGCTAGACATTAAGCATAAGTATTGATAAAGCGAAGAGGAGGCGGCAGAATCCCAAAACATCAAAGAAGATTGGAGTGGTAGTAGGCAGTCAGTGGGCACCTGGCCGACTGGGTCTCTGGTATGCTGCACGAAAAGCGACCTCTCTAGTGGGCTTACAGCTTGAGGAAGGAGTTCATCCTCTATCAATACGGAGTCAGTACATTTACATTCGACCAGATGAGATATCTAGACACACCAATGGGTGTCGGCTTGATAACTAACTCCCGGAAGAGAGTCAGAACCGCCTGACTCAATTTAGAATAGTACTGACCTGTGGACTCGAGCTCTCTTTGACGCCGTTGATCGGTCTGGAGCTACATAGATTTTGGGTGAGAAACAAAACGGGTGTACGGACCGAGAGTAGACATACCTAACAGCACGCATTGCCTCTTTCAGCGTGGGTCGCGGGCATCTCTCTAGAGCAGTGAGATGGCGTGGTTAGCGACGCAAGGGAAGGCACGTAGTATCTAGTATCTAAACGTACCAAGGAGATCGATGAGTGCCTACGCAAAGATGAAGTGAGGTAGACGAAGGTAGAGGGCGGAATATGTCCTTACAGTGGTCATTGAGGAACCATCTCGCGATTCATATGCGTTCTCTGAGTCTTTGCAAGCGGATAGGCATATCTATAGAGCAAAACAAATGATGGACAATGGGACAAGAATCATGTTGTCTGCGCTGAAACTTACAATGTTCTGATTGGCACGCTTGAGACGCAAGCAATAACCTGAACATGTCATCGTCCGCCCTTTGGTGGGCAGAGTGGAAGTCTTCTTCGAGTCCACCGTCTTTTTCACGATTTCAGCGGGTGAAAACCGGTGCTTCTCGACTTCGCTCAACAGTTCCAAGACTGAAGAAAGTTGTCAGTGTAATTTTTGTATCATTGATCTGATTCTACCTCGTCGCCCAATGCGTCGCACTGAGAAGTTCATGAGTGTTATGATTGGCCTTGAAAGCCTTTACGCCACTTACAGCGACTGTTCCATGTGTAAACGCGGTTGCATCTGTGATGTGGAAGATCTATAAGATCGGTTCAACAGTACGCGTTGTGGCCCAAGACTGCGCACGCACCCAGCACAGTTCCAGAGTGGCAGGAGTCAAAAATCGCCTGTGTAATGTCTATCAGAAATATGCCGGACTGACGGACGGCAGACTTACGGTGAGATGGCTCTTTCGAAGTAAGGGGTCGACGAGAATTTCTTTCAAGTTCTACATATCCTTATTAAGAGGTGAAGACAGGGAGAATCTGCATATGATGCTCACATCGTCGGAAATCATTAATTCCGGCTTCCGCTGGCCATTCCAGCCGAGGGCGTCAGAAGGGATGATCACTGGAATAATGGTTCGTGAGCAGCAGCGAAGGCTAGGATGAAGAGCCTACGGACACTCGTCTCTCCCATCTTCTTCCATGGAGTCCCCACGCCAGGTAGATTGTATGCCATGACCGGCATCTTCAGGATAGGAAGTCAGTTATATGACGTCGCGTTACTTATCTTGGATATTTTCTTACAGTAAACTAGAAAATAATCGCCTTGTTCTTGCCCCTCAACGAATTTCTTTAACTCCCGCACCTTTTTTGAGATATCAGATATAAATCAAGCATATGAAGATCCTAATGTGAAGGCTTACGATGTTGACATGAGTGGGTTGGCGATCTTCGGGGACGTTCTCTTCATCCGTCAGGATAACAATTCTATCTTTGTTATATCCGTATTGTTCTGTAGACGTCATTCATACAGACAGGATATTATTGGCAATGAAGATGCATACTGATCAAGAGAGCTTCCACCCTGTGGACATCCTTATGTGGCCCATCCAATCGCTCCTCCCGATCTCGCGCATTTTGATAGTTTATTCCGATTAGGAGAGCCTTCTTTATCGGGGCACGGCTGC
Organism: Hypsizygus marmoreus; assembly: GCA_013433165.1. Lineage (NCBI taxonomy): Eukaryota > Fungi > Basidiomycota > Agaricomycetes > Agaricales > Lyophyllaceae > Hypsizygus > Hypsizygus marmoreus. Next base: position 169,792 of record CM024084.1, on the reverse strand, counting down.
GAATTCGATTAGGAGACAAGGAGGTCCAAAGCTGCGCAGGCTTCTGCAAGACCTATAAAATCAATGCGGGAAGCCAGCAGTTAGAGAGAAAGCAAAGGCTGATTCAAAAAGAACTGTGCTTTACCGACGAGAGATTCTTGTGGCTGATCACGAATGGGGGTCGTCGCATAGATGGGGGGTCGGGTATGTGGGTGGCTTGAAATCGATCCTGACGAGCAGATCGGCCGGTATCTATGAACCTGATGACAAAAGAAAAGAAGAGGCGATAGGCGGGAAACGAATACGATGCGCGACCTCTCAGAGCAGGATCGGCAGATCGGGGAGCTGAAGCACGCCTGAGGAAAGTTCGAGTGAAGAGCCCAAGGGTAAAATTGGGGCGTATTCAACGGCCTGCATTGTGCAGTGCGCACAGCCCGACGCTGCTAGTACGACGTCAGAGGAAGCACCGATTTCCTTCTGAGGGACCGTCAACCGTCAACCATACGATGCTGTGCAAACGGATCCAGATTTCTGACAGCGAAACAAGGATGATGGGAAACGAAGTCAGCGCCGATCAGCATCAGCGTCCAAACACCGATACTGTAGATGCCTGGACACATCTCAGATGAAGCGCAATTATGCACAACCCTTTTAACAGTCTCTCCTGTTTGTGTCCCACCGCAAATGCTTAATCCCTGGCTCAAACAAGGGACAGTAGGTGTCGAATTGGCTACAATGGAATATGCCAGTGAGCAAAGATTACAAGATGTCGCTGTAGAGTACAATAGGCAAGTGGTACGAGGGACAAGATGGGGACGATGGAGATGCACGCGGAGCCCCAGGAATATTATTTTAATCAGAGAATCTCGGGATAGATGTATGACAAGCGCAGCGCTGAGCCACCATATGTCCACTTATGATGGCTCGGGGTGACGGTGGAAGTAAATTTTATGGATCCCACCTTGTTTCAGGATGCTTCCATGGACATGAGCGAGGAAAAGAAATTATGATAATGGGACAGACTCACAATGGGTCGATGACTTGACAACTAGTAGCTGTTTGGTTATCATCCGTTATTGTGTGAGGCATGACGTACCTGAGGATCTTGGAAGTTGTCCATCTCTGGCGGTTCATTGGGTTTCAAGGGCCTACGGCCTTGAGCTATACGTTGTTTGTTTATCTCTCTGACTTCTCTGCGATAGCCTCGCGCATGATCATGCAAACGAAGATAGAATCGATGAAGATCGTGACTTGACGAAAACGCTCTCAGCGTCCAAAAAAAGCAGAAACATGAATGATTTACCTGATGTTGGTCATCAGATCTTTAATAGTGGGATGGGGATCAGTCTCTGTGAGGTCGTTAGATGTTGAGGGGCAACATAAAGCAGGTATAATCACTGAGGATGTTGATTAGGGCCTGTGTGAAGTCCCCACTGGCTGAGCGACAATACACAACGTAACCAGAGAGAAGAGTACCTTTGTCATTGACGCACCATCACTGTCCTCCCATGATAGCTGATCATCCTTGCAAGCCGCCACCGAAATCTATGCATTGGGTCAACCGCGGCAAAGGAACATACAAAAGCAAGCGAACGAACCACGTTCGCCTCATGCGGGCTCGAGGGCTCGCAGTAGCCAGTGCATGGCCACATCGAATCGGGAGACATGGTCCGCTGTATCGGAGACGACGGAGAGTCGTACCATTTCTCGAGTTCTGACTTGAAGGAAAGCGACTGTGTGCGAACGCTGAGTTTTTTATAGTCTTTTGATGCGATTAGAATTTGGTCAATGGAAGTTCTTCTCGATTTCACGCGACTGGGGTTGACACGCTTGCTTTGATATACATGCCGCGAAACTACTGAAAGGAAGATCAGGCTGAGGGACAGGCCGATGCCTGGTTCGGAGTGAGGGACATACCCATTGCCTGTCTACGCACTGAAATCACGGTTTGAGTTTTAAAGTCAGGTCGAAAATCGATTGCTCATACCATTTGCATTCCATTGCGAATCGGATCTCCTCTTCCCTTTCGATATCCAGGGAACGTACGGTCGATTGCACCGAAAATGGTGCAAATCTTGTTACACAGAGTAAGAAAAAAAAACATGGCAGAGAAGCACATGTGCCCTTCCGACCTAGTAATGATGCAGAGTGACAGGAGTCAAAAATCGCCTGGCAACGCGATGTTCAGAGGTTTCACGTCGTGCACGGGAAAATGGGGCACGCACCACTAGGTTGCTACCGATAGGGAGCGAATCAACGAGATGCCGGCGAAGCTCCTGAAGGAAAAATTATGAGATCGGATAATAGATTTTTTTTTGCGATTACTTGCATTGTCCATTATCATCCTAGCTTCACCATCACTGGGTATGATGCCTTTCATTTGGGTCAGTTATATGGCTGTATACCGGAGGCGCAATCGGGACTAACATTCATCCATCCCATCCTCCTCGCTGAAATTTGTATTCTGAACCTGGACTGTATGTCCGGCATCTGCGCAGGACGTCAATGACAGTAGGGAGTTAATGCATTAGAGGAATTTGGCGTACAGTGAAAGAAAAAGTGATCGCCCGATCGAGCGTCCTCGACCAAGTTTTCGATCGCTCGGAGCTGAAAGCAATGCATAAGCACGACTCGATGTTTACGAGGGATGTATCGATATACCATGTTCTCTCGTGTTGGCTGGAGCTGCCCAGGCTCATACGTGTCGACGAGCACCACAATATCTTCTGGTGCATAGGAGTAGCAATCTATAAACTTTATCAACGACCCAGTGACGAGTTCATAGTTTAGTGAACACACCTATCAGAAGTTCTCTCATTTCGGCGACATCTCTATGCGGTCCACGCAAGGCATTTGCTCCGTCTACATCGCCATCCTCTTCGTCTCTCTCATACTGTATCCCCACAAGTAAAGCCTTCTTCTTCGCCTGCCTATCGGGTGCGTCTCCCCAGAATTCTGGTCGTCGTCCTGGTCGATATCGTATGATTTTCATGGCAGGGAAAGGTTGTGAACGTAGAGCGTTGGTGGCTTCTTCAAAGATGCGTGCGGGCTGTGTGTAGCCAGTGAAGCCTCAGTGAAGCTTTTTGATCGGAAAGGCAGAGGAATGGGGTGTCTGCGACGGGTCCACTAGTCGTTTCAGTGACTAGATAACCATATGCAACTGCGAGAGAAGTACAAGAATGTGCTGATTCATCCAGTTTCGATCTCTACCCAGACACAGGCAGACAGATTGCCGCCCAGGAGATCCATCACGTTTGGCATCCCATAGTTCAAACACGTTGCGGCTGATGTGAACCGAGGTCCATATTTATCCCCATAAGGGTAGCTTCTCCTCTTCTTAAAATAAGTATGCCTCCGTTGCAACTCCATTCAAAACGTTCATAAACGCCATTTATCGGAAAGGTAACTATTCTGCTCAGCGTCTTTAGAGTACGGCCCTTGTGGGTGTGCATTTTCAAGAACAGTTTAAAGTGAACGCCGAAGAGCATCTCTTTAAAACCGAACTCCAAAGCGGAATACTGCCAGGCGACTGGCCGCAAGACGAAGTTGGTGCCAACGCGACTGGCGATAAGGACAATAATAACGAGGAAATGGTGATACGCGTCCGCTCATGCCTTACGTATTACTAGCGCACTGCCCAAAGTACTATCGGCATTGTCAGCAGAAGCCAAAGAGGAGATGTTGGTCGTACTTGGATATGAAACGCAAGTCGCTCAGTTCAGGGATGCTTGTGCCACCTTGGCTGTGGTCGGAATTCAACTTCCAGGTTCTGCATGCCTAGTTTTAACCAAAATGGAGTAAGCTCTTCTGTGCACAGGCTGAGGATCGGGAGACGAAAATCCGGCTTAACAGAATAACAGTGGCAATCTTCGATGGAATCGGAATCGTGAATCCGAGGTCATCGAGCACCATAGGCAGAACATGCATCGATGTTGGCGCATGTCATCTGAATTGGGTGGTATTGGAGTGGTACTCATTCCAGATTCCATTGTAATATCGGAATTCCGATGGGCAATGTGTGTAGGCCAGGGATGAAGTCTTTTATCGCAAACAGTCCTGTAAGTAGTAGAGTCAAAATCAAACAAAATCAAGAGTTGGAAGCCATGTACTCACATGTGTGTGCGTGGTCTCAGAACAATGACTCCAAGAATTTTTTCAGTGTTATTCACGATTATCACATCGAGGTAGACCTTGCAAATGGCGTCGATGAAAAGAGTGGGAGCTGCGTCGAGGTTGATGAACGCAAGCCGGCGGCGGCTAAGATAGGCCTAATACAAAAGCCTCCACGTCAGGTGCCGTGACTTATCTGTGACAAGCATCAGGTGATTGACTGAAAGAGTCAAGACAGGACGCGATTCATTGCTTGGGCATCGATTTTACCTCTCGGTAGTTTGAAAAAGCAGTTTGGAGCATGTTGGTAGAGGCCCAGTCAAATAGAAACTGACATTGGATACTGATTGATGATTTATATGCAGTCAACATTCTCTGCAACCACTCCAAACAAATAATGCTTTCTTCAGCACATGTACTCCTTCAGTATCATGGACTACCCTCCAATAACGAAAGCTGAAGAGCCTGTTAACACCCATTTGGTTGATGCATCGAGTTCAGCATCGGGTTGACGAGAGTCGTGTTGGAGCCGACTTAGCCGAGGTGGGTTCTCACGGACTTAGATAGCAAATTCTGTAGATGATAGCATAATAACTCTCTCAATTTCCGTCTTTTAAACAATCGCTAACACAGTTCTCTTCGGAAATGTTATTCAAGTAGATCTGTGTTAGCTTTTTTAAAATAAAGGAGTATGGCCAAAGTAATTACTGGATCAGTATGAAATGTAACGCTTTTGTAACGTTTTGATCATGTGACGTGGAGGCTTTTGTATTAGGCCTATCTTACTAGAAAACGCCGATAGTGGCGGTGCTGTGTTACTTACCGGATCCACTGCGGCCCGACATGATGATGTTCGTGCGCTCTTTTCTCCTGTCTGATACTGAGCATGTATATAGTAATCTGAGTCTTTGACCCAAGCATTTGTAAACGAGATAACAACGGCACTCGTGGGGCGCTGCAGCGGATGTAATCATCACAATCATATGGATACGGATACAAGTATGTAGGTATTGACAGTACGGCTAGGCTACAGGAAACACTATGGGACGAAATAAGGATAACTGATAGACAAAAGTAATCTAGACGTGAGGACATTATCATGTTAAGGGATCAACGTTGAATTAGAAGAATGATGCAGAGGGTATAACAGGGTATGGGATGATATAACTTATAAGGAGGAAAGATTGGTCATGACTATTTCACGTCGTGTTCAAGACCCACACATCGGGTCCTCGTGAAGTGGTGGAGAGGCCCATGAACCGAGTGCAGCCCATCAGGAAGTCGACCCTCCTCACACCACGACGCTTCTCATCCTCGTACTCCCTGGAGCCACGAATGCGCCTGTAACGGTGCTCATATGCAGCGGAAACTCTGCGCATCTCCTTCTCACTGGGCAAAGCATGGAACTCTTGCGACGTGACGTTGGAACGGAGGGAGCGGTATATCCCATCGAGAACGTCCAAGACTGTGACATAAGCTCCGTAAGACGCAGCTACTGTGATCGTCCATGGGAGGTGCGGGACGATAATGAGCACGACGGGAAGGGGAGGTTTGGTAGCGGGCTCCGTGAGGACCCTCTGCGAGATTCCACGATGCTGGGAGGAGATGGTGGACGGGGGGAGAGTCAAATCATACGTAAGGGCGGGGGAGTGTGAGGATTGGAGCAATGAGTGCAAGCGCGCGGCGTTCGAATGTAATGGCTTTCTCTGCTCTGGAAAGGATACGACGTATGGGGATGGCCCAGGAAGGCCGTTTGAGTAGGAGGGAGGCGTAAGAGGAGCAGCCGAAGAGGCTGGAGACAGCGAGGACAGGGAGAGGGCTGGCGTGGGTGGAGAGTGGACCATCAACGTAAGCGAGAAGCGGACGTGTTTCCCGGGCATTTCTGGATAAACTTATGTGGGGTGTTATGAGATGATATGGAAAGGAATGAAAACCTCGCACTGAAAAGAGGAGGATTAAATACTCTCTATGTCGGTTACCAAAATCTGTCATTCGCAAACTCATGCCTCGTGTTTCCGCGTACTGCCTCGAATTTGAAGCCTCCACAGGTTCTATGCCTTAAAAAGGTATGATAAACAGTCAGACAGAACTTTGGTTCGGCGGCTTCCCATATCGAGAAACGTGGCTCGTGGAATGGAACGTGTAACGACCTGCGCTATCGCCAAGGGATGACTCTAACCGCAGTCAAAACAGAGCCCCCTTCGACCCAGACGCCATTTCAATCGAGGGAGGCTGTAGCAAGGACGCAGGATGAGATATTCGATTCTAGACACGGAAACGTTTAGCAGGATACGGAAACGCGCCGGAAGGGAAGCCTACTGCAGGGAAACGGGGGCTCGATGTGCTGCGGAATCTGGGGAGGTATGATAGGTATGTATCTCCTTTGGAGACGAAGACTGTCTCAATCTCATCTCGGCTTTCGGATGATGAATGTACGCGCCACCTTCACAGCACTCAGAAGCGGTCCACATATCCCAAACACGAGAAAGGGGCCTACCAAACATGCCAGCTACGAGCCAATTATCAGGGCACTCTTTGCCGGCATGGAGCTCATTTCTTTGATGCGCAAACGTGGCTGTGCAGAAGGTCAGCTGGGATCGACCAATACGGCGAGGTAAGCGCTCCAGCAAGCACTGGCGTCGTTGTCAGAGCGACGTAGCGGGCACAGCAAAAGTGGCCATCTTCCATCTCGTCGCTGAGGTCCACGTCCTTCGGAGTCGGCTTGAGGAATGACAGTGACGGCAAACAACAGCCGCACTGGAATCACACGTTGTCTACACCTGTGATGTGGGCTCAGTCTAAGGCTTAAGCATATTCTCCTAGTCGAAACTCCTCACCAGAAAAAGGATGTTTCTTCTCCGTCGTCTAACCCATGCCATGACCCAGAACAAGTTGCAATTCGCACATGCCGGTGTTCAATGGCATTTCCTCCACTGACAAGAGCATGAAAACCATCACCCTTCTTCGATGGAAGAGTCATTGAAAAGGCTTACGAAACAGAACATTCAATAGGCACTGTACATGCTTTTTGCCCTCGAATCCCAGGAAGGTCGTAAAAGAAGGGAAAATATTGCTGACTTTCGAGGTGGTTGAGATCAAGTTCATCGATCAATCTGCCACGTGAGCCCGAGGCTCCAAATCTCGAGCCGTTGATTGAGAACTCCGAATCGTCGGGTGGCTCCTTCTCATGGGGCAAGCTGCTTTTGGTACTCATGCATCTACTCAGGTAACGTACACATCGAGATTTACCAGGTGAGATCGACATATCTGGTCTGAATCGATTGTACTTATTTCTCTGAAGGTTACACATGCTTCACTTCTGAATATTGAACACCTTGGACGAAGCTGAGCCTCTCAAAATGTAGATCACCTATTCGCTGATGTTTGCAGAGAAGGCTACTCGCGAGCAACGTTCGAACTATAATATGCCTCAGTCCCGACGTCATCGCACTGATAGAGGGTGGATCCATCCTATCCTTGATTCTCCCATGTCTGCGTCAAATCTATCCTTAGCCCTCGTAGCAAATGGGACTAGCATATATGCCTTTCAGGTTGGCACGATCAAGACCGCCTTCCTAGCCTTGATTTGTCTTCCTAAAGGTTCTGCCAACTCCCAGTCATATCTATGTCTTATCATCTTATTTCGTACAACTTCCAGATTGGACATGCCTCACGGGGACCCGGAGAGTTCGCTGAGGCATTGACGTTATAGTCCCTTACTTCAAGCACGGCATGTGTACTCGCAGAAGCCTGAATGTCGCGATGCGAGTGGAAATGTCAAGTTTTGATCAATCTCACATTGTCAAGACGTTTCATTTGAAATTTTTGGGTCCACTCATCCATCCATGCTCATTTTATTGGACGGAACCTTGTTCGTCCACCGTGTTCCCAGCCTCGCCGGACTAATCAAAGGCCGTTGTGACGCCTAGACGTCGCTCTCAAAATGGCGAGGTATCTTTGTATCGTTCCGGGACCGAACTGCCAATTCTAGCTACATGCGACCTGTGAATGGGCCATGTGCCTTGGCGACGATTAGTGGCGGCTTTTCAGCGCTCAGCGCCAGCACTGATCGGTGGCTGAGCCAAGATTAACCTCAGGTTATCAGACGAGCAGCCCGAGAACCACTGCCTTCGTCCTCTCTCGTAGTTCTCGGACGTGAACTTCCGATGTAGGCAATGTGCAGGTTGGGTCCTCAAAGTTAACTTTGATTAGCTCTTCGTAGCCAGTATTGCGCAAGCGTTGCTATAATAAATATCGATATGAATTACTAGTACATACATAGAGAAAAATAAAACAATACCAATCCAACTTCCTTCTATGAGTTACAATGTTGTACACTACTTCACTGGCCGAAAGCACACAAAATTTACAGTACGGGAAACCGAAAATAAGTAGTCGATAAGATAGTTCTAGCCTGACTTGTTCCGTTCGAATTTTAAACCTGATGCCGCATCGCACCTCTGAACCACCACCACCTATTTTTGTCCCGTGGGCCGAGACGGCGGTCATAGGGAATGTCAACGACATCCATCACCCCCACGCCATTACGACACATTGAGCTCCCAGATATCTGGTCCCTGCAAAGTGCCCGAAAGTCCCAAGAATCGATTCTTCCCCATCAAGAGATCCACTCGTTTTATCCCCCTCTCTCGTTGACGAAGCTCATCGTCACCCGCCCGTTTGCACCGCCAATAGTATGCCAGATCCACATCCCTCGCCGCATCCCGTGACGCCATGTTTTTATATTCTGTTGGGTGTGCGGATAGCCGAAGCTCATGGTAAAGGCACTCAAAGACGTCGGAAACTGTGACAACATCCCCCCTCTTTGACACGGATGAGATTTGGATGGGCCAGAGTAGATTAGGACATATGATGCTGAGGTTTGTGAGCGGAGGTTCCGTTGCCGGCTCCGCGAACGTGTCCAATGTTACTTGTGTCTCCAGAAGTGTCGAAGGGGGGTGGAGATGTCGTACTGAACGGACGGGGCGCCGAAAGGTGAAAACGCGAGAAGGAAGTGGATGTGCATTTCTTTGGGTGGAGGGCTGGGCGGAGGGCTCGGTTTCCCTTCAAATCCCGAGCGTGGGTAACACATAGGAGTCGAAATGATTGGAGGCGGAGTCGGCGGCGGCGACACCGAAGGCAGTGATGAGGCTGAGCGAGTGGGCGATGGTGTCGGTGAGCCAGGTGAATACAAGGCATTGTTATCCGCAAAGGTAACGCGTTTTGCCATGGTCGGACGAGTGGTGGTTGTGTTGGGGAAAGAGTTAGGACGAACTGACGGTAAATAGGGAAGGGGAGATGAGACAATGTGCTACGCAGTCTTCCGGACCAAATGGGGATACAGAAGATGGACAAGTTGACCCGCGGAATCGATCTGCTCGTTGCTTGTCCAATTGAGCGGTCTGTGTCGTTGGCTCCTCATGTACGTGGATGAGGGGATTGACAGGAAGTCAACAGACTCTTCAAAGGCTTACGTCTACCTGTCGATTCGAGTCAGTCGGGAGAAAGGCTGGAGAAATGGGGGGGAACCTTAACAGATCGCTCTATATGCAAACAGCTTGGCACAGATGGGGTGTAGGCAGAAGTTGACATCTCGACAGAAATCTTGTCTCATGACGCCAAATCCTGGGCAGAGGGGAAGGGGAAGACGGAATAGTCTGGAATTGTCCCAAACAGTGATCGCCACGGCCATCTATTGCGCCCGTTGATCACCTGGCAAAGCAAGAAAACATATATTTAGACGTACCTGGGAACCCTTCCATGAATGTTCCTTTGCTCCCTCTCAAAAAACCTTCGCGTCTTCCGATGGGCGACCGAAACTCACGTGTTCGGAGAGAGATGGCATGTGATCGACGCGTCGTTGAACTAGCCAAATTTGAGAGCGAGAGCTATTGAGAATGAGACATCAGTTGGAGGTCCGTGGCAGGGCGTTCCTGAATTGAGCGAACTGGGTCTTACCTTGGGCATCTTGATTAGCGTACCCGAGAGTAGGCAAAATTCATGAGTCGTGACGAGTTCAGACGCCTTCGTGGCACAAAGTGGGAATCCGTCGCAAGCAGGCCGCTATCGGATGATATGTAGATGTGTTGGAAGTGACGAAAAAGCGACTGGTCGGCGAGTGGAGGAACAACCATAGGCGCGGAACGATCAGGTCGATCAGTGGCTGGTGGTATTTCTTCATACTGGAAGCGCGATGAGTAATGATAAAGAGGAGGATTCAATCATACAACGAAGAGGGCACACCAGAAATATGTGGAGTCAATCGATGTTGTCAAGGACGTCGGTCGAGCCCGAGGGAAAATTAATTAAATGACGCCGATACGCAGGCACCATCATTAAACTTGGGTGAGACTTGAGAACAGAAGAGAATAAATCCTGGTCTATCTCGGTACACTTATCGTAGAGAGGGAGAATCGGCCAGAGAATGTATGAGCAGAATGTGGTTTGAGATTGAAAAACACGAGCCTGCCTCGAGTTCAAGGAGAATGGGATCAACAAGGGACAAACAAGGACAAATCCTTGCTCATGATCAGGTGGTTCATCTCATCTCCTCCGCCTCATTCTCATTGGAATTATAGTTGATGTCCTTGTCTCCGAGAACCTGACAATTACGGCTCTTATATTCGCGAGGGTTACGAGCTCGAGCTCGATTTTCTCACATAATTATATTTCAGAAAAGCAAACAAATTCAGTACTCCTCGTCCATCGCAATACTTCTGAGTCAAGTCCCATCGTGGCGTGGCAGCCATGCATCATTTCAAGGCTCCTTCTTCGCGATATCATTTACTAATCACTTTTTGTGGCTTTCAAATCCCCGGTCATGAGGCCTTTCTAAAGATGTGTGGCGACAGGTACGAAGTAACCCTTATCAAGCTCAATCTCTCTCGGCACCTCGTTGTCCTTTTGCATCCAGCCTTCCATTCCGCGACCCTCCAGCTTCGCGTCCGACCTCGATCATGATCGTCCACCTGATAATGTCCCACTTCTCGCGGGTGATATCCCAAAAATTCCGTTACCCGATCCATTGCCCGAATGCGAAAGTACTCCCCACCTAAACAGCGACGATTCAACATCTGACGTGGAAGACTCGTGCCATACAGAGCCATTTACATGTTAATGAATGTGATAGGTATCGTTCTGTGCTAGTCCTACATGTATGTTATGTTTACAACAGATAAGTAATTTCAATAATGATCCTGGTATATAACGATAAGTAGGGATATTGATACGACGATGCAGACGGGAAATTGATAAGACGATGAAGGAATACAACGGTAAGCTGAGGTATTATGGTGAGGAATACTGGTAACTGTATACAGAGTCGTGAGGGATATCGAAGCCAGATAGAGAGGAGATGCAGGTATCCAAAAGTCCGTGTTGAAATGAGAGTCGTGATCGTCGCTGAGAGAGATCGATTGATTCAGTTCTGGCTGACGTGAAATGGGGACTGACGAACCTGTGAAGGATGGCCAGCCAAGCCTTGCGATGAGAGAAGGTTGATTCCTACTGATTTCCTACCAACATTTCATAGGTGGTAGGCTCCTCAGACGGGAGCAAGCCAAGGAACTGAGAATTGTGGGGAAGCCAGTCAACACGCCTGACACCTTTCTTCTTCTCCATTTCAGCCTGTGGTGGTGGCAGACGTCCAAGTCGCCGGTAGAACGCCTGCGTGATTTCCTGTCTCCTAGATTTCTCGTGGTCGTGAAACTCCGTGGTCGTCACATATTTGCGAAGGTTGTTATAGATACCATCGAGAACGTCAAAGACAGTGAGTGGAGAGCCGTCTGGCCCACTCACTTCAATGACCCATGATAAAGATTGGCATTTGATTTTCATGGTGGAGATGCGCGATTCGAACGCAACATCAGTCATGGCAGTGCTGAGGGTGTCGTTGTCAAGAAGCCGTGGTGATTCATCAACGCCGAGAATGATGATTTTCGGATGACTGAATTTGAGAAACCGATGGATTCCATCCTCATAAAGGTAAGGAGCGAATTGCGATGGGTTCAACGCAGGGGATACGTTGTCGGAAAAGGGAGGGTAAGGATCTGTTTGAGGCGAAAATGTTGAAGAGGAGAAAGTCGTGGAAGGTGTGTCACGGGGCGAGGGAGGACGTGGGGCCGAGACGCGGTGAGGCGGTGAAGGGGGGAGAGGGGGGGAGGGACGATATGGAGGAGAAGGAGTGTCTGACGGCGCACAAGCATCTGGGAGCAAATGGGCCGGTGAGAGCGATGGGATTGGTGTCGGCGAGTAGAATTGTATCGCGTTCTCCTCTATGAAATGAGCAGTGTGCGACGCATGGGCATAAGCTTGGGGAGGCGGTGGGCGTGGGGGTGTTTGCGGGAGGTAAGGATCTTCAAGTTGTGCGGGTGAATAGGCTTGTCGGGGAGACGGGCTTTGTGGGGGGGAGTAGGAGTAGGTATTGTTCTCCCGGACGAACCGGACGCCCTTTGCAGCCATGTATATCTGTCGTAGGTGCTGTGTAGCATAGAGTCAGAGCTGGGGAACAGAAGATGTGCATAGAGCGAACTTGCCAAGGGCGGAGAGGAGATGATGGAGGGGGGAAAATCGTTTGTGAATCATAGTTGGCAGATGTAGGCGCCTTTAAAAGCATTTGAGAGGCCAGCTTGCTATAGATGGGCATGGTTCAGTGCTGGGAATGACTCGATGAGTCCTTCGAAAACCAAGGACCGTGACAGCCTTGGTGACTGATGGTGTATCCGCATTTGGAGGCCCGACGGATTGATCGTGATGACCCACGACATACGCACTGTGAGCAAAAGCGCAAAACACAGCGATATCCGTTTACTCTGTCGAATCAGCCCAGGGCGAACCCTAAGTCATTCGCAAGTATCGTTGGAAACTGGTAGGTTCGCCTTGAATTCCACAGTCTCCTTTTCACCTAAGCGCCCACGGCATAGCCCGTCCTTGGGTGGAGACAGCATACAGAATAGGTATGTCAATCTCGATCCTTCAGTCGACCCAAAGCTGATCGGGAGTCATCCGGTTCACGGGGAAATTCCGATATCTTCGACTGTATTGTTGTCCTTGTACAGTGCTGTAACTCAAGGCAGTGACACCGAGCCTCATGGTATGAACGACACTGCTCATTCTCCGCCCGCCCGACCAGATGAGGCGCAGGAACCTAGTGGTTACAATGTCTCTGCTGAATAGGCGGTTACCCGTCTCTGCTTTCAATTCTATTCATCGTCCCGTTCCCGACACCTGGTGCCTTCAGGGCCGTAAACTGTATTGCCAAGTCACACCGCCATGCCTGTAAAGATAAGATTACACCGCCATCAAGACTTTGAATGGAATAATACAGGCGCCCACAGAGAGCCCCATGTGCAAATCTATTCACGACCAGTACGCACCACGAGATGCAGCACTACACCTGCGCCACTCAGAAGCACGACACGTGTCGATATACCCGAATAGAAAGCGACTTACAACTACTAAAACGGATGCCCGACCGCTCATCCTACCAATTAGAAGCAACCTCCCACTTCGTTGGTTCCAAGCTTCTAATCTTAGCCTTGCTCTGCTGAAGTAAGGTGCCGACTGTCTCAATGAGAGCGCCGGGGAATCCACGGCCTCGTCTTATCGATGATCGATTAGTGAGTGCCACACACCTTTCCCTCCACGTTTAGAAAATACTGCCATTTCGTTGGCCTGCCGTTCTATCCTTGGATACGAATAAGGACCATAGCGATTCTCATCGCGATTTGTGAACCTACTGAAGTTTCGAAGCATCCGATAAGACCGCCAGGCATTCTGAGTGTACGCCCAGTTCATCAACGCTGTCGCTTTCATTGCCCGTGCCGAACCTCCACGTGTTTCAAGATGACGAAAGGAGTCGGCAGAACAGCCTTTCGCCACACTTCTGAAACGACGGATGTCCCTGAATTCCTCAGATCGTCGGTCGCCACACAGATTTCCTCCCAGTCGTCATGTCGGCTGCGGTAGACGGACCAGCTCAAGTTCCAGGTTATTTTCTTCCGAGCTGATCATTATCGATTGGCGATACGGAAATTAACGCCCTTGACCGGCGATCGTCCTCGAGGCTCGCGGGATTGCCTCCGTCATGTCACGTTCAGGAACTACGGGTTGACAATTCCGTCTGACGGTAACCACACAAGCGTGTAACACTTGAGACCAACTTCCCTCCTTGTGCTTTAACGGAAGACGGACATCTCCACGCATTGTCCAGCATTCGCGGCGATACACATGACATTCTTTCCCGTACCACGTTGTTCCACCTTTTAGACAACACTGCCCCGCGTGAACGATGTCGGCGACTTCCAGACCTCACGGAGCGTCCGACGGAACCAAAGCTCAGCTGTCTCCCTGGCACCGTTGATGGTGGCGTACAAAGAAATCAGAAAGGTGGGTACCATGTGCACTGCTGATGCTCACTAGTACTTAAAGGATGGACCCACAGACGGACGTACGGCACTTCAACCAGACTTTCACATTCCCTACCATTGCCAGGCGGGTGCGAGGCGCTGCGAGCCTCCTGCGAGCGACCACGAGCTACCTGGGCAATGACAGTGAAGATAGTGGTAAGTTCACTCGACCGAAGTTATCATCGAGCAACTCCTACATCTGCCTATACTTGCCTCGTGCCCATTATTCACCGGATTTCGGTTCCTACGAAGTCGACGGCGATCCGTGATTCTGGTCTAGATGCGTCTTACTAGTGGAGAGGGTAAAGGGCACTGCATGCTCATAATTCGGAGAAATGCGAAGAACTGGTACTGCAACACAGCACATCGGCGGGGATATCAACGTGTTGGTGACGCTTGACGGATTCGGTAATTGATTTGGTATGTCAGAAACTACTATATCTGGTATAAAAGTTAGAACGGCCAGAATGCATGGGACAGGTGACAAGATCACGTACCTGATTGGAAAACACTCGCTGGCGTGGGCGCTGAAGTGCCTTTTTACCTCCTACTCACGACCTACGGGCACTCTCTCCAGAACGATTAGAGCGATGGCAAGTTCCGTCCTCCTTTTTCATGAATCAGCTCCAGATCGGCCAGCTAATGAACCTTTAAATCACGGTAAGCTAGGGCTCCCGATCTCAATGAAAGATAAGCGCGTTAACCCACTGATAGCATATCGACATCGGACTGGATCATCATCAATAACCTACACAGAGATACCAGAAGCGCAGCGACGCCCGGCCGCCTGGGAGGATTCTTGGGAAGCACAAAATACGCAACGACAACCCACTTACGTCGACGCAATCGGCCCAGACGATTCTCCGCCGATGCGGCCAATTCAACTCGACGACTCCCCTCTGCCCGAGCGTATCCTTGTTTTGACCGTGCCCTCGGTACTCCAAATACAACCATATGATGGCCCACCACCTATCGATATTTCCAGATCGATCTACCAGTGCGTTGGACTCCCTGAGGTGGTCGACGAGCCTGTAGTACTCAACCAAGCTCTGGAATTCACGTCAGCCTCATACGACCCGCACATAATATATGCTAAACGGCCACAAATAGACGCACGTAATCATATTTGTGAACCCGCCACATATCCCAGTCTACAGTCCATGGTTGTCATTTATCCCACTGGCCGGCCCCTCACTGTTGTCCCCGCTGATAAAGAGCGCAATGAAGTCACGGTGGGAGATGTCCTCCGGTCCATCGATAAGGAGTATTTCAAGGTCTGGGTTAAATGGGCGGGCCGTGATATGAATCCTGTGTTTGACGTTCATGGAGTTCCGGTCTGTGAGTGCCTTGGGATTTTGACGGCCTTGATGCATCTGCGAAGCCTTTACGAGATGGGAGGACTAGTTAGGACTGCGATGGGTCATGACATCTGGGCGTTGAAATTGGGCAGACCCCAGTGATGTCGATGGTGACACGTAGAATTGTTACCTGTATGAGATGTGCGTAATTCTGAGTTCAATGTTGTATCTGTAATGAGTTTATTGACCAATGGGAGATATAATAGAGGCGAGAAGTACGTCCTTTCCAGTTTTCCCTTGGTTGCCTTGAGTATTATTTTGGAACCGAAATTCACGTTAAGCCGCATCTCACGTGTAAAATGTCAAAAGCGTGTCGTTCGGCATGGGTCGGTGAAATTAAACGAGGGCACAGCCACTTGGCCTCCAGGCACAATTGGCGCGCGTCAAAATTAATTGGACCTAAGATCCATGACGTCGTCGGCGATGAAATTTAGCGAAAGAATTCGGATGGCAAACGCTCGGACAAGCAGTGGACGAGCTCACTCCTAATGAAAATGATGTTGAGTGGAAGACATCTCACAAACATTATTGTTCTGGCAATTGGGAGGTCGAGGAAATGATGAAACGATTTACCTAAATAGGAGGAAGATTAGATTTGTCCGCATTCGTCGAGTGAGAGTGCAGGCGAATGTTAAGCGGGAAAGTGCTAGAGGCGCCGATGAACGTCAGAGTCAATGTAAAGGTCTCGTTCTTCAATAACTCAAGGACTGCATTGGGCGGGAAAAGAGGGAGGAAAGGACGTGTTACTGCAACGTGACAATTACGTGATAACTGAACAGAGCTTCTGCAAATTCAGGAAACTGTTCCAAACATCGAGATCTGTAAAACCCACCTCATTGAAGACTTCAAAGACCCGAATAATTCGCCCATAGAGTATGACAAACGACCCTATAAGCCCCTCTGCAGCGTCCAATGTTCCCTCTAACCCCTTGATCCCTCCGCGCACCGAAAGTGAGTTCTGTGTCGGGAGACTTCTTCCAGAGGGCTGGATCTAATAGCGCCGCCTAGCACCACTTGCGAGAAACAAGGAGGCAAATCTGCCAAACCCAGTAGTTCCAGGTCTGCTAAAGAAACAGAACGTGTTCCAGTGGGACAACGCCACTTCCCAACAAGCACCGTCGAGGAAGACCCGACGCCATGAAACGCTTGCACCGACCAAA
The DNA here is from genome assembly GCA_013433165.1 of Hypsizygus marmoreus. Lineage (NCBI taxonomy): Eukaryota > Fungi > Basidiomycota > Agaricomycetes > Agaricales > Lyophyllaceae > Hypsizygus > Hypsizygus marmoreus. The sequence goes on along the minus strand of CM024084.1, from coordinate 152,779 downwards.
GATCCGCTGCGCGAAGGAGAACCGCAGGGTGCTGTGCATCGGAGACCACCACAACGAGTCCAAACATTCCAGCCCACCACACTCCCGCCGACGACGACGCGACCAACACCATTCCACTCATCACCACGATCGTCGCAGTACGCCACCACCTCATACAGATCCTACCATCCACGAGCACAATATTCCACTGAAGCAATAGCCGGAGGAAAATACATTGCACCTAGCTTATCGCCCCGTTCGCCGCCACCGCACCCGCGACCGTTGTACCCAACTATTCCCCTTCCAAACCATCCACGCGAGGATGTAAAACCACAGATCCATTCATTCCTCAGCTACTTTTCGACTGCGACAACAGAGCCTGCGGCTAACCCGGCGGGAAAAGGAGGTCAACACTACGATGAGCCCGCGACTTGCCCAGAACAGAGCTTCCTCAAGATTCAGGTATTCCATACTGGCGATATCATCGAAATTTGTGCGTCTGGCGGCCCAGGGTCGTATGTAACGGTTGGAGATGTGGTCGGTGCGCTCGAGAAGGCTACGAGCTCGATGAATGGGGTGAGAGAGGGATTCTTGCCTGACGAAGAGATCCTTCGCGCAATGACCGGCGGAAATCCTCTGCTTGTATGGAATGCACTGCGGCATAGGTTTGGGACGAAGGTTGGGTTATATATTCGAAGCGGTCACGATTCCTGGATTTTCCGCATCAAGTAACTTAGATCGATGGTTTCAGTGCCAGGGGGATTGAGAACACGCACCGAGATACGTTGTAGGATTGTAAGTCCTTTTGGCTCACGGTTCCCGTATGCATGCTTGCTGACCAACTGCTTCCCCCCCGCTGCAGAACGGAGCCATTGTCGAACTCCTAGGAGCAGTCAATATACAGCCATAACGAATTAAAATGATTGAAATGTTACCAGCATATGTAAGACCGTGCACAAACCACCAGTTAGACTAATAGTCCAAGCGTCTTGCAATACGAGAACAACAAATGCATATCGGCGCACGACATCATGGTGCAAAGCGAGTTTTCAAACCCAGAAAGGACCGAAAATCATTTAGCATGGGATGGCGACAAAGTCCCCATCTGGAAAACGAATAGAATGAGGTGAATAGATGCGAAGTGCGAAGCAGGACCACGATTAACTGCGATGGAGGGATGGAAGTGGGATGGGACGATAACCGGAAGTTTGAACATCCAACATATCACGTGATGCGCCCAGATCAAGCAAAAGTTTCCACTCACAAATCCGAGCCGTAACTTCGTGTTGGTGACATGCTTGCAGCTTACCCCAGCGCGAGTTTAAGCTACGGTGTCGTACACTACGGGGTCTCTCGCTCACGTTCTGGATCACCCGATTGTGGTCAATTCATACGAGTGAACGAGAATCGCCCTTATGAACTGACTTACTGTCCCAAAGGTTAGCACGCACCTTGTCATTTATGTAGCATATGATATATCTGTCTTTGTCTCAAGGTTATGAGAGTCGATGCGCACCTGAGCTTCGCCTGTATATCATCTAACATAGAGTCAAGGAAGTTTTTCCAAACCTAAGGGGGCGTAATGAAAGAAGGTCAGCACTCCAACTCACCTCCCCAGCTGATGCCTCCCGCTTGCCGAACTCTGTTTTCCTTAGATTTAAGCCTACTCTCCACTTCACAAGATATGGGGGCATTGACACCACAAAGATTTGGACAGATCCAGGCGTAATAGAGGGGAAGTTGGGGCACACCTCAAAGTACATCCGCCATTTACCAAGTGTTCCTTCCCTTTCACAATCTCACTACATTTGTCGTTGAGCTCGTCCGGGCAGAGTCGTTGGCGAAACACGGTAAGGTATGTCTCCTTCCACGACATAGTCTTCGACTATTTCCGGTGACCGTAGATTTTCCCAGCCCTCCATTAGCGTTCGATATTTCATGCGCACCTTTTGAGTACTCCGTGACGACACTGTTCTCCTTTGTCCTTGGACCGAAATACACCCCCCTGCGTCTTGGTGCCGCCGCTCGGAATCACCAGGATGTTCGCGTCGATCCGCGGATAAGAGGTGGTTCTGATAATTTTTCAGAATTCAACATTTTGAGGACGACCACCATCACAGCCATGGATAGGTCTCGAGACATGACGCGAAGTCGAATTTCATTGGCTGCCGTAAACGCCACCTACGCCTATCGGGGATATAACTTGTCGTCACTGACGAACAATGCCCCCGTGCTGGAAAGGTGAGTTTCTATCAATGTGCAACGCTTAAAAACTCACTGGGCTTTTAGTCTTTTCTCATTCTTAACATCCGGCTCGTTCTCAGGACATGTCATGACACGGGCGGGTTATTTGGTCTATGCATAACCACGACGGTAGATTAATATCCGGCAACTGAAGTTCCTCAGTCTTTGCTGGGATTGGTGGGGTGGGTGGGTGCGGGGGGTTTGTAACGTTCGCCGGCACTTGAGCCTCGCCAATCTCCAGGAAGCATGCTCTCAGTGGGAAATCCTACCTTTGTCCGCCGTTCTGTAGCATTCCCTCCGGTGATCGAAAGGATATATATAATCACCCGGTAGGCGGGAGAATGACTCGCGGCCATTCCACTAGAGCGGAGGGGCACGAGCCTTGCGAATTCTCTAACCCTTCTTCTCGATTCAATTATCTCCTCTCGACGATGATAGATGACTTTTTCGCTGGCTATCGGACCTTGGATTATGTTCTTCTAGGTGGTGAGGGGGTTCGGGGTCAACAGCGCTCGGGGAGGGGTAGCCGCCATTCCTTTGCCATCTCTATTCGCTTGCTGCCCACTGGTCCAGCCCACACGACACTAGCGAGGTGACGTCTTCTATAGGCGGTAGTCAACAAGGGACAGGAAATTACTTGCCTCCGACGGCTGTGTATGACGAGATATGCTCAGTCATCGTGCTGTGGAATTCTGGCGCTAGTGTTGCTGATTCCCGCCGTACGCCAGCCAGCGTCTGTAATATGGGCTCTAGCTGTGGCCGTTAAATGCTGGAGATATGTCGTTGGGATTTCCCCCGTGGTGGCGCTCTTGTTCCAATCGCCTCCTTCGATTTTACATGGTGGGGGGCCTGGGCTGAGAAACTTCTTCCCTTGTGGGCACAGCGTGGACAAGACTCGAGTGCCAAAAATATTTGGACTACTAGGCAAGCTTGTTGTGCAGTGGAGATGTCAGGAGGGGGGTGAAGGCGAGTGACCAGTGACGAGAGTGTGGCGTGCCATACAGGGATGGCCGCCTTTGTTGTAAACAAAGGAAAGAAATACTATCTTCGCTCAATACATCACGTGTTTCACAGTGTATTTAACAGCACGCTCAACATGTGTTCGAGCCAGAACCCCAGCTCAACGAGGGCTCCTGAATTCAAAGAGGGGCCTACAGTGTCCTTCGCTTTTGACAAGTGGCAGAATTGAAGGTCAGTGCAGAAATGAAGGTGAGTGATATGTTTTGTTTGGAGATGTGGCGTCATTCAAGGTCGCTTGGGAAAATTTCCAAAGCTGTATCAGCGTAACTCCCGTCTCCGGTTGATTATCAGGTCCAAGGTCGCACATGTATGCGCTGCTTCCACGCTTTTGGACTGCACTTATCTGGGTTAATACAAATATGGCACTGCACTAAATTTGTCCTAGCGGCCTGTTTCCATCGAGCACCTAATAGACTGTTTTCTTCCGCGTCCTTACATCGGGGATAGCACAGCTTGCGTCCGTTTATTCTCACTGTCTGCCTGATCATGGGTTGATGTTATGACTGCACTTTATCACTCCCCGGGTCTCGATTTCGCCCGTTGTGACATATATGCTTGGATCTGGAGATCGCCTCGTCTTTGAATGGCATCCAATGATTCTCCCATGCTTAAGGCATTTGTGTTCTTCGTCCCGAGATCATGGTGTCCAATCGGTAGTATCTTTGGCTACTAAGCGCCGTATACGGCGCCTAAAGACTTGTGGAAACTTTCTGCTTAGATGTCAAGATCGCGCAAGTCGTTAGTAGTTCAATCACTGGGATCCGAGTAACTTACCATCCTGTGATCTTCATTTCTCCGTGATGCCGCGGAGATGAATCAATGGCTCTTCGCTGGAAACGAGAGGTTTAATTTAACTTACAATGTACACCTATAGAGTACTTGAGGCTACGCTCCAATAGGTATATGAAGGAAATCTTTTTTGACTTACGGAACTGTTGTGGCCAGGCTTTACAATGCCTTGTCCTCATGCCAGTGACTTGGACCTCAGCCAACAAAAATTTCGGCCTCAAGGCCTCAGCCAATCATGTCTTTCCGCCGGTCATCTTTCATGGATTGACCAGCTGAGCACAACCACTTGGGGATCATTGATCAATGGTGTCCATCCAGCAATAAGATGGTCACCATACTAGGACAGTCGAAGAAGCAAGACTGGCCTCGACATAGTCCTAAAGATACCACCGATTTGCATGTTCTTTGATGATGATCATTGCGGACAGTCATGCTGACGACTTCCACGCAACCATCCCTGTCTACGAACACATTCATCAGCATGAACAAGTATATATTCCGGTATCTCAATTCTATTCGCGCAGAACCTAATACGCAGCGTGATAGGTACAAACACCAAATAGGCTTATGGAACTCGCATGCACGTTGGTATCCCAGATGCCGACATCCGGTATTCCAAACTGGCCCAGACGAACGACAAGAAAGAAGAAAAGCAGGGACATAGGCCCTATGGAAATAGACCCGCAGGAAAGTCATTCGGCTTCTTGTGACATGTATGTCCAAAAGGGGAAGACGCGACTCGACGGCCGTGTATAGGATCCAGGTCGAAATGCTGGTGCAAGCTCATGAGATGCTGACAGATTCCTTATAAGAAGGGACCTCACCAGAACAATGTCCACCATCTCTTGACCAATGTCATTCCCACTTTCCACCAGACACGTCCAGCCAAGCCCTCCAACTCCAAGTCAGGACATATACGGCGATGGTTGGTGCTTCTCTAGATCCGTGACCGCCGTTGTTGACAGCAATGTCCAGCGTCCTTAGACTACGCAACGAGGGGAAGAACACACATTACGAGATGGGCGGCAGCGGTGGCGACATCCGAGTCCCAACCCTCGGGCTCATCACCACCATTTACCAGCCCTCGAGGGTACCACCCACGGTCCATCGACCTCAACAAACAACTTTTATCGTCTCTGAGCCCATCACGACATCGCAAACAACACTCGATAAGGCTGTCGACACTATCCAATATAGAGTCAATGCCTTCAAGAACCTCGTCGGCACCGCCACTACATTCCCGACCACTATATCGAACAATTCCGCTGCCAGCTGATGACGTTGAGGAGCAACTCATAGCAGGGACAGCACAGGCAGGAGGGTTGAGGAGCACGTCGTTAACCTCACCACCGCATGCGTCCACCAGGCCAAATTCTCCACCACGCCTGGGTTACGAGCAGTTCGACCACACTATGACCACCAGCCTTAAACCAAAGCTTGTCCAGCTCCACCCTATGCTTGAGAGAGCATGTTTATCACCGTCGCTCAAGGTGCTCCATCGCCCCAGTGAACTGTCCACCGTCGGGGATCAAAGCCGCTCAGCGCCCGCGACGAACCCTGGCCTAGGGTATCTGAACGTCGTGATAAGGCAACATGATGCGGTTGCGCCAGTCCGCCCATCACCATCCAACCCAGTCATCGTCACAGTCGGTGACGTGCTCGATGTGCTTGAGAGGGTCGCTGATATGTTCATGGATGACAACGATGGTGAAAGACATATTCACAGGGTCTCGGAAGGAGAAGGACGATGGTCTAACGGCAGCGGATTGGCAAAGAGGATTCGGGTGCTGGATTCGCTGAAGCTTTGTTGGAGGGCTTCGACAGCACTTGAGGGCATTGGAGCAGGGTCAAATACATGGCAGCTAGTTGTCGAGTGTCGCTGAAATATGAAAGCCGAGAAGATAATTGTAGTTGTATCCCGGTACGTTGCTTTCAATATTCAGCCATGGCTTCCAGTCTCTGTGATATCCTTCGATTTATGTAAACCGCTGCTCGGAATCATGCCCAAAGGAATTACTCACCTGACTTGGGAGTCTCGCGGCTATAAAGCCCGCCATCAACACCGATGAGTGGGACAGCGGGGGGAGTCTACGGCCGATAGTATTTCATAAGTCCTGTAACTGCCAGAGTAGTGCACTCTGATCAGAGTCAGAGAAGGGTTAGGCGTTTGATGAGAGAGAATTGGCCAGAAAGGGTTACCCAGCACCGCATCAAGTCCAACGCCGATGCCGACGACGAGGCAAAGGATGTTGGGAGCGCAACAAAAGTACAATCAACGTTCATGGCAGGAACGACGTGCAGCCAATCGTGTGGCGATGTACCTGTTTATACCACAAACAATCGACGATGAAGTTTAGCGGATCATTGACAACCGGAACTGCCCCTGTGCTCATCCGTCACATCCTGGTGTAGAACATCGGCGAAACAGAAGATAAAACACCGTAATAGGTGAAAGTGGTACGTTGTTAAAGCCTACTTATATTCATAATGGGTGAAAATCAGTGAACTTTCCAAAACGTGAAGTTTTTACCTTGCGAGTCCCCTAGTGTATTGTCGGTATTGATGTCGTTGCCCGGGACTGGGGCTAGGGTAATATCCTAAAGCTGCATGGCAAAAACACACTTTTTCAACCTTTCAAGACATTTTTGTCTGGCTGGTTCAAGTTCAGTTCCACAGCCTAGGTAGCTTCCGGACTCTCGGTTGCAAGGACATAATGTATGACATGCTTACCTGCTGCGGGAACTCGACTGCATGCATGAGCGGATGTCACTCACGCTGCGACCACTTCTTAGATGAAATTTGAAGACAGTCGCGCATATTCTCGAGAGTGACAATATGCGCGACTGTCGTCAATTATGAAAGGAGTTTTTAGCCAGCACGAAACCCTCGATGGAGTGATATCAACAGCACGACTGGGCCCAATATCTTCCCTCGAGGGTCCTTTACTGGTGTACCGGAACGGAGAAGAGAAGCCAGTTACGCACGCATTGTAGTGTCCTAGGTATCGTGATCATCCTCCTTTGCACCATGCTTTCGTTCACCTCTACTATTCAATTAACGAGATATGCAAAGCGAAGGTGCGGGGTGCCAGGCGTAAAAGTTCACAACACAGCACTTTCTCTGTTGCCAGAGATTCTGCTTCCTTACAACGCCTGCCACGGTGTCATTGTGAACGTTAGCTGGTCATCGGTCGGTCTTTCCGAATTTCTCTAGCAACTATGCTGATTAGTCCGGAGTCGCTGAGTAGCTCGTCAAACAGTTTCGACATCTGGAAACGTGGCGGATATGAAGAACCGAGTATATGCGCTTCTTGCGAGCCAGACAAGGTGCATGTGAAGATCCACAGCTCCCAATCCTCGCTTTTGACCCATTCGAATATCATGGCGCACAGACTGTCAGGTTCACTCACCTGATGAACGAGATCCATACAGTATATGCGCAACTCGGTCGCAGGCTGATGTTACAGTGACCTCCAGGCCCATCGCTCAAGCATTGTGGCACGCTCGCGGATGAATTAGGGCGATAAGTGAGTCTATTTCGACGTACCTTGGCGACGCGGTGGGCTCATATCCAAAGCTCCGTCTATTTTGTCACCCACATCATTTAGACTCCCTTGCTCATCGGTGTGCCCGACCGTCGCACTTGTCGGTTGAAATGAGCGCACCTCTTGTTTCAGAACAACATTACTTCACATCGAGCGCAGAAATTCGGCGCTGGTATTGGGAGTTATGGGCATCGGTGTAAAGACAGTTGGGAATAGGGAAGGGACGGAAGAATCCATTCCCTTCCTTTTTGCAAGACGAACTGTCGTCGATGATGACATCATGTGAATCCTGAGGTCCGTCCAAAAGGTAATAGCACACCCATCGTCGATAGCATAGGAAGATTTGAAGGAAAAACGTCCAAATATAATACACATATCGTTTGAGTCAACAGCTCATTGACCTTCCGTTGCTCAAACCTACAGACATTTCTGATTGACTTCGAGGTGTAACATTTAGGAGCCGAACATCATCTCTAGGCAATTCAAATCAAGACGCAACACTTCTTTTGTCATCAGCAGGGGAAGCTTCTTTTCCAATAGCGTCATGACTTCTGTGCGATACCGTGGAGGCAGATAGGACCCGTTATCTGGATGGGCAATACAAATCTTGACATTATCCAGGTCCGCATTCGCGGGGCCAGCGAGAAAGGCGTCAAATGCTGAAGCCCAAATGTCGCATTCATCCCAGAGTGTTTCTGTGCTAAAGTCATACGGGAAATCGAGGATTAAAATGATCTCCAAGGTTTTCAGTCTTTTGTTCCCAGTGATGGTCTTTTCGAGGCCCTTAGAAAGCCAATGAAGATGGTGGGGGACCTGATTGTGGTAATGTCGGAATGCCAACTTTACGGAAGTTGGATTGGATGGGAATGCCAATGACATGGAGTGTGAACGGAAATCTAGAAAATGGGGTTCAAAAAACTTCGACCTTAGACTGTGCAGCCTGTTACGACTCACCAGGGGTAGGGGTTGGATATCCCGCGTCATCCCAAGTAAATTGCTCAAGAGTGTCTGCCGCATCGGTGACGAATTTGGAGACCAGTTCCACCGTATTTTCGTGGAGTCCAGTCACAGAAAGCTCCTGGAGATGCGCAAGGGAGAGCTTGGATTGCGGAAGCTGCGATGTCTTGTATAATAAATCGATGTGGGGAGCCGAAACACAGTCGATGTCCAACACCCTCAAGTAGCCTTTCGTGTTAATTGCACCTTTGTGAACGATCGCGGGCACTTCCTCCGTTACCAGATCTATTCCATGAATGCTCCCGCGGAAAGTCAATCGCTTGAGTTCTGGACAATGAAGCGCGAGGAACGTCAACGGGAAATCAACCAAGTTCCACAAGGTTAGCTCAACGACCGGGTTCGACTGAATCATGGCGACCACGGCGGATGTCAGCGACATTGAGATTCCACTAGACCTGGATCCAGTGGCCTCATCGATAATTAGCTTGAATGAACGTAGCTTGTGAACCTTTTTGAAGAGAAGAGGGAGGACCTCGTCTTCGCGGCTGAATTCGCCCGTCCGTATATTTAAGAAGCCTTCGGAGTAGTTGAGGAGGGTGAGGTGGCGGATGCAACCCGCCAGGCGGTCCGATTTCGAGAGAACGTCGAGCAGTGGCTGCGCTTTATGATGACGGCGTTTCCGTCTCGGATTCCAGAAATCAATCGTGATGCTTTTAAGGAGGTGGTATTGGCTCCGCGGTGTGAACTGGCGTGTCACTAGCGAACATGCCTTCAAGTTGACTGTATCGTCATGCAGTTCATCGATGATGGTGTCTATGATCTCCGAGGGAATTGGGCGTTGAAGGAGGGGCATGGTGGACGCGAAAAATGGGATGGGTATGGAACATGATTCTCGAAAGTGCGAACTTATATTTATACTGCCACTCCGGAGGGATACAAAGAGCAAATGCCAGAAATGCGCCAAAGAGGCAAACGCCGTGCCACCTAATCTTAAGAAACGTATGACAGACATATGGCTCGAGCACGGCAAAAAAAATCCATGGGGATGTCGGGGGGAAAAGCGTCGAAAGGAGGGAATATCAAAGCATCAATGGAACATTCCAACTTCGCAAAGGCCAGGGTTGGCGGTAGCTCACGTTGATCGAAGTTCACGGATACAGTATCACCACTGGCGAATATTGTATATGCCCGTTCCATCACCTGCACGCCTACTGAAGACAGCTTTTCATGAGAGGGCAAGACCGGCCATCTTCCGCCTCAAGGATGCACTGAGAGCTAAGAAGGTAACTACGAACACCAGAGAACCTCGTGAACAGATGAATTATCAAGCAAGGTGAAATCTCGAGAGCATTCCGAGGGACTGTAGGTCGATATCCATATCTGCCAGTTGAGAGATAACTGAACGGCAAGTGCCTTTATTCAAGAGAGGGGATGAACGGAAATATGGAAGAGGATCCCTCGCCGCCACAGAGTGCTGAGTAAAGCGTAGTATCGGAGCAGGATATAGCAGTCATGATGGAGAAAACGGGCCAAGGTCTGATCATCGTCCTCGACGATGACGAAACAGCTTGATCGCTGTCCGGCAAACTCCGAAGTCCTTCAAAAGCTCACCTGCTCCCACGTCTGTTCAAGTCTATTTTCCTCATCTATTTTCTTCACTTGCACCTAAATCAGCACGAATCTCGGGAATAATATTTCGAAAGTCCTGGTATTTTTGGGCAGGGAGAGGGGTATATACACGAAGACCAAAAACGCCGAGTACCACCCAACGGATACAAGATCAATAGAGATTTATCGAATGAAAACTCAATTTTGGCATCCAGGAGCATGATAACAATTGAGAGGTGTGCTTAGAATTTGAATCCGCCTGCAAGACCCATGATGTTGGTAGGGTCGATGGTAGCTTTGAGCGACTGCAACGTCGCAACATTCTCACCATACATCCCCTCCAAGGGCGTGTCAAATATGGCGTAATTAGGATAAACGGCAGCACCGAGGACACCTTGACCTTCCGAGATGGCGAGATTGCGGATACGCGCCGCGCTTTCATGAGCGGCTTTGTGGAAATGCGAGTCGAAAAGTTCGAGCGACCACGCGTAGTAGATGTTGAATGGGGAGAGACCAACCGAGCGGTTGGGTGGGTACGCGGAGGAGTTTCCGTGAGAGAAGAGGGAAGGAAGGAATGGCTCGACGTCGTACGAAATGAATGAACCAGATTTTAGGCTGAGATGGCTGCCCCAGAACTGGATGAGAGGAACGATCAGAGCTGAGGAAGGCGATGGGGTATTTTAGTCACGCACGACGGTCTCATTGAGAATCGCATCCAGGAGGCTTGGGGTGTATTGAGTGAGGGAGACGGTGTTGAAGATCCCGCTGAGGATGTCAAATTTAGGTACCGTCGAACTATGAATCTCACATATGCGTGTGCGTACCGTTGGCCATATGTAGCATCGGATGGAGACGACTTGACCAGCGACAGGAAGCTTCGTGTTGAAATGTCCTTCGTGAGGTGGGGGATCGCCAAGAAGTTATCGAAGATCCCGGCGGGTGGGGTCGGTCCGTCATAGAAGACAAGGAGGGAGATGCCAGGCTATAATGAGTCAGCGCAGACGTCCGTGTGGCCGAGTGAGGGGCACTTGCCTGTCCAAGGAGGAAGTTGTAGGTTGTGATAATGCTGGCTTTTGCGTCTGTCACTGTCGCAGAGAATTCTGCAGTGGCAGCTGCGACAGCGGGAATGTGGGGGAAGGTGAATGTGATTAGCCCACCCTGTGGCCAATTATGAGTCACACGACACTTATGATATGTGGTAAATAGAAGACATACCCAAACTTTTGTCTGAGGGAAGGTCTTCAGGGTAAAACGAGTCACGATTCCCTGTCAAAGCAGATGTTAGTTGGACATCATAAGATAGTATGAATTGGAAGCTACGAAGTTATTCATGCCGCCCTGATTTGACATTAGTTCCTGGCAAATATGAGATGAGTAAATCATCATACCTTCAGCCCGAAAAAGAGGGTGGGGTCGGACGTTTCTGTAACTGTCACGACGGCGCCGCTAGGTTTCACGAGCTCGAACGCGGTAATAGTATCGACGGTCAGTCCATATTGATTCGTTTTCCACGAGTAACCTTGAAGCAATCAATGTTACACGTGAGAACTGGGAGTTCAACGGCAATTCGCCAACCATACCTCCACCGAGGGTGAATCCAGCAACGCCCACCCCGGAAACTCTTCCACCGACAACGTTCACATTATGAGGCTCAAGAGCGGCGTAGACATCGTCCCATACCAGTCCGGCACCAATCACTGCAGTTTGCGATGTGGCATCGTAGGTTACCCCGGAGAAACGAGACATCGCGATGTGAACTCCAGGTGTCGATGAAAATCCTGGATTGGACGTATGGCCCCCTCCCTTCACCTAGAAAGATATAGTGAGCATGTGACACTTTCTCAAACGTGAGATGAAGGTTACCGCAAATGGTGTTCGCGTAGAACCGAGAATCCCGAGCTGAATCAAATGCAGTCTAGATGAACGGTTCCACAAGGAAAGAAAGAAGAACTTGCGATGATTCCAACATCAGCTGCAGTCCCGGGTCGGACAGTGCATTTCGCAAGTTGCGAGCTGGAGCTGGCCCAATGGGCCATGTCAGAACCGTATCGGAGGTCACCTTGTGGGCAGAGTCAGCAGACATCCACCCAATCGCAACCATGGTCATGGACTCACCTAGATAATAAACATCCGTCGCGGACGACACGGCTTTCGAGATTTGGACGCATACCGGGTCGAAGAGTAATCTCTTCTCAATAGTGGCCGGATGTCCTTTAACGAGCGAAATGAGAGTAGCAGCAAGCGCAAAGTTTTTGAAGAACATAGCGGCCTGTCCACGAGAAGGGAATGAAAAGCGAACGACAGATGGACGGAAATTGGGAAATCGAGAACATCTTAAGCCTCAGGAAACAACGGCCGAATGGTGACAAGGGTTATGTTTTTTCCAGGGTCATTTTCCAGGGCTAAAATGAAGAACGATGTCATTGATCGGACCCAAGACACCTTTTCAGCCCTGCTCAACGCCCGCTGGACCCTGGTGTCCACAGGTGTCCACATGTTCGGACATCGCCTCATGCCAGAGACGTGTTCATCATACCCACTAGGTGCTGTAGATCCTCGTGGGGAGTGCCATCGAAAGGCTCCTTGGAATGGATGCGGTCAGTGGAGGACGTGTCAACCTTCAATTTCAAAACGAACCAAATGCAGATCCGCCTATGATCCGAGTACATGGTCACCATAAGCGAGAGATGCATTGACATTAAATTCCCGTCGCAAGCCGCCAAAAACAGTTTGAATCCAGGATATGGATCATGGATGAGTCTCTCCTAACTGCTGGATCCTGAATGCTAGTTCTGAGAAGGCTTGGTAGACCTGCAGTAATATGGCCGGAAAATGCGAACGCCTTACTTTGAGTTGGAAGGTGGAGAGGTTATGACTGTCAAGGTTATTTCCTCAGGGTGGATGCCACGATCGTGAGATACGTCAGAATACCGTCGAAAGAAGGAAGCTGGGTTGTCTCTTGGCTCTCAGGAAGTGTCAGGATGACCGAAACAAATGATCGTAAAGGAGCTCGCTTTCTCGACGCAGACAAACCTCGCCCCGAATGACGAATTGTGATGACATGCTCTCCTTCTAAACAAAGGATTGACGAATACCGGGAAAATCATAAAGGACAACATAACAACTAGACTTACGAGCTGTAGAAATTGCTCTACGAACGTCGATCAGAAGGAAAACAAGCTAGTATGCCACTCGTGAAATTTGACCCAGCAAAAAACTCACGCAACTTCAAGTTCAATAATAAAATCAACGTATATTATATCGAACCACATATATTATGACACTAACAATAGGTAATCCATCAGACAAACGCTCTACTCGCTGGCAAGTCCTTCGAACAGCTTTTGCAAGCACGTAAGAAAAAAGAACCAAACGTCCTCGAGACCCTACAAACAGGGCCATGTTCTCGGTATAACGAGCAAGCGTGGAAGTCATCGAGTGGATATGAAGGACGCGGCATTTGTAAAAATGCGAGACTCGGTCAGTTTCTATAAAATAGATCCTGATGAGTATGTTCTAAGGAATCCAGAAATGAGGAGCGGAGGACTATATAGTTTTTTGGGCTTGGTCCGTGCGTGGGTCGAAGCACGTGCCCCGGATCGCCAGTTAAGCGCCAGGCGATGCTCAATCCCTTCGTTCAACACGGTGACGAAGGCAACTCATCTGGTCATCATTTACTTATCGGAGACCCATGATCAGTTCTGAGCTCATGTCAACGCTCGGCATAACCTAAATCTTTTCATTGATAGGCTGAGTTTTGATCCGGGAGCCTGCTTCACCTGCGTGTTTACTGCGAAAGTCGACCTTGATGTGCCTTGCCTCAGGCGTTCACGATACGTCTTTTTAACGCTTTTCTCGCTTTATAGAGTTCATTTATATCTCTGTCAAATAATGCGCTATCACTCCGTCGCAGGCTAACCTTTGCGCACTGCACATCATGTCACTTCTACGATAATTTGGGTGCGTCTCCACTTTTATTTTCTTGCGGTCGATGCGTTGTTCCGGAACTATGCCAAGAACACCTCGTTCACATATGGCTATTTTGCACCCACTCTTTGGCCGAACACGACGGATGATCTCTTCGTTACTTATCGCATACGCCATCGTGGACTGCCCGGAAAAAATCGAACATCCAAGGCTTCAATGTCAGTCTATCTCGGTCTATCCGATTTACCCTCGGACTTTTGTTATCGATGAAATCAGGACACATATTGGTGAGTATTTAAACTTGTCAACATGCTCCAATCTTCCTCATTCCCCCACCATCATCTCGAGTCTCCGAGCCATCTGCTGAATGCGTGGCGATGGAACAGTGACGCCGTTTGCCCGTCTTATTCCTTCGCTACATATCATTTCTTAAATTTCTTTTCCGCTTTCAATGGTGGCATGAAATCCTCAGCTGCGCTCTTCTGTACCCCTTCTGTTCTTGGCGAACGTTTCCTACGAATGCCGAAGCTGTTGCACCAGACCTCAAATTCGTAGTGACGAAGCTTTGACTGCAGGGGTTCGGGCTTTCGCCTGAGGCTATCTTGCTACAAACTTGCTTATCTTCATGTCTGTCTTCGGCCTGAAGCTGATATCCTCGATGCCATAGATCTCACAGAAGCATCTCCCGACTTCCTATCGACGATCCCTCAGTCGCGCTTATGGGCTGCATCTTTGACCGTTGCTATAGATCGGCGAATTTTTGCTTCTCAAGCAGGCCTGCGAATCTTTCATCTTTTGCTGCGAGGTCGTGGTCGCGCGAGAATGCCGCATTCCGAGATTCGATTCCGATTTTTCGCTACACTGACAATCCAGTGCTTTTCCTCAGCGATATCGGCGGAAGGACTAAGTATATTCGTATGTGTACCTTCTCGTATCTCTTGCGTCCATTGTTCACATGTTCCAGATATATCACTACAAGTGTACTATCCCATATTGAAGAACCCCATCCCTACAAAAACCGCTGTCGATCTCCTCCCTGGCCCACACAGCCATAGAGAAAGAATATAGTTAGCTCCAAACAGCTCGCAGGCCTCTTCCATGTTGCGGCTCGATGGCTTACTTCCATTGCGCTGTCGAACCAGTAAGGATTGTCGGGCCAGCCAGGCGAGCAACGCCTATAGTAGGGAAGCTCCGCCCCTGCATCTTAGGGTCCATGTGTTACAGTGGAAGCGTGACATAAGCTCATCATCTTCCAAGCTTGGCAAGCTTCGTCCTCTTCCTGAGCCCCGTCACCTCAACTGAGAGACGGCTTGCCACTCCTTGTTTTGTTCTGCTCAGCAAGGTATCATCGTTCCTAAGACATTCTCTCATGTGGAGTACATCCGTTCCTCTGACTTCTTGCTCATCGACATGGCAGGTTCCTCTCCAAGGCTGTATAAATCCGGTTGTTCCCACCCGATGGACCGCAACAGTCTTGGATGGGAGATCGCCCGCTTCGGCTCACGCGCCTTCGTGACCGCATGGGCAATGGAAGTTTGATAATTGATCGAACCGCAGAAGTCATCATGACACTTGATTTAAAGGCCGACAACAGACATTCATCTCTCTGCTACGCCTCCACTGTGCCCTGGTGAGTCTGAAAAGATGTGTGTTGAACGAGACTAACGACTGAAGGACTTTTTCAGAAACACTTGAGGCTGGAAGATGGTCCATTTCACGCCGCTACTGCTATGGAGTATTCTGCTCATTCAGGGTTCGGCGTTCGCGCTACGTACGATGCATGTTCTTTGCTTCGTATCGTTGAGAGCTTAGTTCCATGTCTTTTAGGCACATGGGAGGAAGCTCGTGGATTAGCGAATACTGTCGTTGTTCAGATGACGTTGGACGAGAAACTTGGGATCGTTAGGGGGACAGGACAGTTGAACTCTATGCGTTCGTGCAGGAGCCATCCGTTTAGAAACACCCTTCTAATTCATGTGCTCGTTAGGTCGATGCGTTGGCGATACTACTGCAGTACCAAGGCTCGGGATTCCATCAATATGCTTCAACGATGGACCGGCTGGTTTGCGCCTGACGAAGGGGGTAACTGGGTTCCCATCAGGAATTAACGCGGCAGCCACGTTTAGTCGCAGGCTGATGAGAGCAAGAGGGAAAGCTCTCGGAGAAGAATTTCGGGGGAAGGGTGTGCAGTGAGTACAAGCTGAATCCACGCACCCATGGACGAGCTAACAAATATGAAGTGTTTTCCTTGGGCCTGCTCTAGATATTGTTCGTCCTTAATCCTTTCTCTCTCTCTTCGGCTGACTCGTCCTCTGTAGATGAGAAATCCGAAAGCAGGGCGTGGATGGGAGAGGTGGGATGATAGTTCGCCCTTCACAGTTGTTCTCGTCCGCTAACAATTACGTTAGCTTTGGTCCTGACCCGTACCTGAATGGAGAAGGTGCTTTCGAGACTGTCACTGGCGTACAAAGTGTCGGAGTCATGGCATGCGCGAAACACTTGATTGCAAACAACCAAGAACATTGGCGTTACGGGCTTAGCGCGAACGTCGATGATCGAACACTTCACGAAATATACTGGTATCCGTTTCTGCGAAGTATCGAAGTGGGTTGATCTCTTTGTCGTCATTCTGAAACTCTTTTCTTGATAATGTCTGCTGATAGGCTGGCGTAGCCTCTGTCATGTGCGCTTATAACCGGTTGAATGGAACGTCAAGCTGTCATCACGCCGGTTTACTTGGACCCAACGGACTCTTACAGAAGGATGGATTCCAGGGTACGTGTCTTATATACTTCAATTAACAAGCATCCGGACGCGGAATCCTACGATTTGCGCCAGGGTTTGTTGTTAGTGATTGGGGCGCGACACATGATTCTGCCAGCGACAATGCTAATGCTGGGCTCGATATGGAACAGCCAGGGGACTTTATCGTTATCGGTATGCCTGTATTCTCGTTGTGCTTAGTGTATGCTGAAGTAGGTCATTAGGCGGGGGAGCATTCATTGGTCTCAAAAGTAATGTCAACAACGGACTGGTCTCTGTCACAGTGCGTCAAGGTAATGGTCAGACTCTTCTCGTTTCATGCTGATGCTTAATGTATAGAGACTTAATGAAATGGCGTCTCGAATCCTCGCTCCGTGGTATCGCCTAGGGCAGGACTCCGTAAGCTGTACTTCTCGGGAGTATTCTGAACACTCTGATACGGTATTCAGGAATATCCTTCTGTCAATTTCGATTCTCAGAAACCCGATGGATCTGGCCCTCTGAACCTCGGCATTTCCGTTCGAAGCGATGCGCACACGGCGCTAGCTCTTGAAATCGCGTCTGCATCGGCTGTGCTTCTGAAGAACAACAGAACAACTACGACGGGTACACCTTCCGGAAATACCATCCGAGGATTGCCGCTCAACGCTTCAAGGATCAAAACGATTGCAGTCATTGGCCAGGATGCTAAGATGCCCAATTTGATGTGCAACGAATTGAATGAATGTAATGATGGTACGATGTCTGTCGGGTGAGTTGTTTATTCCGGTCCCTTCTACGTGAAACTCATTCTAAAGTCGTCTTCTCCTATAGGTGGGGCTCCGGATCCAACTCACTCGAGTTTATCATACCTCCCATCGATGCCATTACTTCGTTCGCGGGCAGTTCTGCGACCATCACTTCGTCACTGTCAAATGATCTCGACGCAGGGGTTAAGGCTGCAAGAGGGAAAGACGTCGCTTTGGTTTTTGTAAATGCGTAAGCCACTCTTCCGTTTGGTTCTTCTTTTTTATTGGAAGCCCGTGACATAGGATGAGTGGAGAACTTGGTTTCTACACGGTCGTCGTCGGAAACCAGGGTGACAGGAACGACCTCGACCTGTGGTGGAAAGGCGGTAGCCTTGTTCGTCTGTTTACCCTCTCTCAGTCTGTGTTCATTATTACTCATAATCATCACAAAGGTGGAACGTGTGGCTGCGGTTTGTAACAATACTATCGTCGTCGTGCATTCGGTTGGGCCAATACACATGGGTTGGAGCATCCATCCAAATATCACGGCGATTATCTACGCTGGAGCTCCAGGAGAACAGACAGGTCCTTCGATCGCCGATATTCTCTATGGAAAATATAATCCAAGCGGGCGTCTTCCCTTCAGTATTGCTGATGTACGTTCCCCGTTTTCCCATTGTAGCAAAGCTGAATTTTCTTCTAGAAGGAGGACGATTATGGCACAAGCATCGTGTATAACAGTCTCGGGTTCCCAGAGGTGAGTGAAATCAGAATGTATCCGATGATCCACAATAAACGAAACATCAACCAGGTCTCGTATACCGAGAAGCTTCTTCTCGACTACCGCTATTTAGCCTCCAAAAGTATCACCCCACGATTCGAATTTGGCTTCGGACTCTCGTATACCACGTTCTCCTATTCTTCTCTGACCATAATCGACTCTGACACCTCGCCAACTGTGAAGTTCACAGTCACGAATACAGGAGCATTCGCCGGTGCGGAGATTGCGCAGCTCTATCTCGTGTACCCTACAAGCGCAGGTGAACCCCAGAAAGTACTGCGGGGTTTCGAAGAGGTCATCCTCGGTGTTGGTGCCAGCTCGAGTGTAACTATCACGCTAAGTCAGAGAGACATAAGGTGAGTTGTCTTATTGTATGGGGTTGGAGATGAAGTTGACTCCGAATCTGGTGCTTCTAGCATCTGGGATACGCCAACGCAAAGTTGGGTTCGACCTGGTGGGTTTTTCAGGGTCTATGTTGGCGCATCGATCAAAGACATCCGTTTGGCGGGTGGCTTCTAGCGCTTTAGGTTAGAACACGGAGTATGTTGTAACGACATTCTTTTTTTTTGGAATCCGTCATTGTATATTTCAGAGGCGTCAGCCTCGTAATATATGGATAACTGGGGCCACTGTATAAACCTGCAGAACCACGCATCTTCGTCTTTCATGTCATCTCGCCTCCTGCACTGTCGGAACCGCAAGTCCATAGTCCTCCCTAAACGTCACGACCACTCACCAGTCCCGCCATTGGGAGACACATTCGAACGCTGATCGAGGAGTTGTCTCAAGATGTCATGGAGTTGGGACGGACAAAGTCTTCCCCTTTCTAACTCTTGAGATAAACTCCAACGCCATGGCAATGAGAACCGCTATTTACTTTCCAAATTTCCTCAGCTGCCCCTTGAGATCCTCAGGCTTATATTCAGCATACTAGCCAGGTACAAGTTGCGTGGTCGCTGCGATCCCGCAGACGAATATGGCGCATGGTGATTTCGGCACCGTGGGCACCTGCCCCGGACTTGCTCTCATGCCGCTCTTTAACCCCGCGGTTAGTCCTTTGCGGCTGAGCGCTGTTTGTCGACGCTGGCGGGCAGTTGCTTTGTCCGCATTTTCGTTTTGGGTTAATGTTGTCTACCATGCCGACGATATTCGTGATCGCCTGGAGTGGCGGAGGTTGCTAAAGCGGCGGTTCTTCGTTCAGGCCAAACTGCCACATTGACTGCCATCTTGCCATGTACGTACGTTCCTTGTTGTGTTTCTCGTTTTCTGCCAATTTATAATCCTCCGTCACATAGTGGCCTCGCAGTTGTCTTCGCGGAAGATACGCGTATCACCGTAGCTTCATACCCTCCCAATAGCTTCTTCGAACGATAAAAAACTAAATTAACGTGGATCTCATTTTCTTGCACAGCTGGTTGAGACGAGCTGTGCCCCGTTCATAACGCCGGAGGGAACCCGTAAACGGCACTGTGGCGATGGCGACGAGGCCTTTAACTTTCTGCAACAACGCAATCACTCAGAATAATAATACGGCCTCTGTGACTACATGTCGCCTGAAAATGTTGTTCTATATCACTCCTATACAGTCCTCTCGTGATGATGAATTAAATTTCGGACCTGGTCTCTAAAGTAATTTCAAAATTTGTCCTTCCGAGTCAGTGTTTGTAACCCTCAGGCTCTCGCGTTCGTACGATGAGGTCGCAATACATCGCCCTTCAAATCGCCTAGAATCCTCAGCAGAACATAGGCGATTCATGAGAAGCTTGGCATAGCCAGAGTCTCTAGATAGATCGCTTTCAGGGGATGCGAGGATGCAGGTGCTCCAGTCATTGGTCGGCTTGTTAGCGAACGGCGTGACCGAGAAGGGGAACACTGAAGCACGGAGACTACAAGTACCAGCGAACATACTGGTTATTGATATTTGCAAGATGTCAGCGCCGAAATTGCGCTTGTTAAATAAAGAAAGAATTTATAAGAGACGGTGCGAAAATTCGCTGGACATTCAATGAGTGACTTCGAAACGTCAGGATTGACTTGGAATAGACGCTTTGATGCAGCGCCCAAGAAACCAAAGCGACGAGATTTGAAAGCGCCATGCATGTCGTCCGAAGAGATAGCGAGCCTTGCGCTATAAAATAGGGCAAGAATGGGGCGTGGCCATCAAATGGTCATGGAGGAGAGCAAGAGCCTCACACTGCACAGTGATCAGATCAGATCAGACGTCCTCGGGGATTGCCGGACAACAAGAACGGTGTGACGTGTCTGCTCATCGTGACTGACGATGCGCTCGATTTTCTCACGACGACAACCTCGCCATTCCTTTCGTGAATGCGCCTCCTTTACTCATCCAGCCATTCTGACAGCAAGGGTGTATAAGCGAATGCGTTGTCGTCTGCCTGCTCGCCCTACCTTCTCCCTGTTCGGTCTCGATCAATTCCAGGTTCGTGCTTGGGATGTCCATACAAAAAGGCCGAGAAGGTTGGTGGATAAAGAATAAGATGGACAGGTGACTGACGAACTCATCTTATTCTTCGGTGTAGCGCTGACCGTTCCGGGCTTCAGTTCATCTTGCGCTTGTCGGTGCATAGCACCTCGGCATCTTTCGAGGTTGTCTTTTGCAGCTCACTCTCTACGGTCAATTCCACCACAGTCCAGAACTTCATGAACAGATATAGTGCATCTCCATCGCTAACATCAACATCAACGCGTACGGCGTCCAGCTGGATCCTGTGGAACTATTTTATTATTTCTGCTAATGTGCGCTTCCTCTCTTCATGAAGTTCATAACGCTCTCATCATTGAGTTCCATAGTGTTGTCTCCTCTCTTTATGAAGTTCGTAACACTCTCATAATCGAGTACATAGTGTTGTTACAATACACCCCAAGAATGATCCGTTTTCGATCATCCTATCAAAAGATGGTCCACCGCTGAAGCCAATGCACGGAACATGCTCATATCCTGGCCAATTCGGCGTCGTCAGCGCTGGTGGGACTTGCTTCGGTACAACAGATATGCCTGTAGGTACTATTTTTGTTGCGTGAGATCACTAGATGCCTAAGACTCTCTACTCAGGTGCTTATTTCTTAGGGTGCGCAAAAATCTGGGAACATCTGTCAAACGGAATCACATCCCTCCGCTTTTCCGTTCACTCTGTCATACACACCGCTCATCATGGATCAAGAGCCTCATGGGACAAGCAATTTGCAGGACGTACCTGATGTTACGTTTGTTCTCGCGGAGAAACTATGTCAGTGGCTTACCCCTCATCGGTTGAAGCGCTGGACCATCGGAAGGGGTACAGAATGCGTCCAGGCAAGGCACTCGCCAAAGTGATTGGATATACGTGCCTCTGCCATTTCGGCAAAGCAGGATTTGTCTTTCGCCATCGACGGGACGACAATATACCGCCTTTCTTGCTCGCGAACAACCTGAGGAACGGTGGAATGCTATACTGACCAGTTCGACTTTTAATTCTGGAATTGAATACTTCGAGGATGCGTCCGGCGCATCATATTCTCGACTTCGATGGCTTTCGGTCGTGAGTGTTTTTCAGAGATCTTCCTGTCCCACGTTCGCTGAGCAGAAACCTAAATCTTTGTTAAGGCCATCTGATACCCGCCTCAAGTGGCAAAGCCTCATCATGGATTGTTGGGTAGCGGTGCTCTAGACTTACATACATTCGTAGCTATGCTTCAACTTCATGATTCTTGTCATCGTCTTCCGCGGACCCGCTATAACGACGACCTCGGTATCCATTTATGGACACTAACCATGGCCATCTTTCGTCCTTATGCGGTTTGCTCATAGTTGGATGTCGTCGGTGCTGTAGCCTGTCATCATGCCGCATAATCTGCGCTGTCGGCAAATCACTCGTTGATGAAGAAATTGGGGGCATGGGCATGTGGTCTTCAAGAGAGACAAATAAAGGCTTCTTGGTAAGCTGAGCGCTTTCTTTCATCAGTGTTTCTTTAACTGTGTCTCCCATTACATCGCCTTCAGTTTGAGGTCTGCAAGTCGGTACGCCTCGACCCTCTACATAAGCCAGTATACCACCAAGCCAACCTATTGCTGTAGTCTCTTGGTATGACATGGTATTGCACTCTTCCGATTCGAAACTGAAGCTCGGACTTAGTTTCGATGATCCCGATCCTCAAAGGAACGACCCTGATTTCTCGGGCATTTCAGTTCGTTTGTGCCCCTTCGGCGGATAGAACCTATTACCAGGAACAGATCTTTGATGCAGAATCCGCCTGCCGCGGCATGAAATGGTCTCTGTCTTTTCACAGGAGATATACCGTCACCAGTGAAAGGATTGTGCTTCCCAGGGTTCGGTGTGTATTGAGCACCATGGTGTCACAACTCACCTGCGTACTCATACTCTGTACATGTTTATCTAGACTGGTTCGACATCAAGCACTCTGGCCATCCCCGCCTTGGGGAAATCAAACTGAATGCAACGCTTGACAGGAATGATGAGATCGGAAGCCAGCAAGATGGAATTCGAAATCATGTTTCAGTTTCTTCTGCAGTTCATCAATAGGCCCAACGGGCAGAGTTTATTGAGAGGACACGTCTAAGTACTTTCATGCTACATGTGGAAAGAAATGGCCCTCATGACTGTCGCGTGGATTAAGTGGCTTAACCTTCCAGGTGAGTCAAAGCCATCCGATGAGTCGTTTCAATACTCACAGAAGCTAGACAGAGGCGGTTGGAGTGGCTGTTGGTATCTCGGTGTCGACAATGCTCGGACCTTGACTGTTCCCATGTGTTCGACTGAGCCCAGAACTTCGGCGTAGAGGAATCACTCACGTCCAAACGATAGTTGTAGTCCTATCGACCAAGAAGGGTGATTGATCAATGATTGTATGATAAACTCTCTCTGCTGTGACAACAGCGCCGGCATCTACTACTCCTGCCTATTGACGAAAGTGAGCAAAATGAAGGGGAAAAGAAATGCACTACGACATACTGAAGCGCGAAGGGCCAGAAATGACATGAAGAAGATGGCAGCGGATAACATGGAGTTAAGCAATTGATGGGGAGTCTGCACGCAGCCCACGCCAACGACGGAGGGACGATGTTATAAACGTTTTGATACACCTCCGTGACGTCACGGGACCCATTAGGTACGCTTCTCCGTACCACCCACATACTACCCCTTACACTGACTGATGGTTTTTTTTCACTCCCACCCTTGCCCACCGCATCTGACAGTTCAAGTCCAGTCCGGCCAAGACTCTGAGGCAATTTCATCTCGATGTCTCTCGAGCAGAGAGATGGAACCTTTCCTACCCCGTTAAACACCCAGGGTCACCGCGGAACATTCAGATCAAGTAAAAACGTCCTCCAGCGAACTCCAACAAGAATCTGTCACAGATAATACCTCATGTAATGCTTTTCGCATCCCTCTCTTTGGGGTACACTGTCAGGTACATCGCGAAGTTGTCGGCTGCCGAACCTAGGGTTTCCCAAGGGTTCATGTCCCGAAACCTCACGACTATGTTCGAGATGCTTGCCGATTTCGGATGCGTCAGGCTCAATCCATCATATAAAAGGACTGGAGTTAGCTGGCATTTCACAACCATCTCCAACTCACGCTGACGAGGTAATATCGTCGACCTTGGAGTGGCCATGCGTTCTTTCACCTTCTTCCTCTCGATTGTCGCCGGTGCATATGCGATTGGCCCTAACGCCAACCTCCACATCGTGAACAAGAACATCTCTCCCGATGGTTTTACTCGATCGTATGTTGTGTCGGCTTCTGTGTTAACTCTGGATGCTATGTTCTTTTCAGCGCCGTCCTTGTTGGAAGTACGGCAAACAATGCCGCCTTCCCTGGCCCTCTGATTCAGGGCATCAAGGTTAGCCAACGATTCAACAAACCGATTTGCCCATTTACACATTTTGCCCGCAGGGAAACACATTTAATCTGAATGTGATTGACTCGTTGACGGATAATACCATGTTGAAAGCAACGACTGTTGTACGTCCTCATTGTCATTTCATCCATCACGTTAATGCGCTGAACCATTGTCCTAGCATTGGCATGGCATCTTTCAGCATGGATCTAGCTGGGCAGATGGCGCCGCTGCTGTAACGCAATGCCCCATATCCCCAGGGCATTCCTTCTTGTATAAGTTCAAGGTTCCCGATCAAGCCGGGACTTTCTGGTATCACTCGCACCTGTGTTCGTTAGCTTGTTCATCGACTCGTCTCGTGGTTGCTCATTTGATTCCCAAGCAACCCAATACTGCGATGGCTTGAGAGGCGTCTTCGTTGTATATGACCTTCTTGATCCTCATCGTTTAAGGTAAAAAAAAAAAGAGTTTCGCTGTCGTTAAAAGTTAACTAACATCCTTTATTATTAGGTATGACATCGATAACGGTCTGTCTCGTACACTCCATCATATACGGGTGATCCTAACTTGACAATGGTAGATGATACGATCATTACTTTGGCGGACTGGTAGGTCGTCATCGCCCCCTGTGCTAAGAGTCTTTACTTACAAACTTAACTTTCAGGTATCATACTCCCGCACTTTCAGCAGGCCTGGTTCCAACTGCTGAATCTACCCTCATCAACGGCAAAGGAAGATATGCGGGTGGTCCAACATCACCCCTCGCAGTTATCAGAGTCATCAAAGGATTGCGTTACCGCTTCCGTCTTGTAGCGATGTCTTGCGATCCAAACTACACGTTTTCGATTGACGGACATACGATGGTGAGTAATATTACTGCCTTCCTTCCCGCATGGTCTCTCACATATTTCCCTAGACAATCATTGAGGTAGAAGGTATCAATGTCCAACCTCTCACCGTTGACTCAATCCAAATATTCGCGGGACAACGCTACTCCTTTGTGCTCAACGCCAACAAGCCCATTGCCAACTACTGGATCCGGGCGAATCCTAATATTGGAACGACCGGATTTGATGGAGGCGTCAACTCCGCCATCCTTCGATACCTGCTAGCTCCAAACGCCGATCCAAAGACTACCCAAACACCAAGCACCAACCCGTTAGTAGAAACTAACCTTCATCCCCTTATCAACCCTGCAGCTCCGGGCCTGCCGATGCCTGGCGCTGCCGATGTCAACATCAATCTCGCTGCTGCCTTCGATTTCGCAACCTTGAAGTTCAAGGTGAATGGCGCTACCTTCATCCCGCCAACCGTCCCAGTTCTCCTTCAGATCATGAGCGGTGCCCAAACAGCTCAGGACATCCTACCCGCTGGAAGTGTCTACTCGCTCCCACCAAATAAAGTCGTCGAGATCAGCATGCCTGGAGGGTCAATTGGAAGTCCAGTGAGTTATATTTTGTTTTCTGGTAATCGCTGCGCCACGGCTAACGTGTCACAATCATATAGCATCCCTTCCACTTGCATGGGGTATGAATATTCCCTTCTCAGAAAAGAAATGATATACCTAACATCGTGTAGCATGATTTCTCCGTTGTTCGAAGTGCCGGAAGCTCGACATACAACTTCGCAAATCCGGTCCGTCCATAGATGGCTTGACATACGTCCCCAATTGACGTTCAGTCCGTTACTTAGGTTCGCCGCGATGTTGTCGATACTGGTTTCGAAAATGACAACGTCACTATCCGCTTCAAAACTGACAACGCTGGTCCATGGATCCTCCACTGGTGAGTTGGCGATGCTCGGGACTATTTATTTTGAGTAATATTGAGCGACTTTAGTCATATTGACTGGCATGTGGAAGTGTACGTTTCTCTGTTTATTATGCGTGATTTGTGATCTCATTAGATCGCATTTTTGCCCAGTGGCCTAGCTGTTGTGTTTGCAGAGGATACGGTAGCCGTTGCGAAATCGAATCCTCCTGGTAGATTCCTTCCCAGACGAATTGATGTAAATCTCATCATCTTTTACAGTGGCTTGGGATCAATTATGCCCTATCTACGAAGCTGGCGGTAATCAGTAACGGCGTTCGGGCGAAGGGGAAGGAGAGGGAGTTTTTAATTTATGTTTGAGGAGACTAAAATTTGGCTATAGAAAACACTGATCATCCACTAAATGGATCTCTTGCGAGGCGAACCTGATTTCCAGTCTTTTTCTGTATTCTTAACATCTTGCGAGCCCTCCCTAGTTTAATTGCAGATACTTGTATTTGCCATTCAAGCCCTACAAACCAATAAATATTTCGACACTTTTCGGCCGGTGATCGGTAAAACGCACTCACCAAGATGCTAGTATCCCGACCGGTAGGTGATAGCTGTGAGACCAGGATCCTCACCAAGAGATTCAGTAAGAGCTTGAACCCTTTCTCTGAAATTGTTCGGCACTGGGGGAGAGACGAGTTCAACAAGCCGTAAGGACGTCACTGAACGTGGGCGTCGGTTCCCCGACCTCGAGACGATCATGTGGACGAAAGAGACTACGGAGAACACGGGCGTTTGTTTCTTCCAGGGTGTACGTATGGAAATCTCCTCTAGTTTAGGAAGAAGGACTTCCGAGTCCAAAGTGGTCCGTAAGGCGGACAGGAGCAATCCGTGGTCATCCTCCATTCGAACGTCGAAATGAGTGACTTGGGGCGTGTGGCGGAGTAGTTCAATAATATCGAGAGCGGGAATATTATCACTCAATGAAAGACTCGTGATATATCGAAGTTGTTGGTATAAATGTTGCGGATTTGACCATGAAAATAGACCGAACGTAAACCGCACCAACAACCCGAAATTTACAAGGGCCGGGAAATAGAAACCATTGAAAATGTAGGGGCCGGACCTATCACTGAAACAGACAGTGAGGTCAACAAGGTTTGGCATTGTGACGCAGGACGCCGGCGGAAGTGAATCAGGATCTTCCGGATCGACTTCGAGGAACGTAAATGTTCCTTGCTCGAGGTTGGTGCATTGGGGAAGCATGGTAATCCACAGAGACACGTGAATGCACGAAATATTCAGTGATGTCAATTGTGACCAAGGAAGGGATATTTCGAGTGAGCCCAATAATGTCGCATTCCGTATTTCAACGGTGCGAAGACGTGGTGCATTCTCAAATGCTGTGACAGGGTAGACCTCGTCGGGATAGTCGTCGAAACTCAGCGAAAGATGTTCCAACTGCTCAAAGGAACCATCGATGTCAGGAATGCCCTCTCGTTGCCATAAGACTGGGACGTCGCAATAATGTTGGAACCAGAGGCCAAGGCGGCGAAGGCGCTGCGCATGCGGAACGACGACCTCTTTGAGAAGGTCATTCGCAGTTTCATGTTCGTTTCTGGGGGGATCGCATGCGTCGATCTTAAGAGTGAGGCTTGCGTAGTCCCCCGCCTGCGCGAACCAATATTCGGCTGCCTGCCCGTATCCCTTCACATTGACTTTTTCATGCGACTCGACAACGATAGAAAATGTATCCCAGAGCCGAGAGATACTCAACGCGATGGTTCTCCACTCTGAACAAACGTGCAGGAGCAACAAGGGCGCAAGTTTGCCACTTGGACGACGATCTTTGGTTTCAAGCGGGAGACAATACAGAAATATCTGGGTCGTAAGTTCCACAGGAAGCCGATGAATAGGAATACGAGGTGTGTGGTTCATGTCCGCCTCGTCCCAGTCCTGAGAAAAGCAGAGTCGATAATTGGATAGTAAATGCACGTCCCTTGACTGGCTTCTTGAGGTCAGCCGCAAAAGATGAACAGAAAACAGAAAACTAACAGGATCCTAGCTTCCGTGCCCTTGGAGAGACCTGATGCCGGATTGTGGCAACAACTGGAACGGTGGTGTTGAACGCAGTTGAAATTTTCCGGATCAGGTTGCCGGCCCGGCAACTTATCGTTGGCTTTTCGGATCAAATATGCGTCTTCAGCCGCACAACACCTGGCGAACGGTGAACGTTCGTGGAACGAAATATACATGAGTAAGGCATGTAATAAACCGCCTTATAGCACACTCATTCTAGAACGGACGAGAGAAGCCACGATGTCCTCCGCAATGAAGTTAAAGCTATTCCATGAGATTCCATTGATTCTCATTATCGACAATCGGTACCAGGGAGTGTAAAGTTCAGTCTCGAAGGCCACGAATCAGTGAGAGGGGTTCATAGAGAGTTGCTCGGAAGGAGACACAAATACACCAATGATCACCTTCTCACTTTTGGGCTCGTCTACCTGACGAGGTGAAGCTGAATCACGCTCAGCAGTGTCCGACTGACTGGGTCTTCTACGCCGGTCCTCAACAGTGCTTTTTCTCATTTCCCATCCACCTTCGTATCCGAACCACGTGTATCGCTCGCAATGAGGTCCACGCAAGAGCAAGATCACGAGCTGCCAACCGTACCAGCCCATGCTCAAAGCTGCGCCTGCTCTCCAGCCGTATCTCACGAAGACTTCCGTTCCTACAGCTGTGCCCAGAACTTGACCCACGAAGAGCTGCATGCTTCATCAGCATCGAAGACGACGATGATGATGATGTTTACACACCGAAAGTACAAGCAGCGCATTTAATCGTGCACGAGCAGACGGAGCGATCCTGTATCTCAAACGTATGAGGTAAAGATACAGGGGCGGGAGATAGAACTTACTGAAAGACCGAAGTCGACAGCGAGACCTGCAGCATCTGCCGGAACACATCCAGAGCAAACGCCACAATAATGACGGCTGAGACGTGGATGCCACCAGCTGCGACCTGGATGACCTGGAAGAGCGCGAGGAGTACGATGCTGATCAACGAGGCATACCAGGGCACCAGCTGGTCAATCGAGTGTCCGATGATCGGCCCAATCGCGACACCCAACATACCGACGAGGCCAAACAGGCCAATGACCAATCTACGAATGACGTGAGGAAATGGTTATTGAGTATCCAGTGGCCAACGTACGTTGAGTAGTTATACGGCGGCCCACCGAGAAGGAAGGTTAGCGTCACCCAAAAGTTTGTGAAACAAGCACTAGAGGCGACATTAATAAGACACGCCTGGATGAGCAATGGCTCCGTCACGGTAAACTTTGCCATCGTTCGGAGTATATCCCAATACGTCATGCCCTTGTTCCTCGACGGATAATCGGGGATGATGAAATAGCTCCCAAATAACACGAGGTATTGCACACCGATTGCTAGATAGTACACCACCCTCCATGAAGTGAATTCTGCGATGATCCCAGCCAAGACTCGCGCAGT
The DNA here is from genome assembly GCA_013433165.1 of Hypsizygus marmoreus. Lineage (NCBI taxonomy): Eukaryota > Fungi > Basidiomycota > Agaricomycetes > Agaricales > Lyophyllaceae > Hypsizygus > Hypsizygus marmoreus. Next base: position 123,308 of record CM024084.1, on the reverse strand, counting down.
GAGGATACCAAAGAGCAAGCCGGAAAGAACCACGGAGATGGCTGTGGCTTGACGACCTGGGGGAGCAAGGTCCGCAGCGAGAGGTAGAAGTATCATGGGCGTGACTGTTACTACACCAACGAGAAAGGAGAGCGTTTCGAAGACGATCAAGTTATTTGTTACAGCTAGGCCAATTGTGAGAGATGTGGAGATAGTGACGAGGCCTAGGATGAGTTGACGGCGACGCACGAGATCCCCAAGAGGAGATATCAGAAGGAGCCCGACTGCATACCTAAGACGAATGGGTCATGGGAGGTAAATGATTGGATGATCCTCATACCCAGCCTGCAATAGGGTTGGAATCCTATCGGTAAGAATGTTTTAGAGTATGATGGTCAAGAAAGAGAGGAATCGAACCTGGAAACATCACTGTAGGACACTTTAAAGTATATCGAGATTTGAACTACACGACGTCAGACATTGATAGCAACCGAAGCTAAAGACGCTCACTCAATAGCGGCTGACACCAGTATAGATTAGAGACAGCTATACTGATCGTAAGTATCTGATCAGACGTTGAGAATGGAGATCTCACTAAATGTGCTCGCGAAGCCAAACGCAACGTTCAACAGGACCCCAAAGTAAAATGGCTGGCCAGGATCGTAGCGAAGCCTTCTAGGAATAGGTATGAACAGAAAATCAGTCGTACGAGGCTCATCAATGGTGGTCCGATCTTCGTTGACTCCATGTCCAGATTGGGGACGTGCTTCAGCAATGGTCGTAGCTGGAGAGCTGGAAGTGGTCATGGTGCAAAAAGGATCCCACTGTGCTTGCAAAGATTGCGAATAGAAGCTCCGATAAGCCGTCGGATGGTTCGGACAGAAGTTCCCCTGCCGAAATGATGTCGGTCCTGTTCGGGAACAACTCGAATTGCACCATAATTCTCAACCTCAGCCCATCGACGAGATAGATAATAACGAATGTCGACTTGCATGGTACGGACTGAAACTTTGCTAAACAGATTATAGACATAGTATATCTGGAAGCTAATCATCGCAGATGTCATGACCAGCATGGCGATGAGAAACGAACCTTTTCCTGTTCCGTGAATGCTTTTGACGCCGTTTGAACGATTTATATGAATGGCACATTGACAAAGGACGGCCATGTGTTGAAGTCCAAAGAGATCAGGGATCCTGTTTTCCTGTCAAGCATAGAGAGATAAGCAAATATCAGTCTTCCTCGTGATGGATGAATAGTACATATTAAGTTATGAGATATGGCAAAACCAGAGCAGAACGCACTGAAACAACACCGAACGATGAAATAGTATTGTTCCCAACTTCCAAGTTCTCAGGTCCGTATGCAGGCCGTGACGGCGTAGCTACACCTCTGAGACGTTTTGCGATATTGGTTACGAAACACTTGTAAGTGTTGTAAAGGGCTGTGAAGTGTTGCATCGAAATAAAATCCGAAAAGACTGGACCCCCATACGCGTTGAGAGATGTAGGAGTGAAGCAGTCCCAATAGAGAAGAGCAGAAAATATGCTCTCGATGCGGCACGGCAGGGCACGGCATGGTGCCGGCAACGCGTGCTATTTGGTGATGTTGTCCATCAGCCTCGAGATGTATGCCGAATCCCGCTCTTCGGAAAGCCGTCCGGGCGTCATGATTTTCCAGATTGCGATGTCCTGCGACCTCCCACCACATGCGTCCTCCAACAACAAGTACCGTCGCTATACTCGGACCGGTCTTATCATTTCGTCTGCACGAAATGCAGCCTTGGCCTGAGGAGCCTCCATGCGGTGATATTTACAGAACGTGTGGTAACTACTTTCTATCGCGACGAAGCCGCGAACGAATGATCTTCTGTCATCCAGTGTCACCAGAACTCGTGCTTCCATCTCATGTAGTGACCTTCAACATGACGGTAGTCCCATGTGATGCTAGTCAGACAAAATCTCAGGTTGTCCTCTCATGAACCATCTGATCCATGATTCGATAGCGCTGTGGATTTGGCTCTTGAAAGATTTAGCACTCCATGGTCATCAGGTTTTACTTGTTCATGGATCCAGGAAGCTTTTATTTTTCTCAGAATCCTTTCATGCACACCTGGATCACCCTCCTAGCCATCCAGCTCGTCGCCTTCAATGGCAAGGACTCGTGCGAACACCATTCGAATTAAGCATGAGTCACGCGCCTAGGTCAGTCGATGTCCGCCCACAAAGAAAGGAAACATATTTCCTTACACTTTGGCATGTTCAGACCGTATGTGTCCCCAGCAGACGGCACTGTCAAATGGAGATTTTGGCCTCGGCACTTAGACGCACCCTTATGAAACAAGGGAGCTCAGCAGATCCGCAACACGAGGTTCGCAACACCTGTTGTCAGGTTGCGCATGCGCCAAGGTATCTTTTATCATTCCTTTGCAAGCCTCGAAGCTATAAGGAGCGCTGATTCACAGAACTATTCATCCTCGTCCAGGAATAGACGTGACGCCTATGTGGAACTCAACCTGTGCATGGCTTACGGAATGATGCATTGCATGTGGAATTTAACGACCTGACTGCGATTCTCGGGCTCATGAATCAGACCGACCACGACAAGATGCTTAAAAGGCTCTCCGTCACTCTGTGGTCTTCGGAGCATCTTGAGATCCTTCAAAAGAATGCACACTTCTCATATCGCCACTCTTCTCCTCGTAGTTGCACAACCAATCGCTTCTCAGCAAATCTGGGACATAGTAGGTCACCATCTGCAGTATTTATTTCTGTCGTTTAATGCTCGCGTAGTGGCAAACAACTTGGGATCGTTCGAAACTGTTCACGTCCCTGGCTCCATCATCGCCCATCAACTTCGTCGTCCCAGGTCCTATTGGAAGCGCAAATATTGTCGTTCAGGACTCCCAGCTATTCCAAACGATCACTGGGTTTGGTGCCACACTCAGTCAGCGCATAATCCACTATCTTTCCTCACTCTCTGAACGTAGTGATGTCTCTAGCTGATTCGTCTGCTCTCGTATTAAATAATTTGAAGGTCAGCTCATGCCTCTACCCCGCAAGCCCGTGGCGCTCACAATCGACTCAGGCAAGAAATGCGGGAAATTACAGGAATCTACTGAACTATATGTTCAATTCGGCTGATGGTGCCAACGCCGCTGGCTTAAACTACATCAGAGTCGCTATTGGCGCATCTGACTTCGCTGCCGGATGCAAGTTACTATTCATAATCGCCTATTTTTAAGAGATTAACCTCGTCGTCCGATAGTATATAGCCTTGCCGACACAAGCGGTGACACCTCCTTCAGTAACTTCAACGTTGACAGGACGCCCTCGTACCTGTTCTCGGTCCTTCAAGACATCCGAGCAGTCAATAGCAATGTCAAAGTCCATCTCGTTCCCTGGTCCCCCGTGAGTCAATAGTTTTTCTTCAGGACGACGCCTTCCGATGAGCTGCTCCAGCCTGCCTGGATGAAAGACAGCGGAACGATGAATGGCGGCTCCTTAAGGTCACAGTACGTCGGCAATTGTATGGCATACATCGTCGTTTCCATGTGTTAAGCTCACCGACGTTCTTTCGTTAGACGCTACCTACCTTTTCAAAGCCGTTCAAGGTTTCCAAAACAAGGGCATTCCCGTGTATGCCATTTCAATCCAAGTGAGTTGCTCCTTCGATCCTATCCAACAGATTCTGATCACCCATAGAACGAACCTCAAAATAGCAATCCCACATATCCCACCTGCACCATGACTCCCGCTGTTGAAGGACAGATTGGGACAGGACTTCGAACTCTCCTCAACAACAATGGCCTCTCCGGGGTCAAAGTCGTTGGTTACGAGGTCAGAGAGTTCCTTCGGCTTCACACGTCAGTCTGACGTGGAATCGATAGCATAATTGGAATAATGCTGGCAGTTATCCTGTTCAACTGGTAAGCTCCTGGGACATCGGGCTATGGACGGGAAGCTGAGAAGTGATCAGATGCAAAATGGGGGTAACTCGTTTGCTGGTGTCGCGTTTCATTGTTACGAGGGAGGTGTCAGTGGACAGGATACGTTCCATAACGCGTTCCCGAACAAGGTGTGTTCTCGATGGCCATGGCACTTTGGTTTGACGCTTGACTTAATAATAACAGGAAATCTATTTTACGGAGTGTAGTGGTACATACGGGTCGGACTGGTGGAGTGATATCAAGGTGGGCCCTTCTGCTTCGTCCATCCTGGACTACGTAACTCAGACCTAGAAAGTGGTATATGGACAACCTGTAGGCACTGCTCCATTGTTCGTTCACGTTTTACTCGTACAAGCGTCTTGCAGCTGGGTTGGAAGTATTGCACGCAACGCGAAATCGGTGAGTTCCCTAATTTATCTCCAGGGCACTGAGTTGAAATCATCGGAAGGGCCTAATGTGGAACCTTGCTCTCGACGGTAACGGTAACCCCAAGCTCCCTGGCACTAACAGCTGCGGTGGTCCAGGATGCCGACCCCTCGTAACCGTCAACAGCGATGCAAGCTATAGTTTCAACCAAGAATGTACGTCGGCCAATTATCAAGGAGAGATTTCGATCAATTGTTGATAATCTCCCTAACGCATCAGTCTATGCAATGGCGCAGGCATCCAAGGCTGTGTATCCGAAAGATGCTGGTGGTCCCTTCGGTCAGCGAATCGGCGTCTCTGTTGAGGGATCTCTGTCTTGGGCGCTACGAGTGAGCGCATTCGTTACACGGAGAGTGTCCTCAGGCGAATGGCTGCGCTATTCCATCGTCGTTTTGAACTGTATATATCCCAATTCTTTGCATGACATGGACTCCGACTCACTCCGTTCTGTCAGGGTATGACAACGCATCCAGCTCTTGGAATCCTACACCTGTTACTGCGACAATCGCCTTCCGTGGTGCCCAGGTAATCGTTTACCATTGTGTATTGTCCAATGAAGCATTGACGCATGAAATTTACAGGCGACATACACATTCCCTGTGGGCGTCACTACTCTTTGGTGGTTTGCTCCTGCCACGAGCACCTCGGGCTTCGGTGAGGATGGGGTATTTCGCTTTAATGCTACGACATCGTCCCCTCAGAACGCCACCGCCTTCAACGCTACGGTTAAAATTTAAGCCAAATCTGTGGACATGTGTGTCCTGATGATCATTCTTGCCTTTTCTCCCGAGTTTCAGCGTTTCAAATCAAGTATACATCACAAACGCTTCACATCATGTTCAGAACTTCCTCAAAATAGCAACTGCATTTGTTTTGGAGCACTTTATGAGAAGCCATCAATAGTCCGTCGACATTCATTGATGCAAGAGGTGGCAGAATCAGTCTGATCTCGGCCGTTGTGCGCAATTCATCTGATAGTTGGACACAGCTTCTTTCCCTCACGTCGGGTGACCAACATATCAAGGTGAACACCATCGTTTTAATACCGCCCCGCGCTGTGCTCGTTGTTATTCACCACAAGCGCCATTCCATATCTTCCTGTGTTATTTTTGTCTCGTCGTATCGCACGGCATTCCAAGCCATCTTGATGAACAGGGGGATTTCCATCTGTACAGAATTAGCCGGCGCAGATGGATCAACAGCTGCTTCCTCTATTAAAGGTCGGCCAAAGTATGTGACAGAGCATCGAGCGTTGAACGTTCGACAACAGGTTAGAGGCTGGACCCTTTCCTCGCACCAGCGAAAGAACCCAGGCACGGCATGCTTAGACTGTCCTTGTCACTACTCCTTCTTAGTGCGCTTCCCATGTTATTCTCACTTCCCGTACCCGGCGCCAACCAGCACCTCCCTGGCTCGGATTCCACGCCCTCAGCACAGGAATATTTCCCTGTTTCCCATAGAGAAGCCTCGCGAAGTAGTCTACATCGCCGCTACACAAGTGCAAGACCTCCGAACCAGGCAGCCACCTCCTCAAAAGGAGCACGGAAGAACAATAACAAACTTAAGTATTCCGATCCGGGAAAACCTGGGTTGTACGTCGCTCCTCACCTCGGATTTAATCATTCACGATCTTAAGCTCGTTTCAGATGTCGACAACCAGTCATCAAGCCAGGCAAGACGCGGACAGCTGAACGTATGGATTGGGCCAAGTGCCGCAGCGAACTTGGTGTAGGGTGGATGCACTATAACCATTGTTACGGGATGGAAGGAGCCGCTTTGCTCAAACAAACGTCGAGCATCGGGTGGTGCTTCTTCTCCAACCAGGGATGGATACTACCTCCTCCACGTCCCAACATACCAGTGGTCCGTCCCGAAGACCCAAAACCACACCCTCGCGCTTTAGAAGAGCGCCATATCGCACAATCGGGCTCTTCAAAGCAGCTCTTTGATGCCAATCAAGTGAGCCGCGGGCGAGCCATGCTGCGTATTCCCCCTCAGCCGCCTCGGGCGATGGACAAAGACATTTTCCCACCACACAAACCACCCACACCCGCACCCCTTATCCCTAAACCTCATCCGCAGCCGGGTTCTTACAAGGAGGACGACCCCTTTGTTCCGCCGCCACCGCCGAACTCACCTGCTCATGGTTTACCGCCAAATTTATGATAGGGTTTGCTGTGCAGATCGTGCTATATTTATTGGATTACAATAATAATAATAGGAGAGACATACGAGAAAACTGATGACGTTCATCAATCGGGACTATTTCATGCAGACTGTACCTCCAATGGACGAGCACTCCGCGTGAAGCTTTCCATCGAACCCAACATGTACACCACCCCGAAGACCTTCTTCAACCACTCTCGAGGCAACACGCAGCCCATTTTCAAGATTCGACGTGACCAGCCACTGCACCGATAATTTCCCCTTTCCGGCCAACCTACCATTCAACTCTCTCACTACATCTCCACAGGAAGGTACTGGAATGGCGTGAATCATCTGACCGTCACTCCCGACCTCGTAGAAAAACGGCGTAAAGTTAAGGAAGATCGAGACACGACGGAGACGGGGGTGGCCGCCACTTGTCAAAAGTCGGTCCAACACGCCCGCCCAATCGTCGTATCCGTGAAATAAGCGTATGTGGTCGAAGCTTTCAACGAGATTGGTGGTGAAAACCAGCATAACCTCCTCCAAACTACTGTTTCCAGCGATACGCTCGACAGCTTTGCATAACCAATCCAGGTGTGTGGGTCGGCTGTACCAAGAGTAGTTGAAGGCCAAACGCAATGAGCGCAGATGGTTCGGGAGGGCGACATTCATCAATCTTGAGTCGAAATCTAGAAGGAGAACCTGATGAGTAATGTAGACTGAGATCGAACCGTGAAATGAGCGTACAAGAATCTCCACAGTCCCAAGTAAACTTTTCGAGCGACTCCGCCGAATCATAAATGAAACGTGAGACAAGATCTATTACGCCGCCCGTGCAGCCGTTGACCTCGATCTCTCGAAGACGCGAAAAAGTCAACCGTGACCGAGGGAGCTTCGTCATATCATAGAGTCTCTGGAGGTAGGTTGCGCTGGACGTCTCTATGACGAGTTTCTCTAAATGTCCCCGTTGGTCGGAAGTTGGGAGGTCCAGGAGCTCGGGAACCGTCCCCACTCCCGTGTGCCAGCTGCTCAAGGTTGGATCTAGCCGCTTGAGATGCGGACAGTGGAAAGCGAGAAGCGCAACAGGGAAGTTCTTTATCAAGTGCATATTGAGCTCCGGTACCTGTGTTGAATAGAGCATGGTGACCAACGCAGTTGCGAGGGAAGCCGAAAGCTCATCGCACGCGTTATCGTTTATATTCTTGTTCAGGGAGAGCGTGAACGACTGGAGGCGGTGCAGTTGGTTGAAGAGAAGAGGCAGTATCTCATCACAGTTACGCGTATAACACTTCTTTTCGTCGTCCCAAAAGTTTTCTGCGTAGTTCGAGATCCTGACATGGTTAATGTTGCGTGCGAGGGAGAGGGTGAGGATTTTGAGAAGCTCCTGCAGGGGATGTCGTCCGTTGTTTTTATATCGTCCAGGAAACTTGATGTGAACTGTCGAAAATAGGTGTTTTTGGCTTCGGGGCCGAAAGCGATGTGATACAAGTGCGCAGTTCCTCAATGCCTCAGGTTTGTCGTTCAGTTCATCGATTACCGTATCGAGTATCTCCTGTGGTAAAATGGCCGGTGTGAGCATCATTTGAGAGAGGCCTGTAGCACGACTGACCTTCAAGACGACACTTTTTATACGCACAGGCTATATGCAAAGAAAACAATGACTAGTGCCACTGGTGGCCAGTTTGAACAATGAGCCGAACTCTGCTGTTCCATTCGGTCATACTTGACCGCTCGCATGTAAGTTTTTCTCCTTGTTGCATGAATTAAGAAGGGTCTGTGTCGTGTCGATTGGTCATTGCGATATCGCAGAATTTCTCGAGGATACAACTTACTTGAGTTTCAGTGCCCGAGTCAACCAGCCTTCTGCGCCTGAAGTTACTCGATAATCCCCATGATCTTGCACCAAAATTTCACTTCACGAGTGCACACAGAGACGATACTAGGCGATAACCTTCAAGTTCGATATGTGCGGGTGATGAAACTGCGTAATGGCCCCCGTGAGCAGAACCATCAAGAAAGGCAGGCGAGAAGACAATTACCAGTGCAGTTTGCGAGAGCCATGGTGGGAGTGACTCTCCATGGTATGCGACAAGTCGAGCTCGTCGGCGTCCATGATGAGGGAGCACCTCTGATCGCTGTGCGGCAACGGCCGAAGCGCATGATCGAACTTGAGCGATCCAACCATCACGTTTGGCGATGGACTCGATTTCTTCTCTAATCGTCCCACATTCCTGCTCACTATAACTAGCTTTGAATCTTCCAGGCTTATCATGTAAACTTCGCTTGGACGAAATCGCACCGGCCTAATTTATGTTCTGTGTACCTCCGACAACTTGAAGTCCGCCGCAGTGCATCGCCCAACTCCTCCACAACGATCACCCACCCTGGAAATTTTTATTGGAGCTGTTTTTTTACGTCGTAAGAGAATGACCCTCAGTGTGTTCAGCTTGTCGTAAGGATAGGGTGCATAACTCGCCGTTGTACGCCGACCTTCAGCATGCTACCCGTGGCGCTTACTCCAGTTAACACAGAATCATGTCATACAATATCTGAACTTCTCGTATCGCTTAGGTTCTCTACGCATCCCCGATACGATGGTTTACTTTTCTCTTCGACTCACTCGCTGGTTTTGTTCGATATGTACGTTTAAGATATGGCGACACTGCGTTTCAGCCTCTCTTAGGCTAATAGCTGCGCTGAATCTTTCTATGTACAATGTAGACATCCGGGACGTAGATATGGCAAGTAAACATCCGAATAAATTCATCATTCCTAGGAAGAGTCATCTCTCCAACTACCGCCACTAGCACTGCTATCGTCATCATCGGCATCACAATCGATCTCCTCCTCATATCGAACATACTTCTCGTTGTACTCGCGGCCGATTTTGAAATGCCCATCCATGCCAACGTGGACGCCGCCCATGACCTCCTCCTCCAGTGCCTTGATCGCAATGCCAAGTGCCAACTGGCGTTTCTCTGTGATCAACCATTGCACAGACAACACTCCCTGCTCCAGTAGAAGGGGGAGCATGTCTTCCAGCTGTGATGTGACCTTTTTGATATACGAAATTGGAACCCATTCATCGGCGTCATGATCATAGAATGAAGTGAGCTCAATGAATATCGCAAATCGGCGGAGGTGCATATATCCTGGTCCCCCAAGAAGGGAGTCGATTGATGAAAGCTGTCTCGCACAATTGCCCCAGATCCAGCTGGTATTAGCGTTCTCGCGATGGAATCCGTTTTCTTCAGTAAGGACGAGGATAACTTCCTCAAGTTTGTTGGATCCAGCAATTTTCCTGATGCCACTGCAGAACCAATCCAGGTGGGAGGGTTGGCAGTCATAAGCATGCATGAATGAGAGGCGCAGCGAGCGAAGTTTGGATGGTAAAGTAAAATATTGCCTGCCTGGTTGAAATTCTGACATACACTAAACGTCAATTGATGCCCAGAACTCGTATCACTGAATGCACGTACCATTATTATTGGGGTCAGCGGCATATATATTCCATTCCCAACTCAGTTGTTCAAGGCTATCCTCCACCTCGGTGACCAGGTCATTGACGAAAGCAAACATGAGCGCATAGCTGCCCGTGATCGCGATCTCTCGCAGACGGGAGAAGGTCAGGCGAGCATTTGGGAGCTTGGTTGTGGCGTGCAATGCAGTCAACGCCTCAAAAGAAAAGCCTTCGATGTTCAGCCTCTCCAGATAGCCAGTTCTGTCAGACGCAGGAAGCGCCAATTGTGCAGATACGGTGGCTGCATCCTGGTCCGTGTATAAACTGTTCATACAATATGATAAATCCAGCCTCTTGATATCGGGGCAGTGGGACAGTAGAGCGACTGGGAACTCTTGAACCATGTGCAGGTTCAATTCCTCCACTTGCGTGGAACGAAGCATGGTGATGAATGCCGTTATAAATGGAAGCGGGAGCCTCTCTGGGTGGCCCAGGCCAAACCCCATATCATTATCATCACCCAGATGGAGCGTGAAAGATTGCAGTTTGTGAAGTCGTTGAAAGAGGAGCGGAAGAACTTTGTCAGTGTTGGGAGTGTGCTGTCGTTTCTCGATGTTGGAATCCAAAAGGACCTCAGCATAGTTGCCGATATATAGGGTGCGGATGTGGCACGCCAGGTCAGGTCGCGTGGTCAGGACTTCGACAAGTTTCTCGAGCGGTGTATCACCATTTTGATCATGGCGTCGTGAATGGTCCATCCTAATGTTCGTATATAAATGCTTTTGAGCATGACGAGTACACCTGCGAAACGCAAGGGAAAGGTTCTTCAGTGTGCCTGAGTTATCGTGAAGTTCATCGGCGATCAAGTCAATGAGCTCTTGGGGGAAGTCTGTCGGAGCGAGCGCCATGGGCTTCAAGTGTCCTTGGGGGATGGAGCATAGATTGCTAAATTCTGCAGGTTAAATAGTCCCGAGTCGCTCAAAATGGAAACAATGAGAAATATCTGTTTCTTGGTCATCGTGAAATAGGGAGCCTATCCGTCCCCGTTTGGTTAACTATGGCGATGGCCTTGTGGCCCTTGGTCGAACTCGGTTTCGACAAGGCCTCGAACATCGATACAAATATGATGCTCCCCGTCAATGAAGCAGAAACTTGACTGGATACCGTGATTATACACAACGCTCCGGAAGTAGGAACCACAGCTGTGCTCAGAAAGATCCTTAGAATAACTCATGAGCATGGTCTCGACCTGTCGATCGAACTCGATTGTGATTCTGGAGTAGAGGTGAGTTTGGCCACGAGGGCGGAACTGGCGTGAAACGAAGGAACAGCATTTCAAGATGATCGAGTCATCCCGAAGTTCGTGGACAATTATAACGGCGTCCATGATCTCGGGTGGCGATTGTGAGGGGAAGGGCATCGTACGGGTGAAAGTCAGACCGAGGAGGAAGAGGTTTGAAATTTAATCGTCTCATTGTCTGCGGCCGAAAAGGAAACAGGTATGTGTCTTAACACCACACTCTCGCCAGTCAGCACGTTCGATGAAGGGCCATAGCTATACTGAAGTTACATTTTGCTGCTATCTTACTGCACCAACGTTAACGAAGAAACTCGACGATGACTAGAGATACACCTGTAGAGTCGACTTACCCCTAAATCCCATTCAAAACGACATGCTCAGCCCCCCAACAAAAATGAAAGTCTGAGTCTCCTCGATTGCAATTTCCGTATGAGCTATCACTGATATCGAAGCTCTGTCGGGAAGGATAAGGCCATCCCTAGCGTACCCGCACGACCGAGGCTGAGTCGCTCCTTCTTGGAGAGCTCAAGTGGGATATTCCTCCACTTCACAGTCGCACTCTCGAGTCGCTTTATATGACCTTCTGCAGCCTGCAAAGGTGCTTCTCCATCCGTCCACCATCGGGTCGCTAGTGCGTCCAACACGTCCTCGTCGTTCATGAGCTCCGAAAGATCCTGCTCGGAATACTCATCTAAGACTTTCCCCGTCTCGGAGTCAAGAATCAAATCTGAGATATTATCACAGATATAGACCTCGATGAGGTTTGGGAGAAGAACTGATGACACATCCGATGGAAATGTGTACGCAATGAGACTGAGTATGTCGGGGTACCCACGGTATTCTCCATCGAGAGGCGCTTGTACGCTGAGCGCTTTCAACGTCGGAATTAACTCGAAGAGTGGCGGGAGGTGTTCATGATAGAATGCGACGTCGGCGAGGGTGAGTCGCGTTAAAGGGGCACAGGATCGCTCTTGCATGGCGACAAGGGAAGGGATAAGCTCGTTGTCAAATGCATAAGGAGCGGCGACCTTGAGCACCTGTAGAGAGGGTGTAGTAATAGCATCGAAGAACGGTGCGATTTGGCCATCATTGTCGTAAAGGCCAGAAAATTTAATGCCTAGAGCCTTTACAGTTGGGAGCATGACAGGGACGGGTGGCACCTCGGGAAGCGAATCATCGAAATCCCATTGCTTCACGAGCATGCTACATGTCGAAAGATTGACGCATTGGGTCAAGATCTCGCATGCTTGGGCGGCGTGAAGGGCCGTTTCGGATATAATAAGGTCTGTGAGTTGAGGATAGGGTATTCCAGAGACGAGACCGCTGATAATGAAGGAGAAGCGGCGGCTCGAGCTTTGTAGGCTTAAATCAGTAAGCTTCCGCGATCCGCCGAGATTGATCGTACGTAGAGTCGAATCCAAAGTTACGCTGTTCGCGCCATCGGCGTAAGGCATGTCAAATGCCACAAGCGATAAGACAGGAAAAAGATCTGATTCGCCTCGAGTGATGTTAGCGAGCTCTTCGAAGAAGGCAGCTGGCATCGACAGCCTAAGGATGCTGATTTTGGAGAAGTACGGGACGAGTATAATCGAGAGAATGTTTCCAAGAGGAAACAGCGAGCGGAACTTAAACACAATCGCGAGCGGGTTCCATTGGGCTCGGTCAAACCACAATGGAAGCGCTTCTGCGATGCCCATAGGAACTGCGGGCGTTACGGATTTTTCATCGTCCCGCGACATTGGTTGTTGGTCGCTCGAACACCTCCTCATGGTATGCGATACGTCGAAATCCCAAGAGATGAGGAGTTCTCGCCACATGCCGGGCGTTTCGTGCATGACGTTCCGCCATAATCTGCATACCCTCGTAAGAGTGTATTGTATACAGTCTGGTGTCGGTTCTGACATCTCTCCTCCACGACTAAGGAGGAATATATGCTGCAATAATTCGTTGGGTAGATCGTAGATCGTCACTGAGGGTAGAGACGTTGAACTCAATGCTGGGACGACGACACTTGGAATTCGGACGATGTCAGCTCCTGAAGTCGCCGTGAAGCGGGCCCTACGACAAGCGCGCTATGGAACATCAACAACAAGTCATAGCGCGAAAATAAAGTTATCTCACCATAGTAGCTATGGTGCGAGCTGCGTGTAACAATGTTGATGGCGATGGCGAAGACAATCCGATCATCCGCCTCAGTACTGCAAGCTTTCTCAAGCGCTTCGAAAGTCTGAAGGATGAGCGCAATGCTTGGGAACGGCGCTGAGGATGATTAGAATCGAGGACATCCTCGATGAGCTAGAAAATTCATCAATTTGTGGTTGAGATATCCTTAGTGAAGCTGAACCTACATGGCTAGGAGTGTGCTCGCCAGACGTGCCGTCTTCAGCGATGTCAGCAGTAACGGAGGGTGATCGAGTGGTATTCTCGGTCAGATCGACGTGCTAAATGAGCCAAGGTAAGCGAAGATGATATCACACTCAAACCTCGATATACCTTGATGCCCAATCGCCCAATAAATAAGCGCTTGAGAGACATACCCGGATTGAAAAATCAGAGCAGGTTAAATTTGACAACTGTCCACGACAGCGCAGAGCAGAGACCACGAAAAGGTGGTTCGAAGAGTCTGAATCTGTGAGTGATCGCAACTGAGAAGTTTGAACCAGAATGAGGATTATGTAAGTGGTGGCACGAACGTAGTCGTGAGCAACGGGTTAACGAGAGAACAATAGAATAAATACAGCGTCCGCGAAACTTTCCAATGCCACCAACTTTGGAGTCACATGACTCACCAAATGCTCGTTTCCTCAACCAAGCTTTGTCCTGAACGCTTGCACTGGTCACGTCGATGGTCTTCGCCGAGAATCGAATTGGAACAGCCAACCTCCCGCATCAGTTAACAGTGACACCGTCAAAAAATCTGATGCAATATAATGAGGACTTGTGTGGAATCGAAAGACAACAAATAGGTGAGGTAACTTACCAGACACTCTTCGATGTCCACCGATGATTACTGAATCATCTATCAGCAATATCCAAGCTTTGCCAGCCGAACGAGATACAAGCAAACATCAAGTGAGGTACCGCGCCTGAAGAACGAAACGAAGAGGGATGTCACAGCCGAAGATGAGGTCTATTCGTAATTCTGAACGATGATAATCGTGCAGCAATGATAGTTCAGAAGCGAACGCCGGAAAATGCGAGGTGACAAGCCACCTACCGATCCCGCAAGAGCCGATGATAGGCAGACGGAAGCCTACACCAACCTAAGGTCAGTATTGTACCGCAAAGTGGACGTCAAAAGTTGAATATGCCCGACCTTCGTTTGTCGCCTCATTCGCTATCTCCGTCCGCACCATTTGCACCTCGTGAAAAATAAAAGGCAACATTAGAAACCAAAAAGGAGAATCGTTCATCTATGTCCTGCGGCTGGTCAAATCTCCTGCGTCGTCGATGAGGAAAAAGGTTTCCGCAGTGGGAAACCAATGTCTATGTTTCTGCTCTTAATGACTAAACGAAGTAAGTGAAATGTTGTGTGCTCACCAATCGCATGCCCAGAATTCCCAACCAAAACATGCGACGACACTGTCGAGATCCCGACCCTATCATTGAGGGCCAGAAGGGGGTCTTGAGGACTTCGTCTCGTGGCCGCCCCAAGGCCCGTAATCATGGGGGGCGGGAGTCTTTAAACGCGACAAACCGACTGGAACAACCTATTGATGGTCCCGAACGTTGCTTGAGGTAATTTGAGAGAAGCATCCTGCGCGCGACATTCCAGCTGGAAGTAGCTGCTCTGCCTGCCTATTTGCTTTCATGCTCGGGCATGGACTTTCCTTCTAACTGAGGGGAAGAAACTTGTGTGAGGTTCAACAATACGTATCAGGTCGTTTTTACTCACCTGAAACTACTCTTCAGCCATCGTCCCACATTTGCCACAGAGTTTGAGGTACCCAGCCTTGATCTATTGAGGATGCGTTGGAAGGACACAGAAACTCTCACTCACGTAGGCTTCTGATTTCCTCTCAGCTGAGTAGCGCCTCAGCATTCAAGACCACCATCACCACTGCTAATGAGCTCATGATGAGCAGTGCATCTTGCAAGAACTTCGTTCTCCATCTGGGTCACGCGACGGAGTTCGCGGCTGAGCAAGGTAAACCAGGATTTGGAGAAGAGGTAACGCCGTACGACTGCGAGAGTTTGAGTGACCCGCAAATGCTCCAAGGACGTGTACTTTGTCGTGATTACAAGAGTGTTTCACCAATTGGTTAATGATTTTCGGGCACCGGTGGGGCAAGGGAACGACAGAGAAAGTGAAGAGGAGGATTCACCGCTCAGGCTTGTGATAAAGCCTGAGTCCCGGTGGGGAAACAGTCAAGCTCACCGTCCACGATGATGATCAAAGGCCTTTGATCGCTGTCCGGCATTTTCCGGCATGCCTGATCGACGTTTCTTCCGATCAACCAAAACATCTTCACGAGACACGTCCGTGCTCTTCTACCATGGCCGGAATGCTATCGAGTCAGATATTTCAAATCATTGGCGTCTTTTGTGTTTGCTGACTGATTGACAGACGCAAATCAGGCCTGGATACAAACAAACGAAATTCTCCCCAAAACACGTTGACTTGTCGATTCTCTCGCTGGTTATCACTACGTCCCCCACTATCTGTATGATGAAGAACCTTTGACGCTGCTCCAAACGGCATACGAAGCACTAAGAAAATGTGTATATCTCCTTGACCTTGAGCAGGCACCTATTCATCGACTGCCGGACGATCTCCTACTCGTGATCTTTACCATCGCCAGAGATACGCAAGACACAGGCATTAATACAGTGCGGACACAGATTCCTTTCTCTGTATCGTGCGTTTCGCATGCATGGAGAGACGTTGCTTTCAATGCCCCATTACTCTGGACCAAGGTTGTCATTTCTCCTCCCTGGATACCGGTGACGGTGTTTCGACATCTTTACTTCTCAAGACCATGTCTCATTGACTTGAAAATAATCTCGCACCCACACATGGCATTTGAACCTCATCACATTCCTTTACTCTGCGACACCATTATTCAGAATCTCAGCCGTTGCCGCAGCATTGTCGTATCATACCCTACCAATGACGCTTTCCTCCCGTCATTGATGGAGAAGTTTAAAATGCTACCCGCCCCACATCTTGCACGATTCTCTATATCGGGCCACCCGAGCACCTCCGACTGTAATGCTGTCATCCTTCGTGGGGGAACTCCCAGTCTTCGTTATGCGAGACTCCAGAACTTCGACTGGTATCCCTCTCTGCATACTATCACTATGCTCCACCTTCGAATTATGGACTCGTCTGCTTGGTTTCAAGTCGCATCCGCTTTACAGCTCTCGCCTCAACTGCGCTCCTTCATGATCTTTAATGATTCACCAACCCTCAGGACTTGGGGCCAAGTCGTCGATACGCCAGCCTTGAAAACTCTTCACCTCTGCGGCTATGTTTCGATCATTGAAGTAGCATTCTCCACCATCAGAGCCCCAAATCTTGTTCATTAAATTGTTGGAATACCATCAGCCGGAACAACATTGCGAACTGTCTGCTCGCGGGTGACAATACCACACTTCCCATCCTTAAAATCTTTGACCCTTTTACCATGGGGTCTTGGTTCGAGACCCACTGAAAAGGCATTCCATGCCCTGTCGACCTGTTTCCCAAACATCGAAACCCTCATTTTAGCTGAACGTGCGTCACCCCGCGAGGAGCTACGGGCATTGTTGCAATCGGCCAGGGAGCCTAAGACCATATGGAGGAATTTGAAAGTATTGGCTCTCGAAGGTGCTCTTTGTCGTGATGCTGAAGATAGACTTTGTGAATACGTCTCGGTATGCCGATTTCGGGACTACCCACTCGCTACACTCTACTTGAAGGACGCTTCTCCACACCAAATGCCGCGTTTCAAGACGTTGCAGAGCCACATCGTAGTTATACCTCTACCACACTACTTACACGCCGAGGAGCTCGTGAAGGGAACGCACCCCCTTGGATATGGAAATCTGTAAGAGTATTCCTCATACGAGTACATCGTCCTGGTTCCCTGTCTTATATCTTATACCGAGCTTTCAAATCAATTCCATTCGTATGCTCGACTAACTTTCGTTAGGCCGACGTAGTCCTAAATTTCTCCGTGAACTGCCCATCGGCATTATCAGCAATCAGCAACACCACCATTCAGTTATCCAGATCAACTGCGTACTATCACAACACAGATCGTTAGACTTTCTGACCGGCGACAGTTCCAGTTCGAAACTACGATAGGGATGATTTCCCTGGATAAACGGTTTTGACATCTATATCGAGGGGTATAATGCAGCCAATACGGAGGAGAATCTCTCCCGAAGTTGACAAGAGACAGTGACTATAAACGTTTCTTTCGATGGAGATGAACCTCGAGCTGGAAATATTGTGTAGTAGAGGGAGCTGGAGACCAGGACAGGAGAGCGGCAGCGAAGAGTTGGGCTTGTAGCCGTTCGTGAGTGTAAGATGAAACAAAAAATACTTGAGCTCACCATCAACGACGATGTCAAAAGGCCTTTGATCGCTGTCGGCATTTTCCGAGCAGTTTGTTTTCGGCGTTCGCTCTCTGATCTCAGATCTCATCCATGATCGTTTTGAATTTGTTCATTTTGTTTTTGAGATTCAATGCTCTTCCTTGGGATTTGCATGTGAAGACTATGGCAATATTGACGATCTTTTGCCATTAATATGCGGGCTCTCTCTGGTGGGTGCTCGTACTCACGTACTATACTGTGTGTTCATCGAAGCTTCTTCGCACAGGCAATCATCGATCGTTCGGTAAACCCTCTGGCGAATATATTTCCACAACCGTTCCTTGCAGAACACCGGGCCTGATACTTAGATGATCTTGAAGTCGGCTAGGCAATAGTTTACCATGTGTGCTGAATTCATGTGCGAGATACTGGCCTATGTAAAGTTTCGTATTCTCTGCTGCGGTGCATTGCATTTCTTCGTCATTCTTTGCCATGATATCTGCTTGGTAACCTCAACTCGTGAACACCTTGCTAACATCCCTTGTTCTCCAGTAGTCCAAAATCTGCGCTGGCGCAATGTATCCCCATCAGCAATGCGTCAGGATACAGCGTCCGAGCTACAAAGGCACTTGTGTGCGTGTCCATTAACCGTTCGTTCGGCTCCTACGATACTAGTCTAACCTGTGTCCTTACCCGCTATGCAGCTGATCCTTACCAAGCGGCGGTTCATGGTTCTAGAGCTAGCGGTCTAAGTACAGTGTGGCGTTGCGTACCTTATTTCCATTTCAGGCAAGGGACTCTGGCGATAAAATCTCAACTTTGAACTGCCTCCTTTCACTTTTCACCGCCGTCATGTCTTTTCCCTCAGAATTGCCACCAGAGATCATAGACACTGTCATCGATGAACTTCGGGATGACTCGATTGCCTTGGCGCACTGTTCCCTTGTTTCGTACCAGTTTCTTGCGCGATCCCAGACACACCTCTATGCCAGAATCACAATCGAGTTCGATCGCCAGGGCTATCTTCAACCCCACCCAGTTCAGCGCTTCCTTCAAGTGCTGACTCCCCACCTCGCACGATGCATTAACCATCTCTTTTAAACTATGTGGAGCAAGATTGGAATAGCAGCCTTGATGGAACGGCAAGCGATTGTGGTGATCAGTTTCTCGCTCTGCTCTTCCACCAGCTCGGTAGATTGCATTCATTCACTCTTACCGTTGCGCCCAATGGCGGGGTTTCTAGAAACCGGCACATGTCAGATTCGCTTTCATCTGTCATTTACACCATGATACAGGCAACTCGAGTCTCAGAGCTAACCATCGACAACACCATTGACTTTCCGACAATTTTCCTCGCATTTGAGTGCCCTTACCTCCGAAAGCTGAGCTTCCATCAGAGGCTAGGCAGTCTGCGTTCAGTTGGGGAGCAGGATGCAGTCATCATTCCATCACACGTGGAAACTCAGGATATCGGCTACTTGGATTCACTCGAATTCGACGATGCCTCCGTGATCTACTTAGAAAGCCTCTACAGTAATATGAAGCTTCCCCGATCCCGTCTCACCATTTCCTACCTCCGCGAATTCTCTGTACTCGGCCACGAACCAAGCACAGTATCCCTCGTTGCAAAAATCGTTTCCGACACGTGGACCATGCTGGAATGCCTAAATTGGGATTATGATCAAAGTTACAGGTATACTGGTATGTTGTGCAAATACATTGACTCCATCGATATGATTCTCCAGCTCAAGATATCCTAGACTTCCGCTCGGAATCAATGGCGCGCGCATTTCCACCCAATCCTGTTTCACTCCGCCTCGCATTCCCACATGATAGTCACAAAGCGGAGCCTACCCATCTAAATTGGCTTCTAAACGGCCTCCAGAGGACACCGGGGAGTTCCAAAAGGTTGGAGGAACTTGTGATTGTTCTTAACTTTGGATACTCACCGAACGACAATACCACTCCAAACCTTTGGAGCGAGTGTGACGTATGGGCTCCAGCCTTCGATGCCCTTCTCTCGGGACCCCAGTATCCACATCTCCGTCGTGTTTCGGTCTTCATTGATTGTGACCCACCCGATGATGGTCATGATCTGGTTGTTTCTTACTTCGAGAATGAGGCTGAGCAATTTAGACGCAAGCTGCCCATGCTGCGTGATAGTGGAAAATTGTCAGTTCAGTGGATGATGCTTGTGGGCTACCCAATATGGCCTTTGAGCTTCGCGCTCCAGGCGATGAAGCGAGGCATTGAGGGCGGTATTATTGTTGACGAAGAGGGAGAGTTTGTAGTGGAGTAGGACGGTTTGAAGTAGCGCATCGGCGATTCTCGATTCTCCTTGTGCTTAAGAAGTCAATGATGGAAAGGCAGCCGTTTCAAACTAGCAATGGACCAATTATCACGATGCAGCTCTTCAGAAACCAACTTCCTAGCTCACGACGTACTTCACTCATGAACGTAGTGGGACTACGATGGCCAAACGATGACTGGCTTTGAGTTTCAAGTCTGGGCAGACGAGTTCAGTTTCAAATGATAAAACGTACAATATAGCTAATAAACATCGGATCATACAGTTAGTTACCGTGAAATGTCTGGTTACTCGAGCCTCCATCTTACAGCAATAGACATCCCCGTCAATACACTCACTCCCAATAAAAAACGTCACCCCTTAAACCCTGCTCCATTAGCGGCACCATAAAAGTCAACGGTTGTGGGTAATCGTTTCCAGAGACCACGGGCTGCACCGATAAAATCCCTTTGTCAGACAGCAATGGTAACTTCTGCTTCAACTGCGCAGCGGCACTGGTAGAGAGAGAAAGGCAGAAAAGATGGGAATTGACGACGTGGCGGAAATAGATAGTCTCATAGTTGACGAAGATCGCAACACGGCGTAGATTGGGATATCGTGGTCCGGCAAGCAGCGAGTCAAAAGAGGGTGCCCAGGTGTCGCATACGCTCCAGGGACTCGTCTCGGTTCCACCATTTGACCTGCGGCGCATCGAAAGAAAAAGTACTAATTCCTCCAATCGTCCGGATGTCGAAATTTGTTGAAGGCCATTGAGGATCCATGTAAGGTGAAGGGGCTCATCATTGCGACAATGAGTGAAAGCCAGATGAAGCGAAATCAGATTGTTTGGGAATGCGGGTAACACGGATCCTGGGATGAAATCTATATAAATCTAGGTCAGAGAGCATCAAAATAAACATGTTTCCAATGCGCACTGTTAATTGGAATACAGTCGTCATAGTCCCAAGTCAAACGTTCAAGCGTGCTCGCTGCATCAGAAACAATTTTCGACACGCAGGCCATGATACATGGTTCGTATCCGATGATGGAAAGATCACGGAGGTAGGACAAGGTGAGCCTTGCTTGCGGCAGCTTCGTCATTCTGTAGAGGATGTCAATCGATATAACGGCTCTATCGTCCAGTTCGAGTGCATCCAAATGAGCCTTGTCTTCTATTTCTATCCCTGGCGGGACCAAAAGAAGTTTCTCTGCAACCGTGACGTTGCTGTCGTCCCTACGAAAGCTCAGCGCCTTCAGGTGAGGGCAGGTAAATGCCAGAGAAACCATCGGGAAATCAAAGAAGTCCTGGACGGTGAGCTCAGCTACCTGAGTCTTTTGGATCATTGCGACGACGGCCGATTGAAGTAAAGGTGAAAGGCGACGCGTTCCAAAACCCATGATTTTGCCATCACTGATAAGTCTGAAAGAGTGAAGACGGTGGAGTTGCTTGAAGAGGAGAGGCAGGATGTAGTCTTCGTTTTTGAAAAAGTCGTCGTTGTAATGGTCCCACCATTGCTGGACGTAATTTAAGAGAGTGAGATGGCGGATGCAGTGGCCCAGGCGTGGAGTAAGGATGGTAACAAAGGGCCGAGCTGGGTGCCGATGATGGATAGGTCCAGTAAACTCAATGGTTATTCTCGAGTAGAGATGCATTTGGCTCCGCAGACGGAATTCGTTTGACACGAGTGAACAGTGTTTCAAGGCGTCAGAGTCGTCATGCAGTTCGTCGATGACAGCATCCACGATCTCAGGCGGAAATGGTGAGCGGACATGCATTGTCAGAACGCAGATTCAAGTGATTGCGGGGCCAGAGTGTCGAAATTCCAGACTTATATATATGTCAGGAGGCCATCCAATTGTAACTTCATTTTTTAAGAGACTCACAGTAGCAGATGAAGCACACGAAAACGGGCGTGTCTACCACGATTTACGCCCGGAGAGTTGGACGGTCTATATATTAGGAATGGTCTTTCAATATTTTCGTGGATGAGTTGGGGAAAACGAACCTGATCCACGGCGCATCCACAGATCGCAGTTGTAGAGTTGGCTGTGACGAGATCGCCTGGGAGGACACGAAAAACTGGGAAGAATGTGGGTAGATCAGAGATACATCGAGCTCGTCGTTGATCACAACGACGAAACCTGGTTGATCGTTGTCTGGCAACTTCCGAACGGTGTGATCGAAGCCAATTTCCGACTTAATCATCACGTTCCTCATCGTCGTCCACAGTACACATGCCTCAATTTATCTGAGCATTCGTCAATCACCTCCTCCTCATAGCTCCCCCCATTCTCTTCAATACTTGCTCCCATTTCTTTCCAGGAATCGTTTTTCAGCATCCTCTGTCCCATGACAAGGCCAGGACATTTAACGCCGTTCCGAGCGCTGGCGAAAACTCAATATCCAGAATTTTATCAGGAACCCACTAATTGTCGCAGATCTGCTGGCTCATATCCCATGCGTCGAACTCCAACTGAAGCTCTTTTCTAGGAAATCTTAGTAGCTGTTTAATCATGACGTTCTACCCCCGTAACATGATCTCCTTCACCATCTGTACCACTATCAGCTCGCCCTGTATGTCAATATCACTATCGGCGTCAGGAGTCTCGACTCTCGGCATCCAACCACAGAGTAAACATCACTTCACCATCGATGGTCGGTAGATATCACTTGTCTCAACATGATAGCAGACCCGGTTTCCATTCTACTCGTGGTCAACCTTGACTCGCTCATCGAAGGAATTCCTTTTCTAACGCCCTCACCGCTAAATAGAATACAGTCTGCATGTCACCGTGACCAACGACTGCACAGCCAATACACCCTTTCCGCGAAACAGCGATAAACTGTCCTCTAATCATGATATGGCCTCTTCAATGCAGAAATTGGGAATCCACACATCGACATCATACCCACAGAGGGGCCCATATTCTAGGAGTATTATGATTTACGGGAGAAGTGGATGGTGCTTGCCTCCTATGGGAGAGTCGAGTTCGTCAGCTGGTAAGCAGACCACAGCCATTCGATACGCCTTGTACGTCAATCTTGACCCTGCGCTTGCCATCGAAATTACTGAGGAGATGAACCATGGAACCTCTGCAGCAAAAGACATCATGAATTCCAGGTGTAAAATAACGGTCGACTGAAATGCCAAAATGTGCATATCATCAGAGGCAATGCAGCGACAGTCGATCCATTTTAATTATTCGAGTGAGTCCTGAGGAGGCAATGAAGCCATGTTGATGCTTTATTTGACCCAGGCTTCTTTCACGCCGCCGCTTACAGATATAACATATATAGAACTCCAAGCTGCACATCAAGAGGACCCAGTAGTGTAACGGCACACCCGCCGATGACCTTGTGTTACCCTGTTCGACTCAGGGCTGGAGCCCATGGATGAGATTCGGTCTCAGTATATTTTTTCCATGTCCTGTCATTTTTTGTTTCTGCTGGGAGAAACTAAGCGTTCATCAACTTTTTCAATCGTGTGCAGTCGTCGTGTCGTCAGTTTGCCAATTGTCAGGGTATCTGTCGCGTACTGCCCCTGCAGGTGTTATCTAGTGCAATAGAGGAGGAGCGGCCGTTGGCGTGCTGTATACGTATGGGTCCATCCGACATGCTCATGTGGCAATACAGTATGCACGAGAGGATAGCATAAAAAAATACCTCGTGATAGCGGCTGGTGCGATGGGAAATCACGTTCAGTTAATTGACGTTCAGCCATCCCGCTTTGAACAGAGGAAAAAATGTCTTTTCACTGTTGATTATGTAAAACCCAGCCCTGAGTCGAACAGGGGCCCCCCCTCACGGGTACGCAAGGTATTCGGCACGCGATATTAGTGACATAGTGTAGGTGTGGGTTCCGCTACACTACTGGGTTGTGTTCTTGGGACTTGGAATCGCGTGTAAAAAGCCGCCGTACGTAGGATCGATGTATGATGAACTCTATGCTAAGAGTGAGAATGCATATATGCGGGGTTTTGTAGTACTTGGGTGGTGGAAAGGGACGTGGCGGCGGGACGATGAGCGAGCGTGTGTGTGGGTGAGAGAGAGAGAGAGACGGAGTGGATGGAAAGGGGCAGAATGGGCAGGGTTTTGACGAGGCTGTTGGTTCCGAAGTAGCGTATGAGACAGACTGAGTGGGAACGTGAGGTGGTCATCATGGAGGGCGAGTTCTTTTTTACGAGGAGTTCTTTTTTACGAGTATCTGGCCGTCGATTGAGCGTTCGAGTGAGAGAAGAGGAGAGCAGAGGGCGGGCGTACCATGAGCCTGAATTTAAACCCCTTGCCATCGAGAGTATAGATTAATTCCATCCTGGACGGGAGGCGAGCGAGGCATTGCGATCGAGACCTCGGAACTTTATACATGTGCGTGTTGACGTGGAGGAGGAGGGTCAGTCGGATTAATATGGGCGTGAATTGAGCACATTATGGTCATGACGACGGGAGAAAGGGGTGGTACTTACAGAATGAATGCCCCAAAATCCAGTCGCGATCATTCCCGACCCATGCCCAAGCCCATTCTTCCGAGTCGTCGTGCGAGGCCAAGGGAGTACATCGAGCATGCGAAAACAAGGAGAGAGGATAATGGGGTGAAGTGGTGGGGAAGAACAAGCGCATGAGGACGGCCCTTCAAAAAGTCTGGGCATTGCGCTACGTTCTCCACTTATTGCACCCGCCTCCGTTCAGCGGTTGACGGTAGCACAGACGAGACATGGGTGATGCCTGGAGAAGGCAGGAGAGATTCGTTGGTGGAGGGACAGCCTTTTGGAGCGGTCGCAGAGGTTCCTGGTTCGGAGGGCCAGATTTTATCGAATTCATGGGGAAACGTGCGACGAGGGATCGATGAACTAGGCGTCGGCTGGAAGACGAGGATGACCAGAGCTTTGGCAAATCGAGAATACTGGGTGGCACGGCAGAGAAGCAGCAAGTCACAACGAACGTTAACAGAGTCAAGTCGAAGGAACTCGTCGTCGCACACGATGACGAAACTTCTTTGATGGCTGTTCGGCCGTTGCCGGGGCATTTTCAACTCGACCTTATGTCCGGCATCCTTTCCTTCTAGACGAAAAAACTGTGCTTGCGTGCTTACATTCAGCTTGATCCGTGTACTAGTCTCGCTCGAACCGCACTTTCTCGTACAACGGTTGCTTTCCTCTTGGTATGCACTATACGTCATACATTCCGCAATTGTCCTTTCTTCCTTGCATTGTCCTCGCATCTCCTTCGTTGCTTTAAACTGTCCCTCCAACATTCCAACAGTTCGCTGGACTATAAGCATGTAGACTAAAAAGCTCCCCACGTATTTTCATTCTCATCAATTGACTTCTACGACGCCGGAGGTCTCACGACTTCAACGGTTCCGGCAATACCCAACCCAAACAGTCCCGTAGCGCAACGGCTGGTTTACCTCTCCCTCAGCCTTAAGTTGATTCTGTCTCAGAACAAGGTGGGCACGGACCATGCGTCGTCTTCGCTGTTAGGTAACGGACAATAAACCCAAACGCACTCGCTTTTCTTCCTTCGCATCCGAACTTTATGTGTATAGTGTATATATATAACGCGCCCGCCTATTCACGGACAGCTGGATACCGAATGTCTCCCTATCTCCGTACTCTCCAGGATTATGGACAGGGTGTGTCTTCCCTACTATATCCCACCCCGTTACGCAAATAACACGTCTCATTGCGCTAATCCTTGCACTAGACCGACACCCGATGTCTGATTCTCACTACTCACTACTCGCTTTTCACTTTACATTTCTTGTCGAACCCTCCTTGGTCCATTTCTGACGATACCCATGCGATACCTCGAAGATAGCCCCCTCCCTCCCCCACTTAACTCCTAGTCCCTTTAAAACGGTCCAGTAGTGCATCGGATTAGCGAAGCCAAACATTTGTGTGCCGTGATATACATATTTTCGGATTCAGCGATCTCTTGGGACGGAGGGAAAAATACTGCTGCATCTAAACAACGAACCCAGCCCTGAGTCGAACAGGGGCCCCCCACGGTTTTACAAACACTGGCTCATACTGACATGGTGTGGGTGTGCGTTCCGCTACACCACTGGGCTGTGTTATTGTATAAGTGTTGAGAACTTAAGTCGGGTTCACCAGATCGCGTTCATGCCTCACTCGCACACAAGGGAGACTTGTCGCATCCATGGTAGATGGCGTGTGAGCGCATATATATATATATGCAGATATACAGACTTGAGGACGTGGAGAGCAGTGGGTTTCAGGCGGAGAGGACTGCGTTCGTACCAGGTGGGTGGGATAAAGAGAAAGAGGGTGTATCAGAGACCGAGTGGTTTCGAAAATGGGGGATCCGGAACGGAAGGGCGACATGGCTGTTCGTTCCGAAGTGGCGTATGAGATGGAGCGGTCATCGTGGATCCAGATGCTGAGTTCCTTTTTACATGAGTGTTCGCATGAACAAGAGTGCAAGGTTAACGTGGCATGTCTCCATTCCATTGCCTGTACAGATACATTCTCAACTGTCGTTCAGGCTTATCCTTCACAGGTGCTCAGACATCCCTGTAGTGCGCGCGGAGTGGCGAGAGGCTCCGGCTAAGGGAAGAGTGCGGACCACGTCGAGCATGAGGAAACAGGGGGAGAGGATGATGAAATATGAGGTGGCGAAGTGGTGTCGGGATTAAACGAAGAACGAGGGCATTGAGAATGGGACTTCGTCATTCTGATCCCTTGAGAGGTCCAGGGTTTCATCATACCCACTAGATAATCATCGACTGCTGAGCGCCGATGGGAGGAACTCGAGACGAGCTTCGGCGAATCCACGACGTCGCAACAGAGAAGAAAGAATGAAGCGCAGCGAAAAGGTTCCAAGTCAAGGAGCTCATCCCTAAGCATGATGACGAACCATCTGTGATCACTGTCCGGGCGTTGCCGGAACCCTTCAACCCGAACGACAATCCTTCTTGCACATGTTCCTGTTCCTGCTGCCGTCGAATTCCAGTATTATAACGGGTTCTTCTCCAAGCTTCAAATCAGTGGGTTCTCGCTCGGGAGATGTCCTCTGCACTGTTTTGTGGTATGATGAATCGCATCATCGTCCTCGAGCGCTAGCACTTCCTCGTCAATACTGGCCTGGTTTATCCTCTCGACTGCCCAACGTTCTGTACTAGGTCACCTAACTACCTCATCCTTCATCCAATCCAGTGGCATATCGGCTTCAAGCCATGGTTGCCTAAAACTCATCTCATTGTTGTGAGATGGTCAGATGTTCGGTTCGACTCCGGGACTGGGTAATAACGTCCGATAATAGTCTTTTCTTTCTTTTTGCTCGTTATCGCTTATTATGGGCCATGGATAGCCAGACTCTCCACTGCCAGATCGGGATGTCTTGCTGACTATTTCCTATATCCCAGCACCTCATCTTGCGTATCACGATAAATACCTCCCATCGCCCTTTAGGTTTTCACCACTTCACGGCTTTTCCTTTTATCCTTCCAACGGTCCAGTAGCGCATCGGATCAGAGTCCCTCATTCATATATTCATAGGGTCTCCCCCGAGAGCCGCCTGTTCGACTCAGACACTGGACCTTGCGTTGCTTTGGTTCTCTTTTTCTCTAGTACAGCTGCTTCTCGCCTGCCGGTTCAGTATCTTGAACTCAATATGAATGTCATGTAGGCTGTGTTTTGACTGGATAATCATTTCCACTAAGGAACGAACTCGATGCTTCCCATAAAGATTCCTTTTGGAAACCAGGCCGCTCATTTGTTGGCACTTTATAAGTACTTGCGTCTCATGATAACGACCTCTGTCTATCACTATCGTGATCATGGACCTTCATGATCAATCGTCCTCGAGGTACTTAGACCCTTTGACACACTGGACACCTCGTTCTTTCTCAAGTGCGTCCTCTCAAACAGCTCTTCCTCTCCCCCTCATGCCTTGTGATCCTGCCATGCATATGTGACCCTCGAAGACATTGTCCACTTGACAACTTTTCCCAGTCTTTCTCTGACTGTCCAGTCGCGCATCGGATCATTCCTCAGTAGCATCTACGGGTGGCGCCGCTCTTTCCTAAGACACTTGTTCAACTCAGGCACTGGAACGTAGGAACTACCCGAAGAGATTTTCTTTTTTTAACATGACCTGCTGCATAGCGTCTACCTAGAGTTCCTGAATCCTGAATGCCGAGCTCAAACATTCCCGACGCACACTCCGTGAATTGTATATGATTGCTTTATCCATATGCGGTCCCTTTGCACGCTGACAATCAGCATGATCCTTGCCCAGTCCCACTTCCTCGTCGAGTCGTCTCACTCGATTTCATTCTCTAGAACGGCATCTTTCTCTTCTCTCCTCGTAATATGTAATATGCATTTTCCGCCCTCGGGTAAACTCGGTCCTATCTCTCCGAGTCCTCTGACGACGGACCTCATCAAGTAACTCATAATCCTAGTTCTCCTTCCTCTCTCCCCGCTCCCCGCTATACAGTGTCCACATTCACTACGACTTCGTAATCATTCTCTTCATGCTTCGGTTGAGATTTGATTCTTAGATGACATAAAATATACGTCTGTTGTGGTGGGGAAGTTTAAAAAAAATCGCATTCAGGTGTTTGATGTCGAGCTACCCCGCAAAGGAAAAAATGACCCTTCAGGGCAACATATGAATAACCCAGCCCTGAGTCGAACAGGGGCCTCCCCACGGGTACGCAAAGGTGTTCAAAATGAGGTACTCATTACATCGGGTGGGTGTGCATTCCACTACACTACTGGGTTGTATTTTTGGGACGTGGCATCGATATGACGAACTCTATGCTGAGAGTGAGAACGCATATATGCGGGTTTTGGAGTATTTAAGCTGTGGAAAGGGACGTGGTGGGCGTGATAATGAGCGAGAGTGTGTCTGTGTGTATGAGAGACGGGGTGGATGAAAAGGGGTAGAATGGCAGGGTGTTGACGAGGCTGCTAATCCCGAAGTAGCGTATGAGACGGACTGAGTGGGAACTTTGGGATGGTCATCGTGGACGGCGAGTTCTCTTTACCTGGTACCTGGCCGTCGATTGAGCGTTCCTGTGAGATAAGAGTAGAGTGGAGGGCGGACGTACCATCACCCAGGATCAAAAGCGCCTGCAGGGCCCCATTTGAACGTTCCATCGAGTGCATAGACTAAGATTGATTCCATCCTGGACGAAAAGCAAGCCAGGTGTGCATGTGACGATCGAGGCCTGACGCGGACGACTAGTGAGCGGAGGTTGGGCATATCGCCGAGGACGATCTTGGGCACGACTTCAGCAGGACGACTATGATGCAAACAAGGTGTACAGTGCACTTACTGGATGAATAGATGAATACTCGACACAATTCTCAACTCTCGTTCGGGCTCATCCTCCACATCTGCTCAGACGTCCTTGTTTCGTGCGTGCGGAGCACGAGAGGTCAAGCGAAGAGAGCGGAGCACACTGAGCGAGAGGAAACAAGGCGAGAGAATGGGGTGGCGAAATGGGGTCGGGATTAAACGAAGGACCACGGCGTTGAGAACGGCGCTTCGTCGTCCCGATCCCTTAAAAGGTCCAGGGTTCATCATGTCCAATGGATAATCATCAACTGCTGAGCGCTGAATGGAGGGGATACGGGGGACCCTTATCCTTTATTTATAAAAGGGTAGGCATGACAAGTAGGGAGCGTGGAGTGCGGGCTTGGAGTGATTTTCTTTTGGGTGGGTCGCAGGCGGTGAGGGGAATGAGCAACTTCGAGGGCCAGGGAGACCTACCGAAATTATATTGCATTCGTGATTCGTAATGGAGGAGAAAGGCTGTGGCGGATGCTACAGTATGTTGAAGGGTTGATTCAGCAAAGTTAACGGGTGGAACTGAACGGAGCTTGGCTTGACTAACCTGCTGAACTCGAGGACGGCAGCCAGGAGATGAGTGTTGGCGAATCCACAACAGAGAAGAAAGAACGAAGCGCAACGAAAAGATTCCAAGTCAAGGAGCTCACCGTGACGCACGATGACGAACCCGCTGTTCGGCCGTTGCCGGAACCCTTCAACTCGAACGACGATCCTTCATGCACATCTTCCTGTAAGCCGGTGGGCTCTCACCTGGAGATGTCTTCTGCACTGTTTTGTGGTATGATGAATCGCATCATCGTCCTCGAGCGCTAGCACTTCCTCGTCAACACTGGCCTGGTTTATCCTCCCGACTGCCCAACGTTCTGTACTAGGTCATCTAACTACCTCAGCCTTCATCCAACCCAGTGGCATATCGGCTTCAACCTGTGGATGCCTACACCTCTTCTCATTGTTATGAGATGGTCAGATGTTCGGTTCGACTCCGGAGCTGGGTAGTATAGGGTGCTATTCCTTAGAGTCTTTTCTTTCTTTTGGCTCCCTATCGCGGGTTATTATTCCCCATCCCTTCACTGCTGACAGCTTTTGACCAGGACATCTCGCCAACTATATTATCCCGGAACCCCATCTTGTATACCATGATAAATATCTCTCATCGCGACTTAAGGTGTCACCACTTCACGGCCTTTCCTTTTATCCTTCCAACGGTCCAGTAGCGCATCGGATCAGAGTCCCTTATTCATAGAGTCTCACCCCGAGAGCCGCCTGTTCGACTCAGACACTGGACGTCAAATGTAGCCTGATTTTCTTTTTTTTTCCTACACCCTCTTCCTCCTCGCCCCGGCCAATGTAGTCACTAGTTTTTCTATTTTCTTTTGAATGTTCGGCATTCTGAGTCCTTACTATTAGATCATTCGAACGCTGTGGGGCAACCGAACTCGATGATGATGATGAATATCTCCGTGGAATCTGGTCTTGGAGGGTAGGCTGTGTTATTGTGCGCGTTGGTGTGTGAGGGAGCCGTACGTATGATGAAGAATGTCAGAGCTACGGGATGTGAGTGCATATATGCCTCCTCTAAGTGTTTGTACAGTGGAGAGGGACATGCTCGTATGAGGTGGGAGGGACGACCGATGACGGGTGAGAGACAGAGGATACGTATCGGAGAGCGAGTGGTTCGGGAGCGCCAGGATGGACGGCAATATTCCTGTTCATTGACACGTAGCGTACGAAATGGACCGAGTCGGGATAGCTTAGCCCTAATTGCGGAGGTTCTGAGTTCCTTTTTACCTGGCCATCAATCGAGCGTGAGCGTGAGCGTGAAGAAGGGTAAATGTTGGATGTAAGTACCATAAGCTTCATTGTAGCTTCTACTATGAGAGTTTCGCGAGTATTTGAAAAGCGAGATAAGTCTGCAGACTAAGGTATGAGGATGAAATAAACGAATCTCGGCATGAAT
This sequence comes from Hypsizygus marmoreus, assembly GCA_013433165.1. NCBI lineage: Eukaryota > Fungi > Basidiomycota > Agaricomycetes > Agaricales > Lyophyllaceae > Hypsizygus > Hypsizygus marmoreus. The sequence continues at coordinate 91,958 of CM024084.1, read as the reverse complement.
TTATGATGCGGACGAGTGGTACTTACCGAATAATTGCTTCAGATTTAGGCATGATAGATTCTCGACTGGGGCTCTGGCTCATCCTTCACGGCCGCTCAGGTATCTCTGTTTCAGGCAGGCGGTGCTGTGAGAGTTAAACGTCAAGAGGAGAAGCATACGGAGCACATCGAACACACAAGAAAACGAGGGCAGAGTTCAAGGTAGCGAAATGGTGTGAGATTTGGATGAAGAACAAGCGTGTGGGAAGCGCACTTTCATCGTATGTCGTATATGCGCCTCGACTCCCTTGAAGTTGGAATGTCCAGGCCCTTTCAAAGCCTGCTGGATAATTGGCAGCTAACTCGGGGTGGGTACAAGGTCGGAGGGGGGTTGGCCTTTTGCTGTGGGTTGATCCTTGGATGGGTTGTCGCAGATAATGAGAAGAATGAGAGAAAACGAGGGGGGTACTGTCGCAGAACTAACGGATAGAACCGACGAAGGCCTGGCGACTCCGGCCGGTTAGCTAGCCTGCTGATATGGCTCTGAGCTCGAGACAAGATAAGCCTTAGGGACCAGAGTTTGGGCGAATCTATATCGTTGAGACTGGTGCACACGACAGAGAAGAGAGGACGAAGCGCAACGAAAAGATTCCAAGTCAAGGAGCTCATCGCTACGCGTGATGACGAAACATCTTTGATCGCTGTTCGGCCGTTGCCGGAACCCTTTAACTCGAACGACGACATCCATCATCAATCTGTCAACCCTTCCTCTTGACGTTGGGTTACGAACTTGGTCTCAGTTGCGAGTATCTTGTCTGCCACGTAGGCTAACTACCACCAACCTTCATCCAATCCAGTGGCATACTGGCATAAAGCTGTGCCTCTCTAACTTACCTGCCCATTGCAAGATGGCCGGTTCGACTCCGGGGCTGGACGATGGCTGCTTGGAACACTCACTTTCATTTTCGCTCCCCAGTGCACGTTGGCAGATATATCGTCTACAATACTTCTTCTGTGCTTATTTTTCTTCTGACGAAAGCCCATTTGTGGTCAGATCAGGGAATCATGTTTCTCTAACGGTTCAGTAGCGCAGTGGATTATTTACATTGTATGTCCATTAGGTGCCGCGCTCCCCAGAGATGCCTGTTCGACTCAGGAACTGGACCTTATAGCTGAATTGATTGTCTTTTTCTCTACAGCAGCTTCTCATCCACCAGTTCAGTTTTTCGAACTCGAGAATGCACACTTACGTAGGCTCTGTTTTGACATTCTCCATAATCATTTCCACTAAGTTATTTGGGCATGAATTCGTTACTCGATGCCTCCCATGGCTATTTCGAGAACGTGGATGGTCACGTTCTGGCAACTAGACCGCTCATCTCGTTGGCTCTCTATTCTTGAGTTCTACTATGTCACCTCGTGTCTACTCCTATCATGATCATGGACTTTCACGATGAATTGCCCTCGAGATGGTGCGAACCAGTGGCGCAACAGAAGGCATACCCACACTACTTACCTGGCCGCGAAGACATCTACAGTTTAATGGACGACAAGCACTCCAAATTCGACAACGCATCACATGCCTTCTTAGACCTTCATGAGACGCGAACGCGATCTAGTTATGTACCGCTTTGGAATGTACTGCAGCAAGTATGTCTCGCATCCCTCGCGCAAACCTTCAGTCCCACCCGCTGCACTATTCACCTAGCTTCCCTGGCGGTCAGCATACCCACACTATTTCTGATTGTGCATGTACCCGTGATGAATCTCCTGTATTTTGCTCCACGGTAAAATTGCTGAGAAATGAGGGAGCAGCGCTTCAATGCATCCCGGCATCATCAATAACGGTACCGAGAAGTTACGGGAAAAGGGCGGATATGACGAGTCCTATTCTACTGTCTTCTGGAATAGGAATTTGCGTCATATACACAGGTCGTCCAGGATTTTTGGAACGAGTTAGTGTGGACGAGAGAGAGAGGCTGAAGTGGTTCGAGACATATGTTCTCTTTGGGACAATCGACCTATCAAAAAAAATCACATCCGATTCCAAACGAAATGAATAGAAAAGAAAGTTCGCAGTGGAGAGACTTGGAAAACCCAGCCCTGAGTCGAACAGGGGCCCCCCATGTGTAGGTATTCAGCATTCAATACTGCTTACATAGTATGGGTGTGCATTCCGCTACACTACTGGGATGTATTCTTGGGACTTGGGGTCGTATGTAAGAAGGTGTATGTAGGATCTACATACGACGAGCGCTATGTGAGAGTGAGAGGGCGGGGTTTCGGAGCATTTTGGTGGTAGAAGGGACGTGCTTGTACCGGGAGGGCGACATAATGAGCGAGAGCGTGTGTGCGTGTGCGTGTGTGAATGGAAACGGAGTGGATGAGAAGGGGTGCAATGGGCAGGGTATTGCCGAGGCTGTTGATCCCGAAGTAGCGTATGAGACGGTCTGAGTGGGAACGTGGGCTGGTCGTCATGGACGGTGAGGTCCTTTTACCTAGTACTTGACCGTCGATTGAGCGTTCGTGTGAAAGAAGAGAAGAGTGGAGGTTGGACGTAACATCGGGTTTGGATATAGATCAATTCCATCCTAGAAGACGTCCGAGATGGGAAGAAGGTGAAGGAATGTACCCACACCATCGGCCGGCCGGAAACCAAAGCGCCAGTTACACATAATAGATGCGTCGGGGAGACGAAAGCGAAAGTGGGAACCAGGTGAAGAGGCTCGCGGGGAACCCGATCTGTTGTAACGGGAAAAGTAAACAGTGACGAGTTCGAGCCCCCATCCCACTTTGTATGAAGGGAAAAAGTATTCATATAACCCAACCCTGAGTCGAACAGGGGCCCCCCATGGTTTTTGAACATTAGCGCAATTTGATATGGTGTGGGTGTGCGTTCCGTTACACCACTGGGCTGTGTTACCGTATAAGCGCTGAAAACCTACGTGGGGCTCACGAAATCGCGTTCATGCCCCACTCGCACATACGAGGGAGACTTGTCACATCTATTGTAAACGGCCAGTGAGCGCATATATGCAGACTTGAAGACATGGCGGGGAGTGGTTCAAGGTGGAGAGGAACGCGTTGGGAGAGATAACGAGAAGAGGGGGTGTGGGAGACCGAGTGGTTCGAAAGTGGCGGATCCGGAATGGAAGTGCGACATGGCTATTCGTTCCGAAGTAGCGTACGAGACGGAATGGTCATCGTGGATGCCGGAGTTCCCTTTGACATGAGCGTTCGGATGGAACAAGAGTGGACGGTTGACATACCGTGTCTCCATTCCATTGCGTGTATACTTAGTATAAATCGATTCGGTCGCTGGACATGAAAAGTGAGCTATGTGTGAAGCTTAGAAGATCGAGGCCAGAGGACTGAATGAACGTGTTTCGCATGGGACGAGGGTAGTCGGAATCTGTGCATGAATTGAGCATAACACCAGGATGCGAACGAGGGATACTTACCGAATTAATGCGGGACTTCAGCTATGATACATGCTCAACTCGCGCTCTGGCTCATCCTCCACAGCTGCTCATACGTCCCTGTTTCGTGCGTGCGGAGCGGGGCGAGGCTAAGAGACGAGTGCGGTGGCCACATTGAACATGAGGAAACAGGGGGAGAGGATGAGGTGACAAGATGGTGGAGGGATTGAACAAAGAACAAGGGCCTTGAGAACGGCACTTCATCGTCCCGATCCCTTAAAATGTCCAGGGATTCCCCACGCCCACTGGATAATAATCACTGCTGAGCGCGCTGAACGGAGATAGGCACAGAAAGCAGAGAGCGTGGAGTGTGGGCTTGGAGTCATTTTCTTTAGGATGGGTCGCAGGCGGTGAGAACCTGGAGGGCCAGAGAGACGTACAGCTTATAACGTATTCGTGGTTCTAACGGAGGAGGAAGGCTGTAGCGGATACCATGTTGTAGGGTTGATTCAGCAACGGAACTGAACGAAGCTTGGCTAACCTGCTGAGCTCGAGGAAGGTAACCATGAGATGAGCTTCGGTCAATCTACAACAAAGATGAAAGAATGAAGCGCAAGAAAAGACTCCAAGCCAAGGAGCTCATCGTTACGGATGATGACGAACCCGCTGTTCGGCCGTTGCCGGAACCCTTCAACTCGAACGACAATCCGTCATGCACATGTTTCTGTTGCTGTCGAATGCCATTTAACGGACTCCTTCTCCAACCTCTAGGCCCGTGGATTCTCGCTCTGGAGATTTCCTCTGCACTGTTGTGTAGTATGGTGAGCGGCATCATCGTCCTCGGGTACTTCCACGTCAACAGCCTGGTTCATCCTCTCGATTGCCCAACGTTCTATATCAGGTAGGCTGACTACCTCAGCATTCATCCAATCCAGTGGTATATCGGCTTCAAGCTGTGGATACATAAAACTCGTCTCATTGTTGTGAGATGGTCCGTTCGATCCGGGACTGGGTAATAACGTCCGATAATAGTCTTTTCTTTCTTTTTGCTCGTTATCGCTGATTATGGGCCATGGATAGTCATGCGCTCCACTGCCCATACCAGGATATCTTGCTGACTATATCCTATATCCCGGCACCCCATCTTGTGTACCACGATAAATTCGTCTCATCGCGACTTACGTTTTCATGCATGATCCTGGCTATGGGCATCTATCAGATCGTTCTCACAAGGCCACCTGCTCGAATGGCTCTGAGTCTCATTTCTGCGACTTTCTTATGAATCACTGTTTCTTTTCTGGCGCCGCCTTGTGATTCCTCGAACAATTCACGGCTTTTCCTTTCATCCCTCCAACGGTCCAGTAGCGCATCAGATCAGAGTCCCTGATTCATATATTCATAGGGTCTCCCCCGAGAGCCGCCTGTTCGACTCAGATACTGGACATCAACAATGATTTTGATGTCGTTTTTTCCTACATCCGCTTACCTTTTGCCCGCCAATTCAGTCACTGGCTTTTCTTTCGTACGTTCGGCATTCTGGGTACTTACTATTGGATCATTCGAACACTGTGTGGGCAACCGAACTTGTAGAGGTTGAATGTACCGTAAGCTTCGTTCTAACTTCTAACACTAGTTTCGCAAGTATTTGAAAAGCGAGCCTAGCACGAAGACCAAGGTGTGAAGGTGGAATAAATGTAGACACAGGACGAGATCAGTTGAACCTCGGCATGAATGGATATACTTTCGTTTTCGCTCCTCAGTGCATTTGCCGGTTACAACATGTTGGCAAATATATTGTCCATCTCACTTCTTCTGTCCTTGTTTCTCTTCTGACGAAGTTCCACTTGTGATCTGATCAGGGAATGATGTTCCTCCAACGGTCCAGTGGCGCAGCGGATTATTCAAATTATGTATTCGTTAGGTGCGCCGCTCTCCCCAGAGGTGCTTGTTCGACTCAGGAACTGGACCTTATGGCAAACTTGATTGTCTTTTTCTCTACAGCCGCTTCTTGCCTACCAGTTCAGTATTTTGAACTCAAGATGAATAACATGTAGGCTCTGTTTTGACATCACGCATAATCACTTTCACTAAGTTGTCGTTACTCGATGCTTCCCGTGACTATTTCGAGAACGTGGATATTCTCTTTTTGGGAACTAGACCGCTCATCTCGTTGGCTCTGTATACCTGCGTCGTACCATGTCGGCTCGTGCTCGCCCTTGTCATTACCATGGACTTTCACCATCAATCGCCCTCTAGGTAGTGGAAACCAGCAGCGTAAAGGAAGGCACACCACACTACTCACCTGGCCGTGGAGACATCTACAGTTTCATGGACAACAATGGGCCTGGCTTCCCTAGTGGTCAGCACACGCACGTACCCGTGACGGATCTCCTGTATTTTCCTCCACGGTAAGAATTGCCGAGAAATGAGGGAGCAGTGCTTCAATGCATCCTAGCATGGTCGATAACGGTACCGAGAAGTTACTGGGAAAGGACGGATATGACGAGTCCTATTCTTGTCTTCTGGAATAGGTATTTGCACCATATACACAGGTCGGGCAGGAATTTTGGGACGAGTTAGTGTGAACGAGAGTGAGAGAGAGGCTGAAGTGGTTCGAGACATATGTTCTCTCTGGGACAATCGACCTATCAAAAAAAAAAATTCCGTTTCCAAACGAACTGAACAGAAAAAGAAAGTTCCCAATGGAAAGATCTGGAAAACCCAGCCCTGAGTCGAACAGGGGCCTCTACGTTACGGACCTCGTTCTCGACCGTAAGTGAGCGTAGGCGTGCTTTCCATTACACCACTGGGTTCTGTTATCTATTGCACAGGTGGATAACTTTGGAGGGTGCCTGATTGTGCACAGTGAGCATTTGGGTGGGTGAAGGACTCGACGACCTACGACAACTAAAGGAGCCCCCACGGGTTCTCCTAAACACCGGCGAGACCATCATGTGGCGCTTGACCGGTTGTTGGAGTGGTTATCCGTGGAGAAGAACGTGAGCTGGAGAGATGAGATGAGTATCTTTCCAGGAGGAGACCAAATGGTTCGAAAGAGGTACACATACTGTATACCATTCTCTGTTGGACAATATGGACAAAGAACGGACAGAAAATGGCCGATTTCAGCCTTTCCAAGGACCCAGGCGTGATTCGAACAGGTGCATACGTCAACGTTCCAGCGAATAGTGTGAGCATGTATTCCATTACACACTGGGTCGTGTTGCTTTTCAGGTTGTTGGTGATGGAAGTACATGAGCGTCGCATGAGAAAAGCTGTACCTGTGAGATGGATCGTATCACGACTCACGATGTGGGGGCTTTCTAAATCATGTTTGCACGCCTTCCCCTGCATGAAAGGGATTGCATGCAAAGGTGGCCCTTGTAGACGAAGCTTGTGTCTGGGCGCAAAGTGAGTTTATTGGTACAAAGTGAATAGAGAGTACTTACTAGATGCTCGAAATTCAGCCATAATGCATTCTCGACTGCCGCTCTGAGGTAAACGGAGGTCGAGTAGAATCACCTTAATCAGCAGAAAAGCAGTCCAAAGTTCAAATTAAACGAAATGAGCCGCTAAAGCTGAGTATAACATAGAGAAGAAAGGCGGCAGGGCTCGATGCGAAAGAATGCAGAGCAGAGCACCAATTGGAGGAACAACCGGCATTGAAGACAACACTAAACGAGATGAGGACACCGAAGGACTGGTACATGACAGAGAGAAGCCATATTAGACTAAGCGCAAAGAGAAGCTTCAAATGCACTTGCCCATGCTCGTCAGTTCGTCGTTGTGCGTGATGACAAAACACCTTTGATCACTGTTCGGCCATTGCCGGGTGCCGTTCAACCTCAACCAACTCGACGCCATCATCTTTTCTTTGTCTTTTCTCTCTACATTGGGTTCCAGCCACGCAGCGGGGCTTTCTCCAAGCTTCAGAGACTTTCACCTTGGAGAATGCCCCATCGTTGTGAGCGGCGTTTAGCACTATCTCACCGTTTTCACCTATAAGTCCTGCCCATCCTAAGTTATTGCTTTACCATCTATGTTCAGCAAACCCAGTGGTATAACAGCTTAAAGCGATGGATGCCTCCTACATGTCTCCTTGGGACCACCGGTTCGATTCCAGGGCTGGGACTAAGCAAGTCGTTAGCTTGTGATAACTTTTTTTTTGCTCTTTAGTGCTGACGGTGAGCTGTGTTCACTCGTATGTTTGCTTTATCTATACTGATCCCTCCTCGCTGATGTTCAGCATGATATTGGCCAAGTCCCTCATCCTCTCACCCCATTCCACTGTCTGGATCGGCACATTGCTATGCATTTTCTACCCCGCACATTCTTTCCTCTCGGAGCTATCTCTCCTCTAACGAAGCTTCGCCCATCTCATTGATGTTCAAGGACAGTGCCTACTTCACGGCAATGAAGTGTATCTCCCCAATGTTCATTCATGCAACGGATTGCTCACGGGGATGCTCGTTCGACTCAGAAGCAGGACGATTTCAGAATTTCCTTCTGCTTTTCTTTTAGACCAGCTACACAAAGTTCACACGCACACGACTCCCCATCCAAAATATCTTCATGCCACCATTTCGTTTCCTGATCACGATCATGGCCGTAATCACTAGCTCTAACAGTCCCGTAGCGCAATGGCTAGCTCACTCCGTCCTCAGAATACTGCCTTCGGGGACCCCCGTTCGAAACAGGGCGGGACCATATGAATCTTTGGTAGCTTTTATTCAACCTTCAAAGTCTATCTCATGACGAGTAAGCAAACCGGTCGAAGGATGCCTATGGCAAATTGGACTCAGGGGCGTGATACGACTGGGGTTTTGTACGCCGACACCGTTTTCGATGTTTCACAGCCCCCCGCTGTGCTATTCATCCCTCCACCAATGCAAACGCATCCTTTCCTCCTGACGCTGGGTCACGGCTATTGAGGCATTATCTGCGCTTAGGAGGCATTCCCTTTGGAGACTTCTTCGTAACCAAACGATGAACGGCATCATGGTTTTCGGGCACTGGCTGATGCCAGCAACTCTTCTCCTTGTTGTAAGATGGCCGGTTCGACTCCGGGGCTGAGTGATAAATTGTAGGTCATGCCAGTAATCTTCAATTTTATTTTGCCGTCTTCTTGCCGGTCATTGGATAGGCACGCTCTGCAGACGAAGATTCATAATCGACTATATATCCAGGTGCCCCATCTTGTATTTACCATGACGACTATATCTCATCGTGCTGGTGCAAAACTACATCCGCACACTGACATGTAGCGTGATTCTGGCTACGGTGCCTGCCTGCTGGACCCTTTCACACTGGACAGCTCATTTTCCCTTAATTTCGCCTCCTCGATCGGCTCTTCCTCCTCCCTTCATCTCCTCTGATGATGTCATCCTCGAAGTCAGTGTCCAATTCACGGCGTTACCTAGTCGCCCTCCAACGGTCCAGTAACGCATCGGATTATCCTATATATAGTATCCACCGCGCCGTCTGTTCGAATCAGACACTAGACCATAGATAGCGTCGCGGTGTATTTTTTATACGGGCGGCCCGCTGCACGGCGTCGCACAAGAGTCCCGGAATGCCAGCTCTAACATTCTAATATTCACGTGGCACAATGCCTTGGTCACGAGTGCAAGATGACAGCGTTGGGTTCCCGGAACTATCCTGAATGAACCACAACCAATTTGACTCGTATCAGTATCTATCTGTCTTCCCTTTCCTGTCCCACCGCGTAGGGTTAACGTTTCATCTATTGAGACGTGCCAGCGTTGGAGGGTCTTTCTGCTTTGAATGTAACGTCAGAAATGTAACCAAAATCATTGAGCCTATATTCTGCGAGACTGTCTCACCTCTTTCAAGGGAGGGACACTGAAATGGTTCGATGGAGGGGTATACTTTCATCAATATTATCTGTGGGACAACAATACAAACGAGAACGACTTGACAAAAAATTGATGGCTCAATGGATACCGGGTGGAAACGAAACGAACAGAAAATATGTGAGAGAGAATGGAAACACCCATCCTTGAGTCGAACAGGGGACCCACTCTGCCACTTGCGTATCCGCAATGACAAGTGGTGTGCGTACATGAGGTTGTACTCTGTGACCTGCCGCGCAGATACATCACTTTGCGTTGTGCGTAGTGAGTATTTGCACAGGCAGATGTTGATGTGGACTGAAGGTGCTCACCAGATATCGTCACACATCAGTGGGGGCATCAGACGGCGCCTACTAAAGCGTCCGGTGCACAGAAACATGATTAACTTAATGAGGGACAGAGTGTCGTGGAAGCTGACGCACGACGATATATATATCTGTATGGGACAGAACAGACGAGACGACTGCCTCCGGGGGACCAAGCATCACACCCGATCCACCCGACCGAAAAGAACGAACGGCAAGAAAAAGTGCATCAAATTGGTCACTCATGACCCAGCTCTGAATCGAACAGAGATTGTCCACGTTAGCGGTTCCGGAACTAGTGTGGGTGTGATTTCCGTTACGCTGCTGGATCGTCTTACCATGAGGGTGGTTGACTCTGAAAGTGTATGGGTGTCGACGTTGGCGGGAAAGCGAAAGAGGGTCGTACATACGTGCCGCCTAATTGATATCTGAGTGAGACGTCGTGTGACTGGTGGTTGCATGGTGGTTATATTGTATCGGGAAGGTGCTTTTAGATTGGTGGGAAAGTGATGGAGTAGAAGAGCAATAATATCGTTCGTTCGAAGCTCATGTAAAGAACGAATCGGATCGGCTGTACATGGCCTGGATGCGAGTCCTTCTTATTTCTGGACCAGGTCAATTCAGCACTCAGGTGATAGATAGGAAGAGGGTACATGGACGTACCACGAGCCGAAACTTAGTGCTCAGGATAGACAGTTGTATCGATATCGTGAGAGCGTCAGACGGCGCAAGCGGGATAGCGTAAGATACGAACTGGATCATGTCTCTTCACATAAACGTGGATTCAGCCTTCAAAAATTGACGTTATGAGAGGAAGGCCAACGCACCGTAGGCCCGAATTAGAGCACATAAGCAGCTGCTTTCATCGAATGAGTAGACCATGGATGAAGCGTAGATGCTCGGTTGGAAGATAGAGGTCGCAGGACGAGAAAATTCATCGTGCCGTTCGCTGAAGATGATATGCAGTCTGAGTAGGCGGGATCTAAGGTCAAACGGAGTGCATTTTGACTCTAGGTAGGCGTTGAGGTTGAGAATCCGGGACTTGCTCACCTTTCAAGGATATGAGTCTTTCTGCACGGCTCCTAAAATTGCCAGATGTCGTTCTACGTACCCACGTGGTCAGCACTGAACTTTGAACGTTTGACGTTGGATGATAGACTAGTAATCAAAGAGAACAACATAGACCGGTGAGTAGCATTGTGGGACATCTGGTCTGGATGGAATGACAAGGCCATGATCTATGAGCTTGAGAGAAAAGCAGAATCGACGAATGTGCGACGAGAAGGATCGAATTCAGAGTCTCTAAGTCGCAGATATCGATGCTCATCGACGTCGTTGTGCATGATGACGAAACACCTTTGATCGCTGTTCGGACATTGCCGGAACCCTTCATTCAACCATCAACGTTCAACTAGCTCGGGGTTCGAACCCTTCCTTTCCTCCCGACATTAACCAGGATTCTGGATACACACTGGGGATCGGGGCCTTCTCTAAAATTCATGTGCGTCGGCTTCGTGCAGTCTTTCTGCGCTGGATGCAACGTGAATGCAACACGATAAACGGCACCTGGTTTTTCGACTTTCTACCACCGAATACTGTCACAATGTCATAGTCTCAATTGCGAGCAGTGGGGCGAGATGGCGGGCTCGACTCCTATGCTGCGGCTGCTGCAATTCCTAGAGTGAGTCTGATTATTTTTCTTTTGGCGCTTACATTGATGTTTCGCCCACTATTTTACCTTCCTCCCTCCACCCGCTACACAGCGCTCACGCTCACTGCCACTGATCAATTGGTTTTCGTGCCGCTGTAAGATTTGGTTGAATACCACGGCCTGATAGTTAATACTAACAGTCCCGTAGCGAAATGCCTGGCACACCCCATCATCAGATGTCAATTCTGTCGCGAGGTTCTGTTCCTCCGCGGCTCTTTATCCACAGGGCAGAGTTATCTGCATCACGGGCTGCCGTTTCACATTTTAGTAAACCTTTTCATAGTGCGCTTCATGGTGAGCAGGGAAAATTGTTGACGCACCTCATTTTTGAGGAAAGGGTCTCTTCATTGCATTCGCAGATTCGTAACACCGAGCTTCAGCCCGTGCTTCCCTCACTCGTGTCATAGATTCCATTCACGAAAACGAGGAATGGACCCTCCTGTGGATGGTCCCTAAATGGGACTCACTGAAAAGCCCGGGCCCAGCTCTCCTTGGTCGATGGCGCTGCGGCTGCGCAACCTGCTTGTGGGCACGTCTACGAATCATCGATCATCTCGAGGACTTCGTCATTGTTGAGAGTCTCTCGGACCAGTGCACGTGTATGCGACACTCAAGGCTGCGGAACATTCTCCCGTCGTTCTTTGAGAAGAGACCCCTTCAATGTCATCTTGAAGTCGATTGTGGCCGCCGACACGGGGAAAGACTGGGGGGCTCTTGTTGGCGGATGGGCTCGTCCTGACTGAAGATGGCCTTGTTCTTGTACCTTCGCTTGTTCAATTGTTGGCGGAATACTATCGGATTTGTCCTCGGGCCGGTCTAGGTACAATACATCTAACTGTGGCGCTCTCGATTCTCCTATTGTGTCCCTTTCCGAAGTGTGGCGCTGTTGAGAAGCATTTATAAGTGCGAGCTTCACAGCTCTTGACCTTGTACTTGAACCACGATGTCATTTCCAACCCCCATTCCGCCCGAGATCGCAGATGCTATCATCCACGAACTTAGGCACGACTCGTTGGCTTTGAAGCAGTGTTCACTTGTTTCACCACAGTTTCGTGAACGCAGCCAAAGGCATCATTTCTCGAGAATTACTATCGAGTTCGGCGATGAACCTCCGAGTCCGCAGGATGACCCAGTTCGATCCCTGCTGCAAGTGCTCACTCCACGTCTCGCGCACTTCATCCGCCACCTCTCTTTGTTGGGTTATGCTGAGTGCTGGTATGATCCTCACAAAAAAGCTTTTATCAATCACGGAACCATTAACCTGGTTCGCCTCTTCGGCCAACTCCACAAACTTCACTCTTTCACGCTTAACCTTTATGATGGATTGTCTGATGGAAACGGAATGCGATGGCTTTCATCCCCTCTTAGATCTGCCATGATGGCTATGATACAGGCCACTGGGGTGGCTGAGCTCACTATCAACAATGTCACAGACTTTCCCATGATGTTCCTCGCATTCCACTGCCCATCCCTCAGGAAACTGAATTTTCTTATACGCAAAGATTACCTCGAGAACTTAGTATATGAGGACGCCTTGACATTTCCCGCAGCAGTTGAAATCAAAGAGAAAACCTATTTGGACACGCTGCAATTCTACGATCCCTCCGTTGACCGAATTGACCAACTATTCAGAATCACAAAGCTACCTCAATCCAGGCTCACATTTTCTCGCCTTACCAATCTTGTGGTTACTGGAGATGAACAGAGCACGATTGACCTAGCATCAGAGATCGCTTCTGAGGTGTCAAAAACGCTTGAACGATTAACTTGGGACTGCTGTGGATATTTGCACACTGAAAGTACGCCTGGAATTTGTAACATTTGGCTTCGGCCCCTCCCTGATCTAATCTCCTGTAGACTTCCGCTCAGAGTTCATGGCACGCGCGTTCCCAGAAAACCCCGTTTCGTTACGACTTGCCTTCATGCACCGTCATAACCAGGAACCGTTTCATCTTGATTGGATTTGTACTGGCCTTGAGAAGACACCAGCAAGGAAGAGATTGGAGGAGCTTGTTCTCCTGCTGGACCTTGGCGTGTGGAGCATAGACGGCATTCAGGAAATACCATGGAAAGAATGCGACACATGGGCCTCTAGGTTCGACTGGCTCCTCACGAAACCTGGGTTTTCGGGTCTCCACCGTGTAGCAATCTTCATCAAATATGCCCCGAACGATGGTCATGACCAGTCCCTCTTCGTGGCCAACCTCGACATGCTAGTTGAGCGTCTGAAAAATAAGTTGCACTTGCTCACCAGGAAAGGTGTGTTGTCGGTGCAGTGGCTTGTTATTGATCGGGAGTGGCCGTTGAGAGTGCATTGCTCGAAATGGAACAAGGCAAAGAAGGCGGTATTGATCTTTCTGAATAGTTCCGCTTGCAAAGGCTATAGCTTGAGATTTGACCGGAATGCACTATTATTTGACACAACACGTCAGTGAAGTCTGGATGCCGACTCTGACCATGTATCATTTAGTAGTTACGGCATGTACAAGTTGTTAATTGATAACCAGAAATGTTTCTATAGGGATTGACGGGAATGCCGCAAAGTATACGAAGAGGCAAAGTGGTAGACAGGAATCATATAATAAAGGGACGTAAGTGAGAATTTGGACGTGGTATGCCGTGTACGCAGTTCAAAGGAGGCAATTTCACGTTTGAGAAAGAGAGAGGGTGGATGGACGTACCATAGCCCGAGATGCAACGCATTCACGACTTGAATGAGAGTACTGTCTTTGAGACACCGAGCCAAGGGAATTACCTCGCTGTCTTGTGCATGCCGAGCCAATAGAGCGAGGGTAGGGAGACAAAACGAAAAGATGAGACATCGGAAGGAAGCCTTCCTTGGGCTTCTATATTGCGATGGTTTCCCTAGAGCCAACCTCGCTCGCCACGCTTATTGAATTCTGAACGGAGGCAGTTACTACAAACCGAGAGCGGAAAAGATGGACCGAACCACTATAATCGAATTTATGATTCACCGTGAGCAGGGAGATAGGACTTTGGTCATGTTGAGGTGAAGGAAAGTGATTCGGAGTCGCATACTGACCAAGGTTCGAGGTTCTGAAACCGACGCAGATGCTGATGACGATGAGGAGGACTAACACTGGAATGGACAACATAACCATATGGAATGTAGTAGAGAGGAGTTGAAATCAGAATCAACAAAGGTTCGAATTCAGAGTCTCGCAGATATATGGTTATGGCTTGCTTGCCTGAGCTCGTCGTTGTGCACGGCGACAAAACACTTTTGATGGCGATCTGATGCGGCCACGTGGTGGCACGCCGCAACGACGATTGTTCTTTTTCTTCGTAACTGCCATGTTTGAACCACAAGCCCTGCCTTCCATTCCTTCCAACTATGCCCCTACCACTAGCTTGCGTGACTCGTATATAAAAACTACCAGCTCGCTGCTCCCAACTTCCCAGATAATGCCTTTGAAATCACATATCTCCATGCCGCCCGTTTACTGGGGTACCTGGTTCTGCATGCACCCACCGATAACGGCCGCTCGAATCTCTGTAGAGAAATCATGTCTTGCCTTGACCACGAAGCTCTTTTTGAATTAGGGATGCAATACAACAATCGCCTTATTCGTGTTTGTGAGTGGAGACGCGATGCCGTGTTGATTGTCAATACGAATGCAGATGTATTCACGGTCACGTAGTTCAACGCATTTCAGATCCGACACTGCCTCCTTCTCCTAACCCTTCATGCCCATTTTACGTCCATGCGGAAGCACTGCCGCAGCTATTGATGGACCCTCCCAGCTATACCAGGTCCAGGCAGCTCGTAGGTGGCCATTTATCTATCTCTTGAATCACTTCTTGATTTTTTCTCTACATAGATTCTCATCCGTGATGGCTACCGATCTCAAGTCACTGGCACCTACGAGGCTGGGGCACAGGAGTACGGACCGATACCCGTGATTCCTTGGGCCGGCTTGACGATCACGGAGGCATGTCATATTATCCCTGAGTTCAAATCCACTTTTGAAATCGCTGGTGGAAGCCTTGTCCGGCCCGAGGTAGGCTAGTCCGTTCACTATCGTGTCAATCCCGCTGACATTCTTATAAACGCAAGTCTACAGCAGGGGTTATAGAGCATTACGGCGATGTATCAATCACGCGGGAACTTCTTGGCGCCGCGCATCGAACTGAAAATATCCTCACTCTCGATGCCAACTTGCACGCTTCTTTCACAGGTCTCTCTGTATGGTTTGAGTTGACGGTACATCTCCTTCTCTCCCTTCCTTCTAACCACCTTTGACACAATATTTAGTCTGTACCAAACCAATACCGAGTCGAGGTCGCGCATCCTGGATATCTATTGGGTATCGATCGTCTTGTCACTTTCACAAGCACTGACACGTGTTTGCCTCTCCCATCCCCCCGATACCTTGCACTTCATGCGGCTTGCGCTAAGGCCGCACATCTCTCCGGCGTCAGAGTTGTGAATTATAAGATCTCCTCTAACATAGATTCAAGTCGCACGATGGCGAAAGGGGGAGAATCGGTGGAGTTGTTAGCGGCCGCACTGTCCCGCGTCGTTTTTTTAGTGCCCTGGTGCCTTTGACATGCCACTGCACTCCACCCACAGTAACTCGTTGGCGTCCTCACCTGTCAGTCTTTTCTAATGCACTATGGCAAAAAGACTCTCCTCATGCGCGTGGCCAATGCCGCAGAATCATGGAAAATGTGTCGATAACTAGAACTTAGCGTCAGGAGAAAAGGACGGTTTCGAGATGGTGGAGGTTTGTTGAATGGTTCCAACAACGGCCGAACCCGTTTCTCTTTCTCTTTGGGCATCTTCATGTTTCCTGCACCCTTTCATCACGTCGCAAATACCACTGCTCCTATCCTCCTACCACTGCTCCTATCCTCCTACCACTGCTCCTATCCTCCTCAATCAAATCATGTAGACCATCCGATCTCCATCTCTTTGTCTATAAATATCTTTGCTCAGCTAATGCAATGGTTAATCTACCGTTTCCTGTGGAACGTGTGCCACTCTCAGATTCCAAAAACACATAATTCCCATGACTGATAACAATATCGGGGATGAATAGAACTGCTACCAGGCCTCCGCTAAACGTCTTCAAGAATTGCATCATACAAGTCCTGTGGCCAGCCATCCAGTTGGATAGATACTGTTCCTTTCTCAGACTTCCGGCAAACGTTCTTCTCTGTGTACTGATGTCCGATCTTGAACTCGCCATCCATGCCGACATGAACGCCACCGCCTATTCCTCTCCGCAACGCCATTAATGCTACCTCAAGTCCCTTTTGTTCCTTCTCTGTCAGAAGCCATTGAACCGATAGCACGCCGTTCCTGTGCAAAAGAGGTAGCCTCTCCTTGAGCTGTTCCATTATAACATTGATCGCCAAAATAGGAATCGAATCATCCATATCTTCATCGTAAAATGAGAGGTATTCCAGGAATATTGCGACTCGGCGAAGGTGTGGGTATTCATAGCCTCCAAGGATGGAATCGATCATTGAGAGTTGATGGCGAGGTTTGTTCCATGCTTTGATAGCATCATGGTCATCTGGAAAGTCCTCGATCTTGAGGAGGAGAACAATGTCCTCCAAGTGGTTGTCTTGTGCGTTCCGCCAGAGAGCCTGACCAAACCAATCGAGATGGAGAGGATTTTCACGATTTAGGTGGGAAAATGCGAGCCGCAGGGATCGCAAGCTCGGTGGGAGAGTGAAAAATGCAGTGACTGGACGAAAAGCTAGAAAAATATGTTAAGCTCGTGAGTTAAGTGGTAGACACCACCCGTAACAGAACTACTTACGTCCGAGAGGGCCAATGCAGTGATCATAATCCCAAGTCAACCGCTCCACGTCATCTGCTACCTCCAATACGAAATCAAGGGCGGAGGGGTTGCATCCGATCAGCATGACTTCGTGGACAGATGACATGGTGAGCTGAGCATGAGGAAGTTTCGTCGCTTCGAGCAAAGCTTTGAAATAGGTCCAAGAGTAAGAGTCGACCTCGATCACGTCCAGACGACCTGACGTCGAAGAAGTTTTGCATCCTAGAACTGGGGGTGCTGAATGAATCGACGCTTCCTCGTGCAATACATGACATTTGTCACTGTCCAGATTGCTAAATCTCCGGCTCTCATTGAGATTCAGCTTCTTTATGCTCGGGCAGTGTAGGGCCAAACGACGGACTGGAAACTCCTCAAGAAAGTGCATGTTGACCTCCACTACCTGGGTCAAACGAAACATTGTGATGAGGGCTGATACAAGACCAAACGACAACTTCCGACATGCATCGCTGTTGTCCGAATTGACGCTGAGAGTGAAGGATTGTAATTGCTGAAGTTCCTCCAAAAGGAGGATGAGGGCGGTGTCCGTGTTCTGCGTATAGCGTCTCAGCTCAGGAACCCTTATGTTCTCAATGTAACTGGTGATTCGGAAGTGGCGGATGTAGCGCTTGAGACGAGGGGTAAGAATTTCTCGAAGTCGATGGGCTGGGTGGCGGTGATCATGATTTCCGAGGAGCTGCCAAGGAAATTCGAGTTGAATGTTTTCGAACAAATTCTTTTGGCTCTGCGGTAAGAATTGCCAAGAAACAAGAGAGCAACTCTTCAGAGCATCTGGATCGTCATGAAGTTCGTCGATGATGGTATCGAGAAGCTCCTGCGAAAGGGCGGATACGAGCAACGCCATTCTGGAGACGTTCAATGGAGTGCGACAGTCTACGTGCCCTGGGTTATATATGCATGTGGTAACCAGAGATGACAAGTCAAGACTTAAAATGGCCAAGTTGGACAATGAGTGTCGTTATGTTCCCGGACCACCTCCTAGTATATCGCCTGCCATTGTTACCTAGAATAGGAATTTGCGCTGCATGTATGATTCTGGGATTACCAAATACAGAACGTTTAATGGCCAACTGTATAGATATCTTTGTCGAGTTACGTACAGACCGTGAACTTTTATACCCTGAGGCTAAATCATGATAAGTAGGCGTGCCTTCGTCTCAATACCAAATAGGCTCCTGAGAATCACGACGGATAACTACGCCCTCTGCCGCCTCCTGATCCATGACACCGGGAAACTCCAGTGTGCCCTGCAAGTGCTCGTTGAATGCCCATTGAATCGACAGTATCCCTGCATCGCGAAGCAATGGAAGTTGTGCCTCAAGCCGCTCGGTGACAAAAACAAAATCGTCCACGGGTAGAGGATTTTCAGGTTCGTGATCAGATAGGTCTACGAAAATCGCAACTCGATGCAGACGGCCAAAACCCTGGCTTGTGAGGAGTGAGTCGAACTCTGCGGCCCATTCGCCAACCTCGTCCCATTGATGTACCTCCATGTCGGCAAATTCGCAGGATAGCACGAGAACAAGCTCCTCGAGGTTATTGTGTGCTCTGATGGCCGTGAGGACTTCAGACACCCATAGCAGGTGGTCAATGTCGCGATGAGCATCGTGAACGCATGCCAACCGTAGAGTTCGGAGCCGTGTAGTAATTCCAAGGTCGATCGGACTGGGCTCAAAGTCTGGTTGAGAATTAGACATTTATCATCGATACAGTAATATCGAGAAACTCACCAAAGAATACCAAATAAAAGTTGTGATCCCAAAGAAAATGCTCCAGAGAGGACGCAGCACCAGTGATGACGGCGCCCGCGATGTCCCGCATGGTTTGGCGGTGGCCGTGGAGGACGAGGTTCAGGAGACGAGACAGCGTGAGTCGCGAACTAGGAAGGACAGAATATTCATAGAATTTCTTCATGGTGTTTTGGGAAGCATCGTCGAAGTGTAGGACTTCCAATTGGCCAGTCGCAGTTGCACCCTTGATCGGAAGCTTATGGGAGCCTTCACGATCGACAACGTCCAACGCTAAATGATTACCGTACATTAAATCATCGTCGATAGGGGAGAACGAGTCCATATTAGCAATAGACAGTGATTTGAGACGTGGGCATGTCATAGCGATGTGGCCCAGGGGAAAATTCGTGATGTACTCAAAGGATATCTCGGCCACCTGGTTTGCCCGAATCATCTGGAATAATGCCGAGGTAAGCGGAGATGAAAGGTCATTCAAGTACGCAGAATCCGTCAGCATGCGCGACCGTGTCAGCGCTACTGCCCCGCCAAGCGAAAATCTTTTCAAGGAACAGAAGTGCTGAAAGAGACGAGGAAGGACTTCATCTGTAACACGGCAAAATATCTGCTTATCGGTATTCCAAACACCCTCGAAGTAGTCGTTCAAGTAGAGATTCTGTACGTGCTGTCCGAGCTCCGGATGGTTAACGAATACATCCAGGAGAGCCTGACCTGCATGTCGAGTCGATTTGTAGGGGAAGATGATTCGAATAGTCTTGAACAGATGCTTCTGCGCCCGGGGCCGAAAGTTTCTAGATGTGAGCGCACAGCTTTTCAAAGATAATGGCTGGTCGTGAAAGTCATCGATGATAGTGTCAATAATTTCGAGTGGCAGCGTAGCAAGCGACATGGCAGTGCTGAAGGGCTTGGAATCGGTAGAAGCAAGTGGGTGTAAAAACGGAGGATGGATATTGAAGAAGGTAGAGGCAAGGTATGCATCTTTTATATCTCGCGTTGTCGTTGTTCTCAACAGTGACAAAGCCACCTTTGTCGCTGTGCGGCAAATTCCGGACAATGGGTCGGCCCGGCTTTGGCCGCAACACAAACGACTCTCTCGCTCAATTATCACTCTGCTAGGTCCCATCTACCACAAAGCACTCATTCTTCGAGGCATGCTTGAGAGGTCTACATGATCGTAAATGTTCTATGGTGTCTTCGGATGAGGTTCTCCAAAGAAACATGGCACGGGGTGCTGTTCTTAGTTCACGCTGAAAATGTATGGTGGCACGACACAAAGCCATGCCTTCTTCACCGCGATGCTACATCAAATAGTACTATCTCTACATCACTGCCGACACTCTATTCCTGATACACGGCCTTCCCAGTTCCTATATCTAACGTTGATCGATATACTCGATGGCTGTGACGTTGATCATGCAACGGTTATTCTGGTACCCTTCTGGTACCCCTGGCTCAGGCTCGACGGTGGTGCTTACTTTCCATGTTCTCAAGTGGTCGAAGATTTATTGTGTACTGCTATCGGATTCGGTTCGCGGCTCCTGGGAAAGAGGTTTGTGGGCCCATCGTGACCATCATACTTACGCACACCGTTCTCCTAACATCAATCATGCGAACTGCATGATGCTCTCAAACGAAGCTGATGGCAGATCCAATGGAGCGGAACGAGCGTCAATTTCTAACGATAAAAAGTTCGATGCTATGTCGCGAATAAGGAAATCAAGAAACTATCCACGCAGGGAGAAGGCTGGTCCTACCCTATCATCCGTCGAATACCTACTATCATGCATCCCGCCATTTGCTCGCTCTTCTTTCTCCTCGTCATCGTTCTCACTCTGGTGTTTAACGGCTTGGCGTTACCAACGGTGCCACCCTACTCGTCCTTAAACCCTCCGCCAGAATCATTCCCTGTGCTCAGCGTCAGAGCTCGATTTAAGGATGATGGACCACCCGGAATGTATGTCTCAACATTCACAATGCACAGCGACACAAACTCACATCCTCCTTCCAGCTGTGGCAAGTATGAGACGTACGAGCCGGGTCGTACCCGCCCCCCGACACTCCTGGCCTGGCGACAGTGCCGTGACGAACGAGGTCTTGGCTGGTTGCACGAGGGGCACTGTTATGGAATGCTTAGTGCGACTAAAAGTAGACGGTCTAGACATAGAATACTGGGGATGTGTCATTTTTCCAACGAGAAGTGGCCATTACCAGGTCCACGTTCGCCTAGTCCACCACTGCCACCCCCACCACCGCCTCCGTCGCCGGCGTCTACCGCCGATGAAAAAGGACGAAGGCGTTCTTGCTTCCCGTTCTGCAGCATTCAGAAATGATTAGCATGGGAGGTATCCGGAGACTGTTGGAAACGAAGGCATGGCGTTCGCCGTCAGAGAGCATGTACTCACGAGTGGTGTTGTTTTCGTTAGAGATGAGCGGAAGTGGTGAATTTATCGGACATCCGTGGTTGAATATTCAGACGATATCATCTGGAGTTGTAAAAGTGAGCTAGGCACCACTTGACTGGGTATACAGGCAGAGAGAGTGTAGCTCTTCGCGGGTCGTTATGTCCAGAACCTCACCCTCACCACCAACGACATTCTCCAAACGACGGTGCATCCTCATTCTGCATCAATTCCGGGCATGAATAAGCTAAACGCACGGGTCTCATAGAATGTGTCACAGACTCTAGCTTCCACTTTCACTTCGCTAAAGGTGTATTCCATGGCAAAATAGGAAGCGATTCTCTGTAGCATGACAGATCGAGGGCGTACGCCTATCTTGACATCACATCATTCATTCCTGATGCTCAGGAGGGACGTCCTTAGCGGGTCCTAATGATGCTCGGCGCTGCGACGACAATCATGTAGTGCATTAGTGATTATTATTTCCCTTCCCCAGTTTCGAATTCTCCAACTGGGAGCCTGCATGATATCCCTACGGTTATTGGGATTCACACACGCTGACATCCGGGAGACAGTTTGTGGGCGCACACTGATGATCATATGCGGGCCTACTGACATCAACCATGCGCACCGCATACGAAGTCTGGTATCTTCAGGCGATGTTACGGTTGATGGTGCCGACTTGATATCAATTGGACACGGGCGTCAATTTCAACGATAAATAGTTCAATTACGCCATACGCTAAAACAAACCACACCATCAGGGAAAAGGCTGGTCCTCTACCGTCCATTCGTTTTTCGTCAACATGCGCCTCGTCACAGAATCATTTTCTCTTCTCACTCTCCTAGTTCTCACCTTGGCCTCACTCAACGGACTGGCTGTACCGACAGGACAGTCTCAACCTTCGGGGAACCATCGTACTATTTCAGACTCAACATCCTTAATCGAGGCCAGAGCACGATATGAGGATGGAGGACCCCCCGGAATGTACGTGCTCGAATATCCATGCATCGTCAATGACACTAACTCTATATCTTGACTTTCCAGCTGCAGCAAGTGGCCTTACCAGCGCGGCCGAACACGCCGTCCAACATATATGGGCTGGCTGCAGTGTCGCGCAGAACATGGTCTGGGGTGGCTTTATGAGGGGCATTGCTATGGGATGACGGGGGCCACGCATCCGAGGGCCCGAATTCAAGTGCGCGGGAAGTGTTACTTCTCCAATACGATGTGGCCGTTACCGATTCCATCACCGCCTTCACCTGACCTCCCACCGGCGTCGCCGCCTTCCTCGACGCCTCCTTCAATCGAGATTTGAATAGCAGGGAAGGTGCTTGCTTGCGTGACGATGGATAGCATATGGAGGCGGTGTGATTAGTGTTTGGGACTTATAGAGAAGTAGTTGGCGATGAAGAGTGTGTTTTCTGGTGGATACGCAGCTGCAGTTACCTAGAGTATATTTTTGGGAGAAACAAGCCTTGAAGGGAGCGCAGAAAAAGACATAGTGGCCCTCTGAGAAACGATGCTCGACCTGAATTATGAACCGTCGAATAGGAAACCACTACGCGTCGAGTCCTGATGCTCGTGCAGTATATTCAGGCCCCATCGAGCGTCTTATCACTTTCACTCTCACCAACAGTTACCGGTGACTGCCGAGAGTGAGAGCCTACAGCCCGAAGATGGGCGATCCGTCATGCAAGGTAAATTGAACAGGCAGTGGTGGTGTGGCCGTGGCGCTGGAGAATAGCTGAGTGTGACTGGTAACAGGGCAAAAGAAACCTAGAGTAAATCATAGAGTCGTGAAGAACGTGAGCCAAGGAGGGACAGGCCGAGCTCATCGTGATCGATGATGAGGAAACACGTTTGACCGCTGTCCGCAAATTCCGAAATGTCTCGACGACGCGGGGATCACATGTCCACCCTCCCCTCACCTTTCGTCGCGACCCTTAGCCTGGTGTTGAGATTTGAGTGTGTGGCTCCACCATAACACTCACCCTGCTCCACGTAGACGTACATTTCTTACTGATCGCTATCATCTACGCAACAATTCACAGTCTTCACTTCGGGAAATGACATACTCGCCATAAACACGCAGGCTGTCACAGAAGGTTCGTCTAGGTTGTTTTCACATTCCACATCCTCACTCGGGCCCTGGTAGCGTTCTCATGTTATATTTTCTCGTTATTTAACAGCTGATGGAACCATCTGCTGTGATTTTGACTCTCAGGCGCCGCCGTCTGTATATCGCGTAGTGCCTATTAGCCCTTGAAACTCCGTGTCTGTAACGTCATCTTGCGATTCACTCTCTCGATAGCGTCTTGGAAATACGTATCAATTCTCTGGCAGATATAGATAATGCTGAAAGAATTGATTTCTTTCATAGTGCTCTCGTGCTTGAAGTCATTCAACGACCCAAACTATCCCAATATGGGCTCATGCCGTCCATTTTCCCCGTCCACTCTTTGATCCTCCACTACTCCACAGATAAGATACCCTTCCCCACTAGCAGAGGGAATTTCGCCCATAACATTTCCGTGACTACCACCATGTACAACATTGACACGCGCGCTTCAAACGTGTCGTCATACGTGGAAGCGTAATCAAGGTAAATAGTAACACGACGAAGGTGTTGGTATTGCGGTCCCGCAAGAATGGAGTCGAGTTGGGAGAGCAGCGGAACGCTATGTTCCCAATTGCTGCTCGCATCGAGGTTAGGGGGGAAGGCGGCAAAAGTGAGAACGAGTGTTATCTCCTGGAGATTGTTGCATTCGGCGTTCTTCTCAAGAGCAGAATAGAGCCAGTCGAAATGAAGAGGAGAATCACGGTAGTCGTGAAGGAACGAGAGTGATAGGGACCGAATGCTCCGGGGAGAGCGAAGAACATCCTATCCGATTGGAAACCTTTGAGTATACAAGTAAGTTGATTTTTCCAGGCGCGAATAGAGAGCTGGACCGACGTACATTGTTGTCCACCCACCATGTCGAGATAATCCCAAACCAGCCGCTCAAGAGATTCATCTGCATCACAAGCCACCTTGGATATGAATTTCAGGCTGTCGATGTCAGCGCCGCAGAGGTCGATCTCCCGTAGGCGTGAGAATGTGAGTTCAGAACGAGGGAGTTTGGCTGCCTCGTAGAGTTTACGAATAGAGGCGCAGGATATATCATCGATCTCTAATACCTCGAGACTGCCGCTTTCTCTCGAGGCAGGAAGGTTCAAAGGTTCGATGGTGGTTTCCTCTTTGGGGTTGATGTGCTCCCCCTCGCCGTGCTCGGCATCGGAATCGCTCCAGCGAAGATCCAGTCTCCGGATGCTGGGGCAGTGGAATGCAAGGAGGGATATGGGGAAGCCATTGGCACCTTGGATGGATACCTCAGCTACACGAGTCCTGTGAAACAGATTAACGAGGGCCGATACCAGGCCGTCCGACAGGCAGTGGCATGTTTCCCCATCATAAGCCACAGATAGCTCAAAGGACTGTAGTTCGTGGAGTTGCTCGAAGAGCAACGGCAGAACGTTGTCTGTATTGTCGCTGCACTTATTCCTGTTCGAATCCCAAAAGTTCTCCGTGTAATCGGTGATACGGAGATCGCGGATGTTGTATGCGAGTCTAGGATTGAGGACCTCTAACAGACGAGTGGCAGGATGAGGTCGATGAAGAGGCTTCAGCTCTGGGAATTCGAGATCTATCGTTGTGAAGAGATGTTTTTGGCTCCGAGGCAAAAATAATCGGCAAACGAGACCGCAGTTTTTCAATGCCTCCTCGTCATGGCAAAGCTTGTCGATAATCAAATCTGTCAGTTCTGGTGATAGGACAGGCGACATGTTACGAAATGTTCAGTGAGGTAGATGGGGGATTGTGTGATGTTGTCGAGTAGCGCTCGACTTGTATTTATACATGGTCGCAGAAATATGGACAATGAGCTGTGGCCGAGGGCCAGAATGGCCAGACGAGTGGCCATACTTTCCTTCATTGTACGTGGCCATAAGTACCTGGGGGTTGGCATGTACATGTGTGGCTAGGTCGAATTCGATTTCCGCGAGGAGAACCGCGCCAAATTCAAACTCAAAATCCGAAACAAACGCGAGCCGGACGAAGATGGGATATCTCCTCGTGAATTGAGCCTGCCTCAATAACGACTTCAAAGTCATAGGCTTGCGAAAAATGGTGACAAGGGCCGATATACCAGACCAGAAGACAGGCAGTGGAGCCCATATAAATCGAAGTCGTTGTGGTGGCAGAGTTCGAAAGTCTCTAGTCTTTGGAGATTTTCGAGGATACGAGCTAGGGCTTGGCTAGTTTCAATCGTGTAGCGATTCTGCTCCTCATCCCAGATGTTCTAGATGTAGTCGACCATAAGAATGAGGATGTGGTACCCAAAATCACTAGTGAGGACCGCGAGAAGTCGGTATGCCGGTCATTGAGTATGTCGGGCAGTGGATAAAATCACATCCGCGCTGTGCAGAAGAGTTACGATCCCAGTATTTCTAGGCGCGACGACTATGCATCGTTGAGGACATGAGATCCCTATTGGACGTTGAAGCGGAAAGGAAACTGTGGTTCCGGGATTTGCCGGACGACGACTTACGTTGTTTGGTCACCATGCCTAACGGCGCTCGTCGCCATCGTTCGTCGATTTTTCAATTCACTCACAAAGCTTTTCTTATAACTCTCTTTCTGGAGTCTGGACTCACACATACGTCTGCTGACTGATTTCAGGAGAGTTGCTGAGTCGCATTGTGCCAACTTACTGCGATGACTCGGAGCCGTTGCATCGTGAGTCGCGAAGCGAGAATGGGCTGAGATGGTTTAGTGAGGAGAGGGATAGGTTTCAAGTGATGGCGGCACAATGTTTAAAGGTCAATTCCTGGCGACCGACTCAATAAATCATCGTTATAAACGTCCTAATTGGATCGAACATAGGATCACAGGTCGAGACTGCATATGCAGACTTCAGAAGACGACGTTTTGCTAACAACCCCTGTGAATTGCGGTGCATCTGCCTTATCAATAAAGGACATCAAGAGAGTCAGTCACCCGCTTCTGCGATGAGATGCATGCTATGTTTCAGGCCGATGTACGTCGCTGTGTTTGAACTTGAACTTCTGGGCGATGTCTCGAGGGCTGTAGTACAGACGTCGGTAAGTCTATTGGAAGAGCTTTTCTCGCATGCTAATACTCTCCTTTTAAGGTGTAGCGATCAGCTGTGACGCGAACGAACGCTACGGAAGTGTCGTTCTCCTCGGTTCGTCTCGCCTCATTCTACTCGCACAAAGATTGTGTTTGGATATATCTTACGGCGAGAGCCGTCTTTTTATCGACTCTTGATCATGAATATCACGCTAGGTACGTAGAGTTTACGCGTTCAGTCTCTCATCGAGTTATTTGATCTCCCAGTTACCAGCTATTACCTGCTAATATAGTTTCATTCCAGCTTCTCGCAATTGAGAGTGATAGCATGAATGGTCATTTGAATGAAAGGTAGACTTTCTAAATAATCTGACAGCCATATTTTGACTGGCGAAAGACAAGAAGCGATCTCATCAATACCCAGATTTCGTGAGAGGAGCCCGCCGCCTCTGACGAAACTGAAAGAATGTCGTCCTCCCACCTTTTCCCCAGCACCATATCGTTGAATCACTCATGAGAGTGTCCCCACTTCGTACGCATAACAATAAATATCCATATACATACTAACATAAGATGATACCTATCAAACGAAGGTCCCGAATCCTTCCACAACGAAAAGAAACTGTGAAACCACCCAGAGCCAAAAAACGAACAACCACTACATCACGATCAGCTTCATCGTCTCCCACCCATCCACCCTTCCAACTCTGACCAAGCCCCTCATCCTCGTCCTCCCCAACAAAAAATCTACCCTCTTCACGCCCTGCGCCCTCTCATGCTCTGCCGTGCTCCCCACTGCCTTACACCTCTGCGTATACGCCGTCGACACTGCAATCTCCTCGTGCCTATCAAGCTTCGCCCAATCCGCATGCGAAATCTTCTTGTGCATTGCCCGGTGTATTGCAACTAGCACATCTGCCAAGCTAATCGGTGGCGGTGTATAGCTCCCTCCAACCCCATAATAAGGATTCGGACTCATAGCAGCGTTCACCACGTAGTCACTCAACGCCAGCTCGATGGGCCATTGCGGGATCATATCACACACGATACGTAGTGCGGTCAGTGGAGGGTGCGTCGCAGGCTGTTGCATCTCCTCTGTCGCGAACAGTGCGCTCTGGCCCGGCGCGTACAGCCTTGTAGGCGAGAAACTCGTTGGTGCGAGGTCGAAGAAGAAGTCCGAGCGAGGGCACTCGGCGTTCAGCCATGGGTTGATATGGAATTGGGATTGGGCATAGATGGCGTTTGGGGAGAGCATGCCGCCGGCATGCTGGAAGCGTGACCAGTCGGGGGCGCTGCCGTAGCTTTGGGGTGGGTGTTGGGCGCCGAAGGAGTGTCGCCTTTGAAATCCGCCATGGCCGATTGGGTACGTGGGCGCCCAGGGCCCCTCGTTCACCCCGTGCCATGATGGTCTCCGATCTCGATGATAGGCGTCGGACCACGCAGATCCGTAGGGTGGATCGTACCCACCAGGTGTAGAGGGGAATGCATATCGATTTGGGGTGTTGGGTGCCGATGGTAGAGGTACTGGTCCTCGATTTGGAGAACCTGGGAGGGAGTGTGCCGTGGAGTAGGGCGAGCTGGGGAAGAGGGACGCGTCGGGGATGAAGGGCGTGCCGGATTGTGGTGTGTAATAGTATGGCGTGTGTTGGAATTGGTTGGTGTATTGAAGCGGGGTATGTGGTCGGTAGACGTATGGCGATGACATTATCGTGGTCTTGAATATGAAAGAAAAGGAAGATGTATGATCTTAGAACATTAGGCACGAGGTGAGTGCTCCTATTTAAGGAGGCTGCGCCTACGCAGCAACAGGCGTGCTTGACGGAGAGACCACGCAACAGAAGTGTCGAGACAGATGGTGGTCGTAGACGAAGGCGAGTCAGGACTCAGGGGTATGCGCATCCCTCCGTTTCCATAGGCTGATTGATAAGATTGAGAAAAAAAGATAGCCGCGAGCGCCCGATCACCAGATGTTGCCACAGAGACCAATAACCCGATTCGAGCGGCGCGTCTAACTGGGCGTCAATCTGTCCCCGCGTAAACCAAGAAGAAGATATAATGCAGACGGCGGCGGATCCAGCGCTCCATGCCTTCGCTCGTGGTGGATGTGACCCAGTCCACGAATTTTAAATTTCGGCCCAGTAGGGCCTCATCATAAGAGTGCATGTTGGCGCCGACAATGAGCAGTCAGGAAGAAGGCGCCCAAGCGCCCAAAGGTTCGTGCTTCTCAACCGTTGACCTTGTGGAGGCGAAGGGTCATATGATAGTCTGGATTGATTTAACCTACCACATATCAAGATAGCGAATCCCTAAGACTAGGGAAATTGCACTTGTGCGAGATGTTGTTTTCCCATGCAATGGGTCTTCACATGCAAGCACTCATACCCCGTCCCAGTCGTTCACGCCTATTCCCTTCCCGTTACATTATGGTGGTCCGTAAATCCACTCAACCTCAATCTCGTACACCAAGCGGAGGCACAGGCGGCTGGAAAACAAGGCTTAACAGAGTATGCATGACACGGGCGTTGGGAAAGCGGTGGGAGTGTCGCCCAACCGCTGAATATCCCAAAACAACCTATGTCACTGCTGGTGCTCGAGTACGCTTCGCCTCAGCAGCTGATCGCCTCCGTCGGTCGGAGCCTCGTGAGATTTGAGTTGTGTCAAGACTAGAAAGATGATGGGCACTCTGATGGGAAGGTGGTGTATACTCTACGCATCGGGGAATCAGCAGCTGGGGCAAAAATTCCGGTGCAGAGGACGAGGAGAACCCAGCTGTGAGAATATAGAATCCTGCTGCGTAGCGCCTGTCGAACGAGAATAGACTGTGACTAAAGCGGGTCTCGGCTAGTTCCTTCGAGGCTGCGGGGCAGACCACGAGCTAAATACAGGACACCCACCGCCCACGGTAGAAGTCCTCGAACGCGAGTTATATTGATGCCTAGTGGCTGAGGCCCCCTGGGCTGGTAGTGTGAGGAGAAAACGAGGACCGCTGGCGACAGGAGAGATTACACAGTTCAAAAGGCCGCAGCCACCAATCGGCGAGTTGCACACACTAG
Organism: Hypsizygus marmoreus; assembly: GCA_013433165.1. Lineage (NCBI taxonomy): Eukaryota > Fungi > Basidiomycota > Agaricomycetes > Agaricales > Lyophyllaceae > Hypsizygus > Hypsizygus marmoreus. The sequence goes on along the minus strand of CM024084.1, from coordinate 62,509 downwards.
GATCATTCCCCAAGGTACCGCCATCGTTTGAGGGCGTAGAGGCTATTAATCCATTGGCATCAAAGTAAAAGTTAATATAGTATGTCAGCAGGAAAGGCGAAGGAATGACAGGTACGACAGGTAGAAATTGCGCATGGCAATTATGAAACATTACGATCGTCTTGTCCTTGAAGGACATCAACACCACAGATGCGAACGCTCGCCCGGGTGGCTCGTCACTGGAGGGCTGAAGGTCAATGTCACATAAGACTGTATATGTCGAGAGGAAATATGAAATGCCTCATTCAAATATGCAGGCGAGTTATGACACTCCCGTCTCTCTCGAGGAGGACAATAGTGAAAATAGTGAGAGTATCAATTCGCTCCACCGCCGAGACAGGCATAGATCGAGGACAGGCGAGATAAACCATTGCCCTAACGGCTGGGGGAAGTTGACAGGAGTGAGTGGCTTCCACAAAGTAAATGGATGGGGTATGGTGGCGGTTTCGACATTTGTGGCCGACGTACCTGACCGTATTGAGCTGGATCGAGCCCAGCAGTCGTGGTTCAGATATGCCCAGAAGAACAATGCAATACAATGGCTAGGTGGATGTTGAATAGTTGGAAGCTAACGCAGAACGTCCATGAGTTATTTCGCATCTAAGCATTCCGTTGAGACTCCTGAGGAAGATGTGGTGAGACTCTCTTCCTCCTTCGAGAAATTTGAAGGTAGCAGTCTGGCCGGGAGGATCGAGTGCCAGGTTGAAGCGATAACAGACGACAGGACGACGTTCATCAGCGTGTCGGAACTTGCCGGACAGCGATCAAACATCTTCGTCATCGTGTCTGATGGTGACCTCGACCTCTCTCTCATCACGGTCACGACTAGCCTTCTAACACATTCTCATTGATCTCAGCTTTCATCTGATATCTCCGTGACCAACTTTGGTTTCGTACTTCGACTTCACGCACAATCCTCTGGACAGCCTCCCGATCAGATTTTGGCCCTACTTTTCTTGCGAGCATAGAGCCATAACAAACACCTTGTCGAGATTTCCTCCGCCGTTGGGCACCGTTGGAGGGATCAAGCATAGAGACGCAGACAAAGTCAGTAAGCCTTCATGGTCATTGCAGTGGTCTCTCCACGGTTCTTTCCCATCCCGTTCCGTATTACCTGCGACTCCGCTGATGATCGTGTCTGGACTCTTGTCGTTGGCTTCCGCGACGCTCATATACCTCATCCATTCGTTCTGCAATATATTGGCTTTCAATACGCTTCGAAACATTTCCAGTGGTGTATGGATTACTCCATCCGTGAGACCCATTGTTCTCCAGTACTGCCTGGTCGATTTCGGAACTGCCCGATTAGTCTGTATAATATCCTCTTTTTTTTTAACTCGCTCCTTCATTCTGTGCGCCTTTCGTTTGTTCTCTTCCTTTTTTTCGGCTCACTGGACTACTAGTGCCGTTTTCGTCCAAGTGTTTTCTGTCCTCTTTTTCTGGTTGTTTCGGTAGCGTCTGGAGGTCTCTCAGGTGCCAGGGGTCCGTACCTTAGCTTAATTGCCAGCTGCCTCCTTCGATTTCAACTCCTCGTTCGACACGGGGCGGGGCCATAGTTCTTCAGTGTCAAGCTTTTCTCGCGACAACCGTCACTTGTCTACGCTTTGCCAATTGTACTGAATCCGTTTCCCTCCAGCTGAACTCTCTGAAGTATGATTCGAACGGTACTGCTTCTGCGATCCCGCCAATAGCTCTGTTTCGACTCTTCATACTCCAGAGAAACTGTCCAGTGGTGAAGCGGATTGTTCATTCCCGGAGGCACTTCGCTGTAGCTACAGAGCGGCCTGTTCGACACAGGAATTGGACAGTGATGTATCAGTGTGTATCCGCATTTTTTACGTTTCTTTATTTTGTAGACATTTCTCGTTTCTGCGTATCCCCGTTTTTTGTGTCCTTGACTTCATAGGGTTTTGGCGATACGTCTTCTCTTTCACTTTTTTTTTATCTGGCTCACAAGTGAAGTAATTATGGTTTGTAATATGGTTGCTAACAACGGTGCTGTGGCGTAGTGGGCCAGCGCAGCATCTTTGAATCCCGCTCGACGCTGGGCTTGAACAGTTACCGAATATGTAGTATTCCATGTCGTTTTTACCTCCCCTTTATTGTGAATTTCTTCCCCTCACGCGGGTTTCCGGTCCAATCCGGGCATGACTGTCTGTCTCCGAATATCCAGCTGTTCCGAATACGTTCAGATTGAATCCATTGGCCGGTTCCAATATGCTTCGCAGGCGGCCGATCCCTTCATCCTCGAATGTCGGGACAACCGGGAAACTGTCCAGTGGCATATCGGATGAATCTATGCACGTGGTTGCCCCGCTACTGCTCTGTCGGCAGAGCCGCCTGTTCGACGCAGGCATTGGGCATGCGTCTGACCGAGAGATACTTTTTTTTTTTCCATTCCGTGACATTTCATCTGATAATTTTTCTTTCTATTTACTGGACTGCCATTGAGATTCAATATCCCGTTCGGTATGGTTTTCCTGTCCAAGGTTCTGTACTTCTTTCGCGTCTATGGTCTTACAACTCAGAGCGATCCCTTTGCTTAATGGCAAGGATTTACACTACTTTCGGAAGCTTCGCACCATCTTTTGGATAACGGCATGCATCTATACCCGGCGGCATAATTGCTAAATTTGAAAAACTCAAAAGTGTATGAACGTATTAAGAAATGATTTTGGAATACCCCTACGAAACCGCTCCCGCGCAACGTCAAAGACGATGTCCTCCACGGATAATTAGACCATGGTCAGTGTCGCTGGTGTCAAGTATTTTCAAAATCCAGTCATGCCAAATGTGATGCGAAATCATCCTGAAATCCATTTTGATTTGGGGGGGTCAAAGCGACGTCTGATTTCGGCCGATTTCAGGTGGTTTCGTGGGTCGAAATCAGAGTTGAATATCAAGCACGAAATCAAGCGAAACCAGCCGAACACAGCTTTGAAGTCCCCTAATGGATTGAATTCTATCTGAAGATCAAACATCATCCTCTCCGGGAATAAAGTGCGTTTGGTGAAGCATTTCCTAGAGTTATGTTCATCATTTCAAGATCTCCGAGAAGAAATTGGGGTGGACTGCATGCCGTACGTGTAAGTAACTAGAGATCCTGAGGCGAATCAGAAGTACGTATTTACTCTGGCGTAGAAGTCTTCATTATATGTGGCACCTTCACGACGTCTTCATCGTCAACTGGATTCCCAATTCCGTGCCTGAGAATGGTTAGCATGGTTACATTTCAGATAATGGAAAATGCGAAACGTACTTGTCAAGCAGATGCTGCTCAAGTCGCTCCCGAATGAACAACCGAAAGCCCAAGTCTGGACATCGACCACATCGGTACTCCGCAGAGGGATGTTGCGCAAGTCCAACCGGACGACGTGGTTCATGAGTGGGACCGTTGTGGTAGAAGAAGTCGATCTTTTCAATAGCGATGTTGACGGAATGACTATCATCAAATTCAGTTCGTGGAAGATAAAGGATTCTAGGGTCAAAGAACATGGCCTACATATTCTTGACATGACATTGGGCATCTTTACGGGTGACAAAATCGCCGACATGGAGAGAGCAGTGATTACAGCTCCATGCCTTTTCAACGGGACTCGGGTGTTTGTCTTCATGGCGTTTCATCACCGCTGTCGTCTCAGGCGTTAAAAGGTGCCAGGAGTGCGTGTGGTGCGCCACTTCCGATTGCATCTGTATCGCATGGATCACCTACGTATCTACTATCAGTAGACAAGAACCATAGATGTAAAACAGTACGATGCATACACATTCTCTCCAAGTGAAGACCTTTCGACCGAACACACCCCGATATGGCTCCATTGCACATTTCGCACACAGGAACCTGGCATCGATCTGATCCATGTTCGTCGTAGACGTTTCTCGTGGGTCCAGATCCAGGAAACGAGCTAAACTAGCAGCAACACGTGAGCCAATAGCACTGAAAAACCATCGTCCTGGAGAAAGGTCGTCCCTAGGACACCAGTTGTGTGCACTAACATCCTTCCAGCCAAATGCATGATTTCGATCTGCATTGCCAGATGCAGCGCATCCGATGCATGTAAAGATCGACGTACATAACGCCAGGTGAGCCATAGTCGCCAGTGAGTCATCCGCCGAGATGTCAGTATCCGGCAACATGCCAACTAGCTCCCGTAGTTGACGTTCCCGTCGATGTACAAGGTACCCCAGAAGTTTCTCGAAGGCACCACTGCACATGGGTACAGTCAAATCAAAGTCAGACGGTAGATTGAGCAGGTCCGAGAATTCATCGTAGGCGAACAACTCTGTGTGGTGGGGAAATTGCTTCCAGGTACTCGGCTGCAGTGTCTTCTTGTATTCATGATATGCATGTTCAACGATCCTCTTTCGCCCGGCCATAAACGCCTCATGCTCAGCTCGAAGCCTTTCATCATGTCTTGCTGTAACCTGAGCTTCAAGACGAGGTCGAATTCTTCTCCACGCTGTGAAGAAACGTTCGTTGAACAGGATCTTGAAGATGGAGATGAAAAATAACTCACCACGTCGCGTCAGTCTGCGAACATTCTCAATCTTGACCGTTCCATGGAGATCATATTCGAAAATGTCCTTATCGTTGTATCCGAGGTCCTCGAGACGTTTGTTCATTCTGGAGTTTCATGAATACGTCAAGTGATTCAAAATACGCCGAAATATTCAACACACCGATGAAGAATGTCTTGAGACCTGTCTTCATGCTCGTCGCTGGCATCTTCCAAAGCCTTGTTGCTCCATATTATGCATTCGTCCGTATGCTACCAAAACAAAATGTACAACTGATCAGAAACGATCCAAACAGACAAATCAATACAATACCTTCACCCACAAAGTTAGCGCCTCCTTGATACTATCCTTGAATCGCTCAAAGTCCTCCTCCGCCCCAGGTCGCCCCTCCACAATGTCCTGCTCGAACCGTGCCACAGTATTCGCCATGGCTTCTACGTCTCTCGAGTTATACCAATGCTCTTGGTCTTCTGTACTGACGGTCCACGGTAGGTAATCTTCCGAATATATATTACGCGCTGAATGTGTTTGATCACGAAAAAACGGCAGCTTACCACCTCTCTGGCACGAAAACGGAAGTAACGTCCATACGATGTGGTCGTTGGCGAAAGGCGCAGGGTCTGATCCTTCAGGAGGGTTCTTGAGTACATAGCTTGCATTTATGTCAGTCAATTTCAGTACATGATGTTTTTTAATAAGGTACCCACCACGAATCCATACAAGTCTGACAAAGCCGTCGGCGAAGAGGAAAATCAGTTAATACCTGATACTTTCCACACTCCTGTGAACGCTCAAATGTAAGATGTGGAGAGTAATAGTGACTTTAATTTGGGACAAGACCACCTCGCAGACAGTTGAAATGAAAATAAGAGTCGTCCAAGCTGGTTCCGACATGTGTGGCGGACATTGAGGAACATCCGGATGCCGTTCATACACCGTCTTCCATAGTGATCGTGCATTGCGCGCTAAGACAATGTTCCGCAAGGCCTTAGCCGTTTGAGAGAGGTAGTAGACGTCCAAAGGATGAAGATGCCCAAAAACCTATTGAGGTTAAACTGTTAGTGCCAACCATACAGAGGGGACCAGCCCACCTCGAGTATCAAGTCGAGAGGAAGATCAAGGAATCCCTGAAGATTCCCGAACTTCTTCCCTGCTCGCTGTCTACGTTCTCGACGCATCACCGTGCCCGCCATCAATCCCCCTATGGAAAAGGTTGAAAAATAGCTCAGAATGGGGCAAGAGAAAGATGAAACTTACAACAGCGATGCGCAGAGTGCCATTCATTCTCATGAAAGCTAATCCTAGCCCCCACTGTGTTAAAATCTTCGTCGTCGGCATCGAGAAAGGGTAGTTGTTGAATGAACTGATTGTCATTGTCTATCTCGGAACTGCGATCTTCTAACGGGGATGCATTCGACATCGTGTCGCAGCGGCCGGGTGGTTGGCGGGACTGTCGATCTTTACCTAAGGAACTTGTCGGGTGCCCTTTAGTATGTAGACGAGATGTTCAAGAACGGGAACGGGATGAACAGCAGATCGTCGTCAAGGTGACTCGGTCCGCCTTGTGTAGCATAGCCACAGGACCCTGACACTGACCTCAGTGTTTCGTCGAGAATTCAACCTCATGTCGCACCAAGTGCTGTGACAATTACTTATCCAAACGCCCAGCACCTGACGGAGAGTAGACAAAATACATGTAACGTGAGGCCCAACGGAACTACAAACTTTGCTTGGGTATTGACTCAGTGCTCCGGTATCCTCGCCAACCGTGTTCTCAACTCGGTGCTTGACCGCGCTCGGGATCACGCGGACCAAGATACCACTTACGCAAAACCCCCGATTCAGTCCGTTGCGACGAATGGCAAGCCAGAAACATGAAGCGTGGACCGCCGTGGAGAGTCCCCGACCATAACCCACTCGTACAGAATCCGTACTCAGTCACCATACCAAACCGAGTTTTTGACGGCACATGGGCAAAGGGATACTGGGAGCTGAAGAATGCATGTGGGTGAAGAGAGCAGTCTAAACATATATCCATACGAAGCATCACGGTGAACAAAGTGGAGAGTCGGGGTTGGGGACGAAACACCAAGCGTCCACGCACACTAATATGAACCGAGATCGACGAAAACATTACGGTGAATGTAACACGATCTCTCAACGGGGACGAAGCTCCAGGAGTCTATGCACAGCACCATGAGTCGATTAGCGAGGCTTGAAGGTGCAGCGGATGGCGGGGGTGAACACATGGACGGGGTCGGGGGTTAACGCAGGTGGGGGATAGGGATTTGGAAGGGGGTGTGGAAGGGGGTGTGGAAGGGGGTGGATGACTGCAGGAGTTCTGATCGTTCATTTTCTGTGCGGGAGTGGATGCCTGTCCGATTTTCTGCACCCCGAGGATACGATTCGCGTTAGTAAGTCCGTCCAGCAACCACAGGTCCGTCACTCAGAATGATGTGTGTCGTGTGATCGTCAATCCTCCGACCAGAACACAAGATATGGGTGAACCGTACTCGGACCCTGGTGGAACTTGCGGTCAGAACCTGATTTGTAGATGAGCGAATTTCTTTTTATCAGCCAGTCTGCCAAAAAAAGAAAAACGAGGGCGATTTCTGCGAACCGTCGAGATTTGGGAGCTAGATATACTGAAGGGAGGTCTAAGGAAAAGTGCCGGAGAACACAGGTCAAGGACGATAAATTCGCACTACTAGGGATATCAATTAAGTGAATCTTGACGCCAGAACATAGTATTCTACTCACCAATGACGAAACGTGAATATCCATGCATCCATCACCGCCCCAGGCCACAAGACGGTACAACGGATTCCGTTATTTGAACATATACATCCACCAAGATATTGCGTATGAGGGATGGCATGCAGACCTGTTACCCATAAACAAGGTAGTATAAGAAGAGATAGGCAAATCTTCCTATCGTACATTGAGAGATGGCGGAGGATACACGTACAATTCCTTCCTCAGAGAAGGACTATGCTAATTCACGACCATTATGATTCTGGTTGTGGAGCGCACTTAGCAGAACTTCGACGCCGAGCTGTACGAATTGGACTCACCGAGTGACAAAACGCAGGTACAGTACCCCATATTTCAACACATTGACACTCAATTCCTTTATCTGACTAGCGCGTCGACCAACATCTGGCGCGTATGATGCCCATCAACACAGAATGGGATGTCGAGAAAGGAGTGTGCAAAAGCCAAGGTCAAAATGGACGAGCAACTCGCAGTCTTGAATCACAGACGCAGGTGAGGAGATATAAAGGAATGTAGATGATTGGTGTAAGGACTGGCGGTCATTCCAAAACAAAAAGGATTGGGAAGAGAGGAAGAATGCAAGATACGCCAACAGAATCGTTCGGCATCCCACGAGGCAACATGTCACGTGTTACGTAGTCGCGACTCGCGTCATCCAAGGCCCCTCCCTACCCACCTCTTGTTCCGATGGTACACGGCGATGACACGTATGTTGCTCCTCGACACTCTGCCCACACCTTCATGAGCGGTAGTTGCAGCCGCACCCGCGCTACATCAGTGCCATTTTCTCTCTGATGTCGCTCGCTCCATGACGTTTTGTTGATTCATGCACTCAGGAACCCATTTCTATCTCATCGATATCGAACCTGTGCACACACCAAGTCCCAATACCCCCTTCGATCCTTTATCTATGTTAACCGAAAACTGCTTGTTTCGTGTGAGTGAGCCCAATGAACGCAATGCATCCAAGACCTAGGAAATGAGGGTGTCTCTTTTCGCATACCTATGGACTATTCCTCACGAGATCCTCCCATATCCATTAGACCTTCCGCATTACTACGCATAACTCATCGACCTTATGGCATACCAGGTGCTGCATCCTTGGCATCCACCAGCTAACGAACGCCCCGTTCGACTCCGGGCCAGGTCATGAGATAGAAATCGATCTTTCTTTTTCACATTCGCTGAATGCATCGCAGCGAAACTCATGGCTGGCCTATAACTCTTCCTGTGGTAGGGTTCAGCATCACTCACGCGCTTCACTGCTTCCGGTAAATCAGTCATTTAGCGGCTTTTTCCGTCTGTTTGGAGGGGGACCTGGTAAGTGCACCGTAATACTTCATCTCACTTTAGCGCGGCTCATTCGACTCGGAAACTAGTGTATTCCCTTCTAACGCATCTAATTGTTCTTCTTCGCCCTTCTGTTCTGTGCGCTTTCCATGCGCTCATTGTCTCGATATTAGTATATCTTCAAATCGCTGGATTATCACGCCTTTTTTTTAGATTGAGCTTGGCCATGGTCAGTTCCTTGTCCTGTATTTAGAGTGGTTCTACATCTCCTAATAGTTTTACAGATCTCAGCCACAAATGGTTTCGTAGATAACGGCGAATGCGTCCTTTGAATCACAACTTGCTGATGAGCGAGAAGCCCGTTCGACGCGGGGCGGGACCGTCTACCTCTGTCGTGCATCATTTTGCTGTTGGCGGCACTACCTGCCAATTGTACACGCTTAGTCTGTTGTTCTTCTAACCGATCTCCCTAAGTCACGATTCGCGGTGTACTTCTTCAGTAAATCCCTTTGGTATGTTCGGAAGGCATCCAGTGATGTCGTGGATTACCGTTATTGTCACTGTTCTGCCAGGCACACACTCTACGGAGTGCCCTGTTGCATGCAGACATTAGTCAATGGACGCACTGGTCTTTCCCTTTTTTGTACGCTTCTGCTGTCCTCTTTTCTTCTTCATGCATATTCCGCTTTGCGCTGCATGTACTTCACTCTTTTTGGCAGTACTCAGCGATAGGTGAGTACGTTTTCTCTTGTCCCTTGTTGTATCTGGTTTATGACTCCCTAAAAACTCAGTTTGCCAGTAGTGGTCTCGTAGCGTAGTGGGCGAGCGTGACGCTGTCCGCCGATGGATCCCGTTCGACACGGGGTGGGACCGATAGCCCTACAACATCTCCAATTTTGCTCTCCGTCCATCGGGTGCTGCTCGCAAACGTTCTCCGCTATTTGTCAATTTCTCAGCACTTCCTGGCGCGCGTCACATTGTCGTTTCCCTTGCAGCCGCTTCAATCTGCATAGATTAGCCATCGCTGCATGCCTTCAGCCACCCCCGCATTCCTCAATCATCTCCTCCAAGCTGCCTTCCATGCCTCTGAGTCGAGGCGGTGAAACGCCTAGTGGCATATTGGATTCCTGATGTGAGGTTGCCCGACTCCTCAGTCGGCAGAGCTGCCTGTTCGACACAGGAACTGGGCATTCGCACAAGACAATGTATTTTACTTCTATCTGGGGCCCATTGTATTTGTCCGGAGGTATTTTTGCTTAATTTCCTGGACTAACATGCTGTGACGGTTTGATGTTCGGTGTGTTTTCGCTACTCACACGCCCTTTCCAACTGTGTTTCTCCTCAATATTCCGCTGCTCGTCGATGCTAAATTGAATTAGCGCTCGCGATCATCTCAGGGCACGCCTTTGGCTCATCAGGTATTGGACCCTTGCCCCGATCGACTAAATTGCCTTTCTTTATGGTGGATGCGCATACTACTGGGTTGCTGGAACTTTGCTTGTCTGTGTGCTGTGAGTGGCGCTCTTTCGTGGCAGATGTGATGGTACTAAAAGGTGTATCTGCTTCTCTGGTGAATTATTTGTCCCATGTTTTGAGCATAGCTGCGCCTCATGTAGGGAGGAACAGGGAGACTATGGCTTGTGAGACGCGGATGCTTTCATGAAAGAAGCGAACATCGTCGCCTTTTACGATGTGTTCAGACAAACACCAGGTTTGTTTATTTAAAGCGAATCGCGGCCTAGCATGGAAAATATGTGAAGGTTGAATTCAGAGACCGCGTCAGTTAAATAGCAAGTAATTATACTTACGGTGGGCGGGCACTCGTGAGTCATGCTTTGATAACGGGACACTGAAACCGTGTTTGGTGGCCATCATCCGCATAAGTGATATGAGTTTAAGTAAATCAGGCGACTTCACCAATGGATCTATGACCTTGAAGACTTTTCTTGTCATTCTGAGAAAAGGTCGAGCTCATCGTCAGACATCGTGACTAAACACCTTTGATCGCTGTTCGGCAATAGCCGAATTTGCATTTTCGTGACTTGGAGGTTGTTTGTGACGTTGACAACAAATTTACAAGCCTTTTCCAAGGCTCGTTTTCTTTTCAGACCCACGATCGACTGGAGGCACAGCTTTTATATGCTCGGCATCTGGGTTTACTCGAGGGATTGCGTGTCTTGGACGGTATGCAGGAGGCTTGTTTCAAGAAGCAATCATGACCGTATACCTGGGGTGCGAAGCTATGCAGTGCGTGACGATTTTTACTCATTCTTTCTCAACCAACACTCATGTTACTCTCAGTCTCAGTCGCCAGACTCGACGAAGCGAAGATCGTCGAAATTGAAGCGCGGCATATCTACTCTTCGTCGTGACCTCATCCAGGACAGCGACTTTCTAGACCTAAGCACCAGAATCTATTCGCTCATCTACATACGACCCATCACGACAGCCACTGATACACCATCTACCTCCATCCGATACTTCGGTCAGAATGGCTGTTTCCCAGAAAAATGTTACGGTTTCCTCTACTACTACCGCGATCCACTACTTCCCGCTGTCTCAGGTGCTGTGCGCTTCTGTCTTACGCCAGATGCCAAGGTATCTAGCTTCAGTGCTGGGACCGACCTCATGTTACCTGATGGTGCCACACCGTGGCGCATCGGGCTGGCCACCATTGCGACTTCGAGGAGTTACGCTGCTTTCAGGCAGGTACTTCTCAAGGACACTCTGATCTCGCCTTCAGTGCTCCAGCAATCTAGGGATATCGGCAAGCATCATAAATCCCACCACTGCATGCTTTATACGCTTGAACAGCCGTTCGTTTTCAATCTCGGTGTCTCCCTAAGTATCTTGGCTGTTAGACCACACGGGATTGAGAGGGCGGAGATGACCATCATGAACGCTCGGACTCGGAAGAATGGGAGATGGTCTACTCATCGTCCTTACGCGGGTACGTACTACCTGATGCGGCACCAAGCATGCACTTCCAGCTCATCTTCTACCTTCTCTCTTTAGGACAAATCAGGGTACGCTTTGAACAATCGCTTGCACCGGAACATGCGGGAAGACGTGTCATCGTTATCCGCGTCTTGGAGATTCTGAAGCCCATTACGCTTGCTGTGCCAGAATACTCTGGGTCGCTGGAGCCACCTAGAGCAGGTTCGCTGCTCACAAGGAAGGGACGTCCCATTACAATAGATGTCGACGAGTGCGATTCTCAAGTCAGGAAGTGTCTGCGACTCCTGATATCAAAAGCGCCGTGAAGGTTATTGTGCGTTTTTCGTGTGCTACCTAGAACCAGAATAATGATGGTGCCTCATTCAATTATTCAGTATTCGTTTTACTCTCCCCAAATTTGCGGGGGTAAATTTTTTGGATGAACCACATGTTCTAGACGAGTCGACTTGGTTCACCCTCCAGCGGCTAGCGTTCGGCCGCGCATTCTGTCTCCGAGTTCTTGAGTGACTGATCTTCTATATCACGTCTTTCTACTACCTCAGTCGCCTTCGTACTGGTGTTCTGTATACCATATGCGCACAGCGCTGGACGCCACCTGGTCTTCGTCTCTTTACTCTTTCGCCTTTTAACGACATACCCGAGCAGCCTAACGAAAGGGGGCTATGGATACTTCTCACGGGACGCCACATAATATCGTTCCTCTTGCACACTGGCATAACGCCACCGCTTCATCTCTATGACCACTCATTTCTTCTCGATCCACCTTCTGCCTGACGGTATAATTCGACTGGTCCATGGGTAACTTCGGTATGGTTCGTTCGCCTCGTAAGGATGGCTCGGGTCTCGTAATGCCGACCTCTCGTATCATACCCTTACAGAGAGATGACCCCCTAAGCGTTCCCCTTGATATTGACCGCGGCAGTGTTTTCAATTTGTTACGCACCTCGACAACATGCGAATCACCAGCACGGTGGAAGCGGCGAAGTCACGCATGGTGGTCGCTAGAAGCTGGGTCTCGTGTTTCCGGCTCTCTAGAGGATGGCCGTTGGCCACCAGAGCAGACGTGTTGAGAAGAGCAAGGAGAGTCGTCAAACGCATCGGGGTTTAGAGATCTAGGAAAGACCAGCTTTCGTAGGGATCGTCCACGACATGGGTATCCTTTACTTATACCGCTATGGACGCCGTCGGCCTTCGCTCCCGTTGACACATACATGAGACGTGATCTCATCTGAGGAGTATCGACGCGCTCGAAATGATCGTCAGTTTAGGGCTTGATGTGTCGATTTGTGAGGCCGAGCAGTGGTGAATCCATTACTTATCTCCGTGAGACGACACAACAGGAAGGCTGATTATTCAGATAGCATACTGGGAGGATGAGAGGAAGTTCATGGTCATCGTCAGGGACAATGATGAGGATGTTTGATTGCTATCCGGGAACTTTCGAAACGGTGATGTACGCCAGTTCCATTGCTTCGTCTGTGTCCACGCGTTGAACATGCTCATCCACACTCCAGAGCTCTCGAGACTGCTCACTTGTTAGGATTTTCGCTGGTCCTCCCCAATCTATGCGAGGCTTTACTGCAGGTGCCTTGTTCTCACCATCAGCCTGCCCGTAGGCTATCTTGAGCTCTAGTTTTACACCGCTCAATCTATGGCTTTGCTCCCTTTCGTCAATCAGCAGACATGTCGATGCAGACTTTCGATGACAAGAATGGCTAGAAAGTGCTCAGGCCTCCGCCGGCGCCATTTCTACCCTAACCTCAGGACCTCTCTGCCCTTTACCATTACATTCTTTCGCCCATGATCAAACTGTCTGGTGGCATATCGAATTATGTGCAGTATTAGTGACTAATCCATGGTGCCTGTTCGACTCGGACTCGGACACTGGACATTGGTCATATGGCGTTTATTTTTTTCCCTTTTCCTCCATACGTGTGCATCACAGTCACGTCTATCTGAACAAGCGCTATGATGTTGCATCCTGTTTGCTACGAGGCCTTTGTCGCCTGGTGCGTTTGCCTTCCTTTTTTCATCGCGGAAGCAATATTGCATACTGCTTACAATATTTTCTTACAGTTCTCGTTCGCCAACGATCCCGTAGCTCAATGGTGAGCTACGTTTCCTTGATAACAGGTTATTGAGCGGGGACCCGGTTCGACACGGGGCGGGACCATGAAATAAAGCACCAATGCTAGTCTTTTATTCAGCCTCGTGGTAGCTGCCACTTGTATTTGTCTTTGCACTCACGGCTGCGGATGTAGGACGACGACTCCTGATGGCGGTGGTGTTCAGTCGTGAAATACTTGTGTGTGCTTCATACCCGTTGTCTAGAATTCGACCACATTAATGTTCTCCTCGTCATTTCTATTCCCACTTGACCAGCTTCCTTACATATCTGCTCAATTTATCCACAGGGGTCGATTTGTCCGTGGATTCGACACCATATCGGGCTACCCTTCTTCCATTTCAATATCATCCGGAACAGCAAGCAACTGTAACCGCCCCAAACCAGATTCATTCTTCCCGGGAGCATGCGTTTCAGTTCTTTGCTAGGGAAAACTACTCTTGTCCGGGAGAGCACATCATGACGACGCCGAGCTTAGGCTTGTATGTATGAGCTTGAAACGACATGCTCAAAGCGTGTATCTGAGGTAGGTTCTACTTTGATGACTGTATTCCTTTCATCTGCTACCCATCTCTCCTTTCGACACTAGCTACCAGGGCTTATTCAAGATATCGCTGCCCGACCCTTATGTACGTCAGGAGGAGACAGCCCGATATTTAATCTGTGTTTACTTCACGATCAAAAGGTCCCGTGGCGCAGTGGAAAGCATGCTCCTTCGGTAGAAGAGTTCCCCGTTCGACCCGGGGCGGGACCCTCCATGTCAGCCAGTGCCAATGTTTTTGTCCCATGGATTCTCCGGGCATTTAAATCGATGTAAGTAGGCATGTTCCGCCTTTTGATTAATTAGATGGCAGCACTCACCCCCGCTGTTGACCGGCTGGACTGCTCTCTGTTGCAGACTGGCGCAAAAAAAATTATGGGCGTTTGGATCTAACCGCATTGACCCAACACCGATTCGAACGATGCCTTTCGTGTAGTCATGATAGAGCTTTCCACCATAGTCATTTGGACGTGCTGAACATATTAGACTACTGGGCTCTTGTGTAGGTTCGATCAGTCTAAGGAGGGTTAGAGCTGCTCTGGGCACAACTCCTCGTTCGAGCTGCCGGTCGTGTTTTGTGCTGTTTCTTCTGTGAACGGACTTGACTAGCAAGTGCCTCATTAGCACTTGAAGCGACAAAATAAGCTGCGTTCCACCGTCGTGACGAGTCCTAATCTCGGAAGCAGATCAAGAAGATACCTCAGTCTTTGAAAACGGTCCAGCGGCGCAGTGGTCTGGATCCTATGTAGGCATGAATTGTAAGATTTTTTTAGGTCTTGACTGGTTGTGTGAGCAGTCGATAGAACGATTAGAGACGTTTTTTTTTTGACGGAATGCTGCGTCGCATTTTCCTATTTTGTCATCTCGAGAATCTTGATTAACGAAGAATGGCATCCACAACAGTTTTATGAGAGTCGTCATGTGGAGAGGAGAAGAGTGACAGTTGATATGAGCACTTGATACGAGGGCTTTGAGAGATAGATCGAAATAAATCGTGTGCAAAGTGGTAGGACCTACACAAAAAAACATTACTACTGCTTTAGAATATGACCCAGCCTTGATTCGAACAAGCTCCGTCATCGTCCACTGTAAAGTGATTGTGAACGAGATATAAACGGAGGTACCGTTGTGCCACTGGCTCTTGGGATGGGCCATTGCCAATATTATGATTGAAACATGGCGGGATCGAGGGGTTGGGCCAAAGAGATGTAGGGAGATACTGTGGGAGCATGAGTGCCGAAGACATAAATTTTGGTCGAAGATACTTTCAATGATGAGAGGAAGAGCAGAAAGTTGCCTATAATCCCCAGGCATGCGAAGAGGTTAGCTCACTGCAGGACCACTTCAGTTTGAATTTGAACGCTGTATGGGAGTGGAAGAAATGTCAGGAACTCAGTCTTTTCACACTTCATTGGGTTTGTAGTTGTTCGAAGGAATAGGCATGGGCGATAAGCCACGGCTCCAAGTCTGGAGCCTGGAATTTGATTCCTCTTTATCGCCCTACCGTGCTTGTTTCTCCTTTGGCATGCTGTCACGTACCCCGTTCGCTGGAACAAACGACGTGTATGGGGGAAATATATCCGGTCACTGCCTGAACGTCCTAGGCTAAGCGTGCCACTGAAAAAATGATTGAAATATCGCGTACATCGTAGATCTGTCGGTCGGCATGCTACATCTGCGAGGGGAGTCGACGCTAGACAGTTTATCAGGGCACAGTTGAAACATTGATGTGTTGAGTCCTGGAGAACTGGCCATTCGAGGGAGAGCAAACAGCATGGATTGGAAGGATTAGACTCAAGCTCGAAAGGTCCAAAGAGGTGTCTCCCTGCTCGGGCTGGTACTGTTTTCATTTTAGTGTTCGCACTCAATTCGCACTCAGACTGTGCCTCGGCCTTGCCAAAAGAGTCCACGTGATTGACCTCCCTTAAGACTGCCCTTCGACCAATCAACACAATCAAATCGAACTTCAAGTCGTATATTTCAAAATCTCGCTTTTCACTACTACCTGGCGACTTTCCAATGGCACTTATCGACGACGTTCTTCTGGTAATCTTGACCTTCTGTGATATCTCCACTGTGCTTGCTGCTAGCCAGGTAGATATTCTACTTCTTCGTTGTGCTGTTACCCACTCTCAATCCCAGGCCAGTCGTCACCTCCACGCCCTTGCATTTTCCAAACAAGTATGGGGCGCGCTTGTGGATGATCTCTGGCGACGATCCTTCTTAGACTTTCCCCTCGGCGCATGTCTTGATGACTCTTCAACGGATGAGTTTGTTGATCTCGTCAAGCGCATTGTCCACGGTCCTAGCTCCTGGATGGCGAATAAGGTTTCAAGTAAACGTGGGCCCACGGTCGCTCGTCAGATTCTCTTGAAGCCCCCTGGGCCCGGAATCCTAACCTGGCCAAACCAAGCACAGTTACTCCCAGGCGGCGCATTTGTGTTCTACGAGAATCGGGGCAAACTTGAATGTTGGGCTGTGGAAACTAAGAAGTTGATATGGACTTCCGCACAGGAAGTGATGCGTTGGGTTGAGAAGTTCTCAGTAGAGTCAACAGCTGACGGCCAAGCTGCTTTCGTCTTGATCGGCATCCATGATTACTCAAACGGCCAGGCGATATACAGGTAGTTTGTCATCGTATTTCTGTTTTCGGCAACGATTCTCACCCTAATTTTCAGTGTTGTTGAACTTTTGCGTCTCGACTTGAACACCGGAAATTCGAAGAGACTTCTTGAGGAGCGCGTGCCCGTCACTATTTTCGACGATTCATTCAGTCTCCTTAGAGTTCAAGGCGATTACGCAATTGCCGATTTTTACGGGTCAGGAGGAGAACCCAAAGAGGTCATATTATTCAAACTCTCCACTGGGACGACGAAAATTTTTGTGGTGCAACAGGCAAGTTTTCCCAGAGGGCGGCACTCCCGTCTGGTTCGTGTATTTGTCTGACCCTCCCGATCAGGATGAATACGACGTAGACCTCGTTTCAGGAAACCTAGTCATGGTGTCACGAGATCCCAAAGCACCGCATAAACTGCTGGAAATTAGGCTTTGGAGGATGGCGAACTTATTTCAAATGAGTAATAAGTGGGCATTGATGGACTCGATCGCCCCCCAAATATCCACTTCCATAAAGCTCGCAAAACCATGTCGGAGACTAAGGCTTCGCCTCGCAGCACACCCCTCTCCCCTTTACTCCGACGAGTCCCGTATATGGATGTTGGCCATCTCATCATCCCCAAAGTTCACCCTCATCCGCAAATACAGGGTCTCGCATGCCAGCGTCGAACCGCTCTCCATGCGATGTACAAAATCGTACGACGTGAAGAACATTGCGCAAAGTGCATACTATGACTGGTCGAGAATTTCGTACGCTGGATACGCTCACACATATAACACGATGCTCTCGCTCTCCAATCCAAGAAAGCTCGAGGTCGAATTTCCTCCCCTCAGTCGCACTGATTATGCACATCTATCTGCATATAGCGGGGCATTGACATACGCAACAGATGAAAATGTTGTCGTAAACTACTACGAGTAATCGATGTCCATGCGTAGTGGGTTTGCGATGATAATGCAGGTTTGGCTTTCTTCGGATACCGTCACTGCTCATTGCACCAGATGAAGTCACGTCGACTGCCAACATTTACACCGTGGCCGATCTCTCACTTTTCTGTATCGGCCCTTCGCATATCGACCTGCATCTTTCGAGTCCGAACGGGCTGTGTGAAACTCACAGGAGCTGCTTACGAGAATGAATCGCTGTCTGGTGTTGCGCTTAGGTTGTTTCGAGAGATCCCATTGTCGATGAGGTACGCCCGGAGAGGGGA
This sequence comes from Hypsizygus marmoreus, assembly GCA_013433165.1. Lineage (NCBI taxonomy): Eukaryota > Fungi > Basidiomycota > Agaricomycetes > Agaricales > Lyophyllaceae > Hypsizygus > Hypsizygus marmoreus. Next base: position 44,436 of record CM024084.1, on the reverse strand, counting down.
ACCCAAGGCCGGGAAAGGAGTCGGTTCCATTTAATTCTTCATGCTGTAGAGAATCTGATGTCAACGATTGGAACTGGAGGAACAGTGACGAGGCGAACGCGTTTAGCGGTGTTTTTTCTCAGACTGGACTGAACTATTTTCCGAGGACAAAACTTGGGAGAGCCATGAGAAGGACACCAAACATTAGGAGAGGAATCGTTATTAGCCGTCCCAGAACAGAACAGAGGGTTATCTGTATGGTCGCAATGAGTGTAAGTGAATCGTAACAATGAAGGTTAGTAGGCTCGAAGAAAGAACAAGAAGCATTGAGAGAGGAACCAGGGACGGGGTTGTGGTAGCAGCATCAAGCGAGTGAACGATAGAACCATAAGAAAATTTGGATTACCTAGGAACTTGTCCACTATGAAATGCGAAATGCGAGATGGACTCGGAGGCGAGACGGACCGGTCGGCTATTGCCGAACAGCGATCAAACATGTTTGGTCACGATGTTTGTCGATGAGCCCGACGTTTTCTCATGATCACCAATAAAGATTTAATGTTCCATGCTTACGGATTCACTGCTGTCTCCTCGAATTACCTCGTCTCTTGTTCCGGTTCTATTTTGCCTCGTCTCCAGCCCTTACCACCTCAGGTCGTTGCTCGTTGTCGAAACCCATGGTGTCACTTCTATGGACACTCTTTGGCGCATTTCTCTTGGTCTATCTCTGTTTCTGATCCTTATGCTTCATTCTACCCATAAGCATAGCTCTCTCGTTTTGCCTTAGGTGGACATGGACGAAAATTTTGCCTCCCCACAGAGAGCTCGGAAGAACGAGGGGATCACCGCCAGGCCAAGATGCTCAGGTAAGAAAAGACGCTATGGTAGCGGGAGAATGTTGTCAGACTTACAGACTATATCTCTGATCTGATCTGAGGTTCTCCCCGCTCAACGACAGACCATAAACATCGGGGGCGGCTGCATCTTTTCCTTCTTCTCTGTACGGGCTTATTGCGTCGAACATTCCTGGGGATTTTTTCATTGTGCCGGCCTCTATGTACATTGCCAGAGCAGACGTACAAGGCGATATGAGATGCGCCTGGTGACGACGTATCAGGTAGTATCGCCAGTTCTCGTTTGGAGCGAGACGTTCGATTACCCACGACCCCGGGCCTGCGGCATCTCTGCCTCGTTCACCATAAGCTTCCTGGTCAAATTTCGATCCATGGGATGCATCGACCCCATCTTCCATAGGTTTATACGGTGCATAATTGTCTCAAAGAATATCAGGGGGGCGAGTGACGTAGGTGAGCTTTTCGACTTGCTCTCAAGTGCGTTCTGATTCGGCGTACTCATATCGTAGCTTCTTTGTAGCCAATCGATTCTCATTTGCTCAGGTCCTCACTCTCGCTGTCTGAAATATACAGTGCACTGCCTGATCCTAGCCGTTTTGCTGGTTAATGTTCTCGACCTGTAGACGATGTATATCTTGGACACCACATCGACGGAAGAATCGAGAACGCAATAACATTTCTGCTACGATGCGTTTTTCAAATTAAATACCGCGCTATTTACCTAGCGATTCGAATTCTTCAGCTGCCGAATTTGCGGCACCTTTAACACACTTTCGCACTAGTCCACGTCTTTCATCTTTCACCCGGTACGTATCCATGTATCCTTGACTCCATTACTCGGCAACGCGTCTATACATCCGCCAGATCCTCCTGCTCACGCTTCCGTTCCCTGAAGTCCCGATAATTCATGTCACGTTGAATTTAAACGACTAACCAGCCGAATCAGCTTGTCAAAGGGACTTCAATGGAGTGATCATCGATCTCGTGTTCGGATTCCATTGGTCAGTGGAATATCTTTAGTCAGATTGTGATGGAGATATGAAGCATTTCAGGTACGAAACGCGAACTAGCCAACAGCGAGAATCACCATAGGTCTTCGGTCTTCGTGGATGGGTTCCTGCTCCGAAGAGCTTGATTATACCTTTGCCACCAAGACACCCACAGGACCGCCGCGGGTAACACAACGTACAACGTACAACCCATTGTTATGTTCACCTTTTACAGTCTATGGAACTCACCATATCAACGGTGGATACGTCGGACACACCTCATCATTCATACTTATGGCATCCCTGTTTGGATCATGCGAGGATAGGTTATCTTCAACATTTCCCATGATCAGTTCTTCATACCTGTCCTCCGTGTCGATTGTGCATCGTTGATTAAAGATGACCCCTTCAATTGCGCCTTCAGCCTTAACCACCGTAAGGCGTCGAGTTCTCGCAAAGCGCACTGCCTGTACAGCACGAGGCGATCACTGGACTAGTGGCATCCCGCAGTCTTCCTCCAACGAGAGCTTAGTGGTAAGGCGGTGCTGTATCTCTTTCCACCGCGGTCCATATTCGCCGTTTTTTGTGGAAAGTTCGCAGCTTAGAGGTTCCTGAATCAGCACGATGCGGGGTGTCGGCTGTTCACGCAGCTTGACAAATTCTGAACCCCCCACATATGTAGGGCGTAGGAAAAATATGTGCTCGATGAAATCATATATAGGCTCTTGTGCGAATATATCTTATTCTTGTTGTACTCCGGAATCTCTGTTCAAGACCGAATTTTCACAATGACAATATCAAGAGCCTCACAAGGAGTTTCGGTAATCTTATTAATCGGAACGATAGACCGTGTGAACCGGGAGTGCTCTCGAACCGCCACAACCTTGACATCTTCGACGTCCGAGGACCAATAGCGAGCACAGACGAGATCATCCGCAGCGAGGAGGATATCAACCGCAGCAAGGGCAGGTGTGGGTATGGGCGAAAACGACCAATCGGGACGTCATTTAGGACGAATTGGGCATAAAAGGCTGGGCACACATGAAAGGAACCTTTTTTATTACGACTTGGCAACGAGCACGATCCCGTCAAGGCTTCTGCACTTCCTTGTTTTCGGCCACGACCTTCCTTTAAAACCGCCTCGTGCAAGCCGTCAACTCATTCTTTTCTTCCTAACTCCCTTCAATCTGGTCGAAATGTCGAAATTTTCAAACGCACCGGTTCTGGCTCAGCCTGCTATGAATCTCTACGAACATTCAGACGAGAAGAATTCTTCTTGCGACCCACACCAGTGCGACCGCTGCGAACAATGGTCTCAATGTAACGATGAGCATGGACACTCATCTCACAGAGGATGCCATGGTGCTCGTCTCCGGCGCATCGTCCTCCCAGCACTTGTCGTCTTCCTCGTCCTTTCGTTCATCGCGGCACTAGCCTGTACATATGGCACCAGCGACCTGTGGGGACTAGTAGGCGTGGATGGGTTGGCTAGACGGGCGGACGGGGATACAAACAATGGAGGGGTATTCGTGAACAACAAACGTGTGTTTTCTGTGTTCATTCTCTTCCGAGTATCGTTCTGATCAGTTTCATTATACACGACCAGTTTACCTGATCGTCATCTTCGTTGGGCTGCTGGTAGTCATCATCCTCGCGATCATGCTGAGCGCTTGGTGTTGCAAAGGTACCATACTACTCGTCCTTTAGTCCGTCCGCGGAGCTACTAACTATTCATCTAGGTGCATTCGAGAATCCACTTTGCTGTCCATGCTACCTGTGTGCGTGCTGTGGAGGCCTTGGTAAATTTTCTGAACGCGTTTGGAGTCCGAACCATCGCTGATGCTTTTCATCTGCTACAGCGTGTCTAGAGTGCATAGGGTGTGGCTTATGTGCGGAGGGCCTCAGTGAAATGTAATAGTGACATTATCTTGTGGAAAGAGAGATACCACCAGACGCTTTGTACTTATACCTTGGGCGAATACCCAGCTTAACCATCTTGCATCTTGGACCCTTTGTGACATTTGCGTTCCTCACTATATATCGTACAACTCCACTATCTTTTAGTTGTTCATCTTCTTGTTAATGTTCATTCTTTTTCATTGTCAAATCATGAAACACATAAATTCGTCAAAAAGGTCGAGTACTGTAATGATACAATAGGCCGTAGCCCCAAAGATGCCATTAATCCTCTCCACCTGTCCATCCCATCGAAAAAAATCCAAACGTAACTGACTATGCCTTCTCATCCGCCGAATTAGAATGTTCTGACGGCGCCTCCTCCTTTCCCCCGTGCGCTTCCTTCGTTTGCTTGTCAATATCAGCCCGCCGCTGTTCTGCCGAGATAGAGCCGAAGATGATATCCATCTCTTCGAGACTGCGTCCTTTGGTCTCAGGGATGAGCCTGTAAAACATTGGATAAAAATATCAATCAGAATTACGGTCGGGGAAGGATGAAGCGGGGAAGCCACGGAAGAATGAAAGGGAGGAAGTAATAGAATAACCAGGCTTTCTATCACTTGAATGGAAGGAAGGTGAAACGAGAAGCCACGGAAGGGTAAGGGAGGGGGATATACGTACAAAGAGAAGAGCCCCATGGCACCGATGTTCACCGTTGCGAACATCAAGAAGATCTTGTACCCAAGGTCGGAGATCATGTCTGGCGTGACCTTCGACACGACGAAGTCTGAATGTCGCAGAGAGGTCAGGTCGGGACGAAAGGTGACGGACCGTAAACTGGAACGGAAGACTCACTCCAAAGCCACTGTGACGAACTCGCAAGCGCCAATCCGTAATGCCTCGTCCGTGTCGGGAAGATATCAGATACGTACACCCATGGGAGGGGTCCTAATTCACGCAGAGAGAAGATGAGTAACGAAGGTATAAAGCACACACACTTCACTACTCACCCCATCCCATCGAATAGAAGCATACGTAGATGTACAGCAATCCCGCCATCGCCTTTGACGCGGGAGGCGGCACCGGAGGTGGATCGTTGATGTTGACGGCGGGAGGTGGATGTGTCTTGAGGATCGCGCCGATGATGAAGAAGAGGGTGCCCATGCCCATGGCGGAGATGAAGAGCGAGAGCTTGCGGCCGAGCGTCTCGACGCCGAAGAAGATGAAGATGGCGGTGGCGACGACTTTGACTACGCCTGGAGTAGGTTCGTAGGGGTTAGCGGCTTGGTGGTGGTGACTTAGAGGAAGGAACGAAAGAGACGAGACGTACCGTAGATTCCACTTGCGAGAAGGGAGTTCTTTTGACCTGTGTACCCGATCTGGAAACGGCATGGATGGGTGAGATCGAGTCACCAAAGCTTATGAAAGAATAATGCTCACAGATGCAAAGATCTGAGGAGCATAGTAGCTATATGAGGCGCGTCGTCAATAAGGACAGTCAAGAACAAGCAACCCCATAGACGTACTTGACGGAGTTCTGCCCAGCCCACTGCTGCAGCAGGAAGATCACGAACGCAATCACGAAGCGGATGAAATTCCCCTTCCCAAAGAACGCCTCTTTGATCCCAAGTCCCTGGCGTACCTCTCGCTCCTCCTGGATTGCTGCATCGATTTCAGCCATCTCCTCGATGATATCCTCATCGTCGACGGATGCTTTGCGCAGGTACGCGAGGTTGGCTATCGCCTGTTTGTGACGGCCGACTGAGGCGAGCCAACGAGGAGATTCCTAAATGAGATGTTAGTCACCGGAGTCGTACGATGGGGAAGGGGAATAGTGGTCAGCGAACCTTGACCGTTAGGAGACCTAGTGCCATGATGCCCGCGGGGACGAGCTGGAACCCGAAGGGTATTCTCCATACGTTTACCCCGGAGTGAATATGAATACCGACGCCGTCTACCGAAAGGAGATTTGGGAACCACGATAGCAACAAAAAGGGAAAGACACGTACAGTTGATAAAATATGAAATCATGACACCGATAGCAACCTATGTATACTTTTCATTAGAGCCACACGATAACTAGAGAATCAGTGATGACGGACCATGATCTGGAAACATCCCGTAATTCGTCCACGCACTTCCTTTGGCGCGCATTCCGAGACGTACGCAGGGGCGACGGCTGAAATAGCGCCAATTCCAATTCCTGCTATCACTCGACCAGAGTAAATTTCAGCCAACCCATTGGCTCCTTCCGCAACGGTGGTAAGGATCTATGTGAATGAGAGAGAAGACACGATCATCCTTTAATTAAGTATTGAGCCTATGAAAAGGATCACTTACTGCGCCAACGAGGAAGACTACACTGAACAGGGCGAGGGTGTATAAACGACCAATCTTGGCTGCAGATAGGAAGAAACAGAACTAGAGGTAAGCACGAGGTAAAGCCGCTAAGAATGGGTATTTCTCCGCACAAGTCCCACAGACTGACTGCATGCCGCAGAGGCCGGTGGACGCATCAGTCATGAGGTGATGGGTGGAGCCCGAAGATATGGAGACAATTCTGGATAGTATGGTAGGACGCCGGCGACTTACCTGACAGCGGCGCGCTTCCTAAGGCGCCAAAGAATGCTCCAGCTTGAAGGACGGATACGACGTTCGAGGACACCTCGTTCAGGCGTTTTTGGTTCTTCGTCCCATCGTCGTTCACGAGTCCGAATTGTTGTTGGAAATAAGGAGCGTTCACTACGCCTCCTCTACGATTGAGTTGATGGTAAGTCGCACATCCTTGTCAGCAAATCGACATCGAATACGTACCCAATTCCACTAATACACGATCAGAAGCGTATCAGAACCGAAAGTGAGTTTGACGGATTGCACGGTACGTACGTATCGTATCCAAACAACACGATTCCCCAGTACACGATGAACGCCAGCCCTACCACACAAATTACTCGGTCAATGCACACGAAACACAAGGCTCAAGATGATCACAATACGCACAATAGACCCGAATGTTCTTGAATCTCCCATTCTTGACAGCGCTCATGTTCGTGGGAACCCGATGCTCGAGGGGGGTGAGAGGCGGAGCCAAGAGGTGAAAAGGTTTGACCGCATGCTTATATAGCTTCTGGATAATTAAGTTATTCCGTGGTGGTGGGAGAAGGCAGATGGGGGATGTGGAGAGTCACATGGGTCGAAGATGCCTGCGGTCTTGCGATCAGATCAAGGCACGCCGGTCAGCGGTTTCCGCCGGCCCGCCCCCGTCCCGTCGAATATGGAGACGACACCCTTCGAACACTGCGCTGAAGAGGTCAATCCAGGGAACGTAATACGCAGAACGTGTAGTAAGGACTTAACGAAACAGCTGAACAGGGCGGGTATGATTGAGCGTAACATTTTGAATGTAAACAATGTCATTGGGACGATTCAACGCGTAAAACGCTCGTTCCAAGTGCCTGCAGAGCCCCCTATATTCATTCATTAGCTGAACTGGTCCTCCTGAGCTGCCTCCAACGGCCCGTTCCGAACTTTCCACCAACCGGCCCGCATGTAGGGCATTGAGGCGCCCGGGGACTCAACTTCAATGCTGTCAACCCAGCCGGTGCATAGACGACTACTTGAGGATTGGTCAGACGAGCACCTTCATCTGATATTGGTTGAGAACCTGCTTATTGCTGTCTTCAGCAAAATTTTAAATGAGAGATGGGAGGATACTCTGCGCTCGGCGGAGGTGACGTGGAGGGAAAATTTTGGCTACTTCGTGGAACATTTTCGAAAGATTGGCAGGATGCGTGGTGGGAGACGCCAAAGCAGGGGTACATTTAGAAGCAAGGTCGTCCCTTGTACGCAGTCGTTAGTCGGCCATTGGGAGTCGCACGAAAAGGGCGCCAAGATTGCCCCTCCAGTTGTGTCCAGAACGCGGGCCAAGTTCAAGAGATCAAGGTTCCACCTAGATCCTCTGCAATACAGGTTCCCGGAGCATAGTGCTCTTCCTGTGCATCGTCTGATCCAAAGTAGAGTAGCCCGTCGGGCCCCACAGGACAGAATACGAAGCTGGTGTAGAAGCTTGGAGCTAACGTCACAAAAACAGATTTATGGACTACCTCCACTGCTCCTGGAGACGAGAAGTTTGTATGTTTCGGGAGACGTATATTTTGAAACAGACAAAAAGGTGGATGGAAACATTTGGCGAGAAGTTCGAGTTAATCGCCGACCGCGAGCGTTGGAAGGCTCTGACTTTCGGATACTTCAACATATTTCTTTGAGCGGTTGAGACGGGTAGTGTGTGATACTAGCCTCCGCATTAGCGTATACGTAGATATTGAAATGATGACAGGAAGAAAATCTAGAGTGGTTGGTGGAATGCGAGTCATGGTTAGAGAAAGGTCGATGTTTCATGATCGCTCTCCGGCAACTTCCGAAAGCTCTCTCTTGCACTCGCACTCTTTACTTACTCTGATCCTCCCTGTTCCCTAACGACAAAGTTAACCTAGAAGAGCGTCAGCCTAACCATACTCTGCCATGACGCAGCCAGACTACTCGTTTCAACGGCTCGCCTGGCCTCGCCCTCCTCGTTTCGTCCTCCCTTGATACGCCGCTACGAATGCAATTTCCTCTGCACTGGATTCCCCATCACCGATCGCGCTAATGCACCCATTCAATACAGTATTTACAGTCATTTCTCGCTTGGCAAGGACGATTTGCATGGATCAGCAGCCGCTTGATCGACTCGGATCACAACGTTGGAGCCAAACGAAGACATAGCGAGGGCGATCTTTGATGTGGTCCATTTAGTGGCGCGACATATTCAGTTGGAGCACGCCTATCACATTGTTCATGCTCAGCCCTACCGACAGCCGAAGCGCTCGCAAATTTCTGCTCGCCGGCGCTGCGAAGACCGCGGTGTTCTCTGAGAGGACGACAGCCGGCCGGGGAGGGAAAATGTATAAAAGGATGGACGAACCCACTGACGGTTCTTCAGCTGGTCTCACTTCCACATTCTAAACTCTACTTTCATATCGTCGATCGATACCTCTTCTCCTTTCATTTTTATCCTTTACACCAAACTTCACCCCACTCCACCAACCAAGAAGCAATCATGGTCCAGAAGAACGTCGCCCTCGCCGCCGCCGCCGCCTTCGTCATTGGAATGTCGTCTGTCTCTGCCGCACCCATGGCTGGGTGAGTCGTGTCGTGTTCCTCCACTCGTCTCCATTCTCACTCGTCGTCACTAGCCACGACAATGAGCTGTACGGCCGTGCTGATAAAGCAGGGAAAGTGGCTGCTGAGCTCGCTAAGAAGGTCGCCAAGGACGTTGCGCACGGGTCGCTCGTCGACGCTGCCACCGATAAGCTCAAGAGCTGGACGAAGAAGGAGACCCCTGTCGACGCCGCCGCCGCTGCCGCTGCGAATGCGGCTATCAAGCAAAAGTCAGAAAACACGCTTGATACCGGGTTATCGATGTATGCTTACTGATTGTTGTTACTCCAGGGCCGGACCGTTCAATCCTACTTTTGTCGAGTAAGCGCACCAGTATTTGGTCCGAGGTTCCAGTGCTGACATGATATTGTGACCAGTGCTGTCGTCAACGTACCCAAGAAGGGCCAGTCGTCGGGGCAGAAGAAGGCTCGTGATCTCTCTGACTTGTATTACGAAGACCTCTTCACCCGGGCCTTCGAGGAGGAGCTCTATGCCCGGGCGGACAAAGTCGTCAAGGCTGCCGGGAAGCTGGTTGGCCATGTCGTGAAAGACACCGCTGCCGGTGCACTGGTTGACGCAGCCAATGATAAAATTAAGGCCGCGACGCAGAAAGATAAGCCTCTGGGTCCCGCTGCAGACGCTGCCATCAGTAAGATGTGAGTAAATTCTTCAGTGTCGGCGTTGATATATTAATAATTGGTTCTTAGGACTGGCCCTAAGAACCCTGCTCTTGTCAAGTATGTATTTATATCGTCTTCTGTCCTACGCTTATACTAAATTGGTATTTACTCAGCGCTGCCATTGGGAAGAAGGCCCCTGCGCCGAAGAAGACCCGCGACCTGGTTGACTTCGAGGATGAGCTTTTCACTCGGGCATTCGAAGAGGAGCTCTACGCTCGTGCGGATAAGGTCATTAAGGCTGCCGGAAAGCTGGCCGGGCACGTCGCGAAGGACACCGCTGCCGGCGCGCTTGTTGATGCAGCCACTGACAAAATCAAGAGCGTGACGCAAAAGCAACAAACTTTGGATCCCGCTGCAGCTGCCGCTATTAACAAGATGTGAGTACATCCTTCATTGGCGGCGTCGTTGTGCTAAGCGATGGCTTGTAGGACTGGCCCTTTCAATCCTGCTGCTGTTCAGTATGTCTTCGTGGTGCACTCATGGCTTCTGTTACTGATTGGTAAATGATTTACAGGGCGGCTACCACCAGGAAGGCTCCTCCGCCAAAGAAGACCCGCGATCTGTCTGACTTCTACGACGAAGACCTCTTCAGCCGTGACTTCGACGAGGAGTTGTACGCCCGCGCTGACAAGATCGTGAAAGCGGTCGCTAAGCACCTTGCGAAGGATGTGGCTCACAGTACAGTTGTTGACGCCGCTACCGATAAAATCAAGGGAGCAACACAAAAGGAGCAACCTCTGAGCGCAGGCGCTTCGGCGGCCATCAGTAAAGCGTAAGTAAACTGGAGTGTTTCGATTGTCTCATCTGACCATCGTTGTAGGACTGGACCATTCAACCCTACTCTCGTCAAGTATGTCATTGTGCGGTTCTCTGAGCTATTTGTGCTGATGGCTATTGCTCGAATGTAGTGCTGCGATCACCAAGAAGCCACCTCCGAAGAAGACGCGGAGTTTTGAGGAATTCTTGGAGGCGCGCTGGTTTGGGCTTGAGGATCTCGACTAAGCTTGTAAGGTAGATGGATTTCATGGGATGTGCGAGTCCGAGTCCGAGTGTTGTCTGTAATCATAGGTGATCATGTATCTTGAGGAGTACAGTAGACAGAGAATGGAAGCACCCGCATTTGGTCGAGTCAAATGTAGTATTGAAAGCTTCTCAAACTGAATCGTAAGTATCGTCCAATTTCCAATTTCAATCATCTGCGCAATACCAAACAGGCTCCGGCGACTTCTGAGCATTCAAAGGTATATGTACACCAAGCGCCTGCTTGTTATCCAAAATACCCTCAAGTTCCAACGTTCCGTGACAGCCTTCGAGCTCATTGACGACCCACTGAACCGATAGAAGCCCGGTATCCTGAAGTAACGGGAGTAGTTCTTCGAGACCTTCGATGACACGGGCATTGTCATCTAGCCGTAATGGATAGGGATTGTTGGCATCGAACAGGTCGACAAAAACAGCGACTCTGTGCAGATGATCAAAGCCAGGACTCGTCATGAGCGAATCGAACTCTAATGCCCATTCCTCAACTTCGATCCAGTCCGCATCAAGTGTCACCTCCAATTGATCGCAGGTTAAGTTCAGAACGAGCTCCTCCAAATTGTTGTGTGCTCTGATTCCTCTCAGGGCCTGAGAAATCCATAACAGATGGACGGGCTGGTTCCCCGCATGATGAACACATGACAACCGAAGACTCTGGAGCCTTGTAGTTATACCAAGGTCGATGGGACTGGGATCAAAAGCTACTTTACGTGAGATATCGTTTGTTGCAGTGCTAGTGAGAAACTCACGAAAAAACACCAAATCAAAATTGTGATCCCAAACAAACTGGACCAATGAAGATGCTGCGTCGGTGACAATGGCAACCACTGCTTCTTGCACATCTGTGCGGTAGCCATGAAATACGAGTGTGCGGAGGTCTGAGAGTTTGAGCTGCGATTGGGGACGTAAGGAATATTCATGCAGCTGTCGCATAACCCGAGCCGTTTCGGGGCTGTCGTCAAGTTGCAGAAATTCCAATACACCGCTCGTGCTCCCAATTGGAACGTCAACGCAATAGTTACAACTATCATAATCTGAGGCCGAATGACTGCTGTCTAGAACGACATCGTCTTGGGTGTAGGATAAATGGTGAGTGACGATAGAGAGTCGTTTGAGATGCGGACATGTCATAGCGATGTGGCCGAGAGGAAAATTAGTGATATATTCGAGGGTTATCTCAGCCACCATGTTGGACCGAAACAACTGGAAGAGTGCCGACAATAGATGCGGTGAAAGGTCGTTCTCATGCATCTTGTGGGGCATATTGTGGAATGTCACTGTTCCTATGAGGGAAAACACTTTCAAGTAACGTAGGCGCTTGAAGATACGAGGCAAAACTTCGTCTGTGACGTGGCGGTATTCCTGTTTATCATCGTCCCAAACTCCCTCGAAATATTCCTGTATGCGGAGACTCCGAATGTATCGCGCAAGACCAGGTTTCCGAGCTAATACATCGAATAGATCTTGTGCTGCATTGTGAGTTGCAAAGTAGGGATAGTTGATCCGAATGGCCGTGAACAAGTGCTTCTGCGCTCGCAGAACAAATTTGCTTGATACGAGTGAACAGCTCTTCAACGTCGCCAGCTGGTCGTGAAATTCATCGATAACGGTATCGAATAGCTCGAGTGGCAGGGATGTCAAGGAAATGGGGGCACCGTAGGGCTGGCGATCCATGTTGATGCGAGCGTGGGCCTGTAGACGGTGGCGTGGTCGTGGAGGAGCGCAAGGTAAAATATTGATCTTTTATATTTCGTCGACGTCGTCCTTCACTACACGCGACAATAGCACTCTTTTGTTAACAGACGTCAGAATCCACACAATAGATTTTGTGGAAGCGCTGTTTGTCAACACCGTGCAAAACAAATGTATGACGAAGGTCGGTTTACGAAGTTGAGGCCCAGCGGACGAGGTCAGTGGAAGTACTGGGTGTCAGGTGAAGTCGTGCACCGAGACTCCAGAATGAATACAGCTTGTCGAATGGGGAGAGATGAGCCCTAAGTGGCTGTTGGAGATGCCCACTCTGACTCCAAGTCTCCAACCGTAGACGAGAATGAAAAGAGATGGTGAGATGATTCTGCGTGTCCCGCCGCTCCTGTCCGAATCTGACCTACGTCTGACTAAGCTCATAATGCCACTGCGAAGCAAGACCAAACAATGACTTATTCTGGAGACTCTGGAGGTCAACAACTCCACCGTTACAGTGCACCGAGCGCGCCACCCTAACGCTAGGTTACCGCTTAACGGTTATTTCTACACGGCCCTAATCGAAGAGCGCTTCATCGTAGTAAGTATTTCATCTATGAACTCCACAGTCAACCATCTCGAGAATACCACTGGGTACGTGGTTGGTGTCCAAATTTATGCGTGGACTCGGAACCTGACAGAACTCCTCATCGCCGAACTGAAGATGAGATGAGTATGAGCGCTCTCAGAGAGCTTCAAGGAAAAGAACCTGAAACTTAGCAGCCACTCTATGGCCATATCGACATCTGAACGGGCTAGTGCGCAAAACTGGAGTCGACATCAGATATGCTAAACACGGAATTGAAAGAGCGGGAGATAGTTCACCATGGTATTTTATGATTCGCTCACATCGCCCAGCCTGCAGGATGAATCAACTGCGTCGGGTTTTTAGCGCTCGTCTCTGACTACCATTTGTAATGAGTGTTGTCGGAGGAGTCGCTGAAGATTTGTTCTTGGGTCACCCGCGACGACTAGCCAAAGCGATTATGATGCCTCTTTGCTACCGATATCTAGACTTGTATGAACGTTTCTCGACGTTGACGACTAGCGTTTCTATGAAAATTCAAATCGAAGATGAGGCTTAAAGGTTCGTCTTTCATGAGTAAGAAATGCGGCAACTCACCGAGGATACAGCAGCATGGGTTAGATCAACAAGAGCTATCAGGGGAACCTTGGAGAGGCCTCGACGATATAGGTTGATTGGGACCCATGGTGTGCATGCTACCTTGGTTTCCAGAGAGCCTAAGCCACCAATAGACGTGGGGCCTGGCGGCCGATAAATGTTTTGATCTAGCAGTTTGACAAATGGGCCTCTTCAAGGATCGTTTTTGTGCAGGCGGATTGTGCGTTAAAGGCTGAGGAGTAGAATCACGCAGTTAGTTCTTTACAGTCAAATAGATATATCAAACTGAAACTCACGCAACGTAGCCGCCCATCCCGCGAGTGAAAATCGTGTACTTTACTCCACCCACTGTCACGTCAAAATCTTCATCTTTAGGATGAAGGTGACAACACTCAAGGTGACCATTCCTTCGTCGAATTGAGCACTAAGCTAACCTGACAGCGAACGCACAGCATTTATGGTCGAGATTTTCAACCCACCATTGAACGTCATCATTTTAGGCCAGAAACGTCATGCGTCGAGGGGACGGATGTTGCTTCACGGAAAAGAATGTTCATGTAGCACCGTGGCTGAGTACGAAGTCGCAGGTCCTGTGTCAATCGGGTATTTAACGCAATGTCCAGTGTGCTGGGAAGGTACAAACTGAGGGCTTTCGGACGACCATTTCCTGTAGCTATTGGCTACCTCGTCAAGAGTGCGCGGGGGGTTTACGAAAATATACTCACTTTACCATTCTTGGCGCCGACAGGAGTGTTCACCTGTAGCTGCCGCTTCGTCATTGGCTCTATTATCTGGCACCAGACATCCGGTAGATTCGTTGAGAGCTAGAAAAATGAGCGACGAGTCATAAGCTGATGGGACGACATTGACATTTCGGCTATTGCCGAACAGCGATCAAGTATGTTTGATCACAATATCTGACGATGAGCTCGACTTTAGCTCATAACGACATGGACACCTTCCACGCTAACGGATTCGCAACTATTCTTTCGTCATTCTTCTTCCCTCGTCTCCGCAGGTGGTTTTACTCTGGCTTCAAATCACGGCAAGGTCGTCTAAGGCCCGAGTCCGATTGGGAGCAACTTCTCGTGCAGGAGTAATACAGCGTCCTCGATGTATGAAACAAGAATATGATTCCATGATTGGAGGCATATACCTAGGAAAGACTGTATCAAAAAGGGCTCTGAGGCTGTTGTGGTCGAAGTTTTTTTCAGGACGCAAAACAGCACGAAAGATCAGCAACGCGAGATTGGTGGTGAACGAAGGTGCCGGAACGCGTCTGGATGAATGGTGAAATAACAAAGATCGACTGGCCATGGAGATCAAGACGTTGTAATCGAGTAGCGGTGTACTGGTGTCGTATGTCGGAACGAATGAATTGGATCGTGGACACTGGTATTTCGTGGGGAATCTCTGACGTGTCGTTTGAAGGCGAAGGTATGAAAGAGATGAAGACCAGCTGTCGACTCCCGTCTACTGATGGGGAACATGTGGTTCATCCGCTGATCTAATTGCGCAATTTTTGAACGACTAGTAAATCTTCAATGACGATAGGACACGAATGAAGGCTTCCCCTCGATGGGATGCGAGATGCAACGTAATCCCACCACACCATTTGGACCTTTCTGGTATGGTTTGGACGAATACGTATGGTCTTTCGGTTCCGCAAGAATCAGACGAAAAGGGCGTCACGAGGCTGTCATCAATTGTCGCAGACACCTCGCGAGCTGCGACTTGCTCCGGTCGATATCTATCATGACGGGGCGTCCGAGGCTCGTGAGCAGCTCACCCGCTCTAGGTCGCTCCAACGGTCCATAGTACGCCGGCACCGTAAGTGTAATCGGCTTCAGAATTTCCAAGACGCGGGTAACAATGACACGTCTTCCTACATGTTCCGGTTCAAGCGATTGTTCGAATCGTGCCCTGCATAGTCCTAACGAGAGAGGGCAGACGATGAGCAAGAGCATCTGCTTTTTGCAGCAACGGCGGGTACGTACCGGCATAGGGATGGTAGAGGATCCGTTTCCCGTTCTTTTGAATCTTATGATCGCGTGTGGATTTTATCACCATCTTCTCAATGTTAGTTGTCCCAAGAATTGACATACTTGGAGACATCCCAACATCGAACAAAAATGGTTGCTCGAGCGTAAATAGCATTTTGTGATATGACCGCCCGAGACTTGTCGGACGCGTGTCGAGCTCCTTACAGCGTGTGAGGAGCGAAGATGAGACGAGGCCATCATGAAGCAGTAGCTGCTCGAAGCCAGCATAGAGGTCCGACGCTGCAATGGCAGCCAGCCAGAGGGCCCATGGCTGGGGGCGATCGGGTAGCATGAGGTCTGTCCCGGCACTGAAACTGGACGCGTTGGCATCTGCTGTGAGACGAAACCGTATGGCACCTGAGATGGCAGGAAGCTGCGGATCGTGGTGGTAGTAAAGGAAGCCGCGACAGTCTTCCGGAAAAGGCGTCTGCGGTCCGGAGTACCTGATTTTGGCAGATGTTGTGGACAAGGATGACAAGACTTTTGCGGCGTAGATTTTGGAAACGGGAGCAGCACTCAGATCTACAAAATCGCTGTCCTGGATGAAGTCGGGATGGAGAGTGGAGATGCCGTGCCCTTGTTTCCACCCGGGCTTTACGGAGCCTGGCGACTGGAATTGAGATGAGTATGAGAATCAATCGAGGATGAATATGACTGATTCACGCACCGCA
This sequence comes from Hypsizygus marmoreus, assembly GCA_013433165.1. Lineage (NCBI taxonomy): Eukaryota > Fungi > Basidiomycota > Agaricomycetes > Agaricales > Lyophyllaceae > Hypsizygus > Hypsizygus marmoreus. The sequence goes on along the minus strand of CM024084.1, from coordinate 28,222 downwards.
TAGCATCGTGTTCCATGTATTTGACGACTATTGCTCAAAATGAGCCTCCTGCGAACTGCCCAGGAAATGAAATGCCTCGATGAAACCCAAGTTCCGAGCATATACAGGCTGTTCGAGGAGGACACGAGTCGAACCCGAGTCTGGCTGACCCCGCAGTAAACCAAAACAAGGAGAGTCGTTCGCAAGAAAATCTGTCGCCAACGACGTGGAAAGTGTTCGAAGGAAACCGGGTTCGGCCGTTGCCGAACAACGATCAAAGGTGTTTGATCATGATACTTGGCGATGAGCTCGACTTGTCTTCATCATCAGTCGATCACAGTCAGCTCACAGCGCCAATATCATCCAATCCTGATAGCTCTATGTGTCTAGTCACTCGTTGCATCGTGTTATCGTCGAATGCGACTCCAAGGGCCCTAAATGTTGACATTTATCACACCAACGCGTCTCTATGTTCAGCATTCGATTCTCATCTTTGGTTTCGAGTTGATTCACAGTCTACAGCTAACGTATATGAGCTCACTATCTCGACATTCTGTGCAGAATCTCACTCGGATGTCGTTCTCTCAAACGTGAGGGTTTGTAATCGGCGTCCATTCGATGATTCGCCCCGCCTAAACCCCTTCGCGTCTGAATGGAGCCCTGGTCTAGGTTTGCGTGCTGAAAAGAGGAGCTTAGGATTCGTAGCACGGAATTGCGCGTCGTTCTACAGGGCGTTGCGTGGATTTGTCTCCAACGTTTTCGATCCGACGCCATCGCGAGCAGGTTGACTGAGTGATGGGAACTTGACACTTTCTTTGGCTCTTCGTCCTTGGTTCTCGACCCTCAGCCTCAGTACTCGAATGAGGCGTATGACGGTATGTGTCTTGCTTCTGATTTCAATATTTCCGATTTGGCGTTGACATGGACATTCTTATCGTCATAGATCAAATCGTACTGCTGGCCATGCGTTTATCGGTTTCAGCTACGAGCTGACGGTGCGTTCTTGGAGGTGTGTGCTATGGAATAGGCGATTTACTCTCTTCTCGTCACCCAACTCTGTCCTCTAGGAATACACAACTCTTCAATATGACTGGTATCGTTTGTAGGCGGTCCTCCTGTCAGCGGTGATTCTGTCTCGCGAAAGCACCATGCGTTCGAGGACATTCCTTAGTGGCCTTCTAGGGAACCACCTCTCACTTGGCCTTAAATCTCTGAGTTGGGGCCATTGTTGAGGCGGTGGGGGAGGCGGCACAGCTCGTTGGGAGCGAGGAGGTATCGTTTCCGATGACAGTCGAGATCTGTTAGCGTTTTTGTCGACAAAGCGAATAGAATCATCCTCTCCTCCATCTTCGTTATCCGTATCTGCCTTCTCTCTGTCATTCCTTTCAATCCAGAGAAGCGTCCCAAGCAAGAACGCCAAGCCGTGGCCGGGGAGCGACATTATAGCCTGAGCAGCCGTGATGACGTTCAGGAACTGCAGACGTTATTGGACGACATGGACAAGATAGATCTCTTGAGACCTGTGATATCGACTTCAAGATTTTCCCTATGCAACGTGGCATTACCTTGTTGTTTCTTGACGTTGGATCTCGAAGACCTCCTTTCTATTGCCATCTCGATAACGTTTGGCGCCGCGCATGCGTTGCACCTGGACGTTTCTTGAGCTGGATTTGGACAGCTACCCACACATTTGTGGGTCCGTTGATGGGCTTTCCGTCATATCGATTGGTACGTCCTACACGTATTCACCATTCACATAATCCTCACTACAAGGTAGCTTCTGCTGCCATTTCGGGGAGCACACCTAGTAACCAACCGTTTGGCCTTTGTCACGGAAGGAAAAGCACACTTCAGATTCTAACGTGACGTCTATATAGTTCGAAACCGCTCAGGAACGGATCGAAATAGTTAATAAATCACTTCTCCTCTTCGATCCTTCTCCTGATCTGTGCATCAATCGATCGTGCGGCTGGATTGAAAAAGCACAGTTGCGACTATGAGAGTCTCAAGTAACCCTGCTTGAAGTGCCTGAGCCGTCATATCCACCATTATAGTCCCTTCCCGTTGGCATATTTGCGCGAATACCTCTGAAGGTGTCGATTGTCCTAGTTTGTAAAGCTGTCCGAAGCCAGGCATGTAAGTACGAAGACCTCCCGATGACGGTATCCTACTCACACAGATATCGTTACCACAAGGACTCCATCGATATTGTCGCCCCCGCATTTCCATCAATCTAAAGCTGGATTATGAGACGAGGGAAAATCAGCAATGAAACTACAGCTGCGAGACTCGAGGACTGACGTTTTGCTTTCGTTGAGTGCTAACCATTGGTTCACAGGTTGGCGAGGGACGACACCATACACCTCGAGCTCTGGATGCTCCATCTCCCAATCGATCAATGCTCTGGCCTGCGAGTCGTGATCGTAAAGCAACGTCTGCCCGCTCACTTCGTCGTTCGTGACCACGTCGAAGTATTTTTGACACTGTGGTCCGTAGACGGAGCAATTCAGGATGGAGAGGTTGATGGATAGGAAGCGGAACGTGAGGGCAGAAGACGACCATGTGGCAGTCGAACCAAGGTCACTGGACCCGGCGATCTGGCTGGTGCTCGAAGACATCGAAATGAGCGGAGGCGAAAAAGAACGGGTATTTCTGGCCTTTTCTACAGTCCTTCATATATTTCATGACTGGCAAACTCTCTTCCATGCACCTTATGGGAATGAATGTAGGCGAGGCAACACAAGAGGTGAGTCCGTGAAGGCGTTCCCAAGAAAGGAACAAACAGAGTTAAGAACGTGAAAGTAGGAAAGCGTTGCACGCGGTCGCAGTCAACATTGAAACTCGGAGGCGCAGACCGCGATAGTTGGTGGTGGGTGTGTTTTGCTCAGAGCAAAAAAAAAAAGGCTTCCTTGGATTTTCAGGAGTAATCCGAGGACGACCATCGAGTAACGGCAAGACTGCCCGTTTGTCTGTTCAGGTATAGGTTGGCTACATATCGTCGATCAAGGCCTGGCATCGGATGTAGTGGTTGAGGTCCCAGCTCTACGAATTTGTTTTTGCGAAAATGCTGTACAACCACAAGAATGACATGGTTACGCGGTTACGCAACTTCTTTATGGTCAGCTATGAAACACCGTTCCTGGTACATCGCTCGGGGGGATTTGTTAGTGGTCGGTCGGTGTACCCGCTGTTTCAATTTTTTTATGCGTACAGTGTGTACGTAGGTGACATCTCGACTCCTTCGTTCAAAGCTCGATTGAGATTTTCGTTCTTATGCTTTCTCGTGGCCCTTAGAAGACACTTGGCCACTCATCCTGGTGTGGAAACTTCAAGGTACTGTCTAGGGGTTTCAATTATGGAATCGACCACGACGGATGCAAGGATCCGGCCAGAACTTCATCTGGACGAGTACGATCCCATCCAGCATATTGGATATTGCTTTTCTTTTGCGGAGGATAGCGGGGAACCGATAGAGGTGGCCAGGAGCCATCTTGAGCGGAATGTATGGATTGGGCATGGATACGTCAACGTACTACAAGGAAACCTCATCGGATAAGTCAAGCGCATTGGGTCGTCTAAATTATGTTTTAGGATGATTGGTGTATAAGTTACAGCAAAGGAAAGCCACGTCCCAGCCTTCCATCGGGTCCAACAAAGATCCCACCCTCTATCTCCTGATCTATCGCCCTCGCCGCAGCCGTCAATGCATTCACACTCTCTTCGACGACCATCCAACGGACGGAAAGCATCCCCCTCGCTTTAAGCAGACGCAACTTCCTCTCCAATATTCTGTTGATGTCGGCGTAACGCTCGACCGGTACACACTCCCGGTGTTCACAGTGCGAGGGGTGCTGGACGAATATCGTGACTTGGCTCATGCATGGAAATTCCCTCGCTCCCGTCAATAGTACATCGAACCACTCGGTCCAATCATCGGATTCGCACCATACGGCTTCAAAATTGTCTGGGATGTCAGTATGAAGGACGACTACTATCTCCTCTAGGTCATTGCCGTCATATTCCTCGGCGAGCTCCTCGAGTGCCTGGCAAAGCCAAGTCATTTGATGAGGAGTGGCGGTGTGGCCATGATTAAATATCAGTCGAAGGGAGCGAAGGTGTTGCGGGATGTCGAGGTCCTCTGTACCCACGACTGACACTCCATCCCGATGCGTTAGGATGCAATTATAGAAAAGATGCTGCAGAACACTCACAGAAGATATCCGTAAAGCCATCACAGTCTAAGGTAAGCGTCTCCAAGGATTCCGTGCAATGCTTCATGACTCTGTATCCGAAACGATCCATATAGCTTGTACTGGACCTGAATTCGCGGAGGTGTGACATGGAAATACGGGATTGCGGGAGAATGGCATGCTGATATAAGTCATAAACGGTAAACTCTGCATTGAACTCCATCTCCAGAACTTCTAGGCCGCATTTGGCCTGAATCGAGCTACATGCGGTCGTCGCAGGGTCTTTAGGGAGGTTATGTTCACTGTTGAACACATTGTGCCACTGAGCATCCGTTAAATCCGGGTCAGTCTGCGAGAGCGATAGCTCCTTGAGTGACGAACATTTGATGACGATGTCGACGATAGGAATGTTGGAAAAGCCGTGGATACCAATACTTCTGATATTTGGTGATTGCAGCATGGCAGAGAGTGCGAGTACGAGCGGAGGCGAGATGCGACAGAAGTTGACTTTGGGCGGGAGATGTTCCAACCAGCTGTTTGATGCCGAGAACTTGAAGGAGGAAATGGATTGGAGCTGCTCGAATATGCGAATGAGCACATTGTCCTCTATCTTAGTCCAGCGTTCGGAATGCGGGTCCCAGAAGCCTTCTATGTAGTTCGACACATTGAAACGGCGAACGTTTCGCGCTAGTCTAGGACGGTCCAGCAAGACCTCCAGAAGACCTCGAGCATCGTGTTCAGGCGATGGTTGGTCGGGGAACGTGATCGCGATGGAAGTATACAGGTGTTTCTGAGAGCAAGGGCGGAACGCCTGTGCGACGAGCGAGCAGTTTCGCAACGCGTCGGTGTCGTCATGTAGTTCGTCAATGATCATGTCTATGATCTCGACTGGAACGGGAACGGAGAGAAGGGGCATGGTCCGAGTATGTGGCTGGGCTTTTCGATGTCTTGGTTTGGGAAGGGCTCACAACAGATCGTCGATTTATAGCTTTCCGAAACAGCCAAAGCGTTGACCAGTCCACCCCTTGTACGGTAGAGCAAACTGTGCCGAACGGTGTCAAAGCTAAAACATGGCCACTTTTGGAAGAACGAGTGACCATGGGCACCACGACTTCATTGTATAGGGACACGGTGCCGACGGAATCCCCAGTGAGCCGCGACTCGGGGTGCGATAGATTAGAAAGTTCATTCGAATTCGGGGCTACGACCAGGTCAGAATTTTTGAAGACGGACGGATTCAGGAGTTGAGACTCGCATGAGATGTATGTTGGCCCACGTTCTCGGATTCGTGGAATCCCCAGTGGTCTTGCAACGACAATCAGACAAAGGGGACGAGCCATCTGGCCCAGCAGAATAAGGTGCACATATTTATTGTCGTGGAAGTGCGAAAGCATGCTAGACTGAGTGGCTGAGTAGTGCGTCACTTCTCAAAGCTGAAGCCTGGAGGACGAAGTTTCGAGCTCATCGTGGTTAACGATGACAACGCACCATTGATCGTCGTACGGCAACTTCCGAAGGCTTTGATCAACGTCTCCGCTCGAATAATTCGCATCTCTGCAGCATCTCTCACCGCCAATTACCCCTCTCCTGTCAAAAGCAGAGTGTCCTTACCAAATCTTGACTACGAAGAACTCGTATAGAGGCTCAGCAACGTTTCCCGCAGATCGATTTGCAATGTCGTTGCTTTTCCTGCTCAACTCAGTGGTAAAAAGTCAGCACGTAGATTTTCGCCTCGGTTGAGGAGTGATACGGTGAGATGCTCGCATGAATGCTTCAGCATCTCTCGCTCACCAATTCCATGTTTCGTTTTCTCTAGACTTCCATGAAATTGCCGCAATGTGTTTCAGTAAATTCCATCGTGGCTCCAAACCTGCGGGCCATGAACATTTCGTTACTGGAGCCGTAACACCTATGGTCGGTATCCTTGAAATCAGGCTTGTCTTCTGTTCCTTCCAACTAACCTATTTCATGGCATTCTTTTCTAGTCGGATTTCTGGCTGCTCTTCGCCTCGATCTCCATGCTCCGTAATCCCCGGATGCCCTGGTTTGCTGAACTGGCTACGGTCCGGTGTCTGTTGTCGGCATCGTATCTATCTCTGTGCTCTGGATGTCTGCTCAAGGCTGCTATGGAGGTTGTATGGTGGAAAAGGCGAGCTTAGATCGGTGTGGTCGCCCTTGGTAAGTTCTCTCGTCCTTCTGCGCTAACGATGCGAAAACTAACTCTGCCGTAGACACCTTTATGGACTTGACACGACATATTTTTCTGTTCAGCCCTCAGGCTCCCGGATCTCCCCCCGTTTCTTCACGCAGTCTAAGACGTCAAATTATACCTGGTGCTGAAGCTCAAGTGAGACGCAGACCTGCAAGTCCCGCCTTTCTAATCCCATGAATATTTGCATTAAAGTATATTCGATACAGGCCGAAAATCGCACATCCCCGTTTCGACAATCGCGTTATCGGTCTTGATTACAGAGGAGCGCGTTGAGTGTGGTGGGCCGCTGGAGCTCGGTGATACGGAAAGTCAGTATGGACCAGGTTCGTATAATCTTTTCATTGCCTGACGCGATCATTCAGGCACGACCTTGAAGCAGCCTCTGGTCCTGGAAGTAGCCTACATCTTCGCCGTTCGTGTCAGCAAAACACATTCGTTTCGAGAAACCGTCTCCATCCGAAAACCACGTCTCGATTTCTGGCAACGTGGCTTGACGACATCCTCGGCATTTGGTGTTGGAAGTAATTCATCACATCTTTTGGAACTCGCTTTGTCGCATAATTTCGAAGTTGGACCATGCGGATCGTGGCTTCATGTGTACGACTATCCAGCCAGTATCAGCCAATCCAAATCGTGCAATTGCAGTTCATGGCGAGCATGCTGTTGGGTTTCGAGGGCCTAACCAAATACCCGTCTTGTTCCGATTTACCATCGTGTATTCCTCGTCAAGGCTTTTTGTAATCGTTGCGCGACCACAAGGCGCCCAAAACCCATCGCTTGCTGTACTTTTAAGGTTTCCTTCCGTGCTCGTGTCGCAAGAATGGCATTTTTACACCTTGTGAGCTCGAAAAGGTCCAATTCCAGGTGCCCTCTGGACCAATCGACCTGCGTGATTCGCGTTGGCGATTCATTACTCCCAACTGACGATAGGCTACCACAAAACTAGCCCTAAGGCGGGAACACATCGAGTCATCTCATTTGCCGACCACGAGGGGGTGGTTTTTGTGCTCACCCGACAAGCGACTCGCCCCTACATTCCACTACCCGAAAATTACTTATTGTCAGGGTCAGTGCGCATGAAGTTTCGATGCCTGCCACTCGAGAAGACTTGCTGTGCGTCAAGGTGCGTCTTCAATTTCGAAACTTCATGAACTATGTCAAAGCAAACCTTGTAAAGCAGTTTCACCACTGTAGATCTCATTCGACGAGAGGGTGGCGGAAATAACGGCCGTCGCTTCCTACGCCCTGATCGAACACCCAGTGCCTTTTGCTGATCAACACAACCAGAAGGCTTCTTTCACTTGCGACCTGGCCAGCAGGCAGCCACGAAGCTTTCTTGCTTCAGTTCTGGAACGTGATACCTGGTTCCGCCAATCTGTACTGCCTGCTACGTGCACTATTCTTACATCTTATCGGAGATGGCTGGCACCTCGTGGCGTTCTGTTCAGAACAGTTCGAACCCCCCGAACATCGGCTACCATTTCCAAGTTGCCGAAACGTACAAACCGGCTTCTCAGTCGACCTCTTTCCTTCTGATCCACGATTGCTTCAGTTCGACATGCCATACACGCGGTTCCGCTTGCATGGCCCTTCTGCCCATTTCAGTATCGCGCTGTGGATGCAGGATTCAGACCCTAGGGTCCTCGAATGCGCTGCCTAGCGATCATGCCACAACTACGTATAAATATCCCCCCTCTGGATGGTGTCGAAGTCATTCCGTCTTCGTCTTTCTCAAATCCATTCTGAATCACTTCCGTTCTAATTCACCTATGCGACAATGGCATCCTACTTTCGCTCCATGTTCGGTGGACAACCATCGAATACTTCCCAATCCGAGTCCAAAGCCCACAAACGTTCGCAGTCTGCCCCGTCAACGTCAGCGTATGGGCAAAACCTGGACTACATCTACGCTGCTCCGCCGGGGACTACCCCGTCGACGAGCTCATCGCGGACGGGTCGAGACCGGAACTGTAGTTATGCGGCTCGCACAAATACACCCTCTCCTCTGCGATATACATACGACTCGGGTTCTTCTCGTTCAAATCCTCCTTCCCCTTACCCTCCGGCAGTCCCTTACACTCCATCCGCCGCCTCGCAGACAAAACCGCAACAAAAGCCTGTTCGTGTACCGATGTACCGGACATCCAGCAACATTCCCGGTGATCGACATGGTACGCCTTTCTCGCTCACTTTGTACGTACATAACGCTCACGGCGACCTTGGTAGCGGTACCGTACCCGATCTACTCACACGGCGCCTCACTGAGCAACGTTCACTCAACATCCAGCTCGTCCATGTATCCCGGATCGTCCGCTTCGGGGCATCGTCCAGCCCCTCCACGAAGCTCAAGCTCAGGAAGCGTAACCCCATCCGAGGCTCGGTCGGCGTTGAAGCAAAGCAGCACGTGGAACAGCAGTACAAAGAGCTCATCCGGTCCTCGTGCGTCCTCGCCCTTTCTTAATCGTTTTCCCTGCTAATACACGACCGAACCACCTCAGACCCCCACGTATCTTTCATGAATCCGAAACGCACCTCAGCACTCCACATGCACCCCCTCTTCGCGTACAGTCGCCTCAGCCGCCCGCCCATCTCCTATGACGTCCTATACACCCCTTCTTCCCGCACTGTGGTCGATCGCAGCACACGCTCCGCCATCCCCGCTCACACTCTTTCGCAGCCTGCAACTGACCCGCCTACCCTGGGCCGCCTCGTTTTGAAATCAAGCAAGTTCCCCTGGCCCATTGTCGTATCATCCACATCAGCCGGGAGCTCGAAGTCAGGCTCGCGGTTCTACCTCGCTGGGTCTTCTTCGTCTTCGTCATCATCCGGGAACGCGGCTTCGCCGGTGACGAACCTGGATGTCCTGTATGCACTGCACAACACGCTGCAGAGCCGCGTCACGCAGCAAGAGTGGGAAGCGCTCGGCCACGGCAGCCGTGCACAACGAAAAATTACGCGGGCGTATGAGAAGAGGTGCATTACGCTTGGGGGTGGATGGGACGGTGGAGTGAGGCGGATTGATTACCTCGGAGAGAAGACGCGCCTTGTTGGGGTTGAGGTTGATAAGACCGCTGATGGTGGAGTTGGGAAACTCGTGTTTAGCCATGCTTGAGTTCGTTTTCGGTCTGCTTTCGATTCTGTTATGTTAGCTACAAAAAAGACACTGATTTTTGGGACTTTGTATGTACGTACATATTATCTCGCACACACATATGATACGTTGTATATTTCTGTACATTATTTGTGACATATCCGTGTTTTGCAACACGATTCAACGTCATGAGGCTATTACCTCACTATCCCGTCCAACGACCAGAAGACCTCATGTCTCATTACAGGCGAAGACGTAAAGGTAGTTACAGATTAGGGTGCGCATAATACACGTATAGATGGTATACATGACGTAGAATAGAGTGTGACTGCAGATTGGACATACAAACGAAGCTCAAAAGATACAGATGAAACATAACCAAAGGAGGCCGATGACACCAGCTCCAACCACGCGGGAAATGAGAAACTATGAGCAACTGACACCGAGGGCAGGGAAATCGTACGCTCCAGGAATCGCAGCAGGACAGCCTTGTCGATCTTTGTGCGAGTTGCAGTTGATTTGGTCGTTCGCAGATGCACAGCAACGGAGACAGAAACGTTTCGCCGAAGGTTCGATTCTAGAAACGAGCATGCTGAGTGAACCTGTCCAGATAAAAATGTCGAAGACAAAACGCACTGTTCGATAAAACTCGCCCCGTAGCCACCGAACGTACACTGTGCGCCGTTTGGGAATCGGACATCAAATTGGCCACCCGCGTCCTTCGGGTCGATGTTTGGGAATTTGGAAGGATCGATGCATCCGGTGACCTGTATATGTTCAGATTGTGACGAAACAATGAAATAAGGGAGGCACGCACCTGGACATAAGCACCATCATCCGAGTGGTTCACGGCTGCGGCAGTAATGAATCCAGGGGATAGAGCGTTTGAACAGGTTTCTGATGAGGACTTGGCACCAGGAGAACAGTAGGAAACGCCATCGGATTCAGCATCGGAAATCAACTCTAGAGTAAATTCGTCAGTACAGTGACGTGAATCATAGGCAATACAAGATGTATCACACCTCCTGGAGTATTGGGAACAAGGAGCGAGAAGTTGCTTTGGTCCGTGACATGCACTGTTTTCGTAGGAGATGGGTCGCCTGTGGGTTCGGGAGTGGGTCGAATGTCGATACTGTCTGCCGGAGATGGGGATCGTTTTGTAGTCGAGTTCGGGAGCTGACGGGGTCCAAGATGGCTGGAAATTGAAGGAGGGAACCAACGTGGATGGTTTCGTTGCAGGCGGGTCCCGTTGAAGGTAGATCGAGGACGTGATTCTGAAGGAGAACGTACAGCGATAACGCCCGAAGATCTTTGATTGAGGCTTGACACTCTTGAAGTATAGAAAGGATTGAAAACTGCGGCGATTACTGAAGCTGCGAGAAAGAGCGGGACGATGAATGAGACGGAACGCATTCCGTAAATGGTGGACGTTGGAGCTGAAGAGATGAAAGTAATTCGTAATAGGCACAAACAAACATGGGCGAATTCTCGAAGTCACGAAAGCTGATCACGGGTGGACAAGACAGTAATAGGTATATTGTGGTTAATATATGACTATAAAACTACAAAGATTTGGGGTTGGGCTACTGGTTACATAGAGCTTACAATGTGATATCTACTTGCTAGTATACAGCTAGCGGGGGTTAGTATTCAGTATTTCATTTGCGCGGAGTATAGTAATGGGGTTTGTCTGAGGTATCAGAGCAGCGAGAACAGCAAGAGAGAAAGCAGAACAGCAAGATAGAGAAGACAGCAGGATGACGAGATATGGCTACAGTCCGAGATCGAAAACAGAGGGGGAGTGTGCTATAAATACAGTTAGTCCGTAGTTGGATTATAAGTCCGAGGCGCCGCCCAGCAGATGCCATTGGTGGAAGCGTAGGAGGGGGGAGAGTGGGGGGTAGGAACTTGCGTCCGAATGATTTCAAAACACGTGTCAATCTGTTGACCAGCAGAGTTGCAGACCTTGCGGTGGCCTGTTCAGGCAAAATACGCAATCAACGTGGACGAGCTGTTGCCGTAAGGCTTCAAGCCGTCAAACGTGAACCTGCCGCAAAGTTCATCAAACATTTTGGCGCCAGCGAGGTATTCGTTACGGCAGTTACGAGTGCGATTGAGAAAGTACGCGTTAGCTTCGCGGGAGACCAAGCCGTGTTTGATTATTTTCTGGAAGTGAGTATGCATCTGGAAATACACATCCAGTACGGTGATTCCCCTTGGGTTGTGAACATCGAAGTAATTTTCTGGGAAGACGCCAGCAGGTCCGTTTACGAAGATGCGGACGCGTGTGACGATGACTGATGATGATGGGAATGCGAGCATGGTTTGATTGGAAGAATTTGCAGGGGGAACACGAATATCGTAATGGGGACCACCATGTTGCAGAATGGGGTTAATTGTAGGTGGAAGGGATGCGGCCGAGCCGGCGGGGGAAGCATAATCTGAACCAGCTCGTCAAAACACAACTCCGCGAATTATTGCTGGGAAAAGAAACTCACATGACGGGGAATAGACCGAGGGCGGACAAGATAGAGGTGAAAATGATGGTGGCTGTGTAGGGAGCGTGCCCCATGATGAGGCGCTGCTCGCCGGAGATGCAACACTACCAGGTGGGGAAACATAAAACCTCGTTGAAGGAGAGTATGATGAAGAAGAAGAAGAGGAAGAGATCGTTTGATGCATGGCAGCAGGGCCGACGATAGCGAGTCAGATAGTAGAGAGGTGAGGTGAGGGCGGGGAGGCGGTGAGGGCGACCGACGATTCCGAGTCATTTTGTCGCTAGACATCTTATACTGACGGCTGGTTGATTGTATACAACAGAACGCGGCCAACAATGACTGTCAGAGCGGGCGGGCATTCACTGGTCTAAAAGCCCCAAGGAGTCATGCGGCGTCCGAACAGGGTCTGAAGGTCGGGTGGACGCGCTGTATGACTCACTTTTCCCGACCACATGCACATATTCGGCTGGATCCGCTGCTCCCGACTCGGCCGGGAAGCATCGGCATTGCCGGAATTGGAAAGTGCGTCGCCAAAACCTTGATGGATCCCGCCACCGACTTATCGATTGATCAGGCGCTTGGAAATTTCAACATTCATCAGACCCGCCAAGGAGTCAGTGCGCTGATACAAGCCGTCGTGGTGGTGATGGATCAAATGTTCGAATAATGCGGAGCCTTCGTCCATGGCTTTTCGCAGCCGACGCATTACTCGTGCTGTAGATAAGACACTTCTGTGCCCGGGCTTACCATGGGCACAGATATGTGGGTTGCGAAGAGGGTGGCGATATGATACATGATAAACGGTACCACAGTGGCTTTGGCTCTGACACGCATCAGGGAACCAAGGACTAAGAAGGGCAGTGAGAGAAAACCATATTATATTGGGAAATAAATATCGCGTGGGCGAACGGTGGACGCGAATTCACAGTTCACGCCAACAGAGCAACTGTCGATGGAGAAAGGATGAATCGTCCATGAGGGAAAACCGCCACACGTGCATCCGTCGAATAATCGAACAAATCCTGCCAGGACAGCGCGCGAGCCAGTTGTCAGCCGACCGCCTGCGCACTGACACCATGATTCAAGTCGGAGACGCCTGCCAATAGCTTGATACGAACGAAGCTTCCACTGGGGAATCGTGCGCGGACTCCGAACAATCGACGTTCTCGAAAGAGTGCTCGATCATGATCGAAACCGATGAAGGGATCGCCAGTCACGACACAATCTTTAGATAAACTGCAGAAGATCCGCCACCTGCATCGCGAGATTAGGAATAAGGCCGGGCTGCAGGGTGCGCAGGAAGTTCAGATGAGTCCCAGTAAACCGAACCAAGCCGATCGGACTATATCACCCGAATCGCGCAGCAGGTGAAGCGTATGGAGAATAAGCCCCGGCGAATCAGAGAGCTAGTTGAAAGGAACATAGGCGGGGGAGACTTGAGTGATCCGCGGGTGAAGGATGAGGGGTAGGGGAACAATGGATGATTGTACGGGCGAGTTGTGTGGTGGGCACCTTTGGTTCGAGTAGCCGGACACAGCAACAAGATGTCCTGGACGTGACTGGGGATCGACCCTGACGTCCGATGGGTGGTTGTATATGAGAATAGCTCTGTGAAGGCGACAGATGATGGCGAGTTTATGTGAGGGAACGTTTCCACGAGCGCGGAGTGGAGATGCTAGTGAGTAGGCCCATCAATCCCCTCGCATTCGACAAAACGTTCCTCCGAACTCACTTGAAGAAACCCTTCTTAAAGCCAATCCGCCAGAACTCTCCTCCTCCAATCGAACGACGGACTGCGTTCACCCACGTGTGCCTAGTACGAGCGAAAAGGGTCCAGGGTCAGGGAAAATTCGGGTCATGCGAACAGAGTGTAAGATAGACTCACAATTCGACTTGATCATCAACCACGCGCGTCGAGCATGGCTGGTGTCATAATCATGTCGGACAGTGTGACCTGATATGGAGAGCTGTCGAAAGGGTGCAGACATATTCGAGTTTGGGTGACCGTTTCGAACCGAGAACGGAGGGGCCAGTCGCTGACAAGTATTCAAAGCGCTGACGATCTGAGTGGTAAACGTTCGTTCAGACCCAGAGGCAACACTGATGTTCACTCTGCATCAGAATGTGAAAACATGTGAGCACCACTAGATAGGCTCACCTCGTCGTTCAAGCTTCTGACTTCAATCAGAAATAACCTCACATTGTGCGTCGTTTCCCCAATAATCCTGCGGCATTCTATCAGGAATAAGGACACTCGCAGAGTCAAAAGGGGTACATTTTACACACACTTAGTTATATCCCCTAGCATCTACGTTCACCGAGCTGACATTACTGGAAAGAAAAGAAAAAAGTAGCGTCGACATCGAAGTGGTTGTGTTCAACATGGAAAATTTGAACTCCGCCTCAATCAAATCGAAACGGGCCGCTGCCGTCGGCGCGCTCATCGTCTCCAACTCAACCTGACGCCTCCCGTTGAACTTCACAGGCCAAATATTTCACCAGGATACGCCCACTAAAATATGATATCCTCGCAGGAGGTGAGATTTCAGTTACATCTATGGCCAGTGCGGCACCGCTGCAGCGCCTCTTCAGAAGGTCGTGTTACCTGTTCGGATGAAGTCGCGGTTGGCGCAGACTGTGAGTGATTCTTCCTTGTATATACTGTGCGCTCGAAAGGATATCGTTTCTGATACAGATCTTTATCTTCATCGCCAACATCAGCGTTTCGTCTCATTCAGCCAATGGTACGTGCTATGCCGTAGTATATACTACTCATCATCAAAAAATGTTCCTTCCATCAGCCAAAGCGAAGAATCTTCGCTCCTGGATGCTACGCGTCATGGCTCATCCGAAAACGTCTTCTTCGTTCACAAACGACGAGGATTGATCTCCGCTGGTACCGGCCATTTCGCGTTGGAGAAATAGCACATCCCTGGTGTTTGATGTTTCCTCGCCCTCTTTATTGTAGCAAGGACCCCACGCATTCCGTAGCAGTGCCGGTCATGAAGCCACCCAAGTCCTCCTTCGTCGCGGCATGCCCACCAACCCATCGCTGTTGGGGGCCGGGTTCGACCTTCATCGTACGTCTCAAATCTGCAGCTGGAATGGGGGTTAGTCTCTTTAGCTTTCGTGGACGTATATGAATTGTATGGCTCACATTCCGAATGGTCCATCATCCACATATCGCGCCCTGGCAGTTATCACGAATGCTGATTCTTCAGGTTCGGTTAGGCGGTTCACGGACTGTGCTGCTGGTAACGCGAACACATTGAATGACGCCAGGCTGAGAACGACGAGCAGGAGATGAGGGAACGAAACTATAGTAGGACGCATGAAGAGAGGTTTCGACGAATGAAAGGTAAGGACCAGCCTTCTACCTGATTGTGATCTGTTCGTTATGACCTGGAATCGACCTATTTATCATCGTTTAGTATTAGACGCTCGTACTTCCATCGCACATCACATCATCACAGCGTTAGACAAGATCACATTTCCTGTGCAATACCCACTGTGTGAGTGACATTGGCGTACATTACAATCCTAGTAACGTCCCTCCGCTGGTCACTCGGAGTCCAATGTCGACGAACATGTAGCGAGCAATGTGGAATACGGATCGTGAGGACCATCGGTAGCGAGTCAGAGTGAGAAGCACCACGTTAATTTGGGAACTGACCATCGTCACAGCCCTTGCGCATAGGCGATCAGTGGCTGAGCACAAATGTGATGTAGATCGACGCTTCGCAGAATGAAGAATGAAGGCCAAAGTGACGCTTTATTATACCGTCGAGATGAAATGACAAAGGGGAAGTGAGCCGAAACGTCAACAACACAGCGACTAGAGTTTCTCGAGATCGTGCGAGTGAGCATCGGCCTGCAAGAGACAACACAGCGATACATCGACCAAATCAAGAACGAACAAAGCATGCAGGTGTATAATTTCCGAGCTTTGATTCCCCCAACCCCGCTTCACCTGCTAATGTCCAGCCTGCGCAGGTTTCTGTATCGCGCGTGAGTGAGGAAACGCCTGATGTAGTCTTGTCCACTGGCATGCGAGTGGAGCAGAAAAGCCAGAGCAGGGAAGAATAGGCTGCCAACAACGATTACACCGTGATGGACCTCTCAAGAGAAATATATGACTGGAGGGTGTTGTGATGATACTGTGCACTGGGTTTCGTCGTTGATCAGAGGTTTCGGAACTTGCCGGACAACGATCAAACATTTTCGTCATCGCGGTTGACGTCGAACTCGACCTTTCTCTTCTCGCAACTTGATTTTCCTCGCTTACATTCTTCGTCTTCTGATGCGCCATCATGTATATCCTGGCGGTCGCCATGCTTGTCAGATTTCTGCACCAAGTTCAGAGAATACCCGGCCGACGAACACGACTGGTCGAAGAGAACCCTTCTTCGGGCCCCTGCGTCCTGCAACCCTCGAGTTCTACCCGCCTTTGGGTCTTTAGGGAGTGGCTGGCTTCAAACCAATATGTAACAATTCACTGTTTTCGCTTCGCAAGAATGAGAAGATAGTAAACACGAGCGGACAGGTGCGGAACTCGGTCTCAATCGCCCAACACCATCTGACTACATTCACCGATTGTTGTTTTTGTGATCCAGCTTCTCACATAGTACTCCTCACGCTCGCCAGACGTGGTGACGTTATATTCTACCACGGTTGATGGCAACGGCTGTGTCTCTGGCCAGACTCCCCACTGTCAGTGATCCTTTCCCTTCAACGTTTCGCGAGTTCGTTGTTCCATCTCTAATGAGCTTTCATTCATCTCCCGCTGCAGAATGTCGTCCGGTCCAAGCGTCTAGACAACAGGCTGACGGAGCCTTTCAGACGAGGCTCATGACATTCTCCGCCAACGAGGGTTGTGAACGTGCTAGTGATTGGATGGTCTGCCGCCCCTCTTGGTGAACGACCCGTTCACCGCTCAGGGGTACGATATCCAGTTGGACGGACACATGTTCCGCGAGAGTGTCGTCGGATTGATAGAGATCGATGCGGCTTATTCCGCGTGTTGTGTCATTCGCCAATCTTTATCAATTTTGTTTCTCTATTCGAGGGTGCATGGCAGCTGGCGATCGTCCCATAAACGGCTGAGTGTCACTCGCACGACTCCCCATTGCCCTTCGTATGTGGCAACGCGTTTAAAGTTTGAAGCTGGAGCGCTTAGGTTTCCTTAACCGATTCCTCTCCCCATTTACAATGTCTTTCTAGTCACCATTCCCAGCCGAGACTACGGACGTCATTATTGACGAACCTCAGGACGACGCAACTGCCTTAGGAGCTCCTCTCTCATTGCACACGAGCTCCACCCACGCAGTTAAGCGCACCTCTACTCCAAGATTACGATCACGTCCACGGGACCCATTCAGTGTCGCCACCTACTCCCGCACTTTCTTGAAGTCCTCACCCCGCCTCTCGCGCATTCCATCTGGCATCTCATGTTCTTGAATTACGCTGAGCACCTGCGGACCAAAGGAAAAGAAGATTCAGCAAAAAACGAGGAAAGTGTTTTTCGTGTTCTCCCAAATCTCGACCAACCTCACTCTTTCCGCTTGTTCATCGACGGCGGCATCGAGAGTAACCGGTAACGAATCGCACTAGCTTTCATCTTCGCTCACTTCCGCTGTTGTCGCCGTGATCAAAGCGCCTCGGTTAAGGGAGCTCACCTTCAACAACTGGGTCGATTTTCGAGTATTATTTTCACGTTAGACTGAGGAGACTGGATTAGGATTGAAGCGCGGAGGACGGGCCTGGGATGGCGGAGGAAGCGTCAGTGACTCCAGCTGCTGCGGTCATCGAAGACAAGCTCATTTGGCCACGCTGGAGATTAAAAATTCGGCCGTCCCGGACATCGAGATACTCCACCGAGTCATGACGCTTGTGCAGGCGAGGCTTACCATTTCTATCTTCAGGCCCTCTCGACCCTTGGATATAACCCAAGTACGATGGACCTGGTATCAAGAACTGTTTCAGACGCAGGGAGAACCCTCGGACGGGTTACTCGGGACTACGGATGTTCGGTGTCGGCTGGCTGGTACGCGCTGTAGAAATGATCATGTGGAAGCATACTGACCGGGCCTTGCATAGATTTCGAGACGGAAGCCATGAAGCTCGCATTCCCACCCAACCCCACTCCTCTCGCGGCTTGTCTCATCGACTGGATTTTCCATGACCTCCGGATGGTATTCACGAATACGCCCCGACTTGAAGA
Organism: Hypsizygus marmoreus; assembly: GCA_013433165.1. Classification (NCBI taxonomy): domain Eukaryota; kingdom Fungi; phylum Basidiomycota; class Agaricomycetes; order Agaricales; family Lyophyllaceae; genus Hypsizygus; species Hypsizygus marmoreus. The sequence continues at coordinate 10,032 of CM024084.1, read as the reverse complement.
CTTTGTCGCCATTCTCTGATTTGAACGCTTCCCTACCTACAAGGAAGCTGTCATTGCGTTGGCACGCAAGCCATGAGTCTATGGTTCTCGTGTTTTGCGGACGCCAAAGGTCAGTCGTGCCATCAGAGAAGGGTGTTGAGGTTTTGCAGCAAGCGCTCACAGCAGGCCGAAGGGGAACGTCGAGGAATAGATATCGGCACCTGCTAATATACGGCGCATTCGCGAATCATTCTATCAATGCCGTCAGTCTTTCCACCCTCCGGTCGCTCCCATTCTTTTGCGCTCGTGAGCATGTTCCTCCATTGTGTTGAGTACGCTTTCACCTCTCGCAGCCGTCCGCGTTGATGTGTCCGACATCAGACATTAACGATTCCATTCAGTAAATGGCCTTCACGCCGTCGTTCGCACGGCTGCTTCCCTACAGTGGGTGCTCGACGAGCGACAGCGGCACACTACATGTAAATCCTCTCATTGCCACGACTCTGCTCGCCTGTCACTAATCTCACTTTGCAGTGTAAGCTGTATTCTACATCTAACACGACATTGCTATCCCGGCATCACCGACAGGATTACAGGAAATTGTAACCTGCGCATTACACACCATAACATCGCCGTAAGGATCTTCTAAACCTCAGGCATTGAGAGTGTATAACACCCTCGACTACTGCCTACTACACGCGGGCGGGATGGCTTTACGGCGGTGTGAACGATGAGTTTATCAGCAATGAGGGACAGCAGGTGCGTTAGGAAAGTCTCATCTTTCTCATATACGTGGACTAACTGATACAAACAACGTGTCTTTTTACTAGTCGACGACAATATGATGATGTTTGCGAACACTGCTAGAACAAGCTCCTACGGCTGAAATGACCGACGAGGACGAATAGAGGATGGCAGATGCTGACTAGTAAGGTCCATGACATGCTGCAGATGACTATGAAATGGTACGTCTCCACGACGAACGGAGAGGGAAGTTGCCTGTAGGAGCGGTGAGAAAGGAAAGAATTACGTGAGTTATCGGAGATGGCTCGACGTTCAGAATACGCTGACAGTAGGATATATCGAAGAGCACCACCCTTCCGGACTTCGCGCCATGAAAGACGTCGAGCGAAACTCGGGCGAAACATCATACCTTTTCACTGATGAGCACACACCGTGGAGGTAAAAAATTCCTCAAGACCGTTTGCGTTCGTCGTTTACTACGAAACGGCTAAGGCTAGTCAACGTAGTTCTCCAGACATACATAATTGTTCGTAAGTCAGCTTCGCACGGAATCCATCTATTAACCTCAAGGCGTTCAATGGACTCACAAAGCTTTCTATGGTGCAACAGACCTAGTCACCGCTAGCGGCATCGTTGGGCACAGAGGGCGACAAGGAGGAGATGGCATTATTGGAGGAGATCGAGGACTTTGCACTAGAGGATATGGCGAAGATGCTGGATCCGAATCATGGGTTGCTGGTTGCAGTGTCGAGTGTGAAGGATCTGGGGTTCAATTCGTACGATAGCGACGAGGATGAAGAGGGTTGAGATGGTGTGTCGTTTACCTGGTGCTCCATGTTGGTTTCATATGTGTATGTTTTGTTTTCCCATGCTCGCGTTCTTTGTTAAACTTATGCTCTCGGCCGCTGCAGTCGCCCCGGCACTCGAACGTTGCGGATGCAAAGGCTGCCTCAAGGAAGTGTTTTTCGGTTAGGGTTATCAGGGGGGTACTAGGGTGCGACTAGGGTCGGAAAATTTGTGGAGTAGGGTGCGGGGTGGGGGGGCCAGGGTGCGGGGTGCAGGGTGCGAGGGCGTAGGGTGCAGGGTGGGCAGAACAGAGGTAGGGTGCAGGGTAGGGAGGGCACAGGATGTGGTGCAGAGAGGGTCCAGGGTGCAGGGTAGGCAGGGCATAGAGTATGGACACCGTGTGCGGCATAATTTAATCATAATGTCATTTGTACAAGAAGGGTGCGGCATGCCATCGTCGACGACGATAATGCGGGACTCACATGATGGGCATGCTGACACGTGAGCACATCACTTTACACGCACACTGTTCGTCTACGACGGATGTGTACGCATGCATCGCTGGGTAGGAGACAGTGGAACAAGCTACTTCTTCACGGCCACCCGCCGTATGCAATCTGTTCATCGAAGACGACCGTACATATTCCGTTCCATTCATCGGAGATGAAAACGTACGGAAACACCAAACGATACACACCCCGTTCGTCTACGACGGACGTGTATTCATGTACCACTGGGTAGGAGGCAGTTGAATAAAAAAAATTTGCAGTCACTCGTGGCACGCACCCTGTTCGTCGGAGACGATGATGTACTTACATATCGCTCGAGACACACCCCGTTCGTCTACGACGGATGCGTATGTATGCAGCTCTGTGTAGGACCTATTAAATAACATATTTCTCAGTGTCAAGTCACCGCATGCAATCTGTTCGTCGCAGACGACTGCGTACAAACAACTTAGTTCGTCTACGACGGTAGGAGATGCGTGACGAAAATCTTCCTGATGAAAAATATCGGCGTCTGCTCCATTCGTCGTAGACGACGAAGTACAGTCAATGTACTGAGAGAACTCACATCACGTTCATCGTAGACGGATGCATATTCACTCCATACTTGTCGAGAGATAGTTGGGCAAATTATCTACTTCTCGTAGTGTGCACTTCATCCGTCGAAGACGACTACGTAGTGCTGCACATTCATCTAAGGAAAAAATGAATCCAGGCCATCCCCTCCCTTTCCCGTTACGAACACCCCCTAATCAGAAAGTCCACGAGAACACGTTCCTCTTCGACAAATGAACACCGGCCATCCTTGCACCCGTCGCCGGCAGAGAACCGAGCTAGCCATCCCCCAGTCGAGGCTGCTGGCTCTCCATGAATGAGACACCTTGTCATATCAACCACAAGTGAAGAGTTTTCTGGTATTTATCTTCGTTGGGCTGGAAACCGGGAAAAGACGAAGCCGCGCGTGGAGTGAGTGAGAAGGCGGCGGTGCTCAGAAGCGGAGACGGCGGTGGCAAGAGAGCGGCGTTGTACCTGGGGCCACGGAACGGGTACGTAGACAAGTTCGATCAAAGGATGTACCTATCGACAAAGGTGGGTGGGTCAGCGAGCGTTTGCGGAGGAAGACACAGTCGATGTACCACGACGGCTCTCCCCCAACTGGAGTCTGCCCTATCATTCCACCCCACGTCCGTCATCATTCACTGCCTCACATTCCAAATAGAGGGGAGGAAAGTACCGTGTCGTCCTCGAGGAGTCGCCGTCGGTGCAAAAATAGAATGATAGACCTATAAGTACAGATTGAAGCCGGTTAATACATATACAAGGTTGAAGATATCTACAAAGCATGAATTAAACTCACTTGGAAAAGGAATCACGGCCGTTGGGCTATGAACAGGCGGGCACTGCTGCACTGTAGAGGGAGGAAATGGAGACGAAGTGCACATACTGGGGACTCCTCCCCAGCAGAACAGTTCGTCGACGACGATGAGAAAGAGTGTGCAACTGCGGAGAACTACTTCTCCGCAGTTGTATCAAGCCTGACAAGTGAAATGGGGAAGGGGCAAGCATTGCATTCGTCGTCGTCGACGACGACAATAAGGCCGCACTCAAGCCGCACATATCGTCGTCGACGATTGATGGGATTGCACAGCCGTCGGACCGGCAAACAGCTGAGCCGGCTGATCGAGACAATGACGCATCGTCTCATCGTCTGAGACGATCGGAGATAAGTAACACCGTTGACTCTTGATGTCTCTCGTCGTCGGAGACGCCCATCGTCCACCACCATCGCCTCTACTCCAAAGTATGCAACTCGATTGGTGGGAGCACCTTCGAGTCTCAATGCTTGGTGACGTCCACACCTCGCCCGGTCTGAGGTACGCCCGCCCTCGTCGACGACGAGAAAATGGCCACCTCTTTGTTGCCATGCGCTTCCTGCCAGGCATGCGGAACCGAACTCGTCGACGATGATGTGCTCGATGAAACTCGCCCCTTCCTATGCAAACTACCAGCTTGTGTTCCGAGATAACAGTTTCTACTTGTTCTATCTATACCCTTCTCTCATACGCTGATTTCCCAGTTCAAAGCTCTCTCAACGCTCACGGAAATGCGTCCTCTACCTCAAAATGGTACGTATTCCATTCGAAAACATATCTTTCGTTGACTGAATGTTTAACAAATGTAAAGTCTACAATACAGATGTTTGTCCATGCGAACATCCTGGCCGATTGACACTGACTCCAACAATCCATAGGCTCTCGATGTTATCGCCGTCACCTGCACTTATCGAACCGGTCAGCGGAGCCCACACGCGAAGAGAAAACGGCATGCATGAGGAGGAGAATGTCGTCACCAGCATTGGAATCGGCGGGATGGGGAGAGAGACAAGACGGGGAGGGAGAGACGAGAGGACGAGGGTGAGGAGAAATAGCAAAAAGGTACGTATGCCTTGACATCTCTATGACCGGTCTTACCACCGACGACAGCGCTGTCATCTGGAATCGACCACACGGCATCATCACGGGATCGCACAGACGTCACCACACGATTCCTCGTCAATACGACCGTATCCACCACCACCGCCGGAATGACACTCTCGGTGGAAGAACATTTTCGCCTGCACTTCAAATTGCTCCTCTGGATAGCCCACCAAGCAGACGACAGCGTACGATGCCAATTCGCCTCCCACCAACTTGATCTCTACGTTGAGAAGAACGTGAGACACAAAGTACGTGAACATGTAGTACTTGCCATTTATTCCTTGCTCAATGCACGAACAACCTACCACATGGTAGTGAGTCCCATGGTGGTACAAAGTGGTCGCTGCAAGGGCGAGAGGGAGGGACCCACAAACAGGCGAGTACTCAGCCCCAGATCGAGCGTACAACGTCCTGATTGAAGTAGAAGGGGATGATGCAGAGGTGGTTCAGACCAACTCGACGACACAGCCGGGATGGACACGGGCTGTGTTTACCAATCGCTGACCTATCTCCGATTTACAAGATGGGAACCCGTAAGAAGAAACATATATTCAGCATTCGTTATGTGATATAAACATCGTGCTCGAGCCATGGTGACACATCCATCTCCCCACCGTCCATGACAATCAAATATCGGCGATCGTCTTCGACGAATCATGCCTAGCGTGTTCAGAAACACTGAAGCCGGACATTCGAGATAGCGAGATGCGGTAGAGTGGAAAAGGCGGACAGTCAACCGCGGTGGAGGGTAGGGTGCGCGGTCTGAGAGGAGATGTTGAGAAGGTGGGCATGACACAGGCATGAGGTATGTCTCCCAGTCACCGGAGGAGAAGGTGAGACGAGCCGTATAGAGCGAGCCGATGTAAACCTAGTCATTGTAGTCAGTAGAAAGCGAGTATTGGACACGAAACGAGAAATACGCACAGAATAATTGAATGCCTCCATCAATTCCCAGCATCCTAAGCATACCCTTGCGTCCTCTGAACAATCCTCTCACTTGTCGAACGCCGGCGGTTGCGCACACGCTGACCTGCACGAGAACATCGGCTGGGAGTCGTGCACCCGGTACGGGGATCTACGAGTTCCACGAAGTCAGGCATATCCCACAATGCTGGCGAGGTCGAGGGCGGTGTCTACGATGTTGAGGGGCGCGGAAATGCGTGATTGGGTGTGAAACGCATCGTCGACGACGATTTGAGGGAGAGCTCAACTGCAGGGAACTCCTTCTCTGCAGTTGTATCAGCCCTGGTGTACTAGTGGAGGAAGGAAGACATGCATGGGGGTGATTCCCATGCAGTGTGTTCGTCGACGACGACAAGGACGATAACGCCGCACTTCCATCGTCGTCGACGATTGATCGGACTCCACAGCCACTGCACCGGCAAGCAGCAGAGCCGGCTGATCGAGATCTCGGCTTTATCCGCGTCGTCGTCTGAGACGAACGCGATCAAGTCCACCTCTCCCTCGTCGTCGACGATGTCAAGGACTAAGTGCTGGGAGCAGCACTTAGCCCAAGGTGTCTCTTCAAGACCAACAGTTCGCTCGCCACCTCTGTGCATATGCTCGTTGAAGACATTCCTTCAACGCGTCCTTTGACTGCCCGGCACTCGTCTCCCCTGCTCATCCTCATCGAAGACGAACTCTTCCTCCTTTCTATGCCAATGCCAATGCCGTTCGATGGAACTCAGCTCATCTCCACCACCCACGATTCTGTCATCGTCTGGGACGATGAGGCAATGCTGATGCCTGGTCTGCATCTCTCCTCATCTCTCGTCGTCGGCGACGGCTACGGCCGTCTCTTCATGAAATCGCATCTACATCCGTCGACGACGACCATGGGAAATGCGAGATAACTAGAATGAGAGCTGGGTTCTGCATGATATCTCGTTCGGTCATCAGGCGAAGCTGAGTCTGTGGTCAGCATTATTCTTGTCGTCGACGAGGACGCTTTCCATACGCCTCTCACCTGTTTCTACAACTGGCTCCCTCTCCACGCAAACGTCCACCCTTGACGACAATATTTTTCGCAACACTCTTCTGCTCCACCGCACCACTCGCTATCACCATTCCGCGTTCGTTCGTCGACGACGATAGACTGCGTCACCGCAGAACTCGACTTCAGCACTCCGTGTTCATAGACGACGAAAGGATGCAGCACCACACAACTCGCCATCACCACTCTTTGTTCGTCGACGACGACAGGAATTCCGGAGAGAGCTCAACTCCGCAATCAAATCAGGCCTCGCAAGTTAGTGCGGGAGGGACAGATGCATGGGGTCGACCCCATCCATCGTCGTCGACGAATCCCTCCATGCACCATGCCACCCTTCTCTCATGGATCGTCGACGACGACACGCTGCATATATCATCTCTTATACGGGCTTCGATCATCTCTGATCTATCCCTCGCTGACTACCATAGCATAACGAGAGCACGACAACACGAAACGGTGAGCATTTTTATATCATTGACAACGACCCCTGCACTTGCTGATGGTCTATTTCTACAATCACCGACTCTCATCATCGCGAAGATTCCACGAAGACGATCATGCTTTCAATTTCTGGGTGAGTTGGGGAAGCAGTGCGTATGTCGGTCCGTTCCTGTTCATTTGCCCTCATCTTTGTTAGAATCTCATTCTATTATCCTCACAGACGACAGGAACACGCGCCCCGCTCATACATAGCAATCAGTCCCGCGCCGAACCTTAGTTTTTTGATGTGGTTCATGTTTGGGCTCCTGCTCGTTTCTCTGTAAGTAGCTCACAATTTCGTTTAGTTCTGGGCGGTTTCTGACGCTATCTTACTCAGAGATAGACGTTTATACTCTCGGTCATACCCATGGCCCTCCCTTGCACGGCGGATGTTGCTATGCTCACATTTGGTACTATGAGGGCCCCCACTTGTATCTTGGTGAGTACTGGCTCGTTCCTCTTCGTTGCACGCGTTTTCTGACTCTAATGTATTCGTTAATGGAAGGTACAATGCCTGAGGCCGTCCGCATCCCGTGTTGTGGATAAAAATCTGTTTTCTTTTTTACTTTGCATGCCTCGGAACACCCCATGGCTATCTCTGTGAGTTTCTCACCATCTCCCCTAAGGGTGCCCATTTTCTGAACCGTTTTTACTCTCTAATCAAAGGTACGACATCCTTATACACTTGCTGCATCGTTATTGACCGCCGAACCTGCAAAATCCCATTTTCGGTCACTTGGGAGAACTCTGCTAGCTTGGTGGGTTTTTCCTAGATGTATGACTTTGTAGACATTTCTATATCATATTCTACCACTAGATACTACGCTCGACGCCCGTTCCCATCGACAGCTCCGTCATATCACACTTAACTTGCAATTCCTCAACGATAGTACCGCGGGGGGGGCTAACTTCTATCTCGGTGAGTTCGCGCTCATTTCTCGTTTACGGTGGCGATTTCTAATTGTGCTATACTCAGATACTGTAGATACAAGTCGCCGCTCGTACACGTCTGTCCTGCGTGCACAGCATCATTGTGGTAAGCTCGTCGTGCGCCTCCTAAACCCACGTCCACATGATGAGCACCCCTTTAGATGATTTCGGGCCCCACTCACTACTACCACCGCCGAACTCCTCGAGAAACCTGCAGAGTGCATGGGGAACGTCAAACGTGAGTAGGACAATGAGAACGGATGCACTCTACGTCCACCACGGGAGTCCGACGCCGCCGCCGTCAGTAGCACGATCGACTACCTCCAACGTCGCCGAACACGATGAGAAAACGACACGTATGACGGAGTGATTGGTGAAGATCCTCAGCGAGACAAGAATAGGTGTGATGAGGAGAAGAGCGGTGGGAAGAACGTCGAGGACGAGAATGAGCGGAATAGGAGAGGAGAGGAAGGAACGAGTTCCAGGTACATCCGTGCCATCTTCGTGCTCTTGATGGCGAGGACACCCTATGCACTACTCACCAACTCCTACCCCGGTACGCAACCTCCGACCTCCGCCCTGGTGCTCATCCACAACAATTGACGAAACTCCTCCCCCCATCGCAGAAATCACCACTTGCACCCACAGTCCATGTCGTCGACGACGAAGACATGCTTCGCTGATCTTGTCCGCACGCCCTACACTGGAAAGAAAAGCAAGAGAACGGTGTGAGCTACCTGTCATCGATGACGACAACAATATGCACAAAGTGACGGAACCGCCCCTCCCCACCGTGGAACTCGTACTCAAGCCTACCTCGACGACGACGATAGGACCCATCACTGATCTCGCAAGCATCATCCTGCGATAGAAAGAAAGGTATGAGGTACCGATCGTCGACGAAGACGTTCCCATGCAACTCACCATTGCTTCCCCCAGACATAATCTCTACTGTGTATTCAATGTTTGGAGTCGAAGTTGGCGCGGATGAGGCAGGGCAAGGTGGACGTCTCAATGGTGGTGCTGGACGTCGGAGATGACGGGGAGGCTAAAGCGAAAGCGAAGGAGGCAAGGTGACGTGAAGCGGCATAAGAGGAAGAGAGACGGGCGAGATCAGCGAGATGGGGGAGTATACCAGCCTGAACCTCGTCTCATAGGTGCCGGCGTGAAGGCAGGTTGGACGCGGGTGCTGCTGGGCCGGTGCGTGCATGTAAGTAAACTGTCGTCTGGTATGCGATGGAATGTGAAAAGAATCGTCGACGACGATGAGATAGGAGAACGCTCAACTGCGGAGAACTCCTTCTCCGCAGTTGTATCGAACTAGGTGAGCAAGTGGAGGAAGAGGCCCATGCATTGCATTCGTCGTCGAGGACGACTAAAGCTGCACTCTCGTCGTCGTCGACGACGATTGATGGGCGATCGGTTCGGCAACCAACAGAGCCGGCGGCTGATCGAACGATGACGTGTCGGCTTTTTCCGCGTCGTCGTCTGAGACGTCAGATAACGCCTTCACTCTTGATCTTTTGAGTTCATCTGTCACACGTCGTCGACGACGCCTTCTAACTCAGTTGCTGGGAGCAGCTCTGAGCTCGAAGGCGTTGATCTCTTGGATTCAGACCGTTTCCTCATGGACCTCGTCGACGACTTCTGCATTCGGTCTTCTAGAGTGCTGTGGTACTATCTCTGTGAGTACTTCCTCGTCTTCTTTCATCTTAGGTGTTTTCCAATCCCGTATAACTCACAGATGATGGCTACGAAGCCCAGTGATCACCCACGCTGCTCCATTCGAGCACAGGACCCCAATACCTCGACGTTGAGGCCGTTAGCACCCGGCAACTGCCCCAGCGCAATACTCATCTTTCGAGCGCACCTTTTTCAATGTTCCTCGTTTCTACCACGGATCATTGGCTTGCTCTATGCGAGCCAACTTCCCAAAAGTAAGTATTTCATTGTTTCTCGATGTTTTTATGGCATTATAGTTAACAACTTACCGTTCCTTTTTATTCTGCAGACCACACATTCGAACGACATGATGGGTTAGGTTAGGGTTAGGGTTAGGGTTAGGGTTAGGGTTAGGGTTAGGGTTAGGGTTAGGGTTAGGGTTAGGGTTAGGGTTAGGGTTAGGGTTAGGGTTAGG